>OW387134.1:48203469-48829167 GCA_936440205.1 Lepidonotus clava | reverse complement strand
TGTACTACGATGTAACCTGGAGTCTGCAGGAGAACAGACCCTGGTTTGAAATGGCTTCAGTATGGATAAAACTGTTTAAAACTCAGTTTATAAAGTCATATTATGTTTGTGCTTACCATTTAGGAATGGTCAGAAACCTGCTTGAATTTGTTATGGTTTTGTTATCGTCCACTGACAACTCCAAGCAGAAAAACGTGAATTCTAGGTTTGCCACTAGCAGGTAATCCCCTCACTCTAACCAACAGATGTGTGGCCTTGATATTTTCTTAGATACACAACAGGTACTATAAGCTGCTTTCAAAATGACGCTGATAGTAAAGCATGCCTTAAATCACTATGATATGCCATTATTCATTTGAAACAATAGAAAAATGTGTGAGTTGTCCAAAATATTGCTTTACACAACGGCTAGGGTCTATGCTTAATCCTCTTCCAGAGGAGTCCCAACGATGTATGCGTGTTATGCATATCTTCAAACAACTGTACTTTCGACAGCCTGTTTAAAAAGCGGTTCATGGGTGAATGGCATTTAAAATATTATTCTATACCACTTGATTTCTATTGACGCATAACGTGAACGTCTATTTGCACATTAGCGGTATTGAGCTTTATGACCGTATGACCAATGCTGCGATGTTTGGTCTGGGCCACATACCCGGCTCGTGCTCGGCAGCTTTCTGTGTTTTTAGGATCTGCCTGCGGGCAGACTTACAGGCTTTCATGTTTTCACAGGACCGAGAAGGTAATCCCAGCTCCTGGAACTACACAGTGCTACGTGGTTATCGTGTTAGAGACGTGGAAACTTTGTGCAAATAAGGGGTATGCTACACCTGTGTGGTGAGATGTTCACTTCTAGTCCACATGGAAAACGTTACATTGCAGAAAGAAAAATGTGATGTCAGCTATTCAATACAAGAACAGCACAATTTTACGCGTCATCATTGTGCGATAGATATTCTTAATAGTAAACATCCATGGTTAATACCAATGTACATGACGATATAGGCTATTGTGTTTGGACGTGTGTTGTTCGTTACGAACACTCTAATGTAGTGGGAATAAATATTATCCATTGCATGAAAATGTTTTACAGAAATTCGTTAACTTTGTAACTCTCGATCTACGTCTGGTTTTAACCCGAAAGAATACCATCATTTAATTGAAACTGCATATGCCTTGGTTACTTTCACCTCATAATGATGCATCATCACTTTACTCTCCTTAATTTTGATAGTAGGGCCCATTGCCGTGTTGTCTTACAATACTTAGTCCTATTAGATTTTCACTGACTATAATTATGTAACTGATATCTTGATGCGTATGGTGTATGCTGAACAAGATGATTAAATGTATAGTTTGAAATATTAATAAATAAGTTAGGTCACAGTGTGGGATTTTTCAAGTTAGATGGTAGGAAAATGAAATGGCCAAAATCCCATGATTCTAAATTGTTTATGGCATCACTCTAGCTGTGATAGCGCCACAAAGAGACCATACATACAATTAAAGTTGTTTTGAATAATATAATCTGAAGATTTGGTATTCAATGATAAGACTGACCCTGTGATCTATCAGATATGAACATCTCAATAACCATCTCAAGATGCCGTCATGCATGCCTTGACCGATATACATGTATACCCCTTTTCTAGTGGCGGTCGTGAGCAACACAATTGTCACAATTGAGAGAGCGCATCAGGAAACCTAAAGGCCTACATGTATCTATAACCGATCTGTCGTTTAATTTCCGGCCCTTCTAATTGAGAAGTCCGAGCCATAATGGATCACCAAGAGGTTCTATATGGGAGATCCATATAGGTCGGAATAACCATGGTTCGTGTCGTCGTCCCATAGAACCATTCCATTTCACAAAAATTAATGAGGACCATTGTACTTTGAATAAACAATAGTGCCATCTCTTCTGTCATAATTATTCATATTGTAACAAAAAGAGCATGGGAAAAAGTGGGATCACCTCAGTAGGCAACGTGTTGATGGAAGATAATCCCCTCTTGTTTGTCTTAGGTCGGTCATTGTTTACAGGGCAATTAATATGAAAATTTAAAAATAGAAAAAAAGAAAAAGTGAGTTTTGAGGGCACAGCCCCCGATTTCTAACCAATAGTGACAACAAAATGATATTTAACCAAACCCAATAATCACATCAAAAGGATGACATTTTGAAAACCATGTAACCATGACAACAAAAGTGGTTCTCCCTTAACGTTCCCAACTCCATGGGCGTTCACATGAGGTACAACAATGCACACTTTTTCAAATGTAAGGACAATTATATTGATATTACCACTTTTGTAAAGTGTTAGCCTACTTAAAATTAGATCTATGTGATTGCTATGCATTGCCATGGATACAGACCAAATGCGTGTGTTGTGAATGCCAACACATCAAAATATAAACTTCAGCTACAATCTAATACCACTTTTAGATCCTCCATCTTTTTGGGCATAAAAGTCTTTTTTTTTCAATTTGGCTCCTGGACTATGAGCGGCAAAACCACGAGGGAGGGTCCAGGTGGTCTCAGGGTTTCTGCCCTCCCCCGTTTTGAAATCCTCGCCTTAGGTAATTCCTAATATAAGATATAGAGTAAATCTGAATAACTTCACAGTGTATGCACTCAGAAGTCATGTCAGTATTATGGGAATACTGTTTTATCAGTTACAATGTTATCACATAGTGTCTTGAGGGTGGTAAGTCGCAACTTTAGTGTCTTTTATGCAAATTTGTGATTTCCTGAATTCAAGAAATCACCATGTATCATTATTAATCTTTTAGCTTACTTGTCGATAAGCTCTACATCTCATGTCGAATATGCGAAGTTGCTATATCGCCTTATCAATTATTATTCTAGTAAGGAGCAATTTACCGAATAGCCCAATGGATCAATAGCAGGATTCATACAGTATTGTGTACCTCGACCCATACTCATAGCGAGCCACGCTTTCCAATACATGTAAAAGTAATATTTGACAAGTATAACACGTTTGACGATGTGGGCACGTCAAACGTGATAAAAAGTTAAATTCCCTTTTTGTTTTTATCAATTTCAAATGACGATGAGCATAGGAATAAAAGGTGCCATGCATAAAAGTTTATTACATGCAAATACAACGTTTATATTCCGTGTGAACCCCTTTAAGCAGAGTGGACCCAGGTATATGTATATGGAGCAATGTGTGCAGACGCTGGGTGATTAAGGTAGGTCGATATGACGGCTATAGTGATGTACATGTTGGGGCGCGCGGCCTGTAGCACCGCGCCTACTTCAGCTCGGGGGTGACTGCCGGGTCGAGGTTAACGCCAATAGTTAATGATATTCTCCAATATGTAGTGGTCAATACCCATTTGAGGACCTCTGACTGTGTAAGAAGTGTTGGAGTACTTTCAATTTATGCTGATATTTCAGATGAGAGTTCTGAACACCGCATGTCGCTTATTATGTTTCTTGTAGTAGAGAGGAAATATTATGTAACGTTGCTTTAAAGGTCATAACATTGAAATTGGACTTTGCCGTTTGGTAAGTAAGATACTTGTAGTACGGTAATGAGTGTTTGCATTTTTGACATTAACATGTATAGGCCTATATATTTGTATTTCAATGGAATATGGCGAAATTGCACATCCTAATAAAAATAAATAAAAAGACCCAAACAACAGAGTGTTCATTGCATTTACAATGGGAAATAGTATTATTTTCGACATAGCCCAATATTTTGGGCTAGCTTCGGACCATCGATAAAGCTTTTCGGAGTGAAAGTTACATTACTGCACGCGGGATTTTCTGACACTTTAAGTGTAAAACTAATGGCAAGTAATGGTTTCGTTGAAGACAAAACCTAAGTAAACTATGCTTACATTATCAACTCTTTTGAGGACGGCTTCCAGTTCTTCTTTGGTCTCATCCGCCACCCTTTTGGCCATAGACCGATGGTACTTGTCTATGATGGCCTGGGCGGGGGCATCTCCACGGTCTATGATGGAGATGCTCCCCACGTAGTTCATCGCCATCTCTGTAGTTTTACCTGCCACCAAAAGACCGCACATAGAACTGTAGCAAACAGCGATAGATACAATGGTATGAGTCGGACCGATGAATAATAGAGAAAGAGAGATATTTGACACTAAATTAAATAGGCCTATTGTAGAAGCGTCAACTTGCAGGCCGCCAGTTTTTTTTATCAGTGGACATAGTTCAGGAATAGAGAATATCTAAATCTGTTCTTATAATTTTACAATGTACAAATCTAATGTGTAGGTATGGTATTTGTGTTTTAAATGCATGTGTATGTATGATATATGTATGTATCTTTAAATATAATCTACATAGGTACATGCAGTGTACTATATGTAGGATATGCCTAATTGTATGCATGCATATGTATATTCCCTGCATGTTCCACCATGGTGACTTTTATTTAGACTGACTTCTTACTTACCTGATCTTATGTAGGCCACCCCCTCCCCAATCTCTCTTTGTATTCATCAAGATTATATGTTATGTTATGGCTTCTCTGTAACTTTTATGTCCATGTCAAAGTCATACAACTTCCGGTCATTCTGATTTACAAAATTGGGCCCTCATATGCCATATATAATGTATATTTATGTTCGTTTGTCTACATAAAGGTGTATCTGTATAATATGTACATGTAAATGGAACCTTTGATTGAAGTCATGGCTCAATACATTAAATCCCAAAACATAGTTTTTCATCCTTTATAGGACGGCATCAGCTACATTACTAACGGTAGGCTACTGGAAGGCATATTGTTAAATGTGTGGTGATTTGTTGATCCTGGGCCTTTGTGGGGCCTTAATCCCTCTAGTCACGGTGACCCAGGGTAAGGTAGCATTGTTTTCTTTCTCTGTGTGAGGATAAGGCACTTGACCGACGCTGCATGCAGTAGCCAAACCACCAGCTGTAGAGGGGTCTGATCCCCCGGGCCAAACACCGTGATCAAATAGGCACCTCGCTGCTACAGGCATAGCACCTTTATGTGAGACATTTCCCTACAGAGAAAAACTAGAGTTTCAAACCGCCTACTCATATTCTACTTTGGGAACTTTTCGGGAGAATTCAATAAGTTCTACACGTCCTAGAAAACTTACCTGAGCCGGCTGTGTGTTAGATGTAAAGGTTGTGTTTACATTCCTGAGTAACTTGTTTTTGGCCCGTGTTGTGATCCGGTCAGCGGCCTAGTGCGCCATGTTGGACCATTGGGGCCATGTTCTAAGCTGACAGGTGAACAGGTGAGATTAGAGCCGCCGCATAGTCACGTGGGGGTGGTTGCTAGGTGACCCTCCCCCAGCATGGCCGAGATCAATGTCCACTCGATAGGTTACGGACGAGAACTAACTGTAATTTGGACTGGTTCTCTACTCATTATACATCATCATTCTGGATTTGAGTTGTCCAAAGAGAATGATTGGCAGGTTAGAATAGGATACCTATATTGAGTTATATGATCCTGTGTGAAAAATAACCATAGATAATGCAGGTCAGGACTCTTACGTATTGTCCTTTTGATGGTTATCACCTCTTTATTTACACTTTTACTGGTCAAACAAAAAGGGCAAAATTAGGAACTGGAAGGATAAAGGCCTAACATCAATGTATCGAATTTGAAAAGAATGCATAATCATATGTAACCGGAAGTTGTAAGAATCGTCTATCGAAGATAATTCTCGGTTATATACATTATATTGAAGGATCCAGGGTCAACGTGGTTGCAAATAATATACATGTGCGTATGTATGTATATGTATAACGTAATTTGATACATTATTATGCACTGTAGGCCTTGACGTTGTATGTAGTCTGCATGACAGAAACAGTTGTAATATCATAAGTAATTCATAATATGACTTCTCTGGGAGGAAGACGCGTCTCATCCGTTCAGGCACTAGGCCTAAGTCACAAAATAATATAAGTTACTGAATTAGATTTTGGTTGTTCTTTAGTGGTATCTTCATGAAATCAAGTCACAAAACCCTAACTGGTAAAAAAAAAACACTATCATTTAGTTTGTAATGATGCTATCGGATACATCTAGGCTACTTGCAAGTCATCAATGTAACATTATTTAGAAATACTCCAAAACTATTTCCCCCCTTTTTTTTTCGGAACGCAAACCCTTGTTCTATGCTTATCTATACATGGCAGACGTTTACAAAATGATACAAAGTATGTATCAGTTTATCAGTTTATTTCAAAATTGTCTGGAAAATTAATCTTTGCCGCATACTTGTAAGGTGAGAATGTAATCATACAACTTTATAAAGAATTAAGGTCACCAAAGAATTAGATATGGTAAATATCACTTTTGATACATTAGAATATTTTCATTTGAGTATCATCCTTATCAGTTATGTCCACAATGTCTGTTGTGAAACTGAGCACCGCTTGTGTCGCACCTCTGTTGACTGCCATTTATTTCCGGGATTCCGAAGTTCAGATTTCCACATGCATATAGGCCTATGCATGGCTCCGACTGTCATTCTGAGGGGGAAAGATATTTAACTGAGCTGATGATGAGTTAACAATATTATATCATTTAGATTAATAGACTTATATTGTAATCATAAAAGTTAATGTTGCATTCTACATGCCAAGGAGGCCACGGTTGTTGTATTATTGGTAATGATGTGCTCTTCCCTGTTGATGAACAACTAATGTGATGGGAATTTCGAAATGTTTTTCTGTAGTACTAGTATCGTAGCACTTAGATAGGAGAATTTACTTTATATACCCAAAGTAATTACTTCTCATGTTGCAATAGATTCTAATTGTTAGTGTATAATGTCGTTAAGGAGGCGTTTTTGAGAATGTCATATAAGTATTTTATCTTCTTTGGAATAATTGAATTTCATAGAGTTAAGATTTTAATACGTGCACTAATCAGCTAATTGATAGGACCTTATTATAGTCGATAATGATATGTTCAAAATATTTACGAAAAGCGTATTATTTCAGCAATATTTATTTCTAAACCACATGCATTACATAACTATAAATATATGCTTGCAATAATAAATGTAGGTATAACCAAACACCGTATGGGCAGGACTATAACAGATATAATGTAAATTTCATCACTGTCTGGTGTATATGTGATGTCGGTCAAACTGACATCAATCCCTGAAATCTTCTGACTTCAGCGATGAAACTTCATGGTGCCGTGTATAATAATCTACAAAATACTTAGTATTTGCCGAAAAATGGAAGAAAACTTCCCTGAGCAGTTCATCATCTCATTTGCTCGACTCATATTCCATGGCAGATATGAATTTTGAACATCATCAGTGACGGCCAATAGGCCTTGCTAATGGCATATTTTCTCATCGGACGCACCTGTATCCATTCTGGGTATGACCCAATCTCACATATACTTCCAGATCATGAGGTGACCATTCAACCACTACATAACAAATATGCGTATTCAAAAAGTAGGTTTAACGTCAAAATAAGGAGATAATACGGGTGCATTGCAAACGATCACGATCAATGTCCGGATCATCTGCAAAGACACTCCCAAACAACATGCAACCATCATCACATTATGTGTCATCCTATCAAAAAAATATGCGTGGAGACAACAGTTTGCGTTCATCACATTTTCTCAATGTATAAGTGCATAAATGAACGATTAAAGTTTAGGCACTAAACATTTTCGAACATCATTCAACAATATAGTATGTTATGTGACTGGTGATTCCAGCCTTCTTCGTCTACTGAAAAGGAAATGTTAATCAATCTAGTTTGCTACTCTAAGTACAGTACAGAGTCAGTATCAGTGATAAATGTAGACAAATATGAGAACTCTTCTAACAGAAAAACGTATTTATCTAGTGTTGCACTTGAGTTCTATTCCTTCTAAAATACAATCTATAAAAGCTATTGGTGATTTTGAAATGGCGATATTTTGACAACATCCTAAATGGTAACTACAGAGTATCTGAAGGGTTATTATGTTTAGGAGAAGATGTAATGTAGCTGAAGCGTTATTACATGTCCTCCTGTACTATATCGTATAACACGCCACAAAATCATACTTTTAAATGTTTAAGCACATGTAATTTCACATGAATCGCATGGGGAAAAAGTAAATCTTACAATCAATATCGTCCCATTTCCAATATGATATTCATAAAAATTCTGTTATCAATATTTTGTGCTTTAATTGTTTACAACTTCATACAGTTTTCAACAACAAGGAAATGCGGATATTTCGCCAGAATACAGAGTTATCAAAGACGCCATCGGTGGTTCACGTCAACATAAACAGTGTGCAGTGTGTTTCATGATGAATGATACCCATCAGCATTCAGTCTAGTGGTATATCTAAATACCTACAATTAGATACCATAACTTCAATACGTTGGATTAGTTACACAGAAAGACTTTGGATAGCTTCAGTCATGAAAGCGAACACTGGGATAATCCTGAGATGATTGATTTCATAATTGCATGTTTGCTGCCTCGTTGGATGTTTCTTATCACTGTGTAACCATTATATATATACTTTATGGTATTTTTGGACAGTCAATCTGAGATAGAAGGGGTCTTTTCGAATAACATGCAAACTCTCACTAACTCTTTTGCCCACTCTCACTCCTCACATCACATTACTCAGAAATGCACTAGAATCGATGTTTTTTGTCCATATGGACATAGCACTCAGCTTCTGAATCAAAGTATTTCAAACACCTCCAGCACATGTAGACCCCACAGCCCACACAGCGCACATTGTCACACCCTATCCACTTCTCCACGCCGGCATGACAAGAAGGGCACACCTTCCTCGACTGGGGCTTCTCATTGATCCACTCCTTAACCTTGTCATTAATCCCCTCCATAATCTTAACGACCTCACAGGAGAGGCCATGGTGGTACTTAAGATGACAGCGGGAACAGATGCTGCAATCGCATAACGGGCACGAGAACTCTATAGCATCCTCGGTGACGTCATAGATCATCTGACAATTGGGTGTGGGGCACGGGCGAGCGCGCTTATGACAACGTCTCAAGAAGGTCTCAACCGAGGCGCTATGAATGTCTGGAAATGTAATGCTTTGGTCACTATCACAGAAATGTCTAATATCATCTAAGCAGATCAAGTCACCACATCTCTCCTTTGCACAGACGAGTGGAAGTTCCCGTGCTTTGGCGGCGGTGGTGAGCTGCATATTGAAGCAGCCCTTACAGTAGACGTGGCCGCAGGTACTTAGGGTTAGAGAGTCGTCCACAGGACACAGGCAGGCTGCACACTCAAGTTCATCCCCATCTGAGATCACCGCATCTGACGGCCCAGCCTGGGGCTCAGGCGACGTTTGTGTTTGTGAATTTTCAGGGTCAGGTCGGTTGGGATCTTCCAAAGGTGGCAGGTCTTCGTTTTCCTGGAGGGCTGTAATACACTTCTCCACCTCTGTCTGAAGCCGGTCCTGCTCCAGGGTGGAGCCTGCATAGTGAATGGCGTGTTTGGTATGGTCCAGGGTCAGCTTCCCAGGGTAGCGCTGACTCAGGCCGTGGAGGTTCTCACCATACCTGTTCACCATATACTGGAGGAGTCCGCGAGGACTGAGATCTTCTGCCAGGGGGATCCAACACTCCTGGTCAAGTGCGTGCTTCTCTATGTGGTCTCGCATCACTTTCTCTGCCTTGGTTATCACCTCCAAACTGCCGTAGACTTTGACACTCTTGTAGTCGGCGGCAATGTCGATCTTTGAGGCTGTTTCCGTCATGAGGGTCTTCAGGGTGTCTGTCTGCTTACGGAGGGCTTGTAAAGTGCCCATTCTGAACTTGGTGAGTGTTTTGCCTTCAAGTAGGATGTCTACCTCTTTGCACGCCTCCTTTAGGACGTCCGGGTATGAGCAGAAGATTTCAATGCATTCCTTGCCGTTCATCAGTGGCTTGAACTGCACTTTGACCTCGGCACTTGAGAGTGACTCCACAAGGTCATTTATCTCTGGCTTGATTACTGCTACGAGATCTGCGTCGGATATATAAGCCACGTAGGGCTTGTCGTCAAAGTTCAGCTCCCGTCGTCCGATGTAGAAGGTGATATAACCGCTTTGGTACAGAAAACCTGCTATTGTTGCAGAGCTTGTGATGACCTGCCCTCTCTGAACCATGTCAGTGGGTCTTGGGGTCTCTAAGACCACGTCCACTGGCCCCACGTCAGGCTCCAGCCTCCGGCGGTAGTCCTCGATGTCCCCACTGAACACGTCTATGATGCGGTCCCGGGTCTTCTTCAGTTCGGCTGGGGTAGAGATGTAGGGAGGCTGCTGCCAGTAGTCAACGCGTAGAGGGTTTACGTGGAGCCGGCGCATGAAGGTCTGTGCGATCTGACCGAGAGTCTTGAGGGTGCCGTTGAAGGTGAAGATGATCATGAGCTGCTCTGGGAGGAACTCGGCTGACATGTACCACGACTCGTTGTACCAGCGGTTGTAGCGGGAGCGGATGAAGTCCGTCTTGGTGGCCAGCTTGACGCAAATCTTCCTTTTATCCACCGACCTCCTCTTCATGGTGAACCTGAGATTGAACAAGGGTTTCTTAGGGTCGGCTGCACTGACCAGATGGTATATTCCGCCATCGGCGTTGATGTCGTTCACCGCCTTGAACGAGTCCATCAGCCTCTCAAACTTCATCGTCCCCCAGAAAGGGTTGTTGGGAAACCCGGAGCTCTTCCCGATATCCACAATATGACCGATCCTGCGTTCAAAGTGCCTACGTACACAGGCCTCCGTGAGCTTGTCGTGAAGCTCCATGCGCGTGTCCCGGGGGACAGTCACGTAAATCAAGATGGTATCACGCGAGTGGGTTGTGTCCAACTCAGTCACTTTGGCGCCAGGACCTAGAAGAATCTTCAGTCCGCTTTCTGGTTTCGGATACGGGATCCTTTCGATCTTCGATTCAAGTTTGCTCTTGATACTCGCGATCTTCTCCCCGAGGTACTTCTCCACCTCGGCACGTTTGTTCTGGGGGCAGCAGATCTTCAAACACTTGTTATGCCGGTCGGGTAGGATTCCAACAAGCTCTCGAGCTACTCGGCTTGCGCGAGCGGTTTGCTTTCGCAGCTGCAGGACATCGTTGGTGGTCTTTGCGAGAACATCTATCACACAAGAACCAAGACCACTCATGGAGAATACAACCGGTAATTTGTCTTCAAAAAGTGAAAACGTTCGCTCATAATTGGGATTATCTTTCATGTAGTCATAAATAACCTGTTTTGTGCATGACAATGGCAGTTGAACGAGGTATTCTCTGGCCGGGCCTTTTGCCCCCGGGAGGTCTAACACAAACTCGGGAAGACTCCCGCTTAACAGGAGACATGATTCTGGATACAGACGGTGAGGTTTGCCCGAGGATATATTAACATAAGCCCCCCTATCACTGTACCGCACATGGACACACAGCCTGTCAAAGAACATTGGTAACAGAATCCTACTGACTGCATCATTGACAAACGCATTATCTGAAAGGGTACTATTACACGACAAGGACCTTATCGATACAATGTTCTCTTCTGCTTTAATCTTCAGCAGTTTGTCTTCTATGGACGACATGGCTTCGGGGTTGATGCAGTTCTTCTGGCACCACTGGGGTCGTTCTCTCTTGGCCACCATTGACCAGGCTCGGAAACCCTGCATGACGGCGGACAGGTCGCCGCCCGGGAGGCCCCACTGCCGCCTCGCCTCGTCGACTTTGACCTGCGAGTTGCCCCCTGTTGGATGGCGCCACAGAGAGGGCGCCCCTAGCGCCACGTAGGTCACGGCCACCAGCAGGTCGTGACGTAGGCTGTCGGCGTCGTCCACCTGCCCTCCCTCTACCAGCGTCTTTAGGCACTTCCGCCAGGTGTCGCTGACGGCCGCCATCTTGCCGGGCCGAGCACACGTCGCCACACCCTCAACGCACGTCATCGTTTCTGCAACAAAAGCATGTGTGTAAGACATTTCATAGGGAGGTACAGGCAATTAAGGCGTGAATAATTTGTCAGAAAGGATTTGAGCAGCCATACATTCTTTCCTTTGCTATAATGGACAAAGGAGTTTGTAAATGACTGATGGTGGACAAGTCCTAAGCGATGTCCTGGTCCTCAGCGATGGGCGGGGCCGGCGCTTTGTGTTAGGTGGATGGAGGTCCTTGAATCTTTGAACTATGTTTGAATAAGTTCCATAGAAAAAAATCCATATAATTGTTTTGCCGTAAATAATGAAAATCAAAAAGAAAAATGTGGTTACAGTGTTTGGTTACCCCCAAGGTTCAATTTGGAAACAGAAATTTTGTGAGTGTTTTAAATTTGTCATCATTTCATTGAGAGAATTTGGCTTTTGAATATTTGTTACGAACTGCTCTGATTGTTGAAACCTCTTATACATTGTCCAGAACGGAAGAGAAAATGTATGGCGTGATGGAGCTATACCTACCTGCCTGAAACAAAAGGTTTGAAAAGCTCGGCTGGAAAAACACTTCAGCTTAAACCCTCAGAAACCTTTTGATCTAACCAACGACGTATTTTGTCTTGATATGAGTGGATTATCTTCTGCTTAGATCCATTCATTTTTATCATAGCTCCTTTGACGACAAACTTCCCAAAAATAGGCAAATTTGCTGCAAAATAATTCAACTTTGTGTGTTATGGTAATAAAACATACGATGTGAGGTTTAACTATCATCAAACAGAATTCTACTTGCGTTTTTATGGAATATATTAATCTTTTGTGTCTTCAAGATTCTTAATTTGTTTCCAAATTTACTGATCGACGAAAATAGTATTTAGAGTTATCCTCTGAAAATATTCATGGTTTTAGCATTCCTTCTAAAACATATTATATTTCTTTACAAGTCTTTACTTTTGGATTTCTTTTCCACATTTTTTTTTATTTCGCCTTAAGAATTCCCGCTATGAAACGGCCGACCGTTTGTGTGGACGGTTTCAAAAATAAAATACGGTAGACATACTTGGCAAAGCACCTCTGTGCAATGGGTTTACAGTTCATAGAACCGGAAGATGGCGCTCCTGCGTTAACCTTGTTTACCTCCAGACGGAGCGACTGGTGACTCACCTTTATTGGCCTCTATACCATCATGATCTTGTGGGACTCCTACACACTGGCGACCTGCTGACCGACCTTTTGAACACATTTCTCATACCACCGCTGACGTAACTTAGTAAAGTTCAAAGGGGCTAGATAAACTAATAGTACGAATGACAGGGGTTAGACTTTATAAATCTCGTTGTGTATGAATGGACGTCATGGCAATTTTACTTAATTCTATGCTACTTAAACAATTTGATTCAGAACATGCTTTTTATTACCGGGCCATTAACTGTTCCTATCATGCATTACCCCGCTTTATTAACCCCTCTCTTTTAAAGGCTCTAGTGTGCATCTTCTCGAAAATTAAATATTCTTCTGGCGGATAATTGAAAACTGACTGAATAATCAAAATACTAGTTGATATGGTTATTTCCACCCCGCTCGCAGGTATTCAACTAAGGAAACTATCGCTATTGAATGATCTTTAATATAATTTTCATATCGTAAAAGAGTGTTCTCTCTATCAAAACTTAGATCTACCTAGGTACATATATATGTTGGTTTCTGCTTCTATGGTAACGTTCTTAACGTTTTATTTAGGAATAGAGTAGATCGAAGGCGTCATGTCAACCAAATAGTTCTAGAATGACCGTTTTGTTCATTTTCTCATAATGTTCGGAATGGCACATGTATCCAATTCACCCTAGCTCAAACAACTCCCACATCCTCTAACATACCCATTTGGCTTCTCTCTCATTCATTAGGTAAAAAGCTTTAAACCCAAAGAATAAAATGTTGTGTGGTAGTGCTGCATATGTAATGCTGCAGGCAGCATGTGGCCATGGTATTTTCACACTGGCCCTGCAACTGATCTGTTACCAGTTAGAAGGGAGCAGCACTGGATCTCAACCAACCGCTTGTCCTCACGGGGGCCTATGGCTACGTTCGAAAATCATCTCTCTGTAACGTCACTACTCGACACAAACAATGACTCCTGTACTAGAGTAGTAAGATTTTCAAATAATCGAGGAATCAATTCTACTAAAGATCGAAAAAGCCTTAAAGATTTGGAGTTGTTCTATGTTCTAGGAGAACATGCCAATTACTATGGCAGTTCGGTGTCAATGATTACTCACAGATGGCCATGAGGAATTTCCGAAAGCAGCCACAGCGCACCACCTTTCTCCCCCTCATACCACCACTGCGTAGAACCATTCAACTGGCGGTGCACCAAGTAGGCCTATGCACCACTAACAGCACCACCAAGAGCACCACCGTCAGCACCACTGACAGCACCACCGTCAGCACCACCAAAACATTCCCAACCAGGCGCGCCCCTCTCTCCCCGAGAGTCTAGACAAGACTAGTGCTCTACTCATTTACTCAGTCTTCCCTTTTTATAATCATAAATGCAAATCATACAAACATAGCTTACAAGCATCACCAAGAATGTCCCTCACTAAAAAGGAAAATCTCACCATATTAATGCATTGATCATGAACATTTGCCTAAATTAGCATTTGGAAATCTATCATTCAATTCACAATCACTACACACCATATGCTCCAAAACACAAAGATTAACAACCAGTAGGATAAAAAGCCCTTTTATGATCCAACAATTTATGAAACTATCGAGAAAATATTTATTACATTTAACTCTAGACAAAAGTGAAATTCAAAAGTGTATGGGATAGTAATCCGTACGATAATGGTCTTTGAATAGTTTGTTTGGTAATCATATATGTATACATGTAAACGTGTTACTGTCTGTTGAGGAGAGCAGCTTGAGCCAGTCTTTACCTTTAGGTAAGGATCCACTCTACAGCGGGCTGGGTTGGGCTGGATGGGCCGACAACACTGCCACTGCTGCTAGCTAGCTGCGTTCACTGCTTTGTCCACTGCCTCTGTATCCAGGTGCCCTGCTATATATAGGCGGCAGCAGTCAGTGCATTATGATAGCAGCTGTAGAGGCAGCGGGATCTGGGGTGGTCGTCGCTTAGCTAGCAGCACTGTGCATGGATTGACCCGACGTGGCTGCCTTCTCAGGGGGACGGGCGCGGCAGCAGCGCTGGTAGTGGTGGTGGTGTGTGTGCAGCTGGAGAACCTGATGACGTCGATCTGGGATCGTCTCCTTGTTTACATTCTCCCTGCCCTCTCCCTTCTCTCCTCCCTCCTCCTGCTCCCTCTCAGATCTTCTCCTCCTCCTGTCCAATCCTCTCTCTCCTTCCCTTGTCTTCTCAGTCCACTTCGGCTATGACACCCTTTCTGTGTTTGTATATGCCGTCAGCGTCTGGCGACCCATTAAATCTATTCTTTTCCTGGCCTGTCTGCTCCTCCAGTGAAGATGGGATCCGTCCGCCACTGGCTCGCTCCCTCTGCTGTCTGAATAAGCTATTGACATCTGGGCGACCACGTTCTAGGGTCACGTGACAATGTTTTGGTCCTGGATACAGCCGCTTAGGCTGCTCAAAATAAAAACACAGCAAAACAAAGCAGAGGATCCTTCACTACGGCCTTATTGTTCCCTCTACATGGTAACACCACGAATGACCCCTAGTTCTACAGGAACATGTTAAGGACATGGCTGGAATATATCTTTTCATTTAACTGAAAACGGCCTTGAGAAATCCCTTGTGCTCCCCATAGTAATCTCATTCATGACACAAGCGGCCTTAGAATCGCCATGTTTATTTACGACTGGCCCAACAAATGAACACACTCCCTCTAAAAATATTGGATTTTCAATGAAAGATAGAACCTTTGAGAATAAACCCCTATTTCTGTCAATGGCTTCATAAATGAAAAATCGGTTTTCATCAAACGTGTGTTATGACATGCGGCAGTTAGTGATGACTCAGCAGTTATGTAGTGGTTTCCTCCAGTAGGGTTCAGGAGGGAGGATCTCTATTGGGCTCCATGTCAACCTGCATTGCGGGGGAGGGGAGAGGGAGAGGAGAGAATACACAGCCTAATGTTGTTGTGGAACGACCTCAAAGTTCACTAAGAGGTCAAATGCATTATATCCATAAGGCAACAAACACGCTTGATGTAGCCAGAAAAATTGTTAATAGGTCAATGGTATAGAACCGAATTTAGGGATCGTGTCATCGAGGCATTACGAAATTGTGGTGCTGAATTGGCCAATTATGTCATAGCATTATAATTGGTTGAATGCGTACAATATACGCATAATCTACATGTATATGAGATGCACCCATGTAGCATAGGGCCCTATGGTGATATGAATTACTATACATGAGCAAAATGGTGAAATGCTAATTGTCAGAAGGTCAGTCGTAACTAACAATAGCCTGGATGTAATCGTTTGAAAGCTGTGCCTTATAAATATTTTATGTATAGATGTGGTTTACTAATAGGAGGATGTTCAACTATAATCGTTATCCTTACATGCCAGTGAACCGATACCATAGACCTCTCTGCACCCGAACTCTGTATACTTGTGACTGTGTACATTTACTTAAAGCCAATGGCTCAGGGGACCAATCTTTTGTCGTGGCTGCGGGCAAGGTTGTATTCAAGGTTAATCGGTGGGCAGGCCTAGGGCTTGAGAGGAAGGGTCTTCAATAGGTTAGAATATAAAGTGTTAAGTAGGACCTCGAGAACGATCTCAATAATATGTCAGCCAACTGATCCAGTGTACTATCTACCAGTGGATATAATTACTAGGCCTATATATGCACTGGCATGACGACTTGAAGAAACAATAGGTAGACCCCTATCAGTGGTTTTATGTAGCAAACTGGGCCTTGGAATTCTGAACAGGGATTTTGAAAGATGATGCATACATGCAGACTATCAAATGGAAATACAAACTATCGCACAATGTATTGCTTATTTTTCGCATGAAATCATTTTACTTTTTTTGGCGTTGTTGCTATAAGCCAATTATTAACTTGAAGTGAAGAACAATTTTGCCAATGACGTATGTACAGTGATCCGCTAGATACTCTCTAAAAATAGAAACTCAACTGCAAACTAATGTGACATGAATCATTTGGCTTAGGTGTAACAGTTCTAACCTTGGCCCATGACTCATGACCCTTTGTCTCGAGATGGCACATTTTCAACAAGTGTTTGGCTTCTGTATCAGTGATGAAACAATAATTAGAGTGACAAATGGCTATTTCTTAAATTCAACATGCATGGTTCATGCTGCCCCCTTATCAACGGCCTCTAGTTGGACGACCTGTGCCGGGGTCAACATGCAAAGTGACCCACGTCAGCTGGTCTATGTGACCAAAGTCAATAGCAACTCGGCAATTGGTTACGTCGCCACTTTGTTTGGGAGTGAGTTACTTTAAGGACACATGGTTGTGCTATGTTACATAACCGTAAGTTGTGTATGGTTATCTACCACATTAGCCATTGGAGCTATCTTTATAAGTTATCAAGCAATCATTATACATTATCTGAACGTCGATACTTTTGGTTCCAGGATGGTCAAAGGTGATATTTGTAGTGTGTTAATTATTCAGTTTGTTCAATATCTTTAACCTGGCCCTGACAAACAGTTACAAAAAGGTGGTGCCTATACAAGGATAACCATACAATAGTTACGCTAAGCAACTTCTTAGTTTATGTTATTTGATAAGCACAAGATTATTGGAATCGGCATGGTCAGAAGATAATTTGCAATAATATATTTATATGGAAGGAATGGCAACATCTGACGGCAGCTTAGTCAACAACAACAATCGAATGTATACGTACGCACATTGGGCACTGAGACTAGTTTAAGCACATTATACACATTCCAGGAAAAAAAGTGGTGGCGTTTTAGTTCTTTTGACGTCGCGCGCAGAAAGTCACAGAACGTTATAGGAACGTCGCACAACGTCAGTGTTACGTATACATCGCTACTTGGATAGGATATCACGCTTACATTGAGTATTTATACAACTTGAAGTTATGTCTCGGTCAGCAATAGAATTGATATCGACCGAGTTAAACTGTTAAATACGCTATTCTCTGTAAACCGCGTGCCTATAGTGAAAACATCAGTACATAACAGTCTGCCTGAGAATATTGGTCATTAGGCCTACTGGTAGTGCACATGGTGCATGATCATTGATAGTTATTGTATCCGCCTATAATGATTCCCAAAATATGTACATATTATTACGAGGCAATTAACCAACCACATATATATACACATAATTTTATACGCATATAACCTCTTTATTCTCAAAACATTTTTTCCCCCATTTACTTTTCATTTCATACATTATAATTCTAATTTTGATAACTCTCTATACATCTGTGATGTTTATGTGAGAGTATTCCCTCTTGATCCATTCCAATAATATCGCTGTGAAGATACTGCAGGCCTACAGCATAGCCATACTTAGGCCTAATAAGCGTATGGCAAAAAAACACATTGAAATCTCTCCTGTTACAAATTGTCATGACATCGTTCATAATATCAACAATCTATTAGTCGGTCAATGCATAGGGATAGGGCAAGGATATTGTTTACATTTTCGAATACTTTGAGAGGGGGCGCCACTGGGCTTCTAGAGTTAGCTATGGGCCTCTCAATCTCTCACCAGATGTCGGTATTCTCTTCATGTACTGCTACATGTAGGCCTATACTCTTTACCCAGTTTGTATCAGCAGACCAGACCAAGACAAAGCTGTTAACTAGATTAAGACCATATAATATTGTATCATCATTGGGGTTAAGTTACCTTGTTACTCTAGATTTGCTGAAGGAGGCGAGGTTTGGACAAAGTGTAAGTAGTATAGAAATGGGTCTCTGAAGCCGGCAATGGAACGCGCGTGGTAAGGGTCACATGGCAACGTATCTAATCCTCTAATGATCCCATTGCGATAACCGTAACAATTATATGCATTCTTGATACATATCAATTATGACTAATCCTAATTGCAAATTAGTCACCACTATGACCAGACGTTAGGTCCATTTTAGGAAGATGTGACGTAACCTGCCTAAAACGTAAATATATGGGCATACGAACAGCAATACATGTAGATTATGAATACGAGTTGCGATTTCTGTCTTGTTGTGTTGTTTGCACTTTTATGCATCAACATGGTTATTCTATTTTTCGAGAAGGAAGTGCTTTTGAATATTTAGCCCATGTTACTAACCGTAGATGTCGAACGAAAAACGTTTGTCAGAAGTGGGATTTGAACCCACGCCCACATTCGTGGACCAGAACACCCAGGCCCGCTGCAGTGCAGGCAAGGTCGAACCTTGAGTCTGGCGCCTTAGACCACTCGGCCATCCTGACAGGTTGGTGGTACAATCAACCAACCCGCGTAAAGGTATAATCCATGTATGTTGAGGTATTGCAATCTGACATAGTGCGAACTATGGAGTGTGTTTTTATAAAATACTCCCCATCAACGTTTACGGCCTATAGGGCCTACTTTGAATACTGATACCGTAGAAGAATTATTCCTTATGAAACTATTCCGTATTTCTTTTCGACAATGTGGAATATAATGAGACATTTGCATTTATATGCATTGGAAGATTATATCAGTTGCCATGAATTACCCTCTTCAAATATGAATCGTCACAATGATAGGGGGCAATAGAAATTAGCATGGACCTACCAAGGGGGGCATTGCATTACTTAAGCTATTATAATGCTCCAATTCAATGTGAGGACAGACGCTGATCTGATGACATTATGGAGCAGGTTGAGGTTTTGCTCTGGCCGGTTGCCATAGTCATGGTCCTGTAGGCCTATGTTGCTTGAAAAACTCGTGTCGTCGCTTAACACGAGATGGCAGTCTGGATTGTATGACCCTAATAGACCTATTATATTTTTTGGTAAGATACTCTTTATTGCCATAATTATTGTGGCAAATATAGCCCAAATAAGATAGTTACTGGTATTTACTTCCTTGGTGATATTTCATGCAGGAACAGAAGGAAATTAGAGCGGGGGGGGGGGGGGGGGCAGCTAGGAATGATGCTGTTTGTAGAAAATCTCATTGAATGACAACATGCATGCTGTTATTGCGTCAGGTCGTCCGGCAGGTCCTCCCTAAATCGACCAAGGGACCAGGATTTTCCTTAATAATTATAAACATCATGTGAATTTAGGACAAATGTTTCTTTCTACAGATATATTTTTGTTTCAGTTGTTCTTCTTATGCCTCTTATTTTTTGGTTTTATCTATTCGCCATATACCCCATGAAACAAAGTTTTTATTTGACCAGGGAAATTTGTTCTCTTACGAAAAAAAATAGTTATGGGAAAGATTCTCAAAATACTCGTTTTCAGGATTTGTTTTTAGAAAAGCTGTGTTGTTTTTTTATACAATTTTATTTACCCTGTGATAGAACTTCTGCTATGTCATACCCTATTAAAGAAGGTGAAAAGTAAAAGGTTAGATCTGTCCTGTGATTTCTAATGCTTTATAACTAGACTGATAGTAGACTATATATATGAACAATGTTAAAAAAATTTCATTGTATTAAATCAGATTTATGATGAGACCTTAATTCCCAAGTGTTTTGATCACCAGGTGGAAGCACTGGCCTGTAGGAACCACCGTTCAACAAAAGAGCTATACTAGAGATGGGCAATGATTAAATCTACTTAAGAAATTGTGATTTTCCAAAGTGTATGGTATTGGATTGTATATATCATATCATTCTTTAAAAATTAACATTTAATGTTAATATCTCCATAAGTATAGTTCTTTAATATCATTATCACGCCTGAGGGTTTTTCACTCTGGTCTCTGACAGTACAGCAGTTTCATTATGGTTTTAATTGTGATGGTCAGTTATGTCTATATTCAGTAATCACTGGAAAGTTGTCAGTGGATACATAAAGAGAAATTCAATAATAACTAAATATGTACTGAAGTACAGATAAAATTACATTACATTTGTTAAAAGAATAATTCTAGATGTGTTATCATCACTATGTATCAAAAACCAACCATATCGTGCATGGGTGTAATGTACAGAAAGAGGCAATGTCTATTCTTGTTGGGTGATATATGAATAAAGCTTATGTTTGTGCCCAGCTGCTCAAAGATACCAATTGATGAAGTGAGCTGCTGGCTCTGACTTAGTGCAGAGTGAGCGTAGAAGTCTCCTTGTGAGGTCTGCAGTATAAATGGATCTTCACAAGCATGTATTCTGTTGCAGATTTGAATAGGAAACAACCATATTAGTGATTGGTCAAGGAGGCTAATGTTACTGTATCAAGTGGAATATTTACCATCTATTGAGATAACTTGAGTAATGCCGTGATTGTCAAACCTTGGATTTGATAAAGTATATTCTTTCATTTGTGTCCTGTCATTTGTTTTATTGGAATATAGGAATGAGTGATGATAAAAGATATGCAGAAAAAAACACAACCTCACTTGTTTACTAAAAAGTAATATCTACAATAACGAATCATTGAGCTAGTACTTAAACTCCACTAGGCCTATATAGTTCAAATAGTTGTTGGAGGATATTGCCCAATAAAGCCCATTGTTGCTGTTTTAAAAGAAGTTTAGTCACACACAAAGACTTGCAAATCTGAGTAGTTTTGTTTGATTTTCAATTATTTTATTGCAGCTTCTATTACACTTCTAGTTGGATAACATTGTTACATAATGTTTAGTTCTACTTACAGGGCTGAGAGTGATGAGTGATGATTTATATATGTTTACTCAGAAAGCTGAAGAATAGTCGGGATATAAAAGTGGTCAGATGTTTGCAAATAGTATCAACACTTATAATAATTTATGGAGCAATGTTTAAACTTCTGCTACTTTATGCAACCCTTATGATAATACACGACAGAAGACTAGATGGCAAATGGCTTGTCATCATTTTCATGAATACTAGTACTAAGTGATCCCTGCAATCGTGTTTACATGTGTCACGATGGTTTATTATTCCAGAATATTGCTTTCGAATTAACTCTTGGAGTTCTGAACACAGTTGAAGATTTTATGGAAAGCTCTATTCTAATGTTGATTATTCTAAAACAAAGAACAATTCAACTTTATAAGAAAGAGTGGGCCTGGGAGCACTCTCCGCCACTACCACTTCACTCTGAAACATCTTGATCATATAGTTCTGTGGGGGAGAGTGACCAGTGGTCCCTAAAAACTTGTCAAAGCTGCCTAGCAATAACACATGCTTGAGGGAGGATATTTCCCTTTTTAGTCACACATTATTAGAACACCCCGGAATGTCTTTTGAACAGAAAATATGGGAATCTACCAAATTAAGTCATCTCCAGGGAGGCCAGGGAAAAGGGGGCCTGCTCTGGGACACTGTGTGATACTGGTCAGCTGGCACCTGACCCCCATAGTACTGGTGGCTCGTCCCTTGAAGAGGGTAGAGATATGAATAATTATACTCAGTGTATAAGATCACGCACCAACTGTTGAGTGCCCAGTAGACCTATTAAGTAGAGTTATGATTGAAGTTGTCGATACATTTAATTTGCGTATAAATCTATCTGCTTTGTCTTAAATGTAAGTGTTAAACCTTAGTGCTGAAGGCATTTGTCAGAATTATAATATAGGATATAGAATCATCAAACATAATACATTGCCTCCACATGTCCAGCAAAATAGGAGAAAATGATAATATCATTATCTGCTATCTTGCACGACATGTGGGGGCAGTGTGAAGAGCCTGTCCCTCCAGGAGTTTGCGTTGCCTTATACTGTCATACCTGTCCTCCTAACTCAGTTATTTGTTACCAGGTTACGGGAGTCTTTTTGTCCAGCAAATCCTTCAGGTGGCGCCAGGGTGCTTGTTCCAGTTGCTATCCCCCCTTACCAAACCTTTCACTTTGTTTATCCCTTAGGTCCTTGTTGTACAAAATCGCAAAAGATCAGATAGACACAATGTGAACCAAGCTGATTGGTTGACGGTAAAACACATGTACTTAAAACAAAGATGCCAACTTCTGATTGGATGAGATACCGCAAGTATCTTAGTGACTTCCTTTATTATTTTCTCACATCTTACTGTTACCATATTTGTTGTACTTTTTTTAAATGTGACCAATCATGGGAATTGGTGTCCTAGAGGGGGAAAGTATGAATTAGAATTTGCAGTCCTACCTTTCAGACAATGCAAACCATTTTTAAATATTCCCATTAGGGACCTTCCATTAAGTATGTACGCACCAAGGGGGGGTGGGGGGGTCTGAGATTTATGGAAATTTGCGTACGTTCCTGTACAAATCCAATGCGTATTTTAGGCCAATGGGGGGTGGGGGGGTCTAGAATTTAAGATATTTTGCGTACGTACTAAATGGAAGGCCCCTTATAGGCTAAGATATGAGCGTTTGAAATCTGCCATGTGGTACATACTGGCACACCCTTTTTTTGCCATTTTTGCCCCCTTTCCACATTATAGCTCCTTGAACCCAACAATATTAATTTTCTTAATTATCATAATTATTCAAAATACAGTAACTTTTCACACAGATCTTCATTCAAATGACAGTATTTACTACTAAAAAGTGAAAAACTTTTGTTATCAAAATTGACAAACATATGCTATGCAACCTGAACGTTCATTTTTCTGTTGTCATGGTAACATGACAACATTCCTTATTGTAACACCCTTTTTATAAAGGGCGTTCCTTACAAAATTACCCACAATGCAACTTCCATAGATATATAGAATGTTTTTTTTGCACATAATCTTAATCTCTGGAAAATTCTGCCTAGGTCAGATTTCTTAGGAAAATATGCATTATCAACTTGTTTTCATCAATAACTCACTTAATAATGAACTTAGAGCAAAATGACCTTTATCCCACAAGGTTACCATGTCCCATGACTGGTCACAAATATTTATTATTTGAAGTATATTGTATTGATTTGGATATGAAAGATGTTCCTTGACTATTGCAAATAGAGTTTGAAGACTTATATAGTTAACACTGGCGTCTGTTTTTTTATCGACCAGTGTCTTGTCATGACACTAGATGAGGAAAATGGTACAAAATGAAAAAAAAACCACTTTCATTATCTGCTTGAGTTGCTACTTAATATCTTAACAGACACCTCTGTTACACGAGTCTGAATGAAATGAGAAATAATCTATTCACGGTCTCCCAGTGTTACAACAATCCTTCATACTACTGAGTCACATAGGTCTTTACATCACGCGGCACGTGGTTTCTTTGGTTACGTGATTTTACGTGGTGTCTCGCACGTTCCACTCCGTCCACATAGCTGAAATGCCCGTCAATTGTCCGATCACCTGTCCCTCCTTCCCAAAATATTGTTATAGCTGAATCCAGGCCCACCCTTTGAAGTCAAAGCGCCGATCCAACTCCAGCTTTGATCTTTTTCGCCCGTGCCGATCCTTTTGTATGAGTAAAACTTCTTTGACTACACCCATTAGAGAAAAACTTGAATATTTAAGAATAAGACCACATCTTTGGTTTACGGATCTGCCTCGTTTACTGGATTGTCAATGGGGATTAAAGACTATGGATATCGCCGACGGATGTGGAGAAATGAAGATTAGAGACACCCGTGGCAAAAACAATTATAACATAATACTTTTTGTGGTTAATTCTGAAGATTGACGGTACCTGTCCGAGAGACTTCTGACAAGGCGACAGAACGGTATTGATTAAAAAAGATATAAATGGATACCATGACACTTAATGCAACTGAAATAAAACCCGTCATAGGCCATTGGTCCCTAAGAAAGAGAATAATTATGCAGCGGCCCCTCAGAGATATGTCTGTCGTCTAGCGTCTAGTGTTTGATGTAGGCAAAATAATGTGAATTATTGTCTAGATTAGCAAACTGCAATTTATAATTGCATGGCCGAGCTCCTGTTAATGCCATCTGATGCGAATCCAAGAGACAGTAAACCAGGAACTCCCTTTACAATATAATATACTCTTTATCTAATCCACTTTTAAAATTCTGTCTATGTCCATCTGTTCAAAAACAGTCCCTTTTCAGTGGTTAACTACAAGATTATACCTTTTGACATCTAATCATAGTGATCAAAACACAGAGAAATAATGCATTGCTACTTCTGGATTTACATTGTTAACCCGCAAGGCCCATACCACATTCATCCATCATGCTGTAGTAGATATATCTTTATACTAGATTAAGGCCCTTCCAGAAGACATGTACTATTCCAGTTCGGTGAATCCTAACGGCACACAAAGCATTGTGAGGACAGCTCACTGCTTATCTCCACAGCAGCAGAGCGTGTTACCAGACCAGTCTATTCACAAGACGGCTCGCTGGCCCTCAAGTTATCCTCTCACTTGACAGATTACTTTATCCTGCCGTCGGCAATGTACTTATTGTATCAAGACACATATATAATACTAAAATGTCTCCGAGACTATGTGAAACAATACATGCTTATATATGAACAGCTTTCAATTGCTGGTATTGTTAGGCCTATATGACATCTATGCTTAATATTCACAAGAACTATGTATCCCCCCACACCGTGCTCGGATGTGCCTGCAGGTTTGGTCCTTGATTTAGCTGTATGGAGTGATACGGCAAAACGTTATGGTTGTGTTCTCTTCTGTTTTATGATTAATTGATAAATTACTCTGTAAACAATGGGTCTTATTCTTTGAGTAATGTCTGAAATACTTCTTGGTATCCGTGCAGGTGTGCTAAACATTGAGCTGAGCAACAAATACTAACAGGCCAAGAAACAACTAAAAAACTCCTACTAGTTCAATATCACCTCACATGAATGGCAAATCGAAAGGTTTTCCGGGGAGAAAATGCTTGCATAATGCCGATACGTCGACTCATTTGACCACTCCATTTGCTCTTACACGCTAGCATCTTACATTTCCGACTTCGAGTTAAATATAATCAGTGATAATCCTCGCTGAGGTGACCTCTTTATAAAATGCCATTTGATACACTTGTTGGAACAAGTAAAGACTCTGTATAGTATGAGAGTAACCAGTCCACCTGTGACTCTGACCAGCGACCTTTTAATTCTAGCCGAGGCAAGCTCTTGGGTCCTAAACCCCTATTTGGATCAGTCCATAATGGCTGACGCCTGGTACTGTTTTTCCATGGTGGTCTGTGAGCTTGGGCCAATAGACAAACATCATGGCAGCGTCAAAAGGGCCGGGCAAGCCTGCCCCCATGAATTCCGCCCTGGGGCCGCCTTTGTCGCCTGCAGTTTTGCGGGCGTTAAATGCTGTGAAAACAGTTACAAATGAGTTCGCACGATCCACTCCGGAATGTCCCAGTAAAGGCTGTGAGCGTGGGACAGTGCTCTCCCCACCAGGAAAAGACTCTGTTGTTGTTAACTCCAGTTAAAATGAAACTAGTTCTCTGTGGCACAGCCACTGGCCTCTTTGGTCATCCACATTTTTCTTTAATCAGCAGATTCTGGAACTTTTGATATACTTGGAGATGTACAAATGTACATGTTTTATATTACGCAAGTTTAGAATGCTTACGGGTCTCTTAAGAAGAAGCCAGCTTTAAACACACGTGGCAATTATCAACGAATGACTGTATATAATTTTGGGTGATTATTTGTACCAAAACATAAACCAAACAGATTTCTTATAGGAATTTATGTTTAATTTCAACATCTTCTATGTCTGAACTAGTGTGTAGGTCAGGCTTCAACTATAATAAACTGAATGGAGGGTTCGGGCTAAGCTAAGGTCATTTGTCTCCTCATTATAATCCACTACTATCTTTTACGCGGTATGGGCAATCTTCTACATATTTGGCGGCATAGCGGTATTTCGAGTACATGATGCTGATTAGCCCAATGTGGGTTCCCTTGAGTAGCGACTTAAGTGGGTTTCTACTTATCCCTACACACACTTCAGGGTCCCTCCTACCCCTAGGCCGTTTACGCCTCAATGCCTTGCCTCCTGTTTTGTAGTTTCAAAAGGCCTGGCTTTGGTGTCTCACGTACCCCTATGTCGTGTGGGGTGATTCCCCTGTCCCTGAAGTACAAAGCATTTAGGAAGCTCCCGCATGTGAACTCTCCAAGCCATCATGGGTAGTTGCATTCAAAATGGTTGATAATGGAAGGTTGACTAAGGAATTGTATTCATGGTTGTAAGGATTTTCTAGAAGGAGTTTCATTTTAAGGGTTATCTAAAGGATTTTTTTTCTCAATAAACCCGATTACATAATTTTCGTTTCTGCTTTAATCGTCGACTTCTCGCCTTCATTTAGAGTTCGAGTAATTACAAACCAATGAATTAAAGGGATTGTTATCAATTTAATTTTTTTTTCAATTTAGAACAATTATCAACAACTGGTTTAATCATTAACAATGATTATGTTTGTGCGAACTTATTCACCAGTGACACACTCTAAAGGATTACAATTGTACATATAACCGCATTTGCTCACTTAAAATTCTACACATACATAATAAGGTGTAATCCCGACTCAGATCAAGTGCAGTGAAAAAGCCGAGATGTCATGTCAAGTTCGGGCGTGCGACAAACTCAATTGACGAGCGAGCTTAAGCCCAACTTAACGCCTGAAAAGCGCGTGTCAGAATTTGACAGCTTCGGGCCATTTTGTACCCCACGTGTTTGTCAAGGAGGCAAATCGCCCCCTAAATTGTCCCCCTAGAACTACATAATTCGGGGCCCTCATGGCAATCTTGTGAGCCGTTCGTTCTGGAGAGGATGTAGTCATAGTCTGACCGTTCTTGTATGAGGTATGGTTTTCAGTCCGGTCGGCGTTGTCGCGGGTACCTTGTATAGTGTGCGCGAGGACAACCGACCTCAAGATCTGGGGTAGGTGCCAGAGTCCGGGGGACCAAAGCGGACGCTTATGGCCACTTATATCGGCGCTTATTGGCGCTTCTACGGTTTGGCTAGCCGCATCTGCTGGCACTCACAACTAGAAAGAAAGCTCGGAATGCCAAGCACGCTCACTCCCACTGGAAACTGGGCAGATTATAGTACTAGTAATCTAGAGAATTTTCCGAGTCAGAGCCTCTGCCGATCGGATTATCTGAGTTCAGCTGGAGGAAATAGACGCGGTGGTGAGAAACAAGGCAGTGGATCTACAGGGGGTTCGCACTGCCCACGTTGGCCTCAAACAATGAGGGGTTTACGGGCTTAAGGATAGACAAGGGTTCAGGCTTAAGGCCTATACGCTGGTCACCATACGTGTGTAGTACCACTGGGGTCGGGAGCCCGCGGCGACCAGTGGGGGTTCACCCATGTCCAGGTGAGGGGAGTGAGTAATGCCCCCTGTTGGCTACCTACCTACCCTCCCCACCCACAACACCTTCTACACCAGGACCTGGAGGACGCGCAGGTACGAGGTGCGCAGGTAGCCCACACAACCCAGGTGTCCACCCCTCACACCACGGAGCAGTGGGCAGGTACAAAGCAGGGGTTAGAGGTAGTAGGGTCGGGGCTGACCCCCTCACCTGTAGCATACCTTTACTAAGGACGAGATGACAGAACCGACCCACTCAGTAAGGTACACGGACTCCGCTACAGAACACCAGTACTCAGGTTCCAGTGGCACTCCAGGAGGGATCTACCTTACATTGAGCTGCCAACATGTCAGGTAGGCATTACACTTAGAGCACCTGAAAAAGCCCTGAGTTGTTTGTAAAATCATCATACATGTAGTTATTTTGAAAACGAGATAAACTCAAAAGTATCACATGTAGGCATATAGTTGTTTGGGAGTGGTGAACATTATGTTTACAATTTCAACGATTCAGCTTTTATTAGAAAATAATTGTGCTTGTTGTCAAAATGGTTTAACATGACTTGACGTACATGCACTTAGAATATTCCAAATGTGAATACCCTGGATTTAAGTTAAGTTTTTAGAAGATTGACTATCCCACAACCCATCCGTGTGTACATGGACAATTGCTCCTTGACTACGTTACATACGTGTATAGTTTAATAACTAGTCTAGTTATATTTTGTGTTTTTGTAAACCTTACTGTGCTCACTTTGTTATTTTTTCTATAACTCTTGGCGCCACGACCACAGGTAATGGCAAGGCGTGTGTGCTGGGCCCGTTCAGTATTTTCTCAGTGGATTCCGCCCCCTGTTAAATGGTCAACCAATTTGTCCTCTGTTTGTTCTGTAACTAAATGGCTCCTTGAACCCAGTTGTTCTGCTGCCGTCGAGGCATGGATTAGAAATACAGCGTCTCAATGCAAGGTCTCATTTAGGGATTAAGAAATATGATACCTGTTAAACTAAAAGGTAGTTCAAAGAGTTTATGTTACGTTTTGCATTGTTTTTGTTATTTTCTATAATAACAAGTCTAGACGTTGGCTCGTTTCTAAAATTACGCTTGTAGCTTTCTTTTTTATGATAGACATATTGCCTATGTCCCTTTCCTGTATCGATGATAATTTATTTTGTTATATTCATTGATTTTGATATTAATAGGAATAGATGCTACTTTACTTGATTTCTATGCTTTTACCTTTCATTAAAAGTGTAATGAACAAGTGTGATAACTCTGTATAATTATATCCGACATGAAAAGACATGGTCACCAGAATAATGAAATTACACAGAAGGGAAAATTGTTATAGTGTAACTTAGCATCCTAAAATAGATTGCCTCAGAAGAATAAGATATAGGCCTATACATATATACATTTATTTCAAACAATGTATTTAGAATGTGCAACAAACAACAAGGTATGAAGCAGTTGTATTATGTGTAACAACCATGGAGTTACAACATGCACCTGTCTATTTCTGTCTCATGGTTTGGTGCGTCCATTCCTTGCCGACCCCATTCCGTTTGGGCCCCGAACAGTGCCAACATGCAAACAGGTGTAATGAAGCCCTCAGTGCAATACGCTTCTCTACCTCAGCGAGCAGACTTTGACGAAGGACATACAATGTACCACGTCGCCGTGTCCTGAATACAATTATAAAGATTTTCAGAAATGATAAGTTATAAAAACAGCATTTGCTTCCTGATCATACACCTTTTTGAATAATGTATGGTTGGCTGTTCAAAAGAGAGGATATCTGGCAAGTGAAGTAAGCATCAGGTGGGTTAAGGGAGGAAATTGTCAATTCTGAATCCTAAACCATATCATTTACGCATTATTATCTAGTTATGAAATCGGCACGATTTAAGTATAAGACCAGAATTTGGCTCAAACCCGTGAGAGACTGTGCTATACATAATTATGATGCTAAAGAAAATAGCCATGTTTCCTGAGATTTACATTGACATAGGCCTATACTGGGGATTGAGATCCAAGAAACCAGTGTATGGGCCCGTATTACACACGTAGCCTATACATCACAAGGAGTGCATATTTCATGTGGGAGCATTCGGGACAGGTACTTTGGTCATTTGTAAAGGGTTTGGGGGAGAGAATTAAAGCTGGTCCTGGCCTCCTTACAATGGAAGTACACCAGTCGCTCCAGGGTTCCTCCGGGTTGGCCGCCCACATACAATGCTGGTCTGATTAACACAGAGGCAGCCCTATTTGTTGTTGCCCTGTTTATACATGTTTCAGCTGGCTAATTAACAAAAGACCCCAATTGCAATTCAGGGCTTCAAATAAGCCTATGATCTCTACAACAGGAGCCGTTCGTTTTCTATTCTTGTCAGTAAATTATGCTGATTAGGCAGGCGGTGTTTATGTCTGGGGGCGATTTATGACACAGCCCACAGCTAATTTTGATACAGTTAATTAGTATTATGCATATTTGGGTTCTGTAGTAATTAGTTCTTAAACCCCTGTTTCCCAATACATTATCCCATTACCCTATTACATTGTATAAAGTCACACAGATTTCTTTCTATGAGACAGATCGCATCCCACTTGGAAGTTATAACCTGCACTATGTGGGATGGGAGCATGTCAAACTCTAGTCCGACTAACTCGCTATTTTCACGCTCGTTACATCAGCACATTGCCTTCTATTGTCCATGCCTGACTTGTTCCTTCACTGGAGTTTTCTTTTCGCGGCGCGGCGCCAGGCCCTGTGCACGAGCTGTGAATGCTGGAGGAGTGGGGAGACGACCGGCAGTTTGCTACCTTTTGGTCAGCTCGCTCAGCCGTCGGCCGTGTGCGTGCTCCGGGTGGGTTGGGGAAGAAAGCCGTCTTGTCTTTGCGTCGGATCCGGCACAATGTAAGGCCTTTGTCGGTGCGCGACGCTGCACAAGTTTAGAGGTTGGTTCACACCTTACGACCTTTCCAGTTACGATAGGGTCGCAGCAACATCGGGATAGAAGTTCTTGTCCCTACTTTGTTCCGACGCGACCTGAATTGTTATAGATCACATACCAGCTGTTCTACACGTGTTTTTTTAATTAAAAAAACTTGTATTTTTGAACCGAATCGAATCTGTCGTTACCCTTGTGGTAAATTAAATGATCGCAAGATCTAAACAAGGCTTGATGCACTCCTCGTTGGCCGCCGCGTCTGGTGCAAGGCGTTCCCGACGCCCCCTCACTGAATCATGTTGTATTCCAACTATGTGAATAGAAAAATACCCGCATCAGTAGTGCCATGTTCTACCACATCACCCAGTGAACTTATATACATTCATTTATCATTGTCCGGGCCTTCAGTCTTTATAAGGTGCGGAGGTATATGAGCAACAGGTGTATGTATGTAACGCGGATGTGTATCGGTTGGCCACGTACGATGTTGCTGCCAAATATATTTGGCACTGCTTTCTGGTAGAAAAATGACTCAGTTTTCCTGTAACCTTGGAAACATACCAATATGAAGAAAAGCACTTAAGAATTTCTTGATTCAATCCTTCTATTATAACGTGCGCAAAGAGAGCAATGGTGTTGTTCAACAGGAAGGAAATCTTATTTAAAATTGAGTATGCCTATCATTGTTATAATACGCGTATTGTATAGTCTTTTATTGACAACAATAACGTCATTACACACTTATGTGTCATTATTATAATGATAAAAGAATTACCCGCCAGACTTACCAATGTTACATGAACTTGACAGGGTTACAGACTGATGTATGCTTTACCTACCTGACGTGACGTAAAAGAACCATCAGTGACTTAAAGGTACCTTAGATGAAGTGGGGCCCTGGAGCTAGCATACTCTAACCTGTATAACGAGGGATCCAACTCAGACACCGGGATCATTCGTCACCCTGGAAACTTAACTTTGATCCCCGTTTTGTGTTATGTTGTCACGACACCCCCCGTTACTAAGGGCCTTAACTGTCCTCCCCTTACACCTCACCCTATACCCCCTGGCGCACCTGACAAGGCACTGCTAAGATCTTCACCCAGCCACTTGAAGATCGCGTGTAGGTCTGGGGCAGTGTTGGACATGACATCCAGGTGCGTGATAAGGGGTAGGGCCCTGCACAGGGCCTATTCTCTCACTGTGCACGAATTTCCACCTGCCTAACCCTTGCTGCTCCTTAAATTGACAAACCATGTACCTCCAAATGACTGCCCTGTGTTTATTAAAAGAATGGTAGAGACCTTTTCCATCATCCAACTTGGACAAATCCTCAGAAAAGCGATGGGAGCCCTTCTACTGATGTGGAAATAATCAATGGGGTAGGCAAAAGTATTTAAACTGTTTCTTTGAGGAGAGCAGTGAGGATGGACTCAGGTTCCATTTGGCCGAGTTGGTGCATGCCTTCCACCATTTACTACCCTTTTACGGGTTGCATGCCTGACTTGGGGGGAAGAGGACAATTAACACCAGGTTTGCAAGGGGCGGCACCCCGGGTCACCTCTCAGTGGTAAAGGTCCCATCAGTGTGGCTTTCTGGTCTACTGCAGCGAGCGACGCGCCCTCTGCTGCCAGCCCAGGTAAACACGGCCGGCCGGGGAACCAACCACCCCGATATCCCTGGAGTAACCAGGTAACAGCGTCCGCAGCAGGCGCCCTGGACGGACGTGTTTACAAGCAGGTACAAGATGTAAAGTATACAAGCATCATGCAGCAGCTCAGTACCATGCACTCTTGTGACCAGGTAGGAGATTACTACACCCACCTATACCCTATCCACCAGGTGTGCATGTACCTGTGGGTATGGGATTCAGGTTTCTATATATACACACCTGGGGCAGGTGGGATGCAGCATTGACCGACCAGCGGGGCGTATAACTGTGATTGGACACTCGTCAGGGGTAATAAAAGCCCCATTACTCGGACTTTAATAGTCTGGACCTATAGAGAAAGGGCATCGGACCAACACGGACACAGACTCTGCTGGGGACTGCAGGTCGGCCTGTCGGACCCGTAATAGCCGAGGATAAACACCTAGGATCACTGGGCATTTGTTAACGTCTGTAAGGGGATTACCAAATCTAGATACATGTACTTCTTTTGGTATTGTAACTGAAATAGTCCTTAGAACGGTGAGACACTGAGTGTCATTTAAGAAAGATGTGTGCATAATAGGTTTTCAGTACATTCCTATTTGAACTCCATTGAATCAATGAAATACAGTCAGAATTGTCTATATGACACTCTGCATGGATAGCTTAGTAGTGTAGATATTTTCTTAATGCACTTCTTGCAAATTTGTAATTCTTCAACTAAGGCCCGTAGACAAGTTCCATCGCGGGGGGTAGTAAGGTGCAGGAGCGTAACTTTAGTGGTTTAACAAAAATTCTCACTCTGAAAAGGATGGCACGTTTTGTTTTTCTACTTTTTTTGTACGTGGAGCTTATCCATATTCAATATCAATAACTCAATGCTTTTTATTGGGAACTAAGAAATGTGGGACCTTTTCAGCGCATGCTTTCTGTTGGAAGGGGGGGGGGAGGAGGAGTCGATGAAGTGCATTTTAGCTGGATTTGTCCATAACAGAAGTTCTATCGAGAGAATAACGTTGTTTTGAGGTAATTTTCCAGTTTATGCTCAGGAACATGAACCTAGGAGATGCCATCTCGTGGCGCCTCCTCCTTCGGCACGCAGTCTAACCTATTGCGTGTTTAGATCCTTTTATTGGGAGGGGACAGGCAGCTGTGTGAGGGCCCCAGAGACCCTGGCCGACTGTATACACTTGTCACAGGGAGAATCTCCCCACGTCAGGCACTGTAAGGTCTTGTCAGATTGAGGGTACCTGCACTGACTGTTTAAAGGGCCCAGTGTAGTCGGCATCTACCTCACCCAATAACTCACCTGGTGTAACAGTTACAAAGAGTACACACATTCAACTAAGTGTCCTTACTCTCAAGTTATTCCTGACGCACATGGGTGCGTTTTACATAGGACGTCTCAATAAAGGTCTCCTGATACGAGCTGTATTGAAGTGAAAAAAGAAGTAGAAAGAGTTTGACACGTTAGGTATGATGTATTTGTTTGCAACAGAATTATTCATGTATACATGACATTATTTCTAGTACTGTGAGTGTGTGTATAGCCAAAGGCAATGTGCATGTCCGAATTTTATAGGAAGAGGTATGGGCAGTGTGTCCATGCGGCGCCACATTAGCAATGAATTGTTCTAGGTACATTATGTAGGCGAATACTATTAAAGACAAATCGGTCAATGACAATTCACATTATGGAGGAACGTAAAGAACGAAGAACGCTATATGGTGTTGTATATAGTCATTTATCCACATGTATTAACAGCTACACAGTTTTATGGTATAAGGCTTCCTCAACGTCGGCAACGTACGCGATTACAATCTTAATTGTGCACTATAAACATATGCTTCAACCATAGATCAACTATATAGTTATAGCCAACATTAACCTAATTATCAAATGGTGTGCACCGAAGGTTGCATATAACTATAACCACTCAGCACTTTGGCTATGAAGTGTTAATAACCAGCATAATATTACAGTCGGTAGACCCATTTCTGACCTAGTTGTATCCAAATCTGTAATCGATAATATGCAGGCTACCACAGCTCGCCATGATTATGTTTCCCGTTGACCGCACTATGCAATAGGCCCTAGTCAATGTTGATTCCAGGGTCCTTTAAGCTACGCTTACGCAACAAAAAGATGGTGTCCCATGCCGACCTAAAATGATTATCGATCGAGTTGGTGTTACATGTAAATGTTTGGGCAGGTTCACATGCTTGTGTATGGATATACCTTTTGGTTACCTTAAGTGACCATATTGCCCACGGAAACTTGGCAAGAAACCGAACTACTGTAAGTGTGTGACTTTTCTTTTGGGCCAATGGTATAGTTGGATCGTAATACATAAGGTATAGATACGAGCATTATAGATATGCTCCGAATTCCTTCCTCTCGCCCTTTGTATCTCGCTCTTTTTCTAGCGTTGCATACTTGATCTATTGCGACTTCACGGTTCACTCCACAGACAGATACGGCAGTCTAAAATGGGCACATATATACACCTCTTGTGGTGAGAGAGGGATTGGTAGGAGTTGGGGAGCCTTTGTCCCGGCCTTGGTCGGAAGTCTGCAGGGGGTAAATATTTCACTGACACAGCTCAGATCAACCTCTAAACATCATATTTCAGACCCAGCATTACCTTACTGAGTCAATGCCTGAGGTTGGTACACGCTCATAAAAGTAGGCTCAGGTGTGGTTAGATTACACTAGCGATTAACTTATATGTTGTCCATAACTAGAAGGCCTATGCTTCTATATTTATCTCAATCGTAATGTGAATGTAGCAGTGACAGTTTTATTGGTTTTTTACAGGTAGACGATAACTGGCTGACCATCAGGTGATTGACGCCAGCTGAGGAGGTGCTTTGACAGGTACGGCCAGGTAGATACCTCGTCAAATGTTCGCCAGGTGCGAAGGATGGCGGACATGTGAGGTGCTAAACGACGACGACGACGACGGACAACCCTCTACCTCCCTACACCTTGTTAGCATCTAACCAACCCATGTGATGGCAGAAAGCGACTATACTTCCATCTAAGCTGCTTCAGGTGATCGGCCAAGATGAGACACAAAAGTGGCACAGCCTGCTTCGGCGTGTTCGTCGTCTTCTGCCTGCTGCTCTACCTGGCCGAGGTAGGCCTTCAGGTGTGGGTGGCCGTGGGACTGTACGCCGACGGCCTCCAGGTGTGGTTCGCCCTCCTCCTGGGTTTTATGACCGTCCCCCTGCTGACGGCCCAGCTGGTGTCCTTACAGTGGGCGTGGCCGGAGAAAGGTGGGGCCTCCACGGTCTGCCTCACCCTGCTGCCCCACCTGGTCTGTGGGGCCGTCCCCTGGAGGTATGCCAGGCTTGTTCTCACCTGTGGGGTGTTAGACACCAAAAAGGAACTTTCACAGGTGTGCCTACTCAGAGTATTCTTAGCCTTCTCAAGTAGCCTCCCCATCATACTGCTGGAAGCCTACTTACTGCTTAACCGCCCTCCTGGAGAGATAGCTGAGCAGTATGTTTTATACATAGCCCTAGGAGTGACTTTGGTGTCTGTATGCTGGAGCTTGGCTACACATCGTAAACGTTCAAAGGATTATCATTTTTTAGCCACACTCATCTCCTGGCCTGGGACAGTATTCAGGATTACATGGCGTTTCGGAGAACTTACGGCACGCATTCTAATCTTGGCCCTTTTCGCCGGATTGCACTCTTTCTGGATCTTTCTGGTGCTGGGACTTCATTGGCTGACCATGTTCACGTGGTCGCTCACCGAGCAGGTCGTGCAAACAGCCACTTCCGGTCTGACGCTGGCCGCCATTAAGACCTCGCTCATGTCCTCTTATGTGCATGTGTTCTGTTATTTAAACATCAGCCAGAACAGCTCGCGGGCACGGCTGATTCTCTTCTATGTGATGATTTGTTTGGAGAATACGGTGCTGTTAGTCCTCTGGTTCCTCTATGACACGCGGACCTACCTTCACGTGCCGATGGCTGTTGTCATAGGCGCCTCCTACGTGTTTGCCTTCATCTCAGCCCTTTTGTACTACAACTGCTTCCACGTCAAGTCAGCTCAGGTGGTGCAGCGAGGGGCGGAGGTTATGTACATGCAGCCCTGCATGAATTGTAGGCCCCATTGTTGTCTGGACAAACGCGATGGTGGCATATCAGAGGGGACATTCCACCCTGCCTGGTGGATAGAAGTCAAAGAAAACACCGAGGCCAACCCTAATACATACGACATGCTGCTGCCCTCGGAACTCAATAGGAATGGGCTGGAAAAACGCTCCCTGCCTCCGCCAGCTAATTGTAAACAGGTCAAGTCATCTGACCCGCGCTACTGGATGGATTTAGCGGCCCCTCATACTGATGGGTCCTCGGCCGTATATGAAACCATATCCCGGTATCAAAAACAGCAGGGTCGGATGAACCGACCCCCTGAAGTCAAAGAGGTCGACAAGCGCCAGTCAAAGGTTAGCACTGGCCAGGAGAATGAAGCCTACACCTGGGACAACTATGACATTCAACTTTCCCACGCCGCTGACTGCCTCAATAGGTCTTGTCAGGGCCAGTGTCTCCACCCCCTGCAGATCTCCGACTCAGGCATCTCGGCCACCACCAGCAGCGACCAATCAGGGTCGAGAATGCTGCACCAACGCTCTGACATGAGTTTACTGTACACCAGCGATACGTCCGACTTTACGTCGACGCGTACGTCGCTGTCCTACCTGGACCCGTTACGGATCCACCAGTTGAGTCTGTACAGCGACGACTGGTCACTGACCTCGTCCAGCTATGGTCCGACGTCATCCGAGTCGGCCTGCAGAGACTTGGGCATGTACCTGCCCATGTTGACCCACCTTAACCAAATAGCCGGCGGCGACCACCGCCGGTCGCCGGCGCCCCTACCGTCCATCGTCGGGGTGGATGTCATCGCCGAGCCCACCCCCGACGTCCATTACGACCACGTGCCCTCCAACATGTCCCAAACCTCCGGGGGCCGGAAGCCAAGGCCCCGGATGGGACACCGGAACCGGAACCATGTTCACGGCCGACGGCGGATCAGCGTCCACCGGAAGCGCGCTGTGCCATGCGGCGTGGCGGGCAAGCTACACAGGCGCCGCCACTCGGACGCCTCAGACATTAGGAGTCGCAGTAGCGTTGCGGCTAGTACTACAGACAGTTATGACGGTTCACAGTCGGACTGGGACTTGGATGACCGTACCAGTAGTGTTCATTTAACGGCCACCCAGTCCGACCTGGACTTCTCCGTGTGTGGGGAGTACCCCTTTACGGAAACAGACAATGAATATGTACAGCCCACCTCTCACCCTCACCTCTCCCAACTGCCACAGATTATACAGAAACTTGACGAATCAGGCAGACAGATCGGGTTTGCATGCTGAGATTTATTTTTTCACAGACATAATTTTAACTGATATTACTTTATTTATGACACAATCGTTATCTGCCAGTTGACTGGATAGACATATAACTCTATCATCGATCATATTTTAGTGTTTATTAACCTCATATTTGATGATAGAAATGTTAATCAAAATGTTCAAATGAAGCTCCAGGCCTTCACAAGCTTTTCTGTTTTAAATGAGCACTGTAAATAAGAATTCACATGTAAGGTACTTCACAGAATATTTGTTCTTATATTTTCGAATGGCTGTGAGTTTTATTATAAATACGGATGCAGAGACAGCAAAATAAAACGTTTATCAATTATATTCATGTGTGCTTCTGATTCCATTTCCTACGAGATGTATTCATGACATTAAGCAATACTATAATTACAACATGTATATGTATCTCGTGGAGATTGTGTATATGATCCAGAAGAATAATGCTTTCAGTCCATAGGAGCTATTTCAATTAAGAAATAAAAAGGGAAGTCCCACTTATGGAATGCAGTTACTTCAACCCATAGAAACCCCAAAAAGGGTTGCTCAATCTAACTAAACCCTATTAAAGTCCTCCATCGACAGCTAACTACAGACGCTAGTTATTTACTTTAGATGGATTACTGTAGTGTACTTCTTTTAATGATCAGATCGCCCAATACATTGGTGTGCGTGTCACTGGAAGAACACGTCTTATATCATTGAAAGGACTGTTAAGAAGCCTTGCAATATTCCTATTCATCGCTATGCCAAATTCCAAACATACATGTATGAGCATGGGGTTTCTCTCGAGTATTTTTATTCCACAACAAAAAGAAAAGAAACTTTTCAGCACAATTCTGATTTTAACATTATTACGGTGACTACGACACGGACCAAATACATTGCTATGACAGGGCCTAAAACTCTGATAAGAAATAAAAATCTCATTTGCTAATACATGAACATCCCAAATCCATATAGGACTACATATGTAACAGGGTGAAGGGGTGGACAAATAGTGGCTTATGTTACCTGTACGTGGTGCCGACTGTCGTGAAAACATGACACTACCTCTGACCAGAACATACAACATATGTGGACGCATTGCATCGTCTTACCAAATAAACTTAATCTACATGTAATCTTCGATGAGACTTCCAAAGAAAATCCTTAACACTCATGCAATTTTCCGAAAAAATAGCTCCATAGTAAGAAACCGGCTATTAAAAACCCGTTTGATTTTTTCTTATGAAATAGAGCAATTATTCTATGGGTAAAGATAAGTATACCAATACTCCTAGAATGGAAAGCTTCTCTTTAGGTCTTTGTGATCATTAAATAAAATTTAAAAATTGATTCAAACCGGTGAACTGTGGTAATTACTAGCGTATTTTGGGTACGTCTGGTAGCATCGAGGAATCAAAATAGGTTATAGCTGTAATAGTCAGCATACATGTGATCTATCAAGCAGCCATGTGACGCACTATAATTCGTTTTACTTCAGTCTCTGCTATAACAATGGTAAATGTACCCTGGGCATGAACTTCATGTGAATCATTGAAGATGAAGAGCAACCACGGCCTGCCTCAATTCGCTATCTCCTTAAAAAATGCGAAGGGAAGAAATCTATAATCGTCCATATTACCTTGGATTTGTAAATCAAGGATTGTCCCAACCCTAATATCAACTTTAAGGGGGTTAAATAGGCCGATGACAGCAAGTCCAATATTACAGTAGCTCACCCCAACAGAGAGCACGAGTCACAGGGCAGTTGTACGGTAAATTAAATGTACCTACACGTCCTTATACTCATACAGGCTGGAGGCGCTGGAAGGTGGAAGTTGTCACCAAGGAATTCATTTTGAATGGTATAATCGGTAGGGGGCGCTCGTGTAGCGAATGGGCATGTAGGACATCCTGAATCATCTCAAGGGTTGGCCTCTGACGGCAACGGTGCGATATCGGGAGCACCGGGTGCTGACGGACCACCGCTTCACCAGACATTTACGAATTTTAGACACTTTGATTTTAATTTGATGCACTTTTTGACACTTCTGGGAATCGATACTGAATGATAAGGACTTCTGCAATATACTTCAAGTGATGCAGGAAGGAATATGGATTTGGAAACAGCTAATAAATTCGATCTGAAAAGCAATTCATCATTATTTTATTCACACCAATATCAATGCTACGAATAACTGCATGCACAATCACGTTTTATTTCATATTACAATGCAAAGAAACATTATTGAATATAACCGGCAGCAGTTTGTGAAGACACTTCTTCAACTATATAATCTAATGTATATCAAAGTTAAAGATAAATCCGAAATAAATAAATGTGTATTTTTTCTTACAAAGTCATATTAAAGGTCAAAGTGACCTTCCCTGTGCCTTTAAGACAAACAAGGTATAGACAACCATAATGGTGGAATCCGCCTGGTCGGTATGGATCCTGGAAGGAACACATAACTATGAACAATGTGCCACCTCAGAATCACCTGCGTAGTCAACGTGTTGAAGCAGGCTAATCTCATATTCTTTATGCTTGGTCAGTCAGTCAACAAACCTTGTCGGTTATTACTTATTGCGCAATTTAAGTCTTGCATGTACCTGGTGAATGGCACAGCCACTCAACCCTAATCCTCAGTTGTTGTGGTTGGTTGAACAGCAAATGGCAGCCTTCTTCACATATTTCCCCTAACATAGAACCAATAGGAAAATTGAATCAATCCAACTGTATCAAAATAAGCGACTATCATCATGCAAGACGATGATCAAATTCATGACACGTTATCGGGGTTTATTAAGAAAGAACAGCTTCTTGCGTGTGTGTAACGATAATGCATCAAGCGGTTGCACGTACAGCAGGGGAATTGCTCAATACACTTTATTGGTTTTCCTGATGAGCCCAAACATGTCCAAGTCATGTATCGCTATCGAATGTAAACTCACACATGCTACATTGTCGTCTCCATTGTACTATGTTGTCATGTTTGGGTTTCTAGATGTAATTATAACTTACAAAGACGTCTCTGATCGACGTATTTCTGTCAGAGGTGGCCATATAGAGTCACCAGGGAGGGAAAGTTCTGATGAACATTTCCTTTTGACGAATACTCTGTTAATGTGCTTAATCTATAGCTAGCTATATATAGCGCAAGACTTAAGGAACCTATATAAGCAGCTTCTAAAGCTCGCCATACTTCTGAATGGTGAAAATTCGTTTATCAAATACGACGTCGTTATGGTAATTGTCACCATAGTGATTGCACTAAAATGCCTGAGCATACCGGAAGGGGATTTAAGCGTACCGTGTCCTACAAGTGTACGACACCAGAGTTGCCCGTCGCATTTCCACACAGTTTTCAGAGAAACCAATATCCGGCAAGCTTCTCCGGTCCATGTACTAATTCAATTTATTTTGTGAAAGGTGTCCGCCAGAAGAAGTTCTAATGGACAGTTCCATCTAATTAAACCAACGTCCACACATACTTTCCCTACCCTTTTTGGTTTGTGTATTCAGAATAATTATCATATATACACCAGAAGACTGGAAGAGTGTGTTTAAAAAGCTGTTCTGTATAGACATAGCTATATCCTTTGATGAATCCTAAACCGTTGTTGCAACGTTTTTTTCACGGGTGAAGCTACAGGTAGTTTTCCCGATGAAAGGACCTTGTGATGACTACACTAGTCGACCTACATAGATATTTTGCTATGTCACATTGTGAAATACCAGGAACGTAAACGCACTTTCAAAAGTTACTAAAACTTAAATGTAGCGGACTGGGCTATTTTGGGTTTTATATTGAATATCGGACAATTACGAAGTACTTTTTGTAGGTGATGACTGCCTACACGGCAGACTGTCGTAAACATTTGTGGAACCTCCAACCTGAATTAGCTAGTACTATCCTCTCCAATATCCTCACGTTTTCAAAAGTCTGTATCCTCTCACAAGTCTATCGGTTGTGGGCGGCACTTTACTTGTCCAGATTGGTAAAAATTATTGTATTCTATTTTCATTGTCATTCATTCAGAGAATCAAGGACTTGGTATTGATCCAGAGCTAGTACCTATGAAGAAGAAACGTATCTGCTTTACCGTGAAATAAACTCGAATTTATCATCCCATTCTAATTTTTTCATTTATTCTTTCCTTGATGAAGTTTAAATGAATCGCAAAGGTTAACGATGCTCTCTTTTGATGAACCTAAAATTATCAGATTTACATTTTGAAATTAAATTGTTTACAGAATCGGCCCACATAATCTTTAGCAAATTCATTTACAAATGCGCACTGAAGCCCACGGTGCACTATGCTTCAGACATTGATCTCCACATCTTTGTAAAATACAATGATATAACTGGATACATATAGTTATAATTTTATTGAACAGGACAACAGGAAATATATATTTTTGAGACATATTTACAAAGGATATTTTCTACCTTGATAGTTTCCTTGCAGGATCCCATAGACGCTCGTGATAGAATACACATTCAAACAACCACAGGGTAAATAAGTAACATATCACATAATTTCCAGGATCCACTATCAGTGAGACTTGTAGTCATGGATCAAAACTGTGGATATATGTGGAGTTTCTGAAACGGCAGACAACTTAGCTTGTCCGATATTTACAAGGATTATCATTAAGTCGGAAATGACCATGCCAGACCGGACATGTCATAATCAAATAAATATCGAGAAGAGTTCAGCAAAATAAAAGTAAAAAAGGACGTTCTTCTTGTATTATCATAATGTACACTCCCCTTGGCTAACCTAATAAAACCTACCCCAAAAACAACATGACAATTCTTTATGGATTAAATCCAAGGACAGGACAAAGGTGATTCATGTCTGTAAATTCAAACTTTTGAACAAAATCTGTATTAACAGTTGCAGATTTGAGATCTTGTGATTTCAGAAGAGTTACTGGAGTGTTGCTCACACACTGTAGCCAGGCTGCCATTGAGACTCCCTCTAAGGAAGCCTTGGAAGCCAGGCGAAGGAATCTGTCAAATAAGGATGGCACGAAGAACACCCTGTTTCTCAGGTAACTAAAGGTCGCACCTGGCTTATGCAATTTACAAGCGGTCAACATATTTGCATTTTGGCCAGCATTAACAAGTGTGTTGGCCTTTTCTACGTTAATTTGAGCAGTCGCACATGAAGGGTCCTGGCACTGGCGGCCTTCGGCGGGTGTGGCCCAGTTCTCAGTGACCCACGTTGAGGCCTTGTCCTTCCTCATACTGTTCATATTGATCAGAGCACGATGGTGTATGGCCATGTAGCCATCGACCAGGTAATGCATATCTGCTGCCTTGTATAGACAGTTCATCTGGGGGTCGGTTGACGCACCGGATATCTCGGCATAGGACGCCCTCCAGGCGTGGAACACGTGCCTCGCCGCCTCGCTCCATTGGCCACAGTAGAGGATCTGTCCGAATCGGGGTCTGTAGAACACCTCAAGGCGTGCTATAAGATCTGGGACTGGGGTACCCTCAATGTGAATTATGAGCAGAATGTTATTGATCAGAGAGGAGCCATTCAGACTGATTTCCGTGCTCGGGTTGGTAAGCTTGGGACAGCTGGCTTTCACGATATTGCCCAAAGCGTCGAACTTGGTGCGGACATAAGGGGGTAAGTAGTAGGTTGGGACCTCCCCGTACGTGGCGAGCTGCTCCTGGGGGTAGAAGATGACGTTGGAGGGGCGAGTCGTACACTGCTGGGACGAGATGGGGTGCAGGGAGGGCGGCTTGTAACCCAACGACAGCAGGTCCTGCAACCAGGCGTCCATAAGCATAGCGTCCTTCTCGCCCCAAAAGTTGGCCTTGGCCATGTCATAGGACATCGCCTTGACACATTCAAAGAACACCTGGCTGCGACATTCCCACTTGTCGAGGAACTGCACCAGGTCGCCGGCCTGGTGGTAGAGCTGCTTCTCGTCGATGAAGTCCTTGATGTAGGAGTGGGCGCTGCGGAACTGGAAGGTACCGGCCGTGTAGAAGCCCACCTGTGTGCCGATCATCCAGGCCAGCCGCTGGGCCCAGTAACCCCTCCAGATGTCACACACCCTGAAGGCAACGGTCACGGGGAGGGGCAGGGCCCAGAAAGCCTCGTAGTGACTGATCGTGTTCTGACTGTTGTATGGGGTGTACACTCTGGGAGGAATAGCCACTCTGGGACCAGCCACGTCAAAAAGCAAGTTGATTCTCTTGGATGTGTGTTTGCGCATCAGCCGGTAGATGGCATCCACGTCAGGGTCGCCGTTAACAATCCCCTGACGTATCAGAGGGGTGGTCGTCTCACATAAGTAGTACTCCCGGGGTACGTCGTTAGATACCTCATCCAGGGGGTAGCCACGAGGCCAGATGGATTGCTGGCCAAAGTGGGGGTAAGGATTGTATGTCTTGTTGGCGTTTTTAATTACCAGAATGGTAGTCGTCCTGCTGTCCTCCAATGTAAAACTCCGGAAGCCATCGTTAGGCTTGTTGTCGTCGTCTGTATCATAAATCATTTTGGCACCAAACTGTATAAAGAAAAACAATAGATAAGTTAGTAGTTACAAAGGGTTCAGTCCAAGACAAGATTTATGAATATTTCCAATCAAATTCATAAAAGTTTCCTGTATACAAAACAAATGCTTATCTTATCTATAGACTGTGACTTTAAAGTATGGGTTACATGAAAATGTAATAATGCAATAAATTTCTCCTAAATATCTTTTTTATTGTGTAACAATATGCCTGTATAATGTATATAAGGACAATTGGTATCTACAACATTTCAAGCTTTGTAAAAGTGTATTAGACAATAAGTAGATATAAATATTGAACATTTCAGAGAGAAATATAGGACGTAAGGTAAAAAGTGAAGATTAAATATATACATGTACATGTTGTATATCAGTCAAAAGGTTTCATAGTTATCTTTCGAATGTAATCTGGTAATGGATTATGGCTACATACCATATTTTTCGAGAACATAAAACAAATACAAAATTGCAAGCTTCAATATCATCATGTGGAATACAGGACATATAAGACACTGGAAGTCAATATAGACGCACGAACCTTAATTGCGAAGTAATAGCCAATGTTCTTCCTCGCATATGATTTAGTGGGAATGTATTGGAGAGCCTTGAGTCCAAGTTTCATTTGAGTTTCCACATCGAGATACACGACGTTTGGATAGCTTAAATGATAAGCAGTATTTGATGTAGAATATGTATATAAAGTTGTTAAGACAAAAAGTATCTAATATACACAAACCTTTTTTATTATCGTACATTTCTTGTAAGATATTAATAAGAAGCATAAGGTACATCTCTATGGACTAGGTCTACAAAGCATCCTACAAAATCGTGAAAGTATAAAATAGTCATTACTAGTATCAACCAGGGAACCCGTTCCTTACCTCCAGCCCTTGGGTGTTTTGGTGTCTCCTACAACTACCAGTTTCCAACCAGGTAGCTTGCTGAGGGCCTTGATGTCCTCGGTGGGTCCTTGGATAGAGGTAACCACAATCCAGTTGGGATGGGATTCAACAAGTTTTCCACTACCATCATAAAACTTCATTCCTTCCATGGGTTTCCCCGAAACACTCTGTGGTACACTCTGGTTTCCTGGCTGCATTTGAGCTGACCCTAAGCCTTGATTAAGCATACCTCCCCGCGTGTCAACGCCCCTTGGTTGACCCAGATTGCTCTGTACCCCAAAGCCTTGTTTTGGTAAGCCTTCTGGTCCATTTGCATTTCCCTGGAGACCTGCCCTATATCTTGGGATTTGTTCCCCGATACCTGGGGTGAGCAGTTTCCCTCTGATGCCAGCGCTATCTCGGTAACCTAAATTACTCTTGTCCCCTTGTTCTGCTATTTTGCTTTTGTTTCCAACTATTTCTTGGGAACCAACATTGCTCTTCTCCCCTAGAAGTTTTTGCTTAAGGGCACTCACAGCCTTCCAAGGCTTAACCAGCTGTCCCCAACCTCCAGAGGTGGGGGTTTTCTTGGTTGTAACTCCAGCATTTCCTCCAGCGTTCAAAGAACTCGGAGGTGCTTGGGTCGGTCTCAGGGCACTTATCAACTTATCCACACGAGATTTCAAGGAAGGACCCATCGTAGTCTTGGGTCGATTTTCTGGGATAACATTTAGCTCACCCTCGGGTCTTTCTGGCAGTTTTGGGGATCTGATCTGATCAAGACCTAACCTAGGGCCCAGTCTCTCTGGGAACTTGTATCTATCGTCCTGTTTTCCCCAATTGTTCTCCCCTTTCGATGGAAGTGCGGAGACGGTGGCCAGTATGCGGCGATTGGCCACACCGACCGCATTGCGAATCATCACTTCTTGACTGACATCAGGATTGGCTTTTTTGCCAGGCATAATCAGACCCTGGAGAGAAGATAAAAAGGAACACAATTAGGGTAAGCATAATTATAAATAATGGTATTAGAATTAACTGAATGCACAACGATCGTGCACAAACCTGACTAGGTTAGTTAAAGATGATAAGCAATAGCATTGGAATCCGACTGAATACATGTACACACACATTTTATAGCATAGGATAATGCAATATTTTGGAATGTTTCATGAATCGGTCATAATGACATTGTGATTGTTTTTTGTTAAGCTATTATCCAATTCAATAGATGATGGGTCTCTCAATAATTTAGGATTTGCAAGGGAGTCAGAACCCACAAGGACAATAAGGATACGACACGATATTTTAAGAGTTGAATTACAGTCTATAGGTTTACAAACTTCCACTTTGGACCTTTCGATCAGTCCCTCTGTCACTCTTATGAAGAAACCCAGTAAGGCACATAACCAAGAACTAATCATCGATTGCGCTGTCCTTTTGGGACGATTGCGAGCAAGCATCATGTTCAATGAACTGTGACTGAAAACCTGATGGCTAATAAGTTGATGAGATGTTTATTTCTAGTGATCAGCTGGTGTGATTGAAAGCTAGATGAGGGAACCCCCATTTTCATGTCTATATTCATAGATATAATTATAGTCTGCAACTGAAAGAATCGTTCTGTTGGCTAGTTAGCCGGGATTCTTTGGTATCAGGCCAAGCCGTGCAGGTATATATATATAACAATTGCTGTGTGGATGTGCATATAGACGGTCTACAGTGAACAGTATACACCAAGTCCTTCTGTGCAGCCTTATAACATGCGTCAGTTGTGTTTGTTTAAAGACTTACTTTTCCCAGGCGAGTACCATAAAGAATATAACTAACTATGAAAGAACTCAACTGATTATATATAATAAGCAGCGTTTTCCACTCAATGAATACATTAAAGGTTTTTAGGCGTAAGGATGAATCAAATTCCAAATGGTTTGAGCCGATGAGCTTTGCTTATAAATGCCAGTCACGTGTATCTCATCACTGTGTTTCTTATTTATGTTTATTGCAGATGGTAGGTTAGAAGGGAAATCAGGTAACTACTGTTTTAGGAAGACGTCTGTTATCGCTGGTAGACTATTGATATTACAGATAAAGTGTCTTTCCAAATTGTGTCAAGTAGTAGTCTAATGTGGGTCATCGAGGAAGATATCATAAAAATACAAAACACGACCTATACTTAGCGTCATGCTTAATCTATCTTTTTCGGACCCGCCCCACTTTTTGCTTTCTTTGACCTGTCCCATTTATCACAACGCTATGCCACTGGCAGAACAACTGCTTTGCTTGTGACGGAAGAGGTTTTAGCATTCATTTGTATGGAATTGCACAATGTAAACAAAAGAGGATAACACTAAGCTTACGCGTGCCCCTTGGTGTCTGGCTGTCTGGATCTCATTCAAGACTGCAGAAAGGGTTACAAAATAGGGCTAGGGTTTCATTGATCCCGAAAAGGGAAGTCTTAGACAAATTCGTATGTAGGTTTTGAAAGGTGTCTAGTTTGGGATTCCTATCAATATTAACCAGCCAATAATAGAGAGTTCGGAGGAGGCAAAATCAAAATATTATTTGGCATTGAAAAGAAGTATTTTGATATTACGTGTAACCATCTTCAGCCTTTGATAATGGACCGTCATATTAGACAAAAAGATAACACAACTAAGGCTTACATGCGAGTATAGCATTGTACATCCAAAGTATCCATGCAATATATATGTAGCAGCAGAGGCAAAAAGGCCCTACCATAGTTTCCATCTCCTTAGTCCAATGTTGTGGGAAGGGTCCAGTGAAAGTAAGCTACAATAGAATGACCTACCAATTGCTGAAGTACAAGCAATGCACCGAATATGTTCGGAAAATCTGACATTTCCTAACGATCTATAGGCTTACAATAGATTGCATAGGCCTAACGTCGAAGATGACACCTCATCCGTTGGAATAGTATTATCTAGTTCTGGAACAGGTTCTGTTCATCATTAAGATATCAGGTCCACTTTCCTAAACACTGGTATCTGAATTGTGTTTGTCTCGAGTAAAAAATTGTATCAATTGCAGTATATCAAAGCCTGTTATACATATATATATATGGATGTTGATAAGAACCAATGCTTTTCATTGCAATGCAATAATTGGGTTATTAATTTCAGATATCTATTTTTTCTGTTACAACAATATAGAAATTGGCTAACAGACATTGATTGTCTGTTCAATCTTGAAGTGGGTCAATCTTGAAAACCGGTTCTGAAGCATACCTATAGGGTAAAATACTTACGAAATAAAAAAAAATGTGTTTGTTTATTTTGATATTTAAACATAGATATATAATTTATAGTCATGTTGTGTTCTTGGACTTCCTACAATATGAAATGTCTCATTTGTGTTAATAACGTTGGTATTTGTACTGCAGAGCGCAAATAATAGTATACCATATAATTTTATAGTTTAAGTTCTTCAATGATTGAATGCCTATGAAATGTTAATGTCAGCACTGGCCCAGATGCTAGATTTGGCTGGGGGACAAACTATGCATCGGGAATGACATACCAGGCTGAAACCTTTTAAAAATGTTATGAGAATTGCTACAAAATAGCGCGTTTACGTGGATATATTGTTGGAATAAAAACATTTGATTGACAGAATATGTATCTCAAATGCCTCCCCTTGACACATATATTCAGTTTAGGCTTAGAGATCCGTCCCATGGCTACATCCCAAAGTGTCAGTAGAATCTGCGGATATTGGTGAATAATCTAGGTATACATTGTACCCATGAGACCGTGACAATGTCCACAGGTTGGACAAATACTACACCATCCCCACCCCCAATACCCCAATAACCCAACACATGACTGCCAGGACTGCACGGGGCATACGTCTGTCTGCTAGTTGAAATTAACTGTGCCAGCCTTATAAAACAACGTATCTTTTTCTGTATAATTATTATAATTATAGAGAAAAAGATACGTTGTTTTATAAGGCTGGTACAGTTAATATTCGAAGAAATTTAATAACATTATGTTATCACATTTCTTCGACTATTTGCCCTGGTTTTATTTGTTTAGTGGCATCGTATAACCATTTTAACTTATTTCTTTTATAGGTTATCAGTTCTACACACGTCTATCTGCTTTAAGATATTATTGTCACAGGTAAACAATCAGTAGCGGTCACAGTAAGTGGTGAGTAAGTAAGTAAGTAAGTAGTAGTAGTGGTATAAGATTATTGGCTAATGTAAGCAATACATTCATGTCACTAAGGTAGGCGTTGTACAATTTGATATGTATTTTTAACAAACGTGCAAGCCATCTCTTATTTAGCTTCAACTAAACAGACATGTTTATAGGCTTCTAGGGCGACGTTAAACCGGTTCAAGTACTATATATCTTGCACAACAAACATTTGACTATTTTAAAAGCTCTTTGTATCACGTGCCTAAATCACATATGTTGCATGCAGCTGTAGCGCCTACATAAGTAATTCAAATGAAGAATCCGCCTAGACCTGCAACTAGAAGTTGCAAGTCTAGACGTTCTGTGTCCACCCAATAAATACATCCCATGCACTACTTACCCTCCAGCAATACAGTCATGTAATCAGAGCTAAACAAGTATACCTACCTTGGCCGAGAAGAGTACCACCGTGGCGAGAAGGATGCCCAATAAGACGAGGGCATTCTTCTTGAGCTTGACCGTCTTGGACACGGCCAGCATGTTGTCGGCCATCAGAAGACGGGATAGGAGATGGGAGAGGGCTCGGGGAGGGTCCGGCCGAAAAGTGCTGATCAAGGCCCACGTCGACGTCCTCTCACCTCCTACTGCCACTCTACACCTGTGGCCGCGCACTGGTCGGTGAGGCGTGGTGGTGTGGTGGGGGTAGTGGGGACGTGGTGGTGGGAGGGGACTCCCCTCCTAGTTACACACAGGACTGGGACTCAGGTGAACGTGTCCCGGCCTGGCAACGACCACCGGCCAGGGAAGACGGAGGGGCTGCTCATTTGGTGTGGAGTAGGGGGGTGCGTTTGGGAATTAGTTTCACATTTAATTGGTGAGCTGGTTGTTCAGGGTTAATGCCACAGCAACATCTAAGGTCACATCAGGACGAGAAGCGCCACATCATTATGAGACCCTGTACAGTGCACGTGGAACGGCGAGTTACAAACTTGTATTGCCAATGGTGCCATACTTATTGCATACGGAAAGGAAAGAGAATAAAGATAACACATTTTGATTGTGATTATTTAATGGGATATAGGCCCTTTCTGCAGACCTCTTATGATCTGTGCTATTAGGATTAGATTTTCGGTAACTGTAATTGTATACAAGATCTCTGTTCAAAACATAAAAAAAGGTTCTTCTTTTAAATTTATATGCCTTTTGTATCTAAGCATATCTAGACTTACTGCATCATAATCATGACATATGTCACCAGATAGTTGAGATATCTGACTCTAATATTATAATGCATGGCCCTATGCATTGACCATCGAGTAATTAAGAAACCGACCCACTTGTCTGTAAAATATGCATACGTCACCCGTCTTTAACCTTTATTGGGTTCATTACAATTCAATGACATGCCCTGGATACATCAGTAATTTGTGACCCAACCTCAAGACACAAGGCCATGTTGTACAGAGGGAGTTTCAGAAACTTTATCTCAGTTGAAATAATTCTTTTTTAAATATCTCATTATGAATACATTTATGGGCATATGGAAAAGTCGATTATAAAGATTTGTCAAATTTCACAATTGTAGCCTGGAATATGACTCGAAAAATTGAATAGGGCCCGACGCCTACCTATAGAGATGCGTTGGGGTAGGCCCTATCCCAAACTCCTTAATAACATACCATAATCGCTCAGCCGGAATCTTATGTTCCGATTAAAGAATAGATAACAAATTATGGTAAATCTTTCAAACTGTTAAAATATTATTGATATATCTCAGAAAATAAATTCCCTAAGCATCTTGCATGGACAGGGCGAGCCAAAGGGGTTCTATAGATTGGTCGGCGACAATTGGGGTTACTATCCCAAAGATGAAACGATGTGGTCTGTATTGCTATAGAGAGAAATGTTGGCGCAGTATAACAGGGAACATATAGTGCAAATTAAATGCTTTGATGCGCCCCTAGATCGTAAACAAATCAATTGCATTATGGAAACTGATCGCACTCAATATGCTAGGGAAGGATCAAAATGACAAAGACCATGACTTAATAAGCAGATAAGGAAAATTGATTTTACTTTTCAAAATTGGCAGGCTTACTAAAATACATAGGGCCGTAATCCACTATGTGATCTTTGGCTCACGATTTGTTGTATATAGATCTGCTGATCTCTATAATGGAAAAAAATAAATATATATAACCATTCAGTCTTGACGTGCGTGGACCATGCAAAAGATATTACCTTCTTCAGTCATGATAATTCCTAGATTTGTGTTTTTGCTCAAAAGTAGGCCTACTGTAATTATTACCCTAAAACTCGACCTTCATAATGATGCATAATTATTTCTTGATACACTATAGTTAAAGTGCCAGCACACCGAACCCGGCAGAGCACGTATACTATTAATACAGCGTTGGCAACTGCATATTTGTAGTGTACTGTCACAAAATAATGTAGCTATCTGGATATTCCATTGGCATGACATTCAAGTTCACTGGTCCTTCCAGTTTACAATAAATTTATAATGAAAGACTTTGCGTGTGAAAGGCCGTAGTACTTATGGATTGCTTGTACAGGAACATTTAAAATGTTTATGGTGTAAGTGTTTGGCAAGTGACCATGGTGACAGTGGGCTGCCTGTGTCATTACTAATAAATTGCATCGGTTTGCGCTGTGTGCTGAAGAGCTCCAGGTATAAAAGCTTAGCCAAATTGTTAACCATGCACCTATTGTTACACAATTATGTATAAACTCCAGTGTTCCTAGATTTTAAAGGCTGCAGCCTGTAAAGTGCTGGTGGGTTCAGTGAAAACGCGATCAATCGAGAAGTTTTTGAAAAACAACTAAGCCGGATTCAAAGAAATTTAGGCACATAATTGACGTATAAAGGCCACAAGATAAATCGAATTGTTTACCAGACAATGTACAGAGACTTGAAAGTTAAAAGCTATGGAGAGTTTAGATTGTTAACCAAGCCAGAGGCCGTGGCACAATTTTAGGCAGAAGGAGGTATCCTATTACATGTAGTTGTGCCAAACCCTTGTCCTCGCTTTACCCCTAGACAACAGGCTACTATATTTAGCTTAATTTAACAATAATCATTTATCAACCCTGACCCAAAATTATCATTCCAGTTGCATCCATCACCATTCATATTGTGATGAATTGTAGACCACTCTGTGATTATAGGCATGAATTTGAGAAGGCTGTAAGTTGGTCATATATTATTAGTAAAAGATGTAGAATTAATCCCTTTGACCAAATTGTTAAATGATATAGTTAATTAGCCTGTAGAAACGGAATATGTATAATGCCATAAGAAATGACATGTCGGTGTGAAATTAAGGAACAAATGCACAAATAATTAAGGTAGTATGTAACCAGAAATGACCCCTGTAAGGGTCAACCAGATCACATGATTGTAACTAACCAATAGGAAGTCACTTAAAGCCATATAAAGCATGGATTAGCACAAAATGAACAGTCCCTTTTTGGTGTGTTCACACCTCTTTCTTCCAGGCACAAACCACCTCTTGACTTGGACGATTCAAGCCTATGGTATATGAGGCATGAGCAGCTGAATTAGGACCAAGTTAGGGTTAAATGGGATACTGGACTTAGAAGAAATAGGTGAATTAAGGTACAAAAATGGGAACAAAGGGGCACGAGGTCTGAAGCATGATTAGGGCAAGCACAGTGAACGATGCAGCAATAGTTAAGGTAGTATGTAACCAGAAATGACCCCTGTAAGGGTCAACGAGATCACATGATTGTAACTGACCAATAGGAAGTCACTTAAGGCCATATAAAGCATGGAGTAGCGCAAAATGAATAGTCCCTTTTTGGTGTGTTCACACATCTTTCTTCCAGGCACGAACCACCTCTCGACTTAACCAATTCAAGCCTATGATTAGGGCAAGCACAGGGAACGACACAGCAAGCAGCCACCTGACATGCTACCACCCCTTTATTTTTGGCGACGACCTGATGGTCATTCCTCAGTGTGGGACTTCAAATAGCCATTAGCATGATGGCATGAAGCCCAGAATAGTGACAGGCATGATACAACTCACTAGCACGACCGAGAATGCATAGAATAGAAGCTCCCACCCCTCGTCTTGATCCCATAACAGGGGCACCCTAGAAATGACCTGATTTTCGGCCACCCTCGTGCATGAAGCATGACTCTGAGACATACGGCTAGAGGTCAACCCTGACATGAAAAAAGAACCAAACCCAATTTCCCATCACAATATCTCAGATATATAAACTTAATGCTACAGTACTTTTTCACAAACTCTTTGATATCTTTATTTCAACTTCCTTTGATTGTTATTCCCCCATCAAGAGTTTGAACGCTACTCGAACCAAATGTTGTATATACATATATATGCATATGTATAATTATGTATGATAATGTATACTTACTCATTTTTCGGTTAAAACAGGTTCTGAGTGAGAAGATATTTTGTGGAAATGGCTCAAATGTTTACCTGTTTTTATCTGTGTTCCTTTTTAGTAGTGATGACCTGGAAATGAGATTATCAATCATAGGGCTCCAGGGTCCTGAGAAGGCAGTAGCATTTTCTAGTAAGGCTTGCTAGGGGGCTCCCTTCATGCATGGAGGGAGACTGACAATAGTGAAGGATTTTGCCATATGAGAGGCGCTAGCTGAGAGAATTTGATGCAATAATGGCTAACGTATTTTATTCTACATACTGCCTTGGAAAGACCTGCTGAATCTATTACTGGCAGTGTCTGGAAGGCCGGTATTGAAGCCAAAGAGCTGTGTTCCGTTTAAACCTCGAATAAAAAAAGATCAGTTGAACTAGATCTTTATGTAGTGTTTTTTATAGCACCATTTGTCTATTCCATTTTTAGTTGGGATTGTTCAATCTAACTAGATCATAATATGATCAATATTATTGATGAATACATTACTAGAATTAACATGCATTGTCAATTTAATGTTGGTCGACTCGTGCAACTACATTTTGCTGAAGTTATATTACACACGGAGGGGACAGTGGTCACAGCTCATATAACTTTACTACACTTTTGTGGATAACGAAGGTTGAAAATCAAATAAACCTTTCGGTAAATATCAAAACAGTTAGGCCAGGTCACTCGGTTGTATCAAAATGTACCCCGGAGAGGTGGTATATTGCAGATCGTACAAACTTCTCTAGGTTTAGCAATGGTCATGCCCCAACAGGGTAGATGGTCACACACCAGTTGGCACGCCTTTGGAGATGAGACTATTTGTGCACAGTGTCCTATATCGGTGCAAACACATATATATAGCCTCACTGACCTAGCTATTTCTGTATTTGCAACTTGACCCAAATTTACCAGATAGGTCAATATTAGTTTATATGTTGGCCCTAGGTTGATCTATTTTACTATAATTATCCAAAACGCGGAAAAATGGGACAAACAGCAAATGAATATGTGTAACTGCGTAATTTTATAGTACCGTGCTCTCCTCTGAGAAATTAGGCATTACCCTCGGATAGAGTGGGGAAAGGGGCGTCATAACCTACTTCTACTGATAAAAACAAGTATGTAGGTGTGCATAGTATGAATCTGTGTTCTCTACATGAAAAGTATCTCTTTTCTGATAAGATTTTATATAGTACATTTTTTGCATTAGCGCGAAGTAGGAAGCTTTTCATTCTGTAATTTTGTCGACATTCTGATATACATGTAATGTGTTAAGTAAAGGAGGTAAATGCGTCCTTCAATTATATCTTTGAATGGTATGTGGAAAGTGAATCACTTAGATGTTGGCTTAACACAATAGGTAGCTTTAAAATGAAGGATTTACTCGATGATAATGAATAGGTCCCCACCGTATTGCTTACCCAGCTGATGCGATGTAAATATAAACAGGTGCCTATCTGGGATATCGCACATCGTTGCAAATGTGAGCATATAAAGGACACAGACTAGTGCGTACTTACTGTGCTATTGGAAGGTATCCTAATGCAACGATAGATTTGTCAGTAATTGGGTTAGAAATATTCTATATTTGTACATTAAGCTTTGGTGAACAAAATCAAAAGCTGGCTACGGTGTTATTCTTTTTGTAGAGGTTCTATTGATTGTATTGGAGAGATCATTTGATATTGTGATGAATGCCTATTCATCCAAATATGTAAAGAGACCAAAATAAGAAAGTATGGTAATATGACAAAAAGTATATATGTTAATAAAAGGAACGAAAGTGTAAAGGAACGAAAGTGTAAAGGAACGAAAGTGTAAAGGAACGAAAGTGTAAAAGCCCGAAAAAGAGGCCCGCATATGTAAGTAGGAACGAATGTGTAAAGGAACGAAACCCGAGAATGTAAACCGGAAGTGACATGTAAACCGGAAGCGAGAATGTAAACCGGAAGTGACGTCAGTTGTAAACCACGTGACCAAAAGCAGCCAATCAGGGCTAACCTCTAGAGTATATAAAGGGGCGGTGAGGCCCGAATAAACAGAGTTCTTTCACAGTTCTCCTTGTGTCCAGACGTGTCTTCTTCCCTTAAACAACCGCTGAGATGAGCCGATACGAGTCAATTAAGCAGAAGTTCGAGTAAAATAGAAGAAGTTCGAGGTGATTAGGCGAAACGAGGGCCCGAGGGCCCGAGGAACGGGAACGAGGACCGAAGGACCGGGGTAAGGGCACGAAGGCCCGAAACTGGCCCGGATGGGGTCCCGGAAGCGTAGGCACGGAACGGCACGAAGGCCCGAAACGGGGAACGGGGACCCGAAGTCCGCGGGAACGACTGGCTCGGCCCCACGCTACCAAACAATAGGCGACCGTCGGCCCGACGACCCCGTGGACCAGAATCCGGGGTGGACCGCCCTATCGAGGTGAACACCGGCCCTGGAGATAGAGCGAGACGAACCGCAGCTCCCCCCTTACCCCTACCATATTTTCCCTCCCCCGCAGTCCTCCGTCTGACACCGAGCACCGATTCCCGACCGATTCGCTCAGCCCCCCCCTCGTGCGCGAGGCACGACTCTGAAAATATCACATCTCGGTTCTTTGCCCGGATTCTCCGTCCGCCCGAGACCCGAAACAATTCCCACGTTCCTCTGCTATGGGAATCGGCAACCCCGACCTATCAGAGAACGTCACAATATCAACATTTATCCATAACAGGCTTGTATTAGAGAAATCACACGATCTCTGTATAAACCACTCTGACTCGGATTTCCTTTGTTCTAGCAGTGCATTCTCAGGTGATAATGCACTGCTACTGTGATAATGCACAGCTGCTGACTTGTTGTTCAAATATACTGCCAAGATCACCCAATTTTGAATTTATGAAAAGTTTGACTATTAATGTGCAGAGCCAAGGATTGAACCATAGACCTTTGGATTCATAGTGCCACAGCCTAACCACTACCCTACCGGGGCAGCTGTTAGAAGTCTGGTCAGTTTTACCTTTTATCCATTGTTATAACACGGCAAGGGGGTAGCAACGTGCCGATCTAGACTTCCGCATGTTGTAAAAAACGTTGTAAAATCGTTGTAAAAGCCTCAATCTTCACCAAACTTTGTAAACTAACCAGTCATTATGTATTATCAATGAAATATATTACAAAACAAATATCTATACTGAATAAAAGCAATTTTAAAGGATTTTCTGGTTGCTACCTTACCATGCATCTATCCTGAGCTAGAATGCACAGCGTCATGGTGATGGGGTCATTGTCAGGGCAATGAGGTCATTGTCAGGGCAACGACATGACTTACTTACATCTGATTGGATCACAGGATCTGCCTTGACCACAGCCAGCCTTGGGCAACCTTGTAACAATTTGAGCCACATTATTGGACATTTAGATACGATTCTTCGTGTTATAACCTTGATAACGCACTAAGGGCAGGGTCTTGACCTCCTAGTCCTGGCTAGAGGGACTTGGGGCTGAGGGCCTCCCGCCGCAGGCCGCAGGTTGGCCGTCATTATAAGTAAAGAAAGGCAATAATATGTATTATTCTTGAAATGAGTTGATGATAATGATACAATTCTCCGTGTTATAACGTGAATAACGCACTCGGGGTGGGGTCTCGACCTCCTGGGGCCAGGCTAGATGCACGGGGCTTCGGTTATTCCCTAATTGGATCATTTAGTCTGTTCTGACCCAGATTTACCCTTTCATTGAGTTTGGGTGACTGGTGGAATGGGATGTAATTACAGTCTATGCCTGTACACTCAGTAGGCAATCAACACCCCTTCTACCCCTCTCCTCTCCTCTCCCCCTCCACCCCTCCCCTCCCCCTCTGCTGGCAAGGAGCTTCACTCTGCCACCTCAGGTACTACAGTGATCACAGGCTATTACTTCTAGTGGGGAGGGTGATTCGCTGCAGAGTGGAGCAGCGCTGGTCAGATCACAGGTGGGGGCTCTTGATGGGGGGATCCCAATGTTACATGTCAAATTTAAGAAATGCTAATGTCACATGTCATTGTCACTTACGTTTTTCTTATTTTACATTGGAATTTTAAAAAATACTTATGCCCCTTTTCACTTTATTTATAGAGCCTATGTCGTTATTACTAGGACATGTGTAACTCTGTTGAATTTAAGAAAATCCCCATTTCGTATTTAGTGGTCTATGGCCATCCACTAAGGTCATACAGAGGCAAAGTGAACTTTTATATCAATGATCATGAATTGAGTATTGAATTCAGAAGTTCATAGGGTACCAAGGGGCATAAGATACTTTCTCTCGTGGTTTATGTCAGATAATGGACTCGTAGTAGTGCATGGGGTGGAATAATGCACTCGCCCTACGGGCTCATGCATTATTCCACCCCATGCACTACTACTCGTCCATTATCCTACACTTAATACCACTGAAACTGGAAGCTTGTTCCATGCCAGCATTGCCCTATATTGAGGATTTTTAGGGAATTTGTTATGCATCAATTTTGGTAATTTGAAGAGGCAGCCACCTCTTCGTCGTGTACCAATATCCAAATATATCAATAACTCTGGAAATTTTGATAGGTGGAAAGCATAAGAAAGTAGATGCAGATACCTTCGATTCTGCAGTCTATACAATCTGGCTTTGGTATGTAAGGAATTTGAAGAACCTTTTTCAGAAAAATGTAATTTATGTTGATTGTAAACAATATATAGTTCTTGGTTTTGGAGACTTTGTAATTTAGAGTTGACATTTTCAAGTTCTTGGTCGTAAACAAAGTCAGCATACTCCAAGATTGGCAATATAGTCGATTTATATATAGACCAAAAGTGATGCATCAGTATTCATGAAGTTAAAGGAAAACTTGCACATAAATTCACTAAGCTCTGTTTTTTATGTAATCAACTTGAGTTAAGTATTGTAAAAACATTTCAAAAGTAAAAACGTGAATAAGTTGAGGTCCTAGGGAATTATTCAGGAAAAGAATTTAATTTAAGGAATTCCCTACATGCTGGTCTGTTTGGTACTCCCCTTGCTACGTCACAGCCATGGGAATTCCTTCTAAAGTTATTTTGGGATTCCCTGTTTAATAAATGGTTGTAGATGGATGTATACATTAATTTGTTATGAGCTGCATTGGGCCACATACATATAATTTGGGTTAGAGAGTATAACCTTTATTACAAATATGACAGGGATGGGGATTCCCTTATAAGGGCAGGTGGGATTCCCCAAGAACTCCCCTTGCTACGTCATAAATTAGGGGATTTCCCTTAAAAAATGAAATAAAATACAAGTTTTTTAATGTCCCATAACTGGGTATAATCTAGGAATTTTCCAGCAATTTTGCTCATATTGATAGTGCAAGTTGTGAATAACATGCTGAATTGAATTCATTGAAAAATAAGTACCCTACAGTTATGTGCAAGGTTTCCTTTAAGTATGGTTCTGAAATATTTTAATTTGGATTGAACAGATGCCACAACAGTATTTAAATGAGTATTGAAGAACAAATGAGAGTCAATAGAGAGCCCCAGATACTTATGAGCAGTAGATCTATAATGATGCGACTGTCCTTAATGATTATAATAAAGATGTTCTTTTTATCAATAAATGAATCAAGATGACATTGCGAGGATAAGGCCAAACTTTCCATTAGTGATTGAAATGAGTCAGCACACATTTGAAAGACGATTTATGCCATGCTTTTGAGTGTCACATACATAATTATTTCTTTTGAAAACAAATGGTTTTAAAATCATGTATTAATATAAGTTGAATGTTGTTGTTAAAATAGTAATTGTACAACATTGTGCTGCAACATATCTGGGAGTCTACAAACAACGTAATTTTCCAAGGTTGTTACAATGAAGACAAAATGACATTTGACCAGTACGCCATCTACCTGCAAATTTGTGTACAAACATCTAGAATTCCATTCAATTGACGTGTGTTTTCCATTTAGTTTCCATTCGAAATAAGGTAAGCTAAATATGGTATTCCTAAATCAAACATATAAAATTCAAAACTTGAAACAGATCTAGAGCCAGTGTGAAGTATAAATTAGGCTGATGGAGACAGTCCTATATCGAGAGATAATTTTTAAAATCCCGCTATAAGTATTTGTCCACAGAAATCCATTTTCTTTTCTTTTTTTTCCGCATTGGATATGATAAAATAGCAAAAACTCTATTGTTGTGGAAGGTTAGCCCAAGTAAGCGCATCATGAATGTCTGCACTGTCACTTAGTCTGTAAAGGGTACATGCCTCTTCCCATCTACTGGACCTATATCTTTTTCAAAGTAATGTGTCGTGTTTTTTTTATATCAGAGTTATGCACTCTCGCGAGTTCACGCTGATGATACCTTGAGTGTTAGGTATCCGCTGCCACCGTCAGAGGTGTGAAATCTTCAGCATGAGTAATAGTGATGACGCGCACTCAGAGGTGTGAAGGCAAAAGTCGCGCGAACACTCACCCATCAGTGAAATAACTCCTGACACCTTACTGCAGTGCTATTTAAGCGGCACGCGCCAATATAACGACACAGTCCACAGTGTCTCCAATACAAGGACAGTTCACAAATCTTGCCAACTGCTCAAGACACTTATCAAATCTAGCCGCTTGCTTCTCAGTCTCAGTATGGCCTCAGTGACGTCTATGCTGTCGGAGATGGACGCTGCCGATCATCGTTACCGGCAGGCCTACGCCCAGTGGGAGTTGCTCACCGAGCGGGTGGCCGCCACCAGGGTGCGCCACGCCCGAGCTGCTCGCGCCGCCAACCACGCCTTCTGCTCAGCCCTGCACCTCCAGCTCCTCACCCTGGAGAACCTGTCCCAAGCCTTCTGGCAGTACATGCAACTGACCTCCGACCGCCTGGAGGACATCAAGTATCGCCTGCTGGAGGAGTTCGTCTTTGACTGGGATGAAGTCTGCACAGACTACTTGTAGTTGGGCGATCCGGTAAATGTCCTTTTTAGGATTAGTTTCAGACTCGGCCGAGTCTCCACCAGGTCCTTTTAGGACCAATACATACTCACAAAAGTTGGTTCTGTCTGGTAGTCAATGTGTTAACCATAGATCGAGTTATAAGTGCTTGCAGAAAGCCTATAGGTATTCAGTATAATTCATATGTGTGCATGTAGAATGTAATGAATATTTCTAAAGCTGAGCTCGATTTTCTATTTTCGGGAGCGCAGATTTCTCAACTTTTCATCTAGATATCATTCCCCAGTTTATTGAATTTATCAGTACAATTTATAATCAAGATATCAATCTTTAGTTTATCAAGTTTCTTATTACACTTTTTCATTTTGATAAATACCTTGGTATAGGGGCCAGTGAAATTTCATTTTTTCATGTAGATACCATTCTATAGTTAATTAATTTAGTTAATTCCTCCATCCTTTGTAAAACCATATCCCCCCTTCATATCTATACCATCGGAAGGAAGGTAGGTAAACTAGGAGAGGTAATGCAGTGTATACACATGTCTATGGTCTTTTAGCTTGACATTTGGCAAGAACTTGCCTGTTTAAGAAATAGTTAACGTGATGCATGAAGACATAGCGGTCGATGTATATAATATCAGTTTGTGAGCATGTTCACTTACCAAAAAATAGATCATAGGCCTACATGAATTATAGATCTACATCAATCTACATCAACAGTAATAAAGGTAGTTCAGTCCTTTACTAAACATTAAGCAAAGAATAATTGAGTACAGTTCTTCTAAATCAAATAGATAATTTCATAATATTTCATTGTATCAATAGCTTCAATTTTGTTAGCCCACCGTTGATCTATAAACAAGAAAGGAAAGGTGTAAAGTGTAAAATGGTTATCACAAGTATTTGACTGGATGATTGTACGTATCTTACCCAGCTGAACCTCTTCAAACCTGTAGAAAGGGTAGTCCATTTTCCCCTTTTAAAGAACGCAATGCAGTCAAATGAATAAGGTAGTGGTTTTAATCCATCTGTCCACCTATCACTGAAAACTAGTGTGCTCTTTAAAATAACACCATTTCAACAGGCATTTCAAAACAATAACTGAGTACCGTTCATATTACAAGACAATGAACCGAGTGAACTATTGGGATATTTGTTATTGTTAAATTATAATGTGAGACGATACATTGTTGTGGTTGATCCCAGCTGTAATTTTTTCTGCAAGTTAAAGTCAGCTCATAAAATTTCAGAGTCTGTTGACAAAAACAGCAGGAAAAAAACAGAATTCTTATTATTTATTGTTATATGTAAGTTGTGTTGGTATTCATTCATTCAACAATAATTATTGAATGAATGAATACCAACACAACTTACATATAACAATGAATAATAAGAATTCTTATCATTCATTTCTTCATTTATGCCAGTCCAAGTCATAATCTGCCATCATGCGTATCATGTCATTGAATCAGCTCCGGGCATAGTTCAGGTCACCAAGAGTTGACAAGAACACTCATGTGCTGAATGTTTATATTTCTTTATTAATGTCCAAAACATGTACTATTTGTCACTGGGTTCCCATTAGCATTTCACCAGTCCATAGGCTAAGTCCACACAGCTCTCCCGACCAAACAATCTTAGATGAATTCCTCCAGTCGATGGACCTACTTCAACACCCAGGCAATAGTCCTAACACATGAATGGTATGAATAGCTCTGAATGCTGTGAGCCTGAAGCCTGCTTTATCACTTCTGACTCAGCTTGTGAATTTACCCTCTGCTATATAGCTGTATAGTATGGGTAGGTACCCTGCCTATATTTAGCAACAACCTATATGGAGTGTAGACTGATGCTACATTAATACAGGAGGACGTAAAGAATGCTATAGATAATTTGGATGATCAATAAATGAGGCTGATTGTAGGCTAAATGAAATATTTTCAAAAGGGACAAGACAACTATAATTTGCATGATGGTCCATCAAAACATTAGGTTTTATAAGGTTTTACACCTCAAAAGTAATTAACATTGCATTGTATCTGTTACCCTGAATCAAGTGGATGGTACGTGATGTCATATGGTAATGTTTATAAAGTAAGCCTCATCTAAAAATGTGCAAATGGAAATCCGAAACAAAATTACTATGTAAGGTTGGCACAGCCTATGGAGAATTGGTGCCCACACAGATGGTCAACTCAAGGTACTGTATTGACAGTAGTGTGTGGGATGTGTGGATGGGAGCTCCATAGGCCAGAAGCCTGAAACAGCCACTCAAGCTGAGGTTAAAAAAAGACAAAACCTTTTGTTGAGTCCCTGTAATCAACTTGCTTTGACAGTTGAACTGCCTTTAAAATGAAAGTCAGACAAGCCTGAGAAATCCCCTAATGCGTCTAAAGTACATAATTTAACATTGGATTTGGTTATTGATGGCAAGGAATAATTATATATATTATTTAATGCTGATTTGGGGGATAAGAATGAAATATTCATTCAATACTTAATCATATAATGCTAAGGTTTAGAAAATAAAATTAATGGTCTAAGTAGTCTTACTCTTAACGTATATATGCATTGCACTCACCTTGTTGGATATAGCCCCCACTCACCTTGGTCTGCTGGACAGTAGGAATTCACTACGTAGGTTCATGAGAAAGGGATATACCAAGATTGGCAAAATCATAATCTACACCACCCAGTCAAAACCGTGGTTAGCTGATCGTTCCCACACCAGATGGCAGCACAAGCATGTATGGCACGTACTCAGCAGCTCAGAACGCCCAGGAACAGTGTGTGTAACTGTGGACCGTTACCTGCGAACGTTTTCCATGTCCATCAGGGGCGTAGCTAGCCCTAAAGTCAAAGGGGGCTCCATGTAAATATAAGGGGTTCCAACCAACATTTTTGACAGTATTTCTTATAATTTTCTTATACTTTGGGAAATCAAAGGGGGTTCCAGACACCCATGAACCCTCCTGGCTACACCACTGTCCATACAAGTATCTTTATGAAACAAGAATTGAAGTATCTTTATGAAGCAGCATGATGGATGTGTTTCAAGAAAGCCAAACAGGACTCATCTGAATTTTTTTGCCGCTGTATCTCAGGGTTTTATTTTTTCAATTTCCCAAAGTTGGAATAGTATATATCTATACACATGTATGGTGGTGCCTACATGTATTTTAGTCCAGGAGATCCACCGTTAATATGAATTATCAAGCGTAAAAGACGGAGCTACTGAGCGTATGTCTCATTCGGCCATCGTCACGAGTAGGCCTATATTGAACGGACTGAGATCTACCAAGGTAAAGAAGTCACTTATAAATTCAAACCTTATCCCGATGATCCACGCCGAAAGGAAAATTTGTTGGATTTAGGGAACCCAACCTTGTTGAAATATTTATATTTCCATTGAAATAATGGACAGGTATTGCTACTTAGTACAATACATAATCATAATATAGATGGTAGCCATTTCTGCAATAGCTGCATGTCATGGAGTTCATCTCTTCTGGACCAACACTTAAAGGCAGTCAAAAGCAATGTTGTGTCAAAATATGACAAAATTTTGCAAACTGAAATAAATATAAAAATACATTTCAAGAATCTACCTTTAGCCATTGGTAAAGTATAAATCGTGATAATTATAACTTTAGGCTTGATTTCCATAAAACCCATGTCATTTATGCCTGAGGAGAGCAATGTTTGTAAACATACCAATTTTGGTGGGTCATCAAAATTGACTGGGGATGAGTTTTTATGTATTTCAGTGTAGTTTAATTCTGTTTTCACATTCTATATTTTACCACAGGCCTAGGTTATGGCAATAGAATAATTATAATCTTTTCAATAGTTAATAGAATTTACAAAATTTTTACCCTACACTGCTTTTGGCTCCCTTTAACAGACCAAAATCAAGTAAACAACTCATTTACCTCATGCATCTTTTTCAATAATAATTATAGTGGTGCCACCCTGGTGTAATACACTTTCTCTGGGGGTATCCTACAGTTAATGAATGCCGGAAAATTGGTTACTTTGGAAAGAAACACCTTTTCATTTGAACAGATAATTCAGCTTTCATATTTGATAGTTATACAGCCCTTGTGAGTTTACTATCACCTAAACTATTCTGTTTGTAAAAAAATTGTAAAGACATAGACATTCGGCTGTTCTTCTGGTGGTTACACCGGGTTTCGGGCATAAACAAAATGCGACAATGTGGACCGAATAAACGTTGCTTTTTTGGCTTGTACTGAAAGAGCGCAAGTATTTGATTGTGTAAATAATGAAAGAGGGAATAGTTTAGACAAAGAGTAATTACAGCTTCCGGACAAGAGGGAATGGAATGTGTGTATCAGTATTAAAAACATAAGAGGTATGTGAAGATTAGATGGGGGTTGAGTGAAGGCCCAAGAGCTATAAACCAATCGAAATACTCCATGAGCAACTCCAGACATATCAGAATGGGTAGCCGTCATTGTATGGGCAGAGTTTGACAATAGAATAAATTACTATAGACTGAAGTATAGACTAAAGTATATAGAACACAGCGTGGAGATACATTCCCGTCTCCAAAGCTTGATGATTGCAACATCTAAAAGGAAATCAGGATCAGGAAGGTGCATCGATGCTTTAGGGATATCAGTAGGGTAGCTTCATTATGCAATGGCTGCTGTAAGGTGCAAGTAAAGATATATTTTTGGGGCATAGCATGCCGCTAATATCGTTTACTTCTCGGATAATTGTTAAAGACACCTTTCACAAATGGCACCATTGCCTAAAGGCAGTTATTGCCACCCTAGAGGCTCGAATTATCAATTTCAATTATAGTATGTGGAGTTGATTTTAAGATTTGGAGTCATGAAACTAATCTTGTCTTTTTGGTAATGCATCATTATCATTTATCTGTTTATATTGTGTATGAATGGAACTTAGTTCATAGAAAGAATACATAGATCTAGGCCTACATTATTCTGCATTCGTTGTAGCGACTCTAGTTTAGATAGTCAGTTGATGAAAAGATAACAAAAGGACAAAAGTATTCAACAAGAAGGGTAATATAAGAATAATTTATTTCGGGGGTATTCACAATGACTTTTTACAGTTTGACTTAGACATTCAGAGTATGCATTCATTATAGCTTCTAACAATAACATGCACTTATATCATGTAACATAATTATTAACTGATCAACAAATAGTAAATTTTATGAACGCGAGTATCAAACAGATGATTCTAAGCCCAGCATCCTGGGTTCGCTGCCGTATGTAGATTCTCTGTTTACAATGATTGTCCTTCCCTTTGGTCTGCTTCCACTAATAGAAAATCGCCGGATGATTTTCCTGTCAAACCAGTTCTTTTTTCCTGAACGCGTCAGTGGAAGTCCACAAAGTTTCATAAAACTTGGCTTCCTTTTCATTCCTCCTTCACTCATCGTTCTCGTCCTCGTAAAGCCCTGGATATCTCTACGACCCCGGACCACGCCTGAGTCTGACATACGTGTGACGTCCCGGTACGTATCAATATAGGATATTTTGATGTCTCTGAAGCTGTCAAATCTATGACGTTGTGGGCTGGTGCCACAGTTGGTTTGTGATCGTGGGGCGGTGAGTGACTGCGTCTGTTCATTCCCTTGACTGACAGGCTGGTAATCTGTCTCGTTAAGGCCCTCGAGCCACTTGTTCACATGCTCCTTAACGGAGATCTGCTCAATGGGAAGCTCGTAGATATTTACAATGGAGCACCTGCGGCCTGGAGGCCAGGTGAGGGCCAGGCCGTAGTCCGAGTCGTCCAGGGACTGCGAGTCGGAGGACGTGGAGCTGCTCAGGCCTCGGGAGTCGCTCCTCCGCCTGTACGAGTCAAAGAAGGAGTCGGAGGTGCTTTCAGACGAGCTGCTCGGGTAGAAGAGCAGCTCGGACCGGGAGCGGAGGGCGCGGCCCCGTTGGTAGCGGCGGGCGGCGTTATGGTCAGAGCTGGACTCAGACGTCCCTGAGTGGTAGAGCCGGGCGCGGGCCGGAAGGTCCCTCCTCCTGGAGTTAGGTACGGACCTGCTCCTGGTGAAGACCTTTCCAAGTCTCCGGTCATTCTTACCCGTCCGACAACGGTGACGGGAGGAAGTCTTGGTCGTGTCAGAGCCCCAGTCCAGTGTGTCTAGTGCTGTCCATGACATTGGTGTCTTGAGCACCGATTCAGACGCTTTGCACCTGGAGAGCGTTCGTGCTTTTGTAATATTGACCTTAGGATCTACAGTCGCTGGGAGTCTTGATTGGGCCACAGATGAGGCAGCAGCAAGATTTGGTTTTAATTTAGCTGTGTGTTCTGTAGTGAGAAGGGAACGGTTAACACATGACTCAGTATTTGTGCTTAGGGTTTCTTTGGTTTCTATTGTAAAGGTGCCGCCCAACACTGAACTGTCCACGGACGGCGTCGTAACCCCTCTGCCATAACCTTCACTGTCATTCTCAAAACTGACAGAGTTATCAAAGAGCCTTGAGACGAATCCTGAATCAGAGCTGGTTTGTGCCTCGTGTAATACCTCCCTATCCTTAACGATGATGTCATCTGTTCCCGTTCTTGACTCGTATTGACTGCTTCCAACTTCGCTTGACATCACAAATGTCACTTCTTCTGTATTCTTTGGGTTATATTTGGAGGACGCGACCAGTATGTCATTCAAATCCAGATCAAAATCTGTAGTCTCTACTGGACCTATGATCTGCTTTTCTGGTATGATTTTGAGTTCTGGTATAAACGTGGTGTTGGACTCTCCACTGTCCATGTTGTTGTTCTCCTCCTTGGCCTGCTCCTCCAGGGTGGGGCTGACAGACCTGCAGAGCATTGCCTCACTCAGGACGCAGGCAATGACCCCCAGGATGAAGAAAGTGAAGACCAGCACTAAAAGGGCATCATCAAATGCCTCACGGTCTCTGGTGAAATACCATAACACTCCCATTAAAGTATTCTCAGTTAGAATCGCAGCGTAATACATCAATACCGACTTGTTCGAATGGTAAAGTATTCCAACAAAATCGAACACTTCGGTAGAGCCAAACAAGAGGATTTCTGGGATTCTTTTGATAATTGAGGTTTCCTGTGTGTGTTTGGCATTGTGGATTACCGACCAGATAATATAGATAATGTAGAATAATATTAAGTGACAGGCGACTAGTAGAACCACCCATGTTTTCCATGCATGGGCTAATAATATCATGGCAAGAAGCCTGGAGGCAAGCATAAAACTGTGCCTGAATGCACGAGACGCCAACCTCAACATGGAGCACACTGTTCTATTGCATGTCCATTTACTGCCCTGTTTGCTCTCAAATTCTTTCACAAAAGTCAACGCACTTCCGGCTGTATGAGAACAGCATGTGAATGAAAAGACGAGGGACAGAAAGGACACAGCCACTCCTAGCGTCAGTTCGGTGAAACGCCTCCTGTGGTCCACCAACAGCATAGCTCCCTGGATGACAATGTAGGCCGGGCTCTGTAAGCAGCCCTGGAGGAGCCTCAGCTGGAATATCTCCTCCAGGTCCTTATATTCTCCAATAATCATCAGTTTGAAGTATCTCCACACCGGCCCAAGTTGTAGGACATGCAGTACAGCGCACATCCAACCTCCAGTGCGTCTCCCAGTGAAATCCATGCTGCGGTTGGTCCACCAGGCTGACGTCATGTTAGTGACGCACGACGAGAAGGCGATGACGCCGAGAATGACGCAGGCAATGACGTTTGTGTCGACGTCGCCCCCTGCGTCTGGTGGCGACGTCGTCAAGTACGTCACGGCTGAGTGGATCTGTAGCGCCGTCTCCAGCACGTGCATGGCGATCTGTAGTGTCGCCGTGAGCCGCCAGATGGCAGTCGTACCGCAGGCCATGGTGCCTCATTCAGATACCTGTAAAGAAAAAATATTTTAGTTTAGTTTTTTTTGTACATTTAAGACATAACTTCTCACATTTATTAGAACGTAACACATTTCTGTACCTATATTGGATTACTTATTCCTCATTATGAAATTGTAATATGGCATGCAATACACTTACGTATCAATATGATGTTAATCTTTCCTCAATAATTAACAAAGTAAACCGCCTGTCAGCATAGACATAATACGCAGGAAGCTGTTATTTATTTTCGGTTGATCTATGTATTCACAATAGTTCTTGACACCTGTTAACTGTTCACAGCTACATTATCCCATTCCTTTTGTTGTGCATTAACAAGCCTAGTGGTACGGCCAAAAGAAACCCCACGGGATACCTGAAGTTTGGTAACTCTATCTTATTTCTGAGAGGTTTTTAGCCTTGGGCATGAAGGTAGGGCGTGAAAGTAAAACCTAAGCAGCACATACATCAACTTTGAATACACCTCCTGCCAGTAACACAATCCACAGCTGAATGATGATCTAGCTACACATTAACAGGCATGAAGCACTGCACCTGCTCTCCCCTAAAGCTGAAAGGTTAGTAGATTATGTAAAATGAGCTTCATGAAAAGAGAGTTAATTTCAAAAAGTCAACCTAATACACTGTAATTATATATATATATATATATATAGGTCTTAAGATGTTCATGCGAAAACGAAGAGCTACACATAATTATGACAATAAAGACACGAGGGGTATGCCCCGGCACATATCACAAGGACAGGATGTGGTTAGTCTTCTACAGTACTGTTAGACTGGAGAACGCCCTCGATGTGTTCAAACCTACATGGTATACACGGCCCATGATATAATTATATTTAACAGTCTATATATATTTTTTTTTAAACAGTTTTATTGCCAACATCACATAAATACATGGTCTTCCTGCAGGACAAGTGATATGATGATAAGTAAATGAGTATGATGATGCGAGTAATGAGAAGATTGTGAACACAATTACAGGTATTATAGTTCCATCTAAGTCGGGTCCATTATATATTTCAAACTGGTTCCACACTATATCATTGTCGGATTCCTCTTGTTTGACACAATATTAATATAGGTAGCATAATCATTATAAACCTTTTTCAGATTCTATTATACATGTACTTGAAAGCTGTCTTTAAAGGCATCCAAAAGCAATGTTCTGTTAAATTTTGACAAACCTTCACACATTGAAATAACCACACAAACACATTCTAGGAGTCTAACTTTGGTTATTGGTAAAGTATGAACCATGAAAATTGACGCTAACTTCACTTGAATTCCAGAAAACCCATGACATTTCTGATTAAGACAGCAATGTTTGTAAACAAGCCTCTTTTGGTGGATCACCAAAACTGAATAGGGGCAAGTTTGAATGTATTTTCTGAAGTTTCAGCCATTTTCCATGGTCCATATTTTGCTGTGGACCTAAGTTATGGCTATAGAATGTATTTTGATAGTTTATAAAATTTCCAAAATGTTGATCTTGTATTGCTTTTGGCTCCCTTTAACAAGGTTCCAGGGTTATTATAATGACAATTAAGATTAAGGATTATTGCTTCACCACTGATATACTTGAATAATAAAACAGTGGTGTTCAGCACGTCTGCCATCAATTCTAGATCTCGTGTAAGTATATCTTAAATTTCACATTAATTATCAGGAACCATGAACATATCAAACCATGAAAGAGTTTTCGGATCTGGTTTGTCATAAATACCTGTCTTCTAAACCATATCATTGTTAGTCACTGGCATCTAATAAAAGACATTTTAGAGTAAAATTAATACCTTTATCGTTTGCGGTAATCTAATAGGAATAGGTTTATAGGTAGACCTTTAAGGTTATTCGGATATCACTTTCTAGGTCACAACCAAACGCATGGCCAAATTTATTGGGCGAAAGTTAATTGCAGATCCGAATTTAATTAATCGCTTCTGTCAATTAATTCAAGTGGGATCAGAGAAAATGGCGTAGAATTACATTCATAACACTCCATAAACGTAGTTCCCTTGCTAGTTCCAAATGTACAAACTTCTAATAGAGGCCTCAAAGTCAGACATTTATGAGAATTAAATGATGTTTTATGTCTTTGTAGTTTGTGTTGAAGGTCATGGTAACAGTATTCTTCAATAAATCAAGGTTAATTCTATCCCCTTTACTATAATCAGTCATGGCTGCTTATAATTAAATCAAGTTAAAATATGGATCCTTGGCAAACGCTTAAACCTAATATCGTTGTATTCCTGATCCCTCAGTAAAAGTTTATAATAATACATTTCATTATTCTGAATTTCATTTTTAAAAAAGCCCTGTTTAGCTTCTAAAGCTGTTATCACAAGTTTACATAGGTTGTGGGGAATGAATCCTAACTTCTAGCCTGCATGAGTATATTCACAGTTTATTGCCATCTTATTCCGCCAAAGCAGCCAGGTATTAAATGTTATCACAACCGAGATCATTATTTCCCCATACCGACTGGCTTACACAGACAAGGGGGTGTGGTGGAGTTAATGATTTAGATGTGACAAGTTACGGATTATTATTGAGCTCACTATAGCTTTATGCCTGAAAGCTCTCTCATTCTGACTTATATGGATTTTAGATAAACTTCCATTCAGAACTAGTGTTAGCCTTAACTCCTGAAAATCTATCGACCACGGTCATGACTGCATGGCAAACAGATAATCTCCGCGTAGACAATAATACACCACCACAGGGATTCCGTTATTTACACAGTTAAAGCCGTGCACCTTAATTTGAAAAGCTTTTGCTCCAATATGGAAATGGAACCCCTGCTGTTCCTTCTTGTACAAGATACAATGTATAAGTCGGTCCGACATAATCCTAATTCCATTAATGTTATGCGGCCACGGTGTCGATTGCCAAAAGTTGAAGTGTAATTGTGGTTTCAACGTTGTGTGTGAAAGCTACAATGGGAAACTTCAGTCGGCGCCCACTGGAGGGGAAATGCTTTAATTCAGGGGCAGCTATGCCTTTCACCACCGTTCGTTCAATCGATTGGTTTTCCCGCGGGCTTGTTTTGTGTTTGGTCAGAACACCTATAGAGCCTGGCCGATTGGAGTCGGTGAACCTAGCCGCAGGTGGTACTGGAGGTAGTCTCGGACCCCAGACGTTGGGGTTGGATGATGGCTGTTTGTATTACAGTGAGCGATCCGTGAGGACAGGTAAAGGGGGCACAACAGCCCCACCACACTCACCCACCACTACTCCAAATAAAAAAAGACCCAGATTAGGCCTTGAATAGCGGTCAGATTGACGCATTCAGCACAAGGGAAACGGCCGAGAAAGGACCGGCTGTCAGCCTCAGTGAGTTACATCAGAGTTTAATGAAGGCAAAACCGGGGAGGACTGAAAGGGCCTGATCGGTCGGCAGACAAGGTCAGGACGCCAAACAATCGGCGGCCATAATGGGCTGTATTAAACCCTGGGTAGGCTGACCGCAGCACTAAAAGACACCAATCATAGGCTCAAACTGTCAGAATGTAAAAGTACTGATCATGGGATTATGTACATTGTATTAGTGTAATTGCTGTGTCTGAATGTTCGGCTCTTGGCAGTGGCACTTCACTTGATACCTCGGAAACTGTTGTAAATAATTCATGCAGGTATTTGTGCATTCAGAATCAGGTTGTGTTAATGTTTGGTACGAGTTTCCTCAGTAAGTTTTCTTCCCCGACTTAGGCCAGGTTCTTTTTCAAAATGTCGAATGAATTAACACAGAATATTAATATTTTAATCACAATCTTGCAACATGTCCGAATGTAGCAATTTGGATAACATCATTTGGATAACATCACACTTATGCGGTATCATATCAAATTTGACATGACATGCATGTTCAGCGCAACATGTCCTTTATGGAGCTTTTAATGTATGGCAATCATGCAATCATTTAACTGCAGACCTGTAGTGTATTTCAGTGATGCATCCCCGCATCCTGGTGTTACAGTCGGTTCCGGTGACACAAAAGGGTAAAGAATGGCAAGTCAGTCTTGTTGAAATAAGCTTTAGGTGAAATCTTACCCCGTAGGTGATTACCTGTGGTCGGGAGATGAGAGGGCGGTCTCCGCGGGACGGCTGGGTGGGGACGAGGGGGCTGTCACAGCCTACCTGTGCAGGTATGGACGCTCAGGTAGTTACTGCCCCAGGCAGGGACCCACTGATAAAAGGGCCCCGAAGTTGGGGGGGGGGGGGGGGGTTAGGGCATCAGTAATCAATGAAACTGAAGCCCAACCGTCCCTTATATAAAGGCATGGGGCCTATTGCATTCAGTCTCACAGCACTTGGTGAAAAAGGCAGTTCCTGAATAATGTCCTTTGTAGGTGATATGACTTTTGATTGGAACACACTAATCAATGTTTTACAGATTAACTCCACTGTTATCCTCATCCATCAAAGCTCTCCTCTCATTTGATAAGCGGTCCAGACTGATAGATAGGATCGTGTCGTTGGTTAATCCCCCAGCAGCCGGATGATAATCCCCATGTTAATCCGTAGTTTACAGGTGAGTGCACAGGCAGGACGTCCCCAGGTGTACTTAAAGGCAGTTGCGGGCTGAGGGATGGGATCCGGCGCTGCAGGACGGTTGGTGAACACTGGAGGCCTACCCTAATGGATCTCCTGAAATAGGATCAGCCCGAGCCGTGTGAACCCCTCTGGGAAAGTTAACGCTTTGACTCAGACCGCGGCTCAAAAGCCAATTTGAATGCTTCTCCACGTACATTGGTTACAGGGTGTGGGAACCCCTCGAGGTGTTACCGCAAAATGCTCCGGAATGTTTTACCTGTCCGCATCCTTTACTTTGGCATTATCCACTAACAACCTATTAGCGTTTCTCTTTTGCATGAAAAAAGGCAATGATCTTTTTCTAATGTTATCACATTATGAATGGTCCATACTGAATTTGATAATTTCTCCAAACACAGGTGTAAAGTTTCAGTGTCTTATATGTCTATAATCATATCCCTTAATTTGTTAAGAGAACATTGTGTTTTTGCCTTTTTATTTACAAAAAAAAGTGTAACAATCTAAATGAAAACATTTAGCTTTTAACATCCTTGTTCAAGACGCTGGCATATTAAATCCATACACGTTATAATTAAGTTGTCATTTATAAATGTGTTCTCGATTATCATAATGACAAATGATATCATTAATCACTCTATTAGTTTGTTTGCATTAGTCGTTGACGTCCCAGCGATTATGAACCTTTAGATATTAACCATGTGTGCTCTGGATCGGGACCTAAGCCTTGGTATAATGATCTAGACCATTTAAATCACTTATTATGATTGACAGAATAATGACATACAAGAACGTTATGGTTGCATACATATATCCAATGTGCCTTACCAATAGTACTATACTATACCTATCATTGTAAAATAAGAAATAAAAGGGTATAAGGAATGTGATTATTTCGTACTTGGAGCCTACATCGCATCAATTGTAATAAATGCTATTCTGATGATTATAAATAAAAAAAATGAGTTTAGGCCTACACTGTGGTCTACATTATTTATGGTGGCCGTGGTCGGGCGATTTATCTTTACTTCAGTAACAGCCTTGTTGTCAAAGAAACCATACCCAGTTATCTCAACAAATCTAACCATGTATGAATAGATTCTAATCGGCATGCAGTTAACACAGAATAATAAGTACATGTAAGAAACTGTCTGAACAGGTTCGCGGCGGCCTTCAGATTTGTTCCTCTTTGATTAAATTAAAGCACAACGACCCCAAGGGGTGTGAAGCTGTTTTCACCTGATCCATCATAATAAGAGTGCCCCAACACTGCCTGCTACCCAGGGGGTCCCCTGACCCCCTACCTGCCAGCACGCAGTGTGCTTATACTGGTTGAAATGGAGTGTTGCTGCATAGAAACGAGATTTATTAATTACACCATAGCTCTTTGGCATCCATCGGCAAGAGTGTTTTTCTTCTACAGACCACACAGGTATTGCCATTTTTATTCTTTCTCCTCCCTCAAGTTGTATGAGGATTGGTTTATGTTCAACACAAGAATTATTGTTTTTTTGTAATTGCTGGACCCCAATCACTATGTTTATCATTGTTTTTGCGGTTACCCAGAAGGATGGGAATAATTCAATCAGATTTGGTTCAGCTCATGGGACAGGAAGATTGTTTGGTACTCAGACAGGATTGTGAATAAGAGATCGGCGCTGGGCGTTTTTTTGAAATCCATTTTACTGAGAACTTCATTAGCCTGAACAGTAATATAGGTAATTGTATATCATTACCCAGGGCTACATGTCACTTGTGGAACACATAGTGAGGAGTTTGGCAGAAGAAGAAGCCATTATCAAATTTACCAATGTCACTAGTTACTGTCATCTAAAGTGTAACAAAACTTATGTATCGCCATATGTTATTATCAATTCTTTCTTTTTAAACATACATGACGTCTTCCCATAGCACAGCAAATGCATAGCACTTGCTTTTGCTTAAAGGATAATTTTCTGTCCAATTTCTGTTATTTAGTCCCAGGTTTTCTATGCTAAGCAATTTGGAAGCTGCATGATACTGCTTAGGAATGTAGCATGATTTCGTGTGTGTGGTCTTGTAACTATCCTGGTGTGGTACATCATACGTCTCTTCTTTGAAGTGTGATCCAGGCAAATAGCTACCATTTCACCTTCAGCCACATTTTTGTGACAAAGCTTCGGTTTATGTACAGCAAAAACGTGAGTGTACTTCTTGCCCGCTAATCAACCAACACTTCATACTAGATTTGATTGTAAGTTTTGGCTAACACGATGAAATGCTGAATTGGCATCGATTTGAAAGGGCAGTGCAACTTTGGTTTACAAGTATTTGCAATAACTTTAAGCTGTCTCTTGTAGGCCTATGTGTTTTTAGGTATATTTCATCTAAGCTTGGAACCCTGTTGTTGTCAATTATATCAATTCATTCACATTATTGACATTCGACGAGAACTTGAAATTTCTTTCAGTTCGAACCTATAGACTACTAAAGCATGAGAGCAACAATTAAGCTCTACACAGAACAGTTGTATCTAGAGACTGTTATTTATTAAAACATTCCAGTCACATGTAATACCTTACGTTATTATCATCGTTGTTATAATCGTGTGGCCTAAGAACAACGATTCAATTAATCAATACAATCTAGAACAATGACTTGTGTGAGACTGATATGCATGTATATGGAAAACAATTTTGTTAGGGACATAACATCTGTTAACATCTGTGACTCTATGATCTGAGTCACATTTAATTGGGTAATGATTTAAAAGCGTGTCCTTTGACTCGGGAAGAGAGTTTAAGCTGCAGAGGTCACATGACCAAGTGCTGTGCTGTTTGAAATGATAATTTTTTGGCGATCCCTTTGTGCAAAGTGTATTTTCAGCATGTTTCACACTTCACACAATCATATATAATTATGTTAATCACAAGGCCTGTAAAGTATAGCAAAATCATTGGCAGTGTTTGAATGTGCCTTTCACCTTTTCTCATGGACCTGTCGGTAGATATATAGGACGGTTCCTCTTGTGAATCCCCTAACTGAAGAAGGCCCTGGGCCTGGTGTCTAATGACCCTAATCTGCGTGCTGAATCTGCCCCTGGAGACAGACATTCCGAGCTCTCAGGACCAACAAATGTGGCCATTGATAACCTCTCTCCCCAGAGCACTTCTCTGTTTGGTAAATACCAACTTCGGTTGGGGTTAGTTCACTGTCTGCATAAGCATAAAGACGCTCCACAAAGATTGGGTAGTGATGTAATCCCTGCCCTGTGGGCCCTCATTATACGTGCACTGACGGAGATGTAGTGCTGATAATGTCTGACTGTGTTGAACAGGTAACCACTGGAGGCTAGGGGTGCTCCGGTGGAGCCGGTAGGAGAGACACAATCAAGTAGGATGATCTAAAGACAGCTAAAAACCTGCAGTCCACTTAACATGTCACCAGGATTTACAGCCTAGTGATATTACTTTATGTTTAGTATGCATCGACATAGAAAGTCACAATCTCAAACACACATCTAATTTATCACCACTTTCATCACTACAAGGCAGTCTGCAAAAATACTATCACAAAAGAGAACATCCAATAGAAAGTGACTTGCAGATTTATGGTTGTGGAATTACCTTTTATGACATAAAGTGTTGTGTGTGGGTATGCCATTGTGGTCTATATATATATTACTTAAGTATCAAATTACATGAGGGCTCGTTCAAAGATGAGAAGGTTCTGGCGTGTTTTATCAATGTGAAACAAAATTACACCCTCGTTGACATGAGAATAATAGCAGAGATAATGATAAATGGTCTGCAAGCAATTCATAATCTATACTCAGTCGCCCACTTGGGCCAGAAGGGGCACACTTCAGAGGCTGACCATGCACATCCTGTTAACTGATCCAGAGAAAACTTCGTCCCTTTAAAATTTGCTCCTTCAGATATGCCCCCAATAATAGCCCACTCAGTCTCCTTTTAATCAGAGAGAGTTGAAAGCTGTATCAGAGAGTAATTTTAGGTGTTTGTTTGCTAGTAGTTTAAAGTCTGCAGTCTTCAGTGTCTTGATAATGACAAGGGCCGGGCCCAGTGACCCGTCCCCTGTCTACAGACCTAATGACTGGGGCTGACAGCCTCCCTTCTCTCCCATGGACACACTCCACTGGTAAGGGTTCAGGCCCAGGTGAAAAGACAGCCGTGGGGTCAGAGGCCATGTCGACCTGTCAACCAGGAATTCATCGCTTGGAGACACTCTTGGTAAATGTGTTTTTTTTCCTCAAAAGTAAATAAAATTATTTTGGGGCGCAGGTGGTTTATGGTGATTATACTCACTGTGTTGAAGATATAAGCCTATAAATACGAGAGTCTACTAGCGGTGGTGTGTTGAATGATAACTAGTAGAAGAACAGGAAATAAAGTCTACAGGAGGTCGGCTAATCTACCTATTAGGTTGTCCTTCTATATATATTAGGTGTGAATCTTGACCCGACAGACGTTCATTGTGGTCAAGCCTACCAACAGGTGGGCAGGCTGATCCGAGGGCTGGGCAGGTAGGGGCAGGTCTAAAGGACCTATCTTTGTTAGGTGCCAGGTGGGTCCGGGGCTGGTCAGCAGGGGGAGTGGTCAACATAAGGCACACCTATATGGCCTGTGAAAGCCTTCCTCTGCGTCCTGCTGAGTTAAACCCCTACCTTGTAGGTCATCCTATAATAACCCAGGAGCCTCAGGGGGCCTCCAACTAGCCACCCAGTGGGGTTTACACCCTGGTCACTTTCGATCTGTAGCCTGGAGCACATTTTGTTCATTCTCCACATCCTGTGAGAAAGTCACACTTTGATTGTATTTGGAGAGAACCCAACACCCCTAATGAGGAACGGCGAAAAGAGTAGATGCTATCAAATGGCCTTACTTTACAATTAACTTGATTATTAAGGCTTACCATTTGCGTGTTGTGGCAGATTCAATGAATGGGGTAGACTTTGCCTCTAGGACATACTAAAAGACCTCCTACCGGGAATTGAGACCTAGCGTTTATGTTCAGAATAAAAGTTTAACACTTCGAATTAGCTAAAAGGTTAAGGGCCATACTTAAGTACATTTCTATTGAATCTTTAGAGACGCCTATTTTTGAATATCATTTTGAGACGTCAACTTTCAGTATTTTGAATTCACTGATACATACTTAAGAATAGCATTGGTAATTACTCTTTGATCTCGTACTATCAGGCTATATACAACCACAATGTGAACAACTATGATATACAATTGTCCACAATGCCTTAATGAGATCCACCTTCCCGTCACATGAATCAAATGTTGCCTCCCCCTAGCTACGTGTGACATGCCGGGGGCTAGGCAACCTTTGACCACCTGAACAGTCAACCCCAACGGTTTGTTTTAGGTCCAATCTGCACGTCGATTGTGCTTGGTAAATTGGGCTCACCTTTGTACCATTATTCCGAGCAATCACCCTGCCTAACGTCGTGTGATCATGAGCTCGTGTAGGTCCCTATATTTATGATGTTGTGGCGTGTAAGGCAACAGGCCATATCAAATTATCCATTAACCACATGCCTTGTTCGACTATACCGAAAGAATGGCATTGTTTGCAGATTTGATAAAAACACGCTTTAAAAAGAGGGATCTGTTCTTAATCAGCCGAATAGAGTGTAAAAAGTCTGTTCTTGTTTTCATTAAGACGGCATTCAACTGTCTCGTTTGTTTTCAGAAAGCAGTTCTTCATTCCTGCTGTGATCTGGAATTCATCCACACTGTTTTTTTAACCCAGCTGAAGAAGTGACGTGGCAGAACGTTATCATGACGTTGGAGAACGACGTCTCATAACGCAGTCGTTACGTCGCTCCTTTAAGGGGAATGTAATATGAACGTAAGGCAGGTGACGATGAACATAAGTTGTCTTCTAAAGGTTGAACTTGCTTTGAAAAGTGTGTTATTGGTTTTGAGTTTAACGACCTGAAATGCCTTCGCCTGCGGCTGAAACTCTATATAACTCTCAATTACAGCCTGATTTCCATCTACGTTTTTGAAATATTTTTCTTTGAATAAGAAAAAGAATGTCCACTTTTTTTCTGTAGTTGCGCATGTTCTTCTAGCGAGGACGAACATGATAAAGTGTGCGTTGAAAAGGTGCAAAATTGCTAAAGGATCGAGAGGCAGGCAATGCGGGCGCAGTCTATAACTGACTATAGGAGCACAAATCATCCACCCATACACTAAGGCCACCCGTGAAAAACTCTATTAAAGGACGGATGAGCAAGATTTGGGACTGACAAGGACGGGATTTGTGCGTGTTTTTCTTGTCTGTAAATGTTTGACACCCGGATCCAGGGCTATTACTACCCGGGCGCCGCATACCCTATACCCCCGTGCGTTCACACAGTCACACCAGAGGGGTGCAGGCCAACCGTGGGGGCAAACAAAACTCTGTGATCCACCGGGGGGTTTCCTGCATCTGTAGCGTCCTCGGGGGGAATACACCAAGGCCACAGAACAAGCAGTGGGTTTACAAAATGTGACAAAAGCCCCCGAGAGCTGCGAGTAGCGTCGGTACGTCAGGGGCTCTTTTTCCCTTCGTCGTTCACCCTTCGTGACATGAACCTATAAAGAAGAGGCGGCCGGCGTGCCATTGTAGCCTGGCACTAATCATCTATCGGCCACCCCTTACCGCCGCATTCCTTCCTCTATAAGTGAGGCGAAATAGCAAAGTCAGGCAAGGGATGCTCACGAAATGTGCCGGGGTAAATTGTGGGGTGCCTATGGCTTTAGGGGTATCTGGATGCCCTTCTAGTAGACTTCAAAAGGTGTGCGGTATCCTAGCTTGGTTGCTGGTTATCCGAGTAATGGTATTGGCTGCCACAGTGTCCAGCAAAGAACCATCGTTTTCGTGTCAATCTTCCATGCTTCTGAGTCTGTCACGCCATGTATCCATTGCTCTTAAGGTAACAAATCATGGCCAGACAATACCTGTCATTTCAAGGCACTTTGTGGGTGACCCTTTTTCAGATGCAAAGTGACTTTACCAACCCTCCACGCTACAGCTTTATATATAGAAATACACATGTACTCCTTTACATGCCCCCTTGGGTGTCTAAGACTTTTTTCTAGGATTTTTTCTAGCAAGCTGCAGAATGATCGTTCCTTTTCAGGGTTACTTGGGAGGAGATCGTGCTTGGAATTTTGTCAAACTTACTGGTACCCACTGGAATATGCAATAGTATTTACCTGTCTTGCCTCCCTAAATTCACTTGGAGGTGCCGCAGTAAAGTAATCCAATTTTTTCTTAACTGTTGTATGGACACTATAGTTGTGATCGGCAAACGTAATTCATATGGATTTAATAGCAATGGTCCCGTTCCAAGGCAAACATCAAGTGCTAGTGGAGCAGGTACATGGATATATAGTTTAGACTAATAGGTGTGACCAGGTTTCTGCATACTTATGGATGATAGTGACAACCATGAATTCAGTGATTTATGAATCAATATATTTGATGGATCGAAAGTTTTAACATTATTGTCAATTGGAGATCCCCAAATGATATATGACTTTTATGAAAGTATCAGGGATGAACAGATGAAGTAAAGTTTATATTTTTAACCAAACTGACAAAAGTGTGATTAATGCATTGGCAGGCGACCAAGTAACTTTTTCCGATCGGCTGACTAAATAATCGTTTCAACACGTATGACGTTGCCTTTTGATAGAAAGGACACCTTAAGCAATGCATAGATCACCAGACATAATTCAATACCAACCGATAGGCAAACAGTAGAAAAATTAGTTCAAAATTAATGTTTCATCTTATGAGGTAAACAGATGTGGAAACACCAGGCTCTGCCTCAGAGGTATATCAACACCAGCCACACCTCCTACACCTGCCCCTAATCAGAGGAAACCACCTGTTCAAAGATTACATCACGTCATGCCGTCCGCTTTAAAAGCAATGCACCCCGCCTTGGGCTAAACGCCTCTGATTAACTTATCAATAATTAACCAAATTAGCCAAATGCTAGAGAATGTTTATCCTAGGCGTGTATTGAGGGATAGCTGGTGTTGGTATATAATATAGTGAGGTAGGTACTGTTGGGAGCAGGGGTTAAGGAATACGTACCGACTTTTGGGTGACTTCCAGTAGTAGGCAGCTCCCTTTGGCACCAACTCATCGCCCCCAATTATAACTCAACGCCAAGCTGAGGGGCTTCATTCTCTCCACTGATACGAATCCTGGTATAATGACGGTATATTAACCACGGGGCCTACTCCTGTAGTAAATCAGACAACAATATCCAAGTGGTGTCTGTATATTAATTCCTTCAAGTGATACTGATATGGTATTAGTGTGCAATGGTGCTTCAATCTCGTTGGGTTTGCCACACTGGGCGGTGTGGACCTGTCTGTGGTAGCGCCTCAACTGACGGGGTCCGTGGTGGCGTGTGAAGTGAACTGATGCCCGCCCCCCTCACTACTCCTGCCGCTCCCCACCGCTACTAGCTGCATGGTGACCGGGTCTGCCTCTACCTGTGGGCGCCCACCCCGACCATCCCATTGTACCAGGTAATAATCACCCCGGTCCCACCCCAGCAACCACCTGGGTGGGGGGGGGGGGGGTAAGAAGGGTGGGAGGTTCATTAGGGGTGGATGTGAACATGGGATATATCAGTCACTATGAAACACCGTGCTTAATTAAGGGGATTTCAATAGGTAAACATGTCTACTGATTGATTTATTATGGGCTGTTATTATTGTAATAGGGTTTATGGGTGTGTTTATATAGTCATAAAGCCAATGAGGGGTGCCATGCCTAACTATGTGATTATGTTTATGTATGATAATGTGTATAATATTATGAATATGTAACTGAATAAGTCCATGCAATGAGTATAGACGTCGTGAGTATGTCCATAGCAATTTGGAGTTGTATTTCACAATTAGCTGTCTGTATAATGTCGAATAGTGGGTACAAGTTGATGGGGAACAAAGACTCAAATTAGTTCATGACTAATGACCTTTCCATGTTAATGATTATGAGTGGCCTAAGCTGTAAAATCATTTGGGGCGATGTCTTTGTACCTCATAAGCTATATAGACATCTGCGCTCATGCTACCTACGATAACCACAAGTATGTGTTTAATTGGCTTAACCACCGGTTGTCCTATTCCCCTTAATGTTCTTTTCAGAAGTGTAAAGACTGTATTCTACATGCCAATTTTGCTGCCGATTTTGAAAATCGGCAGGGGGAATAACATCCAAATACAGATAATATTATATCATACATCAATGGAAAGGTCTAACAATTCTCTATTGAATGATATATAAGATGTAAGGTCTTATGTAATATTCTTAGAGAAAATCAAACAAATACAAAATAGGCAGAATCAAAATTGGTATGTGGAACACGGCCTTAAGGATATAAGAAAACAGAATACCATGTAAAGTGCTCATATTCACAATGTATTTTCATTGTTATTACATTAGAAACGATTTCAAACATCGAACCTTTATGACAATGTTATTGCATGACACATTCAGGATATAACAGTGCATGGACATATAAAATTATGTTGTTTCGAAGTTTATATAGTCAAGCTTGTCAAACTTGTGTACAATTATTTATCAAAGAGTGCAGATTAACACCCATTAGCAAAATGCCTTATACTTCCAAATATATGTATTTATCTTTCCATTGTACGTATCTTAAGTGCTGTCAAACATTCAGAAGTTCAAGATGACAGTTCATACATCGCAAGAATGCTGAAGGAGCACCAAAGAGTACCTGTCAAGCTCACTGTACACAATGAAGTATATCCTTATACTGCCCCCCGATAGATCCACCCTTCAGCCATCGTCTTTACCTAGATTTTGGATGAAGCACCCATATGCCTAAAAACCCTGGGGCTTGAGAGCTCCAATATTATTCCCCTCATCTCCTTGACCCTGTCAAGTATGCCCTACAGAGGTTTTTCTAGAATCTGTCTTGTCATCTGGTAGTTTACATCCCCACCCTATTCGAGTCTTTATAAAACCAACCTCATCACTCCGAGGGCTATTACCAGAAAGAAGCTTTCCACACGGCTGCACCTAATTAAAATCCTACAAAGCCCAGGGAGTTGAAAATTCAGCACAGTATTAACTGGACACCATGTATCCTGCCTCCTAACGGGCTTTTCTACACTGTATTTGAATGCTTTCTGTGTGATTTAGGAACCTTAGGAATGGACTATTGGACTGCAGGTAGGAACCTAAAACCACAGAGGGACTAAATTACAGGCCGTGACTGGGAGGTGGCCGTATCAGGTGTGGTCTGACCCTGTACACCTGACAGAGGAATGACAGGCATGCTTCCCACCTCGGGCACTACACCATGCAGTTTCATGAACCCACAAACGACCACCCCTCTACCTGAAGCTTTGTGTTCTAATTTCATCCACTCTAACGTGTATGTACTTACCAAATCCAAATGATCCTTTTGACTCTAAGGCACACTTGGGGATAAGGCTCCAATATATGGTATTAAGGGCATATGTAGGAACATTCTTGGGTTAATACTGTGTTTGTCATACCCCCGGTCTAGTTTTTATAAGATTTTCCAGACTACCTGCATGAATACAATGTTTGCGGGGTCAAATGATCAAAACGATACAAATATTATCCAGGTGTGAATGGGTGTGTATTTAGTCTAGTTACCTGCAACCCAGGGTGCACCACCGAACATTTAAGGAAATATCCAGATGTACGTTATTCACAAAGCATACTTAAAGGAGAACTGCTTTTAATATTGGACAACGGTGATAGGATTTTTTTTTCGGGTGGTCACTATACGACGTTAGAAATACTTTGATAGAAAGTATTTTTGTATAATATGTAATACATAAAAGACTTGTACATACAGTTTGTTATTACACAAAGATAATCAAAATTACTTGTGCAATACCCAAAATAATGATTGCGAACAGGCTCGCTTGGCGTTTGTTTCATCACGAATCACCAGCCTTAGTGTCCTATTCTTCAGTTCCTAGCTTGATTCACTTAATCCAGCGCCCAACAGGCCTGCTATATCTGACGTGACGGCCGCACCAAAGGATTGTCCTCTTTTGCAAACCTCCACTGCTATGCAATTGATAAGAAGCAAGTTGCTTACAGAGTCCCGTGGAGATAAACATCACTCTGAACTAGAAATAGAACTGGGTCGTCTGATCTGCAGTGTCAGGTCCATATTGAAGGCGAGGAGAAGACAAGGTGACGTGCTGGGAAACCATGGGTCTGTCATTATAATGTCCCTTCATGAACCCCTTGCCGAATACATCTTTAAGCATTGAAAGGACTGTTTGTGCAAATGGTGATTAATAGATATCACGTTTCTACACGCTATAAGTTAACATCTGCAATCTTGAAAGGTCTGTCAGGTCTATAAATTGTGTCACGTTTGCTGTTAGTTTTAATAGTCACATATGTTCTACCAACTACTTAAGATTCATTAAGATATTTCCATTATTTTTCTACATTTAAAACGTCATGAGAAGTTGTCTAAAAGCTTGAATAATATACCTATATCGAAAGAAAGATGATATTTATATATGTATTCGTTTATGTATAGGATGATGTGCTTTGTTTTCGTAATGAAATGATTTTTGAAGTTGTCAATTTTGAATTGAACGACTTCTTTTACCCTTATCCAATTTAGGGGTACCATCATGATTGGGGGGACATCTGTTGGAATATCATATATACAAGTAGTATATAGGGGCCCCAACTAGCTACTGTTCTTGTAAGCACTTGCCCGTGCACAGTATAAGGCGTGACACGGCTTCCTGGGGCGGCCTATATGACACCTGAAAGGGTATAGCGGTGAAGGGTAGGATTACCCCCAGATCCCCTGGTGGGAGCCCATCCAGGTGAGGGCACCCCCTTTACCTGCAGCCACATGCCCATCTCACGTGCACTGCCCACCCGCAGAGAGGACGCCCCCACTTCAAGGAAACCGAGAAATCCGACCGTGTCGTCCACCAAAGACCGCTGGCGCCATCTCGGTTTGCACGCTGACCAAAAGGAATGTCGTCTGCCGTTGTGGACGCTATTAGTTAGAACGTTTTGTGACGTATGACGTCATATGACTGCCTCATTACGTCATCATGTCATGTTGTTGGTGGTGTTATTGTCCATCGCCATTGACTTATTTGAGAGGATGGGGAAAGAGGTGTTGTGTTTAATGGTATTCTATATAGAGGAAATGTAAGCCTTTAATAGTTGACGGAGGACATAAAGGCTGAGAGAAACAATGAGAATTGTAGAGAATTACGTAGGATACTATGAAAGGTTATCCTTTTGGTTGGGTTCCAAACGCAGACCAAATATCTTGGGGGAAAACACGAATCCTTTAAATCACCATGATTCATCATAATAATGTATTATTTGTCACATTTGGCGAGAGGAAAAACATTTATAAGACTTCATAAAAATGGCACTACTCCTCGATAGAATTGTAACTCTTCTGATTCCACAAATAGAACCTATTGCATTAAATATGGTCGTGCTGTCATTTCCTGTTTTCCACTTTTGAAACTGACTTCGTTTGATGCCGCTTTCCGATTGTTACACTCTATTTACTCTATCTATTGGTTGTTTTGATCACGCCAACCAAAAACTAGTATGCTCTTACAAAGACCCTCCTATTTTCCTCATGGCCGAGATCAAGCACGTGCAACTATTGATTTTATCTCTCTTATTGACAACTAAAAAAAGTGTTAAAGCCCGAGGCAATTTCGTGTTTTTTCAAGAGGTAATCAACTGCCTGTGTTGCTCTAATGCATGATTGGATACTATTAAGGTGAGCTATAACTTCTGAAATAGACGTATTAAGTAGTTATTTATGGTCGTGATTCTTCAGGAACAATGTGTTCATTTGATTCTTTCTTTTTCTTTGCTCCAGATATTTCGCAGATCTTTAAAGAATTTTTAAATTTAGATAGAATCACTAGCACAGTAGCATGAAGACCAAAGGGACACAATGGATGCATGTGCAGTAGATAGGTCTAAACATGCAGCCTCAGGGATAATGGGTTTCAGTGGCGAAAAGCATCCATCAAGACTGAAGTCCCTGGGACTTCATCAACTGAATACCTGCACTGTCTGCATGGAGAGTGTAAACCGTATCATTGGGGGATCGGGATCCATTAGTGCCGCCTCGGCGACTTCAATACACTCCATATACATGAATCAAAACCACACTGGTTGATCATTTCAGTGATCACCTCTCTGCCTTTGTCAGGTACCCTTCAGAAGTCAGACGTTATGCTAAGATGAGCCATAAAGATAGTGATTTTAGAGGTTACAAATTTGGTGAGGGTACAGTTTCCCTTTCATGTGTGTCCGGACATAGGGTTTTATCTGTGACATTTATTTTGGGGAACTTCTGCGTAATTCCTGATGTAGCAGTAGTCGCCGCAGGTGGGCCGGCCTTTGAAGATGCCGCCTATAGGTCCCAGCACCTGCAGGTATTCTAGGATCTCTGCGGGTTGTGTAACGGTGTGTAGAGACACAGTCAACGCGGTACATTCACAAAGTCAAGGGTTGATCTGGTCTCACCCCAAGTGGGTTGTATTATATAGGTGCCAGAAATTGACGTAAAGAGGGTTTGTTAACACAAAGGGAGCCAAAAGTAATGTTGGGTCAAAAATTTGTAAATTCTGTTAACTTTTGAAATTTATTCTATTGCCATAATCTAGGCCTGTGGTAAAATATAGAATGTGAATACAGACTTATAATACATTAAAATACACAAAAACTTGTCCCCAGTCAATTTTGGTGACCTACCAAAATTGGTTTGTTTACAATCTTTGCCATCTTCAGGGATACATTGTACACACGTTAAGAGCCATAACTCTCTGTCAAAATAGGGGATTTAAGGAGGAGTCAAAGTGTGACGTATCATACTAAAGGAGCGTACGCAGCTCTAGCCAGTCAGAGTCAGCTAAAGGTTGAGTGAGTAACCGTGCTGGAAAGGTTAGGTCTTAGAAGCTGAGTCCTGTTGTTTGGAATAGAGGCAGTCAGACTGCGCTAGACGGCGGGAGTGGTGACTGAATGTGTTTGAGGGGATTCCTTCCTTGGAGCTGATCATTGTCAATTGAGATCTTGTAACAGAACGACAATACACAGGAGAATATTAATAAAGAACAACCTTTCACACGAGTGTTACGTCTTACATGATGTTGGAACTATGATTATGTATTGGACGACAGCAGTTGAACGAGGAGCAGACTGCGTTTGGAGCTAGCTATTATCTATAACTGACTACCACTAATTACGTACACCATATGCAACAGATAATTAACTCTCTATAGTTCAACATGACATGAGTCTTATAGAATTCAAGTAAAGTTATAGTTAGTTTTCATGATTTATACTGTACCAATGGCTAAAGTTAGACTCTTAGAATGTATTTCCATAGTTATTTGAGTTTGCAAAATTTAGTCATATTTTGACACAACATTGCTTTTTACTCCCTTTAATGACAAGACATCGGACACCATCTCAAGGTCAACTACCCTCTGGAAGAAAGCATCTATATCAGTATAAGACTGATGGGTTGAAAAAAAGAATCCGAAAATGGAAAATGGAAGAAGAAAGCTAACATACTCGATTTCAAAATATATGGTTTTAGATAAACAGGGTTATGATATTCCAGGAGTTAGTTTATTAGTAACTGTACATGCAGTTCAGTTACGTTGAAATTACGTTGATGGGTCATGTATTGTATGAGATATCTATAAAACGGATATATAGTACAAGCCACAAGTCGTTATTTCAAATTGGACAAGCACTCACGTATAATAATGTGTGTTGATAAAAGTAAAACCACATATATGTGACAAACTGGCGCCCAATAGCTTTGGTCCCGCTACCGGGTAAAATTATGGAAAAACTTGTTCATACCAGACTTTTAAAAATACTAAAAGATAGATCACTCATAAGTGACAAACAAAATGGTTTTATTCCTGGAGGTTCGACAGAAGCTGCTACCTTTACGTTAACAAATGATATCCTGTTTGGTCTGAACAAAGGGGAAATGACCGGAGTAGTATATATAGATATCTCAAAGGCATTTGATTGTATCAATCACGAGCGTTTATTAAAAAAGCTTGAATCTGATGGTACAAATCAACTTATTATATCCTGGTTGAAGAGTTATTTAACATGAACACAATGTACATACTTTAATGAAACCCTATCTGATAATGCTACAGTATTATCAGGTGTCCCCCAAGGCTCGGTCCTAGGGCCACTGCTTTTCATCTATTATATGAACGATGTGGTTAAGGTAATTAATAATAGCCGTTTGTTAATGTATACGGATGATTGTGTGTTGTATAGTAGCGGTAGGCAAACGCTAAATATCGAGAGTATTTTACAATCAGACCTTGATAATTTTACACAATGGTGTAGTACTAATAAACTATGTATTAACACCAGTAAAACTAAGGCTATGATGGTTGCCACTCGCCAGAAACTCCAAAAAAATAGAAATTTAGAACTCACAATTGATAAAAAACCTGTACAATGTGTGAATTCTTATCTTTATTTAGGTCTAACTATTGACAGTGAAATGTCTTTAAGTGCACATATTAACAATGTCCATAATCGTGTACATAGAAAGAATTTCCAATTGGGGAAACTTCGAAAATTTATCACAGAACATACGGCCATACAGATATATAAACAAATGATCTTGCCGATCCTAGATTACTGTGGTTTTATCGCTATGACTGGAAATAAAACCGAGTTTCAACCCTTACAAATATTACAGAATAATGCCATTAGAACGTGTATTGGTTATCCTCGAGGGCAAACCCTCTCTCGCCAGGACCTTCATGATCGATTCAAGTTAATCGGAATAGCGCAAAGATGGGATCAAAGACTATTATATATTATGTATAAGCAGTCACTTATAAAAACAAATATTAAGGTACCACTGCGTGAAACTAGATCAACTGAAAAAAAGGAATTTATTCTACCAAAACTAGTCAACAGCAAATACAAGAGATCACCCTATGTTAGAGGAGCTTATTTGTGGAATAAACTTGATGTAACTACACAAAATTCACCGACCCTGACAGATTTTAAACGACGAATAAAGGGGGATTTCAGAAGATTTGTTGTTGACTATCCATTTCATAATCAATAGTATGAACATGTACACTTAAGAGGATACTACTTTGTTGGGTATGAGGTCCGTAATTGACTATTGTATAACATATCTATGTAACCATAGTATGTGTAATTTTATAAAATTTGACACATTGTACCATGTTTGTGAATAATATACTTATTATAAATGAAAATAGATGTAAGGCTCAGACAATCAACTTTAAAATTAAAACCGATCAATATGCGACCAACTGAACATTAGTTGGCCACTCATTAACACATAACTTCGCGTAAAATATATTGATTCTCGGCTAATTTACTGAACATACAAGTCGGCTGAACATTAGTTGACCGTATTGAATATAATTACCTGATTAAATCAATTGTATATAACATACGAAATGTGGAATGTATTGATATTTCGTGCCAGTGATGTATTAATATCGGCACACTTGGAAGATCAGGACTTGTCCTGAAAGTTCTGCTTTGGAATAAACAAATAAAAAAAATAAAAAAATAAAAAAATAAAAAGTGCTTGATACATTCCTTAAACGTGTCCTTTAACTTGGTAATTATTTTTGCACCTCAGTGCCAGGGATCTTACATATCAGTATTCCTCTTTTTTTTTAAAAATCTTTTATTTTGACAGTTGGACTCTTTGAATAGGCCTACCTTCACATTATTTTCTTCTTAATCTTCATTCTACTATTGCTGTGCAGGTTTATACAATATCTTTTAAGTTCGAGAGTATTCCTTCGGCTACATTGCCCATACATAACAACATTTTTATGTTCCCTCCATCTTAACTTCAATGGTTGTTTTCTAATTCTAATGCCAATTCTTGTGTTTTCAAATTACTTTTGGCTTGTACTAATGCCAATTTTTGTGTTTTCAACATTCTTTGATAGAATAATTCAAGTATAATAGACTGCAGGGGCAATCAGCAATTGTTATTGCCCCAGTTTGCACACACCTATGTCTCAGGCTAAAGCCCTTGGTGGTATGTGTAAACCAGGGCAATAACAATTGCTTTGTGCCCCCTTGGTCTGTAGTATGTACATACCTTCTCGTAATTTACTTTCTTCATTATAAAAACTATTCACCATTTATTCCCAATTGATTATATAAGGTGGTAAATCAGATATTTATATCAATTCGTGCAACATGATGATCCATGTAGACCAGATCTAGAATTCCCCTTTCATCCTCTTTTGGAGATAGGGTGGCGTCCTCTGCCGGTTTATGATGAAAATAGTTTATCCCATCATTTTGGTTCACATAAACTGTAATTATGTCATAATACTGTCAAAGGGCGGTACTTGAGATTCAGTTCAGTCCTAAAAAAGAGCTCTTCAGCAATAAACCCTCGGTGACTTTTGAACTTAACTTCCATTTAATTACTGGCAAGTCTAGAATCATTCCACTTTAATCCACGGTTAGAATTTGAACTCAAAAATCAAAACCATGTATCCCTATATAATTATGCTTTAAAAACAAGAGTAAGTATTTTGCTTTATGCTGAGCGTTAGATTGGTTTACAGATACCATTGAAATACTATCATTTCCTTTACTTCATTTATTTTCAGGTGTGGCAGACAGAACACGAGTCTAACTTGGAAAAAATGTCACATTTTGATACATGACGCTCCACTTCATGCATCCCTAGTAAAAGGGACGTGCTTGTGCCTAATCCAAATTAGGTAATGAGATTGGATGTCACTTAGGAATACATCAACATCAGCAAGTGAAAAAAGAACTTGGGACTATGACCAAGGCAGCGTCAACAATGTCTGTTTGAAACAGAATTAGGAAGTAGAATGACAAGAAGGAATATTTCATTTACATGATGTGGGATAGAATGGTAGGCCCTAATTGATTGGGTTTTTTTCTTAATTATTATTTTAAAATTTTACCCAGGGCCGATTTTTCGGTTCTCATCATAGAGTACCGGTCTTCCGGTCAGCCCAGCTTTACAGACTCTGTATTATCTTCAGAATAGTATGGGGAATGATGATATGATATGGGTTCAAAAATGTGTTCAATTTTGTTAGTATAATATTTGGAATGACATTGGAGAATAATGCGTATAATTCTCAATTTAATACTATGAATTTTCCCATTTGTTTGGACTATCCTTGCTGTAAATTAATGTCTGGACCCATGAGTTGGGATATGGTTCCAATCAGGCCAGATTAAGAGTGTTTGGGGTCAAGGCGTCTATGGGAGGATTCACTGCACAGACTTGTTAGAAAGATGTGTATGAATACAAAAAAGAAAAAATGATTCTAGATAAACATATATCAATTAAACTATTATCAGTTTACTATACGCATTTCCTATTTAAACTATTTCTTCCTGGAATAGGCTGATAGAACAGCAGGCCCACACCCAGCCCCAAAGAGGGTTTTGGCTCTGAGGAAAAGATTAAAGAATAATGTTCATGAACAACTGAACGACGTATCGTAGTCAAACTCGCCATCTCGCGTGATACAGGAACATCATAACGAATGACATGTTACCTCACCAGATGTTAATTTACTGTCTGATGTTGACCTAGGAGTGATCTTATGAGACATTTTAATGAGGGATTGCATGCAAAGACGATTCATATTCTAATCTCCTTGCATCTGCATGCAGGGTGGGGTCATAATAATACATTTAAGATGTTATATATTTGATCCCATATGCACAGCATAAGGTCTCTGCAACGTTCTTGTATTTTGCATTCTAGCTCCCATAGGAAGTAGATTTGTGTGGGTTTATAAAGGAATGTAAAACGATAAACAAATATGATTACACTACCATTAATATTATAGACGTAATATCTATAAAAAGAAGAAACGCGGGAGACATCCGAGGGTGGCTGTACGACCCATAGGGGATCGTCACGTAACGATAGTGAAGCCTGAGGTTCGTACAATCCCCATTGGTTGTTTAGCCAACCTAGGATGACCCAAAAGTTTCTTCTTTATTTTATCACCCAAGCAATATTCAATTTATGTTTAAACTAGAAAGAATAAGGAGCGGTACATACGGCTCGTCAGCCGAGCGGGTGATAAACTGAGGTATTCTTTCATGCTTTAGGTCTGATTTCTCAATTGCTTATCTCTTTTTCACATAAAAGAAGTCTTCCTCATTTCAAATTATAACGTGTGTTCTTACATTTTTGTGGAATTTAAACTTAAAAGAAAAACCTCACATCTTTTCCAGACACTGAAATGGAGAGATTGCTGGCTGGATGCCGCAGTGTGTATTAGAATTGACTATAGATGGCATGAGAGGTGGCGGTCACTAACGCCAACTTTTAGCACCAGGTAGAGGCAATGCATTGCAAATTCTTGCAATTTCATTGTATATAAGTTCATGACTGTTAAGGTTTTATCACTTTCTTTGGCATAATAATTATGTCGATAAAGTGATACTTAAGGCATACGAAGAAAGTAAGATGCTATTTTAAGAATAATCTAAGCTTCAAGTGACATTCTCTGGGGAAAAAGTGGTTTTGTCGCCTGGACTATTGATGCGGGAGATGACTGAAAGTATTAAGTCAACATTCTAATTACAACAAAAGCCTGAGTAAAGCAAAAGTACAACATAATTATCATGGCTAAATATGGTAAATGTGGGCTGCTGTTTATGGATATAGTCATCCCAGCCAAGCACGAGACATTACTATAACGTTGCAGCAACTTTCTGTTTGGTTCTGTATTGATTCCTTTTACATTAGTTTGACAGCTTCCAATAATGTTGCTGCAACGTCCTGCTGTGATGTTGCACTGCAACATTATCACAATTTTCTGGTCACGTTCTTCAACTCAAACAGAATGTTTTCATAAATTTCTGTTTTGGTTTGGCCTTAACCTCACCAAAAATATTAATAGTGTTATAATAACATTCTTTTTTTTTTTTTTTTTTTTATTTAGCCAAAATCCTGTTTACACAAGTTCTTCCTTTCAGCTTTTACACCACCAATATCAATATTCATATCAACTACATTTCACATGTCTTATCAACACAGTATTAGTTATATAAAATAATATCATTTGAGCAATCTACATTAGACTGTAGGCATGCGGGGTGGTGGAGTGGTTAGGGCGTTTGTCTGCTGTGCGGGCGGCCGGGGTTCAATTCTGGCCTGAGCTGACAACTACTCCCCTCTGCATGTCTCCCAGTGGCAACAACTGGGTTATCAAAGGTTCCTAGAGGACCACCGGCTGTTGTATGTAGTGCCCTGCCTATGGGACACTGCATATAAAAGAACACCTGCCTCGGTAAAAGTGTAGGGGTATGGTCTCTACCTTCTCATAGATTCGATCACCATCACCACCCTTGATATGACCCTGGCAGTTAATTAGGGTGTAAAGCAACCAATAACCAACCAACCAACATAAGACTGTACATCAACTTCTATTTTAAAGTTCACACCAATTCACATTAGTCCATACCAACATGTTTCAAATTAGAATAATTCCTTTACCTTTTGCGTAAACTTGACAATATCTGTTTCCTATTGTAGGCTTTCATCAAGATCATCCCATAAACAAATCCCTCTATAATAGGGGGATTTTTGTACTTTTGATTGTACCGTAAATTTTCGTTTTAATTTTACCTTGTTTTTACTTCTTAAGTTTATGCTTGGTCGATAGTTATCCAAATGTTCAGTTTGCTGACAGTATTCTGAATTGTTGAGGTTTTGTACTGACATGGATGGTCAGTCCAGACTATAGGTTAGCTGTTCACGTGTGGAACCAAGACTCTGGGCTAAGAGTGTAACTCTCTTTGCTACAGGGGAGAGTGCATAGGGGCAGTGTTAGGCAAGCATTTGTAGAGATATGTCAGGCGAAGCATGCAGCAGAGTGCTATTAACTGTTGTTGGTTAAACATCCTGTAAAGATCTGTACTGAAAGCTAGGTTCTGGAATTGGAATTGAAGCTGATAGACTGGTAGTCAGGCAGGAGCATTGGCTGGGTGTGCTTGAGTGGAGGTTACCCTTTGGATTGTTCATTGTCAATGGGAGATCTTGCGACTGGTATTCACACATCGGACATTAATTAACTTATTCCTTTCACGTGAGTGTTATGTCCTTCATAATGCAGAACTACATTATGGATGGGACTCGCAGTCTGAGTGGAGACAGACTGCCGTCGGAGCTAGTTAACCCTTTCACCGCAAAGAGCCACCAAAGTGGCTCTATAGTAAGTTCCCATAGGAATAGCCCTTAAAGAGATGCTTTTAAGCTTCAAGAAAGTGAAAGAATTTTTCAAAAATTCCAATAAGAACCAGAGATATGAACGTTTGAATATTCTAACATCAGTCCATTAGAAAATGATAGAATTTCAATTGAACACACTTGTAACAAGATACACAAATGAGAATTAATTTTGCTATAACTAATCAAAATTGTGGAAAATGTTAATTCTTGGAAAATTATGTAATTTTCAAAAGATCATAACTTTGGTTTCATTCATGATAATTACAAACTGTTTTGTGAAAACAAGATAAATCTATCGTGTTCTCTTTCAAATTAATAGAATAGATATTTCATGCAATGTTGGTTGCCATGGAAATCCATAAATGGAATATGGCACCATAATATTGCCAAAAAAAGGGGCAAATTTGGCAAATTGACACAGTGCCAACATTTGGAACATTTTAATTGGAATTTCATAAAAAAATTATTCTACCAGGAGAATATAGAGAAAATTTGAGTTTTAAGGAATTTTTAGACTAATTTTCATATTTTGGGCAATATCTCAGTAATCATGATCTGTAGAATGACATATTTAGCAGTGAAAGGGTTGATATCTTTATGAACAAACAGTACGACATCTAAATAGTAACCTAACTTTTAAAGGATATTAAACCTCTATAGTTCAGTTTCAACCTCACCATCAATAACATAACTGCTACATCAGTACATGCCATCTTAGTAAGTAACAGACTGACTCAAAAAGTATGGTTGCAGAACAGTTCTGTTACATTGCAACTGGTCTGGGATAGCTGGGATGATAAGTTGGATTAAATCGAAATGCCAAAAGTTGATGTATCAAAAGTGGGCTTATACCTGTAAAGGGTGTGAGCAGTCATCTGCTGCCGCCTGGTGTGTCCCTCCCACACCACTTCGTTCCAATTTACCCCACCTATCATATATTTCACCGATGATATCAATTTTATACAATTTTATTACTTACAATTCACTATCTTATTCTCAATAATTAATATTGTATTTATAATAAGATATATTGACCAAACCTGCTTTTACTATCTCATCATTTCCGGGCGTGCACAGATGCTAGTAACCTTTTGCCAAATATTGGGCTTTTTGCCCCTCGTAGGATATTATGGTATTTGTATCAGCTGTTTTTGTAGGTCTTTTGCCCTACACCTCTGGGCGTCTTACCCCACACCCCTGGACACACCTTTTGTGTGTGGCAAAAGGCCCACTTTTTTCCTTTTGCTTTCATCTAGAAACTATTAATAGAGAATTGGTTTTGTTGTGTTATTTGACAAAGATCACTAGGTCTTTAATCATATTTTATTTTGCTGTTGATCTGACAATCATGACTATTATGTAGCAAAGCTATCGGAATATGTACTTAAGGTGGGCGACCTGCCCCACTCTATTCTACCATTTTGACACTCCCTCAACATTCCGGTTACTATGGCAACCTTATGCAAATCTTTTCGATTTTTGCACTTTTAATGAGAAAAAAAACTATGCAAGTGGGTTATCTGTAATAGAGGGAACTGCCTGAAGAATTCCATTTGATAAACAGACTCTGTAACTGTATTACAGACTCTCCAAAAAGTAACGGACAGTTAAGCACGCATGGGCTATGATACTACCCGTCCTTCTACATGTTTGCATCTTTAATATAACTCCTTTAATATTAATCAAAACTTCCAACTCTAAGCGAGTGAAATGTAGCTAGAAACCTTGTGGAGATATGCATATTTTATCACTTTTTCAAAACTACCAACTCTAAGCGAGTGAAATGTAGCTAGAAACCTTGTGGAGATATGCATATTTTATCACTTTTTTTAAGATTTCTTCTTTTTTTATTCAATGAAAACTAAAATTATTTCTTCCCATTTTATCCCTTGAAACTTGTGACCAGTTTCTGTTGATCCCCTCAGTCCTCTCATCTTTGCAAAAACATAGTTCAAATGGATTTGCTGGTGAATACTACCACTGGTTACTGGTAGGGATATGGTGTGTACAATCAGGTCTGCCCATGCCGACGAAGCAACGCCGCTTTTTTAAGTATTTGCAAAGCCTTCTTGTCCTATACTACTTACCATCTGACCGCACGGAGTGGCATCCGACAGTTCATTGCATATATGTAGCCGCATGCCTACTGCATGGTCTCTTATCGCCTTTTTGCTGCATTGTGCCTTCTTATCGCAAACATTATTTCTAAACCCTACCTTCTTGAGTCTGGTTATAATACATTCCGTTTGGCTTCCCTGTATCCATAATGATAAGGTTGCGCGTCAATTTGGTCCACCGCAGAAGAAACATTGCGTTCACTTATCATTGTCCATCTGGGTCTTATCTTATATTATTATTTCTTTTGATTGCCTTTGCAATTGTAGATTGGTCGGTCCTTTTTGACCGCACAAGTTTATACAATACAATGATGGCTGATTTTCATATTAGTTTGGGATTTTTTTCCATAACGAATTGATGGCTAAAATTTACATTCAAACGTTTATTTTCAGAGAAAAGTGAGATGCGCCCCCCTCCCTCTCTTCCAAATCTGGCCCTTACATAGGCCTATATCATGCAAAATGGTTAGCTTTAGTTGTTTTTTACCAGTTCTTTTTTCAGAATTATAACCGCGCTGATATCCCACTCGCCACTAGGGGGCTCTAGCTGACAGTGTAACTTTAATCACCAGGTGGCTCTGTGGTCCTCCTGACATCCCAAGTGTAAATGGTGACCAAATAGTAAAGTGAAGCCAGAGAGGATTAATAGTTTCCCAGACACTATATTGGTGCGTATCCTGGACTAAAATGATCCAATATATACCTAATAACGCAAGAATTGAATTACATTGACCAATATTCGGACGTATACACAATGAAGCAGCCATCCCTCTAAGGCGGCCAGAAGTTTATAAAGCACACATGGATCCAATAATACCTGAAGTCAAAAATAGCACATGTATTTATTGTTTTCCAAAAAGAAAGGGATGTATAATTGATTTACTTTTTAAATGCAGAATGTAGTAACTACACAAAAATCAAACAGAGGCCTCTCCCCCGTCTCCTAATTCCTTTATCGTGTACTCCGAGCGTAGGAGACTTCTTTTTATGCCCGAAAGGCCTCGGCATCATGTGTTTTGTTTCTGTTTTTGTATAGAATTATTACCCTATGATAATGTGGGTAAAATGGACAGATGATATTATTCAAAAGTACGTGACACTTAGATACCACCGGAAGGTTTCACTTAGATACAGATCGTTTGTTGTCATCCTAGAGCAAAATGATGAAAAATAAACTCAAGTATAAAAGGAGTCATTTATTTGACGTTGTTCCTCAGGGACCTTTGACTTTGTTTTGCTCTATTCGGGACTTTGATAAAACAGGTAAGTAACTATCTTCGATAAGTTGAGAATACACTATCATCAAAAGACCGGCAAGGTGATAGCCGCAGGCGTAAAGCAAAAGAAATCAAAGCTAAATTCCACTCGCCAAATTACAGATCAAGTGTATCAATTTAAATTTGAGGGTGGAAAAGAAATTTACAGAACAAGGGCCACCTCTTCCTCTATAAACAACGTGAGAACATAGACATGTCTAGGGCCCTCTTGTTATTTACCAAATATTTATATAATATATATTGAATTACCTTATAATTTATAATAAGTCCTTAAAGATCACATATAGTACTTAACAGTGCCCCTCCCCCTTTCCAGTGTATACTTGTACTCTTCGTTGATGCTATTGTTCTGATACTTAGCAGAAGTTTTATGGATCCACAGGTGCAAAGTGGGTGATAAAGTCAACTTCTGTCGACAAACCTGAAAATGGCGACGTTGATAATACCTCCTCTTTGTTGAGCGTAATCGGTCCAGTCTGGCCGGCCGATCCCGGGGCTTGATATAGGTGTCCTTCGCCCACTACCATCAGATACTACTGACAACGGGTGTTTTTCTCTCGTTTCTTCATTTTCTACTGGAGCAGACGACATCCAACGACCGGATTTCGGCGCGCAAGGCCCGGTGGGCAGAGAGCGGGGCGCGTTGTTGGCGCGGTCTCGTTTGGCGGGAGATGGATGATGGCGGGCGGCTTTGATCCCGGCCCAGGTATGGCGGGATCCAACGGGTACCTTTGATGATTGCCCCATCAGTCAGCAATCGCCGGATCCTCTCCTCACTCACCCTTCACTCTCCTAACCAGGGACCACTCGCTCTCCAAACGCAGGCGCTCTCCGGACGAAGGCGCTGATGGGAAACACAAGAGACAAGTGCTTTAAAATGTGTTGGCTATGTCATTCATCTTGCTTTCTAACTGCAATGTCGAGATTATAAGCTGTAGTCGTTTAATGGTTGTTTGTCTCATTGACTCTTATTCCAAGTCTTATTGTGTGCATTGAAAAATTACGACCACTATGTCATCGTGGTATTATTTTTCAACTTCTAGTATACACGATTGCTGTTTTACCTTTTATTCAAAAGTAACACGTGGTCGTTAATACACGTGCATACATATCAGAACAGTTTGACTCAATGCGCTTTGCAGAAAATAAAGGGCCAGGCTTCAATGCAATATAAATCAAAATCATGTGGCCTTGTATCAGTTATCACAGAGAATAAGAGCTTTTCTTAAAAAACAAAATACAGTGTTTGATACACCCTTGATACGAGCACCGCTAGTGTAGTGGTATCATGTAAGATTCCCATTCTTACGACCCGGGTTCGATTCCCGGGCGGTGCATACCTTTTTGGATGAATATCTATATTTTTTCTCTCCATGACGATGGAATGTTTTTTAAAATAAATTTTAGACGGACAAGAAAGAAGATTCCACCTATAACAGGCCTCTCTTTCGGGTGTATTTTAATGCAAATTTGTATTATCATATTACTTGTATGTATACCTAATGCAATTATAGGGCCTATGTATTTACTGTCAATACATAACCATTACTAGAAGGGTAATTTAATACTTTAGTGATCGACATGATATTTTTCTAATAGCCTATCAAATGAGAGCAACATAATTATAACATAAAGACGACACAACAGGAAGTTCAATAGGCTACTTTATATTTCTTTGTAACATGCATATATTAAGCAAACATACAAATAGTAGCGTACCTGTAACAGCTGTATATAACAACGTTCGATTCTATCATGCCTGTGTAAAGACCATTTGAAAAATGAACCATGATAAATCTTTATCTAGTAGCTGACAAGGAACGTGTAATCAGTAAGTGGGTTCTATGGGCAAAACCCACACACCCTTGTACCCTATGGTGCCCAGACAATATTCGCGACCATTAATGGGAGATTGACTAATAGATTCGATACACCCATGGTTTCATGCCACCCAACTGGTACATGTATCTGAGTGTTCTGGAGGTTATCTCTTGATTTATGTAAATCTACAGTACATAAAACATCCTCTGACTGTCTCTGTAGACGATACATCGATGATCCTACCCAAGCAGATAAACCTACAATGCAGGTGTGTCTTATTGGTATATTTTATGTTGAAACCCAAGTTCAATAATAGCGTTAGATCAGCCAGTATCTCACCACATCACTGGGTCAGTCTGTAATTAAGTGTAAAGTGTTGGCTTTACAACCCACTCAATCATTATTTAAATGGGATGACGACAGGAGATACAATGTTTACATTGGTTTGTCTTCTTTTCAGTGTTCTGTGGGGACCGTCAGATGTCATAGGACATGTGTAATTATAGGACAATGGCTTTTTATAGTCGATACCTTACTGATTAATCACATGTACGTGAGTTTATGTGCGACCTATGACAGTCATCCCATAAATAAAGTGACTGTCATTACAATGATGATTTGACCGATTGGTGATTATTCCATGTGAATATATGCTCGTCAACGATTGGTGAAGGAAAGGTAAATAGTGTGAAGATTACCACAATTTAAAAACCTAGCAATTACAAGCATATCTTTTCTATTCGTCCTAGTTAGCCATTATAATACAATAATCTACCCTGGTTTTGAAAATTTCTAGATACCAATACTCATGCAAATGACAAACATACACTGCCAACCTAAATTGTTTCGTAAGTTTGTGTATGTTCTCTTCTCTCGCAGTTGCAATTGGTCATATATAATTATGAATATTTCAAAAATATAGTTTTCATTATCTTTTCCTGTTATTGAGTTTTCATATATGAGAGGGCCATTGTATGATTTGTTCAGTTTTAATATGGACAATGGCGCAGAGTTGGTCCGCTGAACCACGAACCAGATATCAAGAAAATTGTATAGCATCATCGTTATACCTAGTGATGAAACCGGACAATTTATTTTTTTAAATTGTGAGCAATTCTGACAAAATATTCATGAAAACATTTCTTTACAATTACAATGATCCAGAATCCCATGGCCACCCTTTAAGGTATCCACAACAACTTTTACATTTGTCGCATTTAACCCATCCAAACACTTCTCACTAAAACCAGGTCGATGAAAGCTCAATTATCCGAAGACTTTCTTTACAAAGCCTCAAGTATTTTCAGATGAAGATATTCATCAAATTAACGTGCTAGGGTACTAACCTGTGTGATTAAAGTAGGCGCGTCCGCCGCCAAATGTACAGGTACGCGACGCGGGACAAAGGTGCTGGGCTTTTTATTAAGGCGTCAAGATCTATGGGGACAGGGGGCTAGGAAATATTACAGAAACAAGGTAGGCCGTTTGTCGGAGTGTCTTTGATCCCGCCCTACCTGACCATCAGGCTGACAAGGTGGGCTGGTCTAATCTGCCCTCTCCCACCGTCTATCGCCCATTAATTGTCGGTTAACCGGGCTCCATTAATCACGGCCGTAAACGGACCGTGTCAGACGCCGGCCAGGTACAGGTAGGGTCTGAAGGACTGTGTGTTTGAGGGTGGGTAACAGAGGAATAGTAAAAACCCCATTCCCTTCTTTTTTTCCTATCTTTTTTTCGGGACGGGGGAGGGCAGGGGGTTCTTGTTAGGCATGCGTGAATGTTGTTGTGGTTTTCTGTTCACTCTATCCTGTTGGATAAATTGTACATGAACATTATTGCTTGTTTTCGCTCAATATCCATATAATATATAATCAACTAAAATCATTAGACCTACTGGTGGTTTATATTTTCTCCCTTTTCTGTATGATCTTGGTATGTATTAATACACATGCAGAAATCACGTAGGCCCTAAGACAATTTTACTTCAGCAAACCCCTTGTGCGTCATGTTCTAACGTAAATTTCCCATCTTTCTAGTCATGATTCAAAACCCCAAAAGGGCTGCCCTTTGTAAAGCCGATATATTGCCTCATTACTTCAAATAAAAGCTCTCTGTGAAAGCCCAAGACCACAAAGTTGTTGACAAAGTAGAGTTAGCGAAACTAAGTAACCTCTGTCTGCCGCCTACATCACCCGCTTAGGCCTACTGTTGATTCGTGCCCTATAGACAACAACTCTTAATTTATGGCGAGGGGTATAGGAATTTCTAATCTTTGTGAAAACAGAACCTAGGGTACATGATTGAGCATGATTGTGTCTTAATGTTCTAGATTAAATCAGCACCTTAAAGCTGGGTGTCTCTATAGGTATGAGGATAGGAAAGTTGACGGAGAGGGTCATTTTGATTAAGTTTTATTTATCCAAACTGCTATAAATACAAATCAACGCAGACAGAAAAGAAGACATTGAAACCTACAATTATTGCTGGGTCTGACTCCTCCTCATTTGGTGTGTCATCATTAAGAACGTGTCGACCTTTGACACGTGGGCCAAGATGTCCACCCCTCAGGCCATACGTCAGGCTCGTTAAGATCCGGATCCAGGGCGGGTACGGCCCCGCTCGGCGCGGATCCCACAACTCGATCCCTCCCCCAACAGCGCCCCTCTCTCTTTCCCACAGATACAATCAGGCCAAATGGAGACTATCTATTACTCCGATAAAGCAGTTGAAATCTTGCAGTCGCAGCCCGCCGCTCTTGCCGGTCATCGGGCTGGTGGAGTCGAACACAAACCCCGCGCCCCAATAGAGGTCGCTCGACGCTTCGACCGGATGGAAAGAGCCCCCCGCAAGATAAGATCGGGTCGCAGCGCCGCCTGGTGATGGATGATTGCCATAAAGCCACACCGTCTCACGCCAATATCATAAATGCTGAGATAAGCCTCACCCGGCACCTTCGCTTTATGGCTGATCATGGCTAACAAGGTCGTGGCCCCTGAATCCACCAATAGTCCGACGAGGTTGGGCTGCTTACAGATATATGCCATGACATTACACTGTTTTTTTTAACTATTTCTATAGCCAAATCCTACGAATTGCCAAGCTGCTATACGTTCTTTCCCCTGCGATCGTAGAGTTTTAGTAGAAAGTGTTATAAATTTAGCTGTGAAGATTATTATCGTCGGTTACTATTTTTCTTGATCTACGAAATAAATACCAATATTTCTTTCAAACGTTTAAATGTTAGTTGGTTAGGGCTATAAAAGAAAGATTATTTTATCCAAGCGCGACTTGTTTTGAATGTGCGTGGATGAGAATCACTAAGCTGCTTATGGTTAAAAAAAACTTCAATGGAAAGGAGAGAAAAACATGTCACTGATATCAATTTTCTTGTTTCAGACAGTATATCTTTAGTACGTACAGATATACCAGCCTATTACTTACTTATGAAAACAGCTAACAATTGAAGGTGCCCATCGGTGAGGAGAATCGCGTTCTCGGACTTCTCCGTCTTCACTAGGCTTACACCTCCCGTGGCGTGGGAAACAATAACGTTAATGGACCTAACGCAATTCCTTTTGGGTTAAAACTTATCCCAACCCCTCATACCTCAACACCACTATGTCTTCCGACTCACCCACCCACCTTCCAACCCATCCACTCACTAACCGAGATCTGCTCGCCTGAAGGCGATCTCTGGTCACGGTCGATTGGTTCGCGGGCTATGACCCCGCTGACCCCGCGTCGGGCCACTGGGGTGACCGAGTGCACAGTTGACCGCGCGCCGCCCGCCCATCGTCGGGGCGGCGCGGCGTCGGGGGGCGATAGGAGGCCGGGCGGCCGACGGCCCCGATAGCGGCGGGCTGACTAATGAAGGCGTCGCCGGGCGCCGACAGGCAGGCGTCGGCCGGGGCAGGGCCAATGGAGAGAACGGCTGCTTCTCTGACGCTGACACATTGCTGACTGTTTCTCTGACGCGGACACATTGCTGACGTCACTCAACGTCAGCCGGCGTCTGACGTAGCGTGACTGAAGTCGCCGGGAGGAGTGAGACAGGTGCGTTAGCGGTAATAAACGAACTGCCAGGTTAAGGGAGTGAGGGGTGGTTTAATGGAGTGAGGGGCGAGGGTTAAGGGAATGAGGGATGATCGTAGACGAAGATCCCCCCATTTTTTCTTTGATTTCTAAATGGCTCAGCATCCTGTTCGTCTCCCTGTCCGTGATCTGGTGATTCATGTAATGACTGGTTGCAGTCACATTAATTCTTTTCTAAAGCTTTTTTTGTGGACAGGAAGAAGATTTGGGGCCGGGGATGTGTAGGACAACCGACCGGATATCATTATAGCTATTACAGTTACTTGGCATATATTTGCTTTTCTAACACGAGTAAGACAAATGATTCACTTTGTATATCCCTCTCCTTTAAATGCATTTTATTTGTTCCCAATCTTTCATCTCTCTGATTAAGTGTATTACTCACTGGGAGTTCTACCAACCCTGACACATGACAGCAGAGCTCTAGTTGGATTAACCTTTACTTTAGTCTAATTAAAATAACCTGTAGCCTACAAAATAGGCTAATCGATAGACTATTTTGAAACTATGTTGAAATATCTCTCAAAATAGATAATATTTTATATCATAAAAGCCACAGGAGACGCTTGTAATAGATTTTTCTTGTGAAATGAATTGACATAAGAAAGAGATAACAACACATTAAAGGTTTCATTTAGCATGTTCTCCAACCTCGGGCCTGCATGGCTTCTCTATCAGCATACGTATCGCCAGTAAAGAGGGAAGTGATGTCAGCCCATTCAAAAAATAAGCCTTTTCATCCCCCAAAGAACCGTCTCCAAGAACAGTCACTGGGATGGTCCTATAGTTACACCAGGTGCAGTGGCAGCAGCCAATTACCAGAAGCTATTCTTAGTGGGATGAGCAGCTCGCGGCCCCGCCCCGCCGCCCGAGCTGCTCGCCCCGACTCATCAGGGCCCGGGGCGGGTAATGACCGCCGGGGGAGCGAGCTGCTCACCCCGCCCGGCCACGGGATCCGGCTCAGACGTTATAGATAGGTCCGGGTAAATTGGACGCACTGATGAACCATCTTGCAGGATGATCTGGAGGTAATCTTCTTCTCTGAGTTCGTGTGTCCAATTGTGGAGGTCCCGTCTGGCGTTTGTAATAGATCATCTGCAACGATCGATTTGCCATGGGTTTGAGGTAACTGGAAGAGTGACTAAAATTATATTGTACCATAAAAATATTATTATCATCATTTTAATCCAGATGTGATATCACAAAGAAAAAATGAACTGTATCATCTTCCGATATACGTACAATATTTATATCTCCAAGCCTTAGTTTAGCAATTCTAATCGATACCAGACACACGCAAACACACATCTTCAATCAATATAGCATTATCAATCGGATAATACTGAACGCACTATTGGATAATATTGAACAATGCCATGACAATACAGTGTTTTTGTAAACTAAATACTTGAACGTCCACGTTTTTTTTTAGAAATCCAATAAATGTTATAAAACACTCGCCCTAATCACAAACAATTAGAAATTTAACTGTATTACCAATACATTCAACCCACACTTCTATACTCATCCAAAAGATACTATAGAAAAGTTGTCACACAGAGAACAAGTTAAATTGATGCAAAGTAAAGCTATCCGTTACAGTAAATGGGACGCTTGTCCGGTCGTATTTACCTGTTGGTTGTAATTAGCTGTTTCTCGGGAGGGGACCAACACGCTGGGTGTATGTTAATTAGCGGCCCTTCCAACCTAATTGTAGGTCATCACTTTGTACTTGGCCGCCTCGGACACAGGTCATCGGATGACCATTTCCCTGCGCCCCGCCCCCCGACTAATGACCCCTAAGGTAAAGCACCACTTGAGGGGTCTGGAGATGGCCAATTTAGACCTGCTCTGGTCAATGGTCAAAGGTGGGCTGATTGACACGGCCGTTGATGTATGGGTCTATGTCCATGATCGATGGGAGTGAAGGCTCCATTTTGACGTCTTAATTTCTTCTCCAGGTAGTAACCGGTCGTTAGGAGAGATGGCATGGGGCGGTACGCTCTTCAAATCGGGCGACGCCTTCAGTGTGAAGTCATACGAAAGTAACGAGTTTCTGACGGGCACATAAACTCTCTGGGAAACCCTTGGGAATCCAGTACACGCGCATAAACTGCGTTAGAGTTTAGAAACATAGAGAAGGATTAATAGTTTTCGGTTCAAAGAAATGCACCCTTTTTTCGCTGTGTACCCACTTTTCCATATACTACTATGTTGAAATTCTTTGACCAAAAAGCGGTCCGCGTATGGCCTTATCAAGGTTACTTTCAGAGTGGTAAAGCATTACGCTTTAACTTGAATAATAACACTAGGTGTTATCTGGGTAGTAAGCTACTATCTTCGCATATAAAACCCAGTGTTACATCTTCTAAACCGACGTGTTTATAGGCGCCCCCAGCCGTGTGGCCGGGCGGCGTAGACCGCGCGGTGGGCGTGATGCGGCCCGGGCCCCGCCCCACCGACCACGGTCAGCTGCCCCGGCCCTGACGCCCGCTGTCCCCGGCACCTCCCCGCCCCTCCCCCCGGCTTTCATCTGACCAGACTCACCTGTACAGGGTGTCCAGGGCGGGGCTTTGATCACACCCTATCGGGGATGGGGTACAGGTGAGTATGGCGTGGGAAAGTGTCCCTAAGGTGAGGATGTGAAAGACCGCTGAATGGATATTGACTTGTATACGGATTGTGAATGTGCAGATTGACGTCTTTATACGTGAGTCCCGAAATGTTCTTAATTTATATTTACAATAGACCAACGAGTATACATAGAATAGACTGAGTCTCACACATCTTTTGAGACTTATATAAATCTTAAAATTACACAGATAACCTGTTGACATGATACTATTTTGATAACCTCATCTCGAACCCCATACGTTATTGAGTTTAACACAAATAACATGACTATTGCTTTTGATATTTAGTATGTGCATTCAGCTCCTGCTTCAATGTTTTATTGCTTCTATCCCTTACCTTTAAGCCCCGTCCCCACGAGAGGGAAATCGAAAGTCGGCCGAGTAACGCGTTGTCAGCCGACAATAACGTATTTTTTATCGTCGAAAATCTCATCGTTGACGATGAAAAACCCATAGTTACTCGTTGGGACACGATCAACGACCAAAATGCCGACGATAAATAGGCACTGTCGTCCAGTAAAGTGGTGCCAGGCTGTCTGACAATAAATGGGTCTATCAGTGGGTTTATCGTCGGTCTTTTTCACCGTAATATTAAGTATGTTTAATATGTTTGTCGTCGACGATGAAGGGAGTTTCTTAGTCGGCCGTCTTTATCGTCGAAAAACTTGTGGCTTCCATAATTACTTGGTGCCAGCCTGTCTACTGGACGCTGGCTTCCAAAGTACCTTCGTCGGCCGACAAAATTATCACGGGACTTTTGCCCGTGGGGACGGGGCTTAAGCCCCGTCCCCACGGGGCTTAAGTGTATCATCGTGTATCTCATCGTTACACGTCGATACACGTATCTCAACGTGTATCGACGGGGCTTAAGTGTATCATTTTGGATGAACACCTTCTGCACAATTTTAATAATTCCCGCGACACACGCAAGACTCGCAAAACCAGTGGCAGCGTAAATGTTCGTAACTCAATAAAAGGCTTTTAAAAAGTACATAGATCTAATGCTGGGTTTATCTTTACGAGCGCGAGTGAAAGCACTAAAGGTAACCATTAGACAAGAATAAAACCGAACAAGCAATAGCACTTTGCACTCTTCACAGTAAGGAAGTAAGACGTTATTGATGTTGGCTAAACGCACTGTTTTACTTTAAAGAGCTTTCCATACTTTCAATTCTTTGATTTTTTTCTTGTGTTGTACATTAGCTAAAAAAAAACCAGAAGTACTCTTAAGCCAAGTTTACTCTTGTGTCGCATCATTGACACCCACAGTAACCGACCCTTCGCTTCCTGTACTTTTTTTTCTGTATATAGATGTTGACACTTTCCTTTCTTTGGTTGCCCCTGGACCTGCTCTGTTAGATGTATAATTTAAATAACTATCATTTTGCCGTTACTTAGACTTCCGGTTCAACTTTTCAATATTTGTTTTAATTGAAGTGAACTAACGGAGGCATAATTTGGGAATATAAAAGCTTCTGTGTAGATGCTATGGGGAACTCTTCCAATGCATGTAAACAGTACTCGGATTTAAGTTTAAGTTAGGCCTAAGAATAAGATGCACCCTTTATGTTTATATATTGTTTTGCGTAGAAGCTGTTTAGATCCATCTACACTTAGGCCAAGGGATTTGATGCTGCGCCCTTTATGACTTTATATTTGACGTAGAACACTTCAGGTTGTTTAGCTCCATCTACTCAACGTCGGATCTATAGCGTTTCAAAAAGAGTGATAAATACGAATTACCTCATGATAATTGATATGGCTAAAGTTTTATGTTAGTAAAAGATTTGCCACTACTACTTAAGAGTTCATAGAGTACAATATTCAGTGTATCTTCACTGAATTGATTAAAGTGCCGCATTTTGAATTGAATAAACAAGTGTCTATTTTTCTCTCACCATTGACATAAATATGTCAAAAACAGATGTGTACCATAAGTTTAATCTATCACTCCATCCTAGTACATTGTAGTATGTTTATACAGTTGGTTGTTTTTGTTTGGTGACTTCTTCTCAAACACAAAATCTCCGTCTCCAATATGAAGATAGGCCGCCTCCACTACCCCAGCCTTGTAATTAAATGTAAGGAGCGGAGGGACCTGGCGCCGACACCACCCCCGACAAGCCGCCAAATGAATTTCCATAGGGCCCCGGTGGGTGTCTGGTGATGAAGATGTCAGCGGGGCGGCGGGCCGACACCTCATCAGTGGGCATTGTGTGTCCGGTTACGTCCGCTCGGCTTCTCGCTTTCACCCAGGTGTGGCTGGGTGCAGGGCGCCTTGTCACCCCGCGCCGCCGACCCTTGTTAGGCGCGGTGATATGTTGTCCCGGCCTGGGGCTTTACCCTTGTCCTGCCCGGCCCCCACTGTCCCATCACGCCCTTTGTAGGCCTATATAGCGCCCTCCCTCCCCCCAGTATGAATCAGGAGTCGCTGCTCCTTTTGACGCGCGGGCCTTTTGGTGTGCAGCGCGCCGGCAAACCGCGCACAAACGCGCCTTCCGCCCAATACGCCCCGCGTCAAAGGACTTTCGCCCCTGTCCACCTGTTGAGGGCAGGCAGGGCCATACGCCAGCTACAGTTAGAAACTCATTGGTGGAGGCCTGGTGGCCAGGGCTCCCCGCTGGTAGGGCCTTGTCGGGGGAGTCCCCGTGGAGCGGTTAGATTATTGATAGACATGCAGGGCAGGGTGGAGGTCCGCTGATGACACTATCAGAAGCAACGAGCAGGGACTCTGCACGCTCCAAGTACACATGAAAATGCTCCAAAGGCATTGTTGTCACAGGATATATATATATATATATATATATATATATATATATACGACATGCAATACATAACAACGAAGATAATATCATTGGTCGGAAAATAAAAACAATATTGAATTAATTCATTCATAATCCTATTACGGAATCTTATTAATTCTACCTTGAGTATATTGTATATACTAGTTGGTGTACTATATCATGGATTTACTTTATATATAGTTATGATGATCTTAGAGCTTGTATACTTTACATGTGATTCCATCTTAGACCAGGGGAGTTTCCACCAAAGGGCTTAGTACTGCCCACAATACTATAAGCAAGACTACTATTTACCCAGATAAAACAATGGGAGGGTCTAATAGAGATAGGTTTATTATTGGCATTAAGACATTGGATATAACTATCTCAATTTACATATGCTTGAAGTACAGTTACGATGTTCGACAAGTAAATTTCCCATGTGCATAACAGTTGACATTGTGTGTGTCCTACTATTGTGACCAACCTGTTTTAAGGGGAGTGGCTCCATCGATGGAAATCCACTCTGTTGCCTGGGCTATATGCCGGCTACTGCGAAGATGTCAGGTACTGCCTACCATGGTATCTTAAGAAGCTCCATGTCAGGCCAGGCCAGCCCCATCCCAACATAGGCTGAAACGTCCTTCCTCTGTAGCACCAGTAACACTTACCTGCACATCCATAGACCACTAACATCAGTGTTTCTACAGTAACGGCACTCGTAATGGATAAAGACTTTAGCTTTTATTTCAAAAACATTTGGAAGGTTCCTGAACCACAACCACACAAGCTTTATCAAACTGCACACGTAATGCAAGATAGTACATATACCATACACATTTTATGTACATGTACATGGACTATGTAGCACATATGGTATCCTACTTAAAGCTTGCTGGAGATGACTTGATTATGAAATGTTGTAAAGTAGATCACTTCCCCCAATACCCCTGAATTACATGTAAGCGCATAGCTTATATATCTAGTTCTTTCCCAGAAATAAGAGCAATATTTACCGAAGCTTTATGCAATCCATCTCCATGGAAGCAGATGTCGAAGAAGTTTAACTCCCTTGTAACGCAGCTTTAATCCAGTGAAACGCAAACAGCTCTCTGTAAAAAGACTGGAACACAAAATATTGACTCCGTCCCGCCCCATCGTAAACGATAACCAGCACTCAAGTCATTAAAAAGCCTGCATGCCAAGTGAATCTTCTAATTATGGCGGGGTTGGCGGCGGGCGGGCTGGCCGAGCTGGGCGCCCTTCGCCACACGTCCAGGCCCAGGTCGGGTTTCTAATGACACCTCTTTGGGGCGCACCTGGACACGGGCCGAGGCAGGACACTTTAGGCGCGAAGGTCTCACCTGCGACACGCGGCCTACTGATCAGATTAATGCCTAACGATGGACATATTGAATTCCGGGGAAACCCGAGACGTAGACAGGCTGGATGGTGGCAGTGTCCCGCCGCGCCGTCGTTAAATTGATATTGGACTGAAATAGAGATGGCTGTATAGGCTGTATATATAGGGACTGTGCAACCGTATAAACACCCATGTGCACCACACATAAGTCACACAGCTGCAGGATTCTTTCGCAATCCTGGACAGTCTCCAAAGTTAAATAGCATTTAATATTGGGGTGAAGCTACCTGGACAGAAGCAATATGAAGTTTTGAATAAATTGCAAGATCTCATTTTTGTCTGACTAATTAGCTATCTGACTTTTTATCATTGGGTGTGTATCTCTAAAGCACAGTGCCATATGCCTCTCTAAAATACCGGGATCTAAGTGTAATTGACAAACACGTCGTCGTTTGTGGGATATACCTAGAGAGACTAAAGTTTACTCTCTCTGATATCCCTGAATGCAACTGAAAAGTTGATTTATAGAATTAGCGTATTAGAATTTCATAAAATGGATCATATAGATTAGACTTGATTAATCACAATTGTAAACTCACAGAGTACATCGTTCAGTCTGTCGATGACATTACAATCGTAACATTTGGTACCTTATGACCTATACAATGAACAAATTGTTTGGCTTCTAGATGTATCGCTCTTTTATGGTGAACCGAAATATCCAGAATTCTGTTGTTCTAAGCAATAGTGATCCATGCCTAGAATATGATACACAACATAGTTTCTAGGCTCCGAAAAAATGTTTGATGGGAAACACTTTATCAGCGACTTCATGTGGGCGTTATACCAGCTCGTCCAGTGCGTTTTGAACAGATTTGAAATTTAACATAGCGTTAAGTACTGATTATGTAAATGATGTATATGATATGAGCAAAGGCTATACCAATTCAAAGACCACAGTAATGCTTAATCAGACCCTTAACTTTGACCTCTATGATAACCCGTTAGATGGTAGGGGGAAACACTTCCGGCAGTTTATTACCTCTTAGTAACCAATGTGCTCATAAAACACATATTTTCTATAGTATCTTTGAATTTGATCTCCTCTTTGTCCCATAAATTTATTCTAGGCATGTGTAGTCTAGGCATGTGTAACTTGCGAGCGCTTACAAAGGCCAATATTGTCATGAAGACTAAAGGACTCCGGGAGAGGACTCTATTCTTTATAATAGTACACAGCATGTATATGTATAATGCAACCCCCAAAATAAAGCGCTTCATCAATACTTGTAATAAAATTAATTGTGTTCCAATTAGAAAATATGTGAAAATGAAAACTACCAAAAACAACCCCAAAACACAAAGACACTGCTTCCAGACATATTACCTTTCCTCACACATATGATTTCATCCAGAGAGAAGGGCCCCGCCCCTGAGCCATGCCTCGGAGTAACGAGCCACACAATAGGACAACGCCCTAGTCACGTGGTCTGGGGGCGCGAGCTTGTCGTTGAGCATGCGCAGTGGGTGTGGCTGGGCCAACTGTTCGACAGCCATGATAGATGACAGAGTCAGCCTGTCATAAGGCAGGTCCCAAGGCCATCGGGGCAGGGTTACCATGGCAAACCAGGACGCTAATAAACTATTGGCCATAGTTAACACTAAAGACTCGCAGCAAAAGTTAATTAACAAGTATGACATTTAAAGTGAATGGTACAGTGGCATATAAACCTAATAATTAGCCAATGTATTTTTAGATATGTTCCTTATCTTTCAGCGTAGGGGTAAACATGTTTATTTTTAATATTTTGTTGCTATGAGGGATTAATTTACTAAAACTGAAATAGACCTAGGTACTCGCAAGTGATTTCAACACATACAACTACGCGAAAGCTCTTGTTGATGCCAAGGATTTTATTTGTAAAACTAGACAAAATACAAATTTCAACTTTGCATTCCAAAACCAATTATGCATTTCAAATGTGCAAACTCATGAGTGCCTTTGTATGCCTAAATCATTAAAATACGTCATGACCAGCTGCATATTAAGCAGCTTTGTTTGGGAAATATACCAAGAAGTTTTGCATTATTCTTCGGTTAGGGCCAAACTTACGAGCATGTGCATAGAAATAAAAGCAATAATTGTTTTGTAGAGAAGGCTTAAGATTGATGGGTGCTGATCTATGGCTGGCCCATTGACTGACTTGTGTCCAGGTTCACACTCTTTAGAAAAAAATCGGGGCCATCCATCATCTGACTGATTGCTCTTGAAGAAAACAAACAGGTTATAGCTTTGAAGGACTAGCTTATGCCAAACTTATAACAAACGAATGGTTTTCATTGTTCATCATACTTGGTGTCCAACCAGTCACGAAATATCAAACTGAATTCAAGCAGAAAAACCTGAAACGTAGTTGGGCCTACTGGTTCTCTTATATATGAAACACACACTGGAAATGCTTTAGAAATAAAACTCCTCGAATAAAACACAGAATAAAAAAATGATTTAATCAATATTATATAATAGCAACGATATTATATAGTTCTCAATGTTACAAGTATAGAATTAATTGAGGGGTAGTCACGTTGGAAGGTCGAGTATTTTGCACGTGTGTGATCTCTGCTTATAGATTTCGGCTATAGTACAAGCCATTAATATTGAAGTTGAGAGCCTAAGATAGTTTACAGCGTGCTTTTCAATTTAAATTTCCAAGGCAACATGTGCACACTACACATTGTTATGATAACAGACAACATGCTCATCGACTTTATCATCATAATCAGTATCAATGCGAAAAAATATTGGTCTGAACCATAACATATTTACAATAATATCCTATTAACTATTGTAACGCTCGCAGATATAAAGTCTTTATGGCTTTTTGAATATCTTATCAAAATACAACATGAGTCAATGTATGCAACTTTAAAAAAGCACAAGACTGGTTTCTGTTCAGTAACAATTCAAAATATAAAAACCTGGTTTCTTTTAATAGCAAAGTACATAGCAAAAAGTGTCAATAATGAGGTTATAGCTCAATCTAGGGTTTCTACATCAACAAAGAAAATTCTACGTGAGTCAAAGCAAGTTCCTATCAGTTTTTATGACGGCAATATTCTTTCTTAAGGGTGACAACTTTTTGCCGCTTGTCGCGCATTCCTGCTCGTTCAACCAAATCACCTAAAAAAAAGGCTCTGTTTTGTTCGCAACAGGAACTAAGGAACGACACAAAAAGATGCAGGGAAATGCATATCCATCCACAAACATATTAAGTATAGCTTGCAAACTCATAATATTATACTGGTCAAGATCTGATCGGAATTTAAGCATTCCTTGTTTTCCTTTCCGTATTCAAGGAAAATTCGACGAAGACATAATTCATATGCTTAATCCCCTTGTCGCCTGTCAGCCCTTCACAAAAAGGTCCCTTTATGAGGGAACCACAGAGGCGATATCCCAGGGCCACTGACCCTTTTACAGCCACCAGCTTTTGTCCGTCGCTGACCTCGACCACGTTATCCTTTTCACGTTGCAGCGGTCAACCTGGGCTGCGCAAGATTTAACTTCTCTGTGGGATATTCAACAAAAAGTGTTGTTAGCGGGGAACAAGGGTCGACGCTCAACGACCCTAACCGGCATTAAGTTGCTCCTCCTATAATCAACTCCGCATGGTCAGTTGTCGCCAACAAAGCCTGGCCAGATAGGATCTAATTGAAAATGCTCGACTGATTAAAGATGTGAGTGAAAAATAAGATATCAGTGGCGCTCCTTAGGCGTGGGCTTTGGGAGGCAGGTGGTGAGTAGGGTAGGCGCGGAGGGTGCGGGATGCGCTCTCTGGGCCCGGTACCGGCAGGGTGAGTAGGAGAGGGGAGGGCAGTAGGAGTGGGGCCTCAGACACCTCCGTGATAAATGTCCATCAGTCCCCACAATGGTCCACAATAACCACCATCAGCGGCCGCACCAAGCAGGCCTGCCCTCGGCCTATTAGCCCAGTCACGAGAAGTACCATCGGCCTCGTCATTACCATGATTTAATTTCCCATTCCGCCACTTTTAAGGTATTTGTATAGAGGTAGGACGAAGACGTCCGACTGGGGCTCAACAAGAAGCTGCGGCGAGGAGTCGTACTTAAGTGTAACCAGCTGCAGTCTCTGTTTAGTCCTAAAAACAGCAGCAGCCCACTTAAGGAGAGGCCGTTCTTATTAACGCTTCCCACTTTGTGCATTCCGTTCACCTGGGTGGAAGGACAGAGTGGTCTCCGGCGCGGGGCATCAGTTCTACCAAAGTGAACGGACACATAGGGATAGCACAGGAGGAGGAAGGTATATAGATCTATATAAAAAGACGCGCCCTGGAGAACTGCCCTGGAGTGGGCGCTGATGGACGGACGCTGATAGAGAGCGGTGAATCACCATCCAACTCCGAGTGGTCGGCGGCACGTGGGCAGCACGTCGTGGTTGATATCGTCGCCGACGTCGTGGCAGTGGCGCGACGTCACAGTTATGGCAGCAGCTCAACAGCAGTGAGTGGGCGCCCTCTCTGAATCCATACCCCTTAAGGTTAAACCTGCACACCCTACTGCAGGCTGAGGACCATGACAGATCCTCGGGCCCCGCTGACAACCTGAGACAGGACACTTACCGCGGGCATAAAGCACCCCTTACTTCTCCGCCCCCGCCAGCAGCACTTAGCGGGTGGCTAGCCCTGTTAGCCCGCCGACACAGTGTCAACAGACAGGATAGAGACATAAAGGGACGACCCACTGTCTCCTCCAGGAGCAGCCGGGTGACTAACCCAACCACTTGGATCACTGGAGGTGAGCAATGTGTTTAGTCACTGACTTTTCTATGCTATCCTTTCATGCCGTCCGTTACATGTTTATAAATACCGCTTTTTCTTTGAAATGTTTTACAAGAAGAGTCGTTGCAAGAGCAGCATACGTGCGTTTCATCGGAAACACAATGCTAAATAATTCGAGTACAAAGGACTAAAGCTGAAGAATACTATATTTCACACAGCTTGGGAATATCAAATGAGACATTTTTGCTTTTAAAAATGACTTTGGTTTCTGCAAACAACAAAACAAATTGGTAGACCTATTAGTGTCCAAACTAAACGTATAAACTACCACCTTTTTACGTAAAGCATCCCTCTCCTATATACATGAATAAAGCTCTTCCTAGCTCTATGTACAATTTAGTGAAATTAGAGCCCTATTACACAGAGAGCACGGCAGGCAGCCGCGTGGCCGTTTAAACAGTCTGAGAGGCGTGACATGTCAGGAAGGTATATGCAGGTATATATCAGTACTGACAATCAATACGAAGCTGACACATGAGAAGAGGTAATGTGAATCCGTCGGCAGACCCAGTCCAAGCCCTCCTTTCTGTGCGGGTGCCCAAAGTGACACCTCCACCCACCAACCTGACATTTTCCTCTATAAATAAGTTTGTAACATGAAAGGCGAGACTGTTCAACCCAAAGGGAGGTCTTTTATGTGAGAAAAGGGGCACTCTTGTTATTAATTTAAGAGGGGCTATTTGGGAAAAAATCGGATCAATGTTGGCATGTAAACAGAATAAAATTCAACCCTTTCCACTTAACCTCAATAGCCATGTTCTAAATTTCATCAAACAAATCTTTGTTACTTCTTTTTCAATTTACAGTCTTAATGGTATATGAAATGACTCACCAAGAAATTATAGTAAATCTGCACCCCAAAAAGTAGCAGGAATACACATCATCTTGCATTTTTCATTAAGAAAGGTGTAATAATCATACTTTTTTACATATAATTTATATTAGTTAGGCCTATTGCTATCAATTTGTGAAGTCCTATTTTTTAAAGAGATTCTCCTCAATACCTGGCCCATAAGGATCTGTTTTAGATATCGACATTGTCATAGACTGTAAATTACTTGAACTTTGCAAAAAATGACCCATATTGTAATGATTTAATGTGATCCTGTATATATTTTTCACATTTGTAAGTGTAATAACTCTGAAAACCAAGGGAAACCTTGATGATTATTACTAATAAAAAACCTTTAAAAAAATACTTTTTTCAAACGTTCTGATAATTGTCATCGTTTTCAAACATTGTCTGTTCTCTAGATATCTAGATTATATAAACAGTTGAAATCAGCCAAAACACTAACTGCATTTTACCATGTCTGCTCATATTTCGATCAAATATTAAATTCTTTTTCATTGAAGATACAGAACATTGTATAAGAAACCTGCAAAGCCATAATTTGGAAAATCTGTAGCATTATAACCTTATCATGGTTTGACCTTTTGTCCAAAGGAAAGAAGATCTCATTTTCGGGTATTCAGTGATTAGCACTTATTTTAGGAAAAGCAACTGCCAGAAATAAAAACCTAGATATGACGGAACATATTTTTCAGGAGAGGCGCACCATCAACTAATCTCTTTAAATTTATGTCGGACATTCTCAGTTCGTTAGGGACCTTGCATTTCAAAATTCTAGTTTTAGATTCAAAGATATGGGAGGCAGTGGCCTCTCTTAGCATCAAAAGTCTTGATTTGATGTGCTAGAATCTATTCCGAGGGGAAACAAAATAAGCCTACTTCTCAAAATGCGTTGGACCTCAAATCGGACCCAAAGTTCTATATAATCTGATAATACATACAAGAATCTTTCTGCACAAATATGTAGGGCAACATTTTCTCAGTGGTTAAATGTAGAGACTGAGAGGAGTTGTGAAGTAGATTCCGTTGTTCTATAACTTAATAAGCCCATAAGTTAATACATATAGGCTCATTAGGAATATGAACAATAACTCCATAATAACAGATAAACGTAATGTAAATATTGAATAGTATTCCCGCCCTCCTGTGTGTGGGCCCTCTCACCCTGGAGGAGCGGGTGGCCGACAAGGGAGTAGGCCCGACCCCTCCGGCCGGCTCCGATTGGCAGGTAAATACGTGGCGGCCACCACCCCTGTCAGCAGCCCTCTAATTCGGCCCGGCCCCCCTCCGACGCCCCCCTCCCCGACCAGCGGCGCCCGCCCCGACGCCAAGGCCGGCCGGGACGGGCAGCCCATCCCAGACAGGAACTCCCGGCAGGCCCCTTATACCAGACCCGCGCCCACACACAGGAGGCTGCTAATTTATAATTAGGTATTATAACAACTAGTAACAGCACTAGTTTAGGAAAAAGTTTAGAAACTCGCAGCGATCACCTCACCCCCCCCCCCCCCACACACACACACACCCTGACAGGTATACTCCCAGCAGGCATCTTATATTAGGCCCATGCCCACACACACACAGGAGACAGCAGTGTTTGCCTTCTTGTCAGGGCTGTGTCAATTTCGATAGGAGATTCTTGAAGAGACAAAGAGAAACATTATTTGATAGACAGAGAAAGGTACCAATGTTGATATTGTGGGCCAAGAGGTCAATCAAAACTACTGATAGAATTATCCTCCATTGAAATAATATAAACGGAATGTAATGTGCTGTTACACTGCAGGTCTTTTTTGTGAAATAGATGATAGTTAGACAATAGGATAGCTTCCCTCTAAGTTGTTTTGAGTATTATATTCTCCTTTTCAAAAACACCAGTTTTAGACTATTTGCTATGGGACATAATTATATGTCAGTTGAACATAATTGCATGTGTAGGATGAAGAAAGACAAGCTGTTCGCAGCATGTGCTCAAAAGTTTGAATTTCTATACCGTGTGTCATCCAAAGGCAATTGTTCCCTCAATCCTACAACCCTGTTTCATCCCTTCTGCTGTGGCCATTTTTCATGTTTTATGGTGATTAGGGATCCACAAAACGAATTGTGCCCCAACAAATTAAGAACACGAATGGCGAACAAAAAGGACAGTGGGTAAATAGGGAGTGGCCCTAGCCCTGGGTAATCGGGGGCCAGCTTTATGTTAATGTACTGCATTAATGAGAACAACTTCTCCCGCCTCCGACTCTATCTCTCACAGACCTGCTTAACTAATTGATAGTGACATTAATCAGCATAATGACCGCCGGGCCTGGCCCTTGTGACACCGGGGATGTGAGAAGCTTTGATAAGGGATTCTTTTTTCATAATGCAAAAGACTAATGACAACGTCGGCGCATATTTTTATCTGCAGCCGAGCACCCTTGCTCCAATGCTTATCTCTTCCAAGGTAATTGTGAAACGTTTAGAGAAAAAAATGTATGCCTTTTTTGCAAGGGAATCTGATCCTATTTTTTCCATTGGAAGAAATCGATACTTCTCAACCTTTCAATTGTTGACTTATTAAAAAACAACTTAGAAATTATCTTTAGCAAGGGCAACGCTTCGGTCATCACATTGCAATCTAGACCCTCGTTTGGCGTGTGCTTTATATCCCATTACGGCTATATAGAGTGGTAAGACCCCTTCTCATTCATCCTCGTATCGTCTAGTGGTCTAGTTTATAGTCGCCCGTAACCCTATAATAACAGGCGCCCCGATAATCAGGTAAAGATGAGGCTAGACGTCCCCACAGTTTGTATAACTATACTTATGTCATGCAGAACACCCACTTTGAGACAGTATAGCACGGGAGCATATAATGAACTGATGCCGTGAGATTATTCTCTGATTTGAGACAGAACTTCATCATTTCGCTATTTGGGTATAGCAAGTGATTGTAGATTGGATTGTAGGTATAATTGATAGTTTGGGAATCGAGGTGGTCGTCACCGCTCCTATTATATACAGTTGTATTTCCCGAAACTTAGACTTTTCTTAAGTAAAATTCGACCTCCCCCCGAAAAGAAACAGCTCAAATCAAAATTGTTTAACCCTCCACTGGTACCTGGTAAAAATCATATTATATAGCGGTGTAACGATAATATAGGTTTGGGGCAGTCAGGAAAAAACTTTGATTTCAGAAAGTTTGCATGGGGGAAATCTCAGGTGGAACCAATTCTAATCTAGATGTATATACAGACTTTCTTTTACATTGAATCGCCATAACTTCTAGTTCTGGACATTGGCTTTGACCTTAGTATACACATAGTAAACAATCCAAAAAGCCAAAAGATAGAATTTTAGGAAAAGGTAAAATCATTTCTTTCCGCAATCGTCATTTGAAACAAAATATATAGTCAATTCCCGATAATTTTAGACTCTACTACATGTAATAATATTAATAATGGAAATGATATTTTATCATTTTACTGAATTATAAGACTTATCTTTGTATTCCAAAATTCCAATTCATAATTATGAAGTCGATAAAATCGAATAGGATCACTTCAATCTTGTAATATGATATCCGAGTCCTGCAAGTTAATATTATTATCATTCCATCATACGGGTATCGATTACTTCATTCCATCATACCAATATCGATTGTTAGTAAACTAGGCCTGTTAATATTCTTTGTGGATGGGGATTATCAGCTTTTTCTATATTAGAATACTCTGAAAAAGAATTTATTTGGACTGATTGCATGTTCTATTTCAATATGATTCAATAATGTAGCATGTCCACATCAGTCTCCGAGGGAAGATCTCGTTTCTCTCCATGTTCAAAGAAGGGCAGTAAAAAGCCGCATGATTCTCGTTGGGATGATCAGATAGGACCTGGTCCATGCTCCTTGTGACAGATTAGGATGCCTCCAGGGTCCAATAAAACAGGATGCTTATCATTGCCACTGACGCACGATAACAAACTCAATATAGAGACACAATTAGAGGCCGACCAATTATCGCCGGGATTGCTAATAGTCACAGGAGAAACCTGACTGCATGTCAAGGGCAACATGAGACGGCCGTCACTGTTTTCTTGAGTCTCCAGATTCTGTTCTTCATATCTAGACATTTCATGTCATCTGAAATCAAGAAACATTATCAAAGAAAACTTTCTAAATTTGGGAGCGTTGACAAGTTAAATTTTGTAAGTTCAATACCGATGCTTTATTTCCTTTGACTCAAAATGGTTCAATGGATGCAAAACGTTTGGGAAACAGCATGGTCCAAAGGCCGGTTTCCATAGGCACAACCAAAAATATAGGCCTATAAACATGAATAAACTTTAACAATTTTGATGGAGGGGAGGGGAGGGGAGGGGGATAGGACGGACGTACAATCGTTTCGCGTTTCCCGTGGATAGATATGTATTTATAGCAAATCATTGCTGACAAATGTCTGACTACAAAAATATCCTATAGTACTACCTCTGTCTTGAAATTGCTCTCATAGTTCAGTTTAGATTTGGAAAATTGCCTTTAACTGTTAGCCTCACTTACAGTGTCTGACAACTGGCTGTTCGAAACCATCAGTTCTCGTCGATAAGGCCAATTGCCTTTTTGTTGCCCCAATGCTGTCCACTCTAACACAGGGTTTGGGGTTCAATGCTATACCCTCTGATAGGGTCGATTCTGATCCACCAGACCTGCCCGGCTCATCCTTATACCCCGTGGTATGGCTTGGTTATCCCCCGACCCCCGGTAGTCCCTCCCGGCAGCGCCGCCCCGCGCCCCGCCCCGCCCGGCGGCACCCACCGGCCCTTTTTGCCGCCCGGCGCCCGTCAGGTCCCCGCCCGACGCCCCAAACCGCGCGCCCATCCACGCCCCGCGAGGGCCGTCAGATTTGCGCCACTTCCCCCAAGTGATCAATCCCACTACTTATCACAGAAGACACCCAGCCCTGCCGTAAGGGGCCCAAGTTGACGTGACCATTAGACCACTGCATTAGGGCAAAGCGGGTATGTTACGGGCGCTGGCGGCTTGGCCGTAAAGGGGTAATATTGAACCAAGGCAATTGCCTCCACCCGATGGCATGCTGGGATGCGGCACTGGGATGAAGAGCGGCCGGCCGCCGCCCGCCCGCCGCCCGCCGGGGAGCGGTGTGTCTCCATACCTCAAAGGTAACAAGTTAATTACAGGTGGGCGGGGACGGCCGGCGGTCAGGACAGTTTAATCACAGGCTGGTTAACGGTCAGTAAGGTACACCACAGACCAGCCGTCAGAGGAGGCGGCAGCCACTGAAATAGTGCCTCCACTGACCGCTAGATGGTATCGGCCACCAAAGGGCGCATTAAACTCGGTATTGTACGGGTTCTTGGGGATAGGGACATGAAAAGGGACATGGGGGGACCTTAGGTATATGTCAGAGTGGTTACCCACTTTAAATTGGTGGTTTCAGTGACGCGCAGAATTACCACTGGCTTTGGTTACGTGTGGCGGTGAAATATGGATAACTTGGTTCACTCGCAGGGAAAATTGCCGAGATTTATTTTTAAATAGATGAAGTGACCATGGAGAAATTACGTTCTTAATGTCAATCACTGGAGTTGAAGTGCTTTTCTAGTAAACGCATGTACTAAATGAAACCATTGAGAGTAAAAAGAATTATACTTTTTTTAGTGTTGTAATACTTGAAACATGAAATATTGAAATAAATTAAAACCTGATAGATGAAGCATAATAATGAAAATCGTGTTGTTACATCGAACTAAATATTAATTATAACGTTTCTTGTACAATTCGAATAAGGAAAATGATCTTATAGAGATAAAATTGATAGGCGGCCAAAACTTATAGGTAGAACATGTAATGATATGCGTATTCCAAATACTTGAACATGCATGAGAAAAAACATGCATTACATACACCATAGGTATGATCGGTTTTAAAGCCGTCCGCCCTGGCATGTGAACCATAAGGCTGATGCGTTTAGCCAATTAGAAGAGTCAGATTGATGTTTAGCGGTGAGCGTTAACAGCCGATAAAGACGCTTTCTTTGGCAACCAGAAGAACACAATGACATGATATATGTTCACCATTGCCCGCCGCAGCAGGCACTTCCGGGGTATTCACCTTAATAGGAAACTCCAAATGGGAAGGATTCATCATTCTATATTGCTAACAGGCCTCTATACTGATAAAAACTGTATATACTGACAGTTCTCTGTTCCCTAAAGCTACTCCATATCACCATATTGCTCTGTAGTTTATGTGACTATGTCCTATATATGATATCAAAATTACATTAGTACCTTGAGCCTGGTTTATAGACTCAAATGAACTTTATGAGGCATATGACCAGTAATAATAATTAATAAAACGTCGATAAGCTGAGTATATATAGTTATTGTATAGCCTATGGGTATCACCTATTTTATATTCAACCACGATCTAGGTATTTGAGGATATGTTGTCTGCGGATAAAATTAATAATTCCCTTTTTCCATTTGAAATAAGTAATTTTTAATGTATTATCATTTTCGAATTAACTTGTGTGATTCTCTTTATTCGAGAATGATATGTGCCTATAACAAAGGCTGATAAGTAACTGCCGTTTGTGGTACACAATATATATTCTATTCTACACCCATTTGATGCATCCTCCATATCATATAGTATGGTTAGGTAGGATAAACTACCATGCTTAGCACCTCCCTCTTTCCGCTAGTGGTGTCTGTAATACTCCTTAAAATCGCTATGAGCAGATCAAGGATTTACAAAGAGAGCCAGGACATTGAGGTGTGGGGGCGTTAACAAGTACTGTACTTGTTTTGGTGGTCCAGTAAATATGGGTGTCATTTTCCATGCATTTCTTTTTACTTTTAGCCTGAACCCATTTTCTAGTGGGCACGCTCATCTTAAAATTGAACAATAAAGACGTTTATGGAATAGTGTATGGATGTGAAGTATCGACGCTTTCTAGTGAGCTATAGCCACAACGTTCATAGCATTGGAGAAGTATAGTATGGTAGATGGAAGAACTTATTGTTACATATTGATGATTAATTCTAAGCAATATATCGATGCTTCCTCCTAACTTTCTTCTCAATTTCATCAGGGTAAAAGCAAAGTTGCGATTGCTTTGTGGTGACAAAGACCGCTGTTGGCCGACCCCTTGGGCGTGGTCAAGCCGGGGACAAATGACCACTGTGACCACTGGCCCTGGTCACTTGTGTACACGGTCCATTGGAGCCTAATAACACGGCCTGCCCTGTCCACTGCCCCCAGCCCATTACTCCCCAGCCACATCGTGCAAAAGGCCAATTGGTCAGTAGCCCTGCATTAGGCTGTGTTAACGTTGGACATACAGCGATATGGGTGAGGGATGGCGCATTGGCCGATCCGTCCTGATTGGTTGTTGACCGGTGGGGGGCGTGGTCACTGGTTGGGGTTAACCCCAGGGTCAGGCCTGGTCAGATGCCCTGTAGATCATTAGTTGTCTACAATGTTTGTCCCCCACCGCTAACTGGGGGATTACAAGATCCACATGTCATGGAGAAAACGGCTTCGTATGCAAAACCATATGATTGATATGGTTTGGGTTATGAGATGATGTTAGTTATTCAAGTTGCCATGGACCAATTTGCTTTCATTCAGAATAATGCTACTGGTTCCTTTCATCCTTTTCCTGATAAAAAGGTTAATTTGACCCATATGCGCTGGCTTTAAATCTTTGTGTGATTGTGATAAACTCATATTGACAATGTTTATGTGTGTGAGGTAATAAAAAGAAATAAAAAAGAAAGGGCAAAATGAACTCTCTTTAATGCGTTCATCACGATATTTTATACTAAATTGCACTCATTTCTTTCAGCTTATAAGTTAACTCATAAAGAATATGCATGATTAGGCATACGTCTTATTAGATTATCAGTTCATGTGCGTGCCAGTGAGAAAGATCAGAGCGCTTGATTTTATAAAAGAGTTGTTTCTTAGTTTAGATGTATCCCACATTCGAATAAGGTCTGAAACAAGCGTGATACGTTTTCTTTGAACATGGAACTGCTTTTTTAGTTGAGCACATGTATATCCCTCAAAATATGTACGGCCTCATAATATGTACGGCCATTGTACATAGAACAAGTGGCTTCGCCAGGATTCGAATCCACAACCTTTGGGTTTGGAGGTGAGGGTCTTAACCACTACACCATGGAGGATGAGGCTGGAACTAAGAAATGGGGTCATGACCCAATTTGCTGGTTCCCTTGGTCCCCACATTAAAGTGTTTACAAATCCGTAGTATAGATGGACAGGCTGGTCCCCTATGGCACCGCTGGTTACTGGTGGGACACAGTGTGGACCAATAGGTCTGCATGTGCCGTCGAAGCAACAAAGATTTAGAACAAGTAGGGTAACAAAGTGTTTATTATTTCTAACAATCCAATCCGACCAATTCTGGACCTCCCTATACCCTTAAAAGAAACCAATATCAGAAATCAGTATCCCTTTGTGCGCCCTCCCCAGCCAGGTGGGGCTAGTGTCGCGTCGCCCGCCACCCGTCTCCCCCGGCCCCGTCAGGCCTGCTGCGCCCCCGCGTGTGTCCCGACGACACTACAGCCGCGCCGTGGAGGTGGTGGCAACTGACCCCACACACGGCCCCCACAAACCAGCTTCTCCGTTCGGCGGACCCACACGTTTAGCACCAGCGACCTACTTGGGGACTAATGGCCCAATTGGACGTAAAGCGGAGGTAAATCGACGGTGACGAGCCCACAGGAGGAGGCCCACACCCGCCCGGAGGACTGCCATGTAGTCAGAGGTAAGTCCCACCCCCACCTCTCTTCACTTGATCACTTTCACCACACTTTGTTTGCTCTAGTTATGATCGGGGTGTTTGTAACTTGTGATCGAGTGGCAGGCGCCGACGGGGAATGGTTTCGGGAGTAGAGTTCATCGTGGTGCTGTAACCGTTCTGTTTCTTGAGAGGCGATCATTACTTGTGTGGGTCTCACTCTATGGCTAGGTGTAAGTACTTCACGTGTTTTAGACACTGGCACGACAGTGCCAACTTTACAGCGCCCATCCCCCGTGACAACCATGCAAAGTCAAGTCAAACTCCATCTCAAGTTGTTCATTACAATGTCATATTGCCTGTGAAATATTGGAAAACCTATTAAACATAATATAAATTGACATACCAGCTAGGGACTTTCGAGAGAAAAATAACACGTCTTAGCTGGTAGTTGTGGCTCAAGATTTGGTTCGGAAGTTGGGGAATCACCACTACCACGCCAACTGCTACCGCTGTTAGTGTGGTAAGCCGGGGTTGACTGAGTTTACAGAGAGGCACAGCGCCCCTTCCCGCTGATGGGTGATGGGTGACAGGGTCCCGACAAGACAGTTTGACGACAGGGGCATGTGCATGGTCTCAGACTCTGCCCCTCACCACTGCAGAACCGGGTCAAATATCTATCGCTTTCTTTTTTGCATACAGGTTTATTGACTTCTTCTGACAGATACATGTTCATCCAAGGGTGGAATTTTAAAACATATATATTATACAACGGTTTATTTCATTCTACAATGTACATACCTGTTTTAATGTGTAGGATGAAATTCGTGGATACCCTATGTCAGATTTTGACTATTTCATATTGTTAAAAAAACACATCATACGTTGATCCAAAATACAAATAGAGAAACGTCACGGTCCTTGTCAAGCCCTAGTATATCTGAAGGGGTTTCTCCTAAATCTTAAGTTTTTCCCGGGGATTCCTGTCAAAAATTTGAGGTAAACCCAGCTGATATTTTTGACTGAATTTACTACCTATAAACTTGTAAAATCTGAGGGGGTTCCAGACACAACCGCGCCCATCGTCAGACACACATACACACATACAGACGCACACAAACACGAACAAGCTTGGTAAGAAACTGCGTGTGGCCCGTACCCCACCAATGTAGATTATGTATTGTCAGTTAAGTAGTTTTTCATGATATCAGTCCACATTGATTTTAAAATGTGGAATGCTATCATGAACAAATGTTTTCCCAAAAGTTCTGGGCTATAGGTATAGGCCTAAGGAAGGGGGTGAAGGGATGGAGTCGTATCACATTTAAAGTTTTCACATGTATAAAGTTGGACAGGCACGGGTACGTCTATGCGGGGCGCAGAAGTATTTCTTTTGATAAGGATGTCAGTTTTGACAAAATTCTTAGGAGGTTACTCAACTTATAACATATGCTACAACCCCTTTCTACTCAAATGCTAGATTAAAAGGCTATTTAGTATAAGCACTGCAACACCCACAGATTCCAACATAACCACTAAAGCTCATGGATAAGGCCTGGTCAATGCCATTTCAAATCGATTATTACCATCCACCAATGGACAGATACCTGCAAATGCCATGGCATAATTGTCTCACCATGTATTCTGAGAAATCAACCTCCACTGAGAGACCTGGAACCCTTCTATAATAAGCTGACACGTAGCGCGGGCCAACCTTACAGAACTGCCTTTAACCGGCGTCTTGGTTTCACCTGCGCACAGGTGAGGCAGGCTGCGAGTCGCCATAGTTACTGACAGGTGTCCCACTGCCATGGTTACTGAGTCATTGGTGGACGCCCGGCGCGGCGCGGCGCGGCCAGCTGCCTCGGCGGGGAGCCGTCCGCTCGGAGATTGCTGCCAGCGGAGAGCCCAGACAACGGGCCTGGTCTCTGTGCTGCTCTTTGGTTCACAATTTGATATTGTATAAAAAGAAAATGAAAAGGATACATGAAAAAAAGGCTGCCTGATCGCTGAATTGCCAAGTGCAATTAGGGTATCTTTTGAGGGGTAGCTATGACCATTAGGAGATCTGATGCCATGTTTGGAACCGTTTAGGGGCAGACGCTGCTGAGAGGAACAATAAATTTTACTTTTTGAATTAATATATAGCCCTAAGAGTTAAAAGAACAATGAAAAATATGAAAGATGATATATACACTATGCATTTTCGTATTATGCTTTTATCTCATATCAGGCCGACTCATTTTGTTAATCAACGTTGTTCGACTTCACACGAACCAAACATTCAATCGGCATTTAAGTGAAACCAACGCGCTTCTTGGTTCCCATTATCATGATAAAATACACTTCCTGTTACGTCCATCTAAAGGATTTATCTATGGCAGCTCTCATTGATAATCCGGGAGATTAAGGCCCTCCTCGTGTGTTAGTTACGGCAGTCAAATCCCCGTTATATCAGCCCGTACTAGTGATACCCGACACCGGGTGGCCTGGCCTGTGGGAGGTGCTTTGCCCGTTCACAATGACCAAACACACGGCTGATTGGCTTCATTGTCAACAACACCTTGCCGCCGTTTCAATGGCATGAGCAGCTCATATGTCGAGACCATCCGAGCAGTTGGTCATACTCTCCCACTGATTAGTCTCCCCAAGCGATGCACTACGAGTCGGGTCGTCCGTATCCACAGAGCGGGTGAGTGTTTTTGATATTTGATTCAAATCACCTTATTTACGTTTGGAGGTAAAGGAAAAACATGTTTTTAATTAATACAAGAGTAAGAGCGTCAAACGAAATGTGCATGTACAAACAGAAAAGCAGGAGAGTCCAACTTGGATCTGGATCGGTGAGCAGTCGGTGAACAGGTAGTCCATATGGATCTTCCATTTCCCTCGCCCACTTGTAATGGTGATTTAGAAAGCAGGACGACGGGCGCCCCTACAAGTTTGTGACGTTGGCGTCGAGGGTAGAATCTCGGCAATTTTTTTAAAGTATTTGGGGCGGATGCAGGATTTGGCAGGAAGTGGGGCGTGCTACAGAAAAACTTTTTGCCGCGCCCTCCGGGCCCAAGAATTTTATATTTAAGGATATTGATATTTGGGCCAAAGTAGTGGGGCGTGCGACTATTCACCCCCTACCCCCTAAATTCACGCCTGAGTATAAAGATAGGTTAAAACGCATGTATAGACCTTCGTAGGATCCAAATTATACAAATTACACTGAAATATGTACATAATATATTATTCATTATATAGCATCAGCAGAACTTTAGTAACCAGCTCTATGTGCTGCGCTATTCTAGCCATATTAGGTACCTAAGGACAGGATTGGGGGGATTACCCAGAGATGTTAATAACATGCATTTGTGATGAATCCATGACTGATTCATGTTTGAGCATGGAACAAGTTTTAGAGATCAGAATATGTGCAAATATTATGTAAAATAATAGAATAACTGCTTTAATACTGCACAAGTAAGTGTTTCTGTCTTAACATGAATATTTTCGTACCGGCATGAAAGCCCAAATCATTAAGTTGTTTATTAGGTTAGTGTACGAAAGTATGTAATCTGGAAGTGACATCACGAAAGAGTAATTAGGACCACGTGACTTTATTAGCCAATGATCAAAAAGCATGTACCTATAAAAGTATGTTTGAGACCATGATTAAACTTCCTAATCTTGAACTCATGGTGTTAATGTTTTCTCCTTCTTGGGTACAAACCAATTTAAGGTCAGTTCTAGCTTCTTAGACATGAAACACAAGGCACAAAACCCAGAATTAGCCACGTTTCATCCCTCCTTAAGTACACAGCCGGCACCTTCCTTCTTTCTTTCAACATCTCGATCTTTGTGGCTTCATCTTGGCATCACAACCAATCTGCCCTCTGACATGAGGCACGGCTTCGAGAAACCTACCCCATCTAATCATGTCCCTACATTCCTGGGTCATGGCCAGGCAGAGCACGTCGACTGATCCCCACATCCCTCGCCATACTTTCGCCACACATAAATCAATATTGGTTAAAAGTGTATAAACCTTGTCAATTTCAATGGTGACTAAAGTCATGAAGCGATGGGTCTTTACAGTCGTTTCATTAGTATAAAAACCAGAGAGGTTGCTGTTGAAGCACTTCCGGTTTGTAGTCTGATAATCAAAAATCAAATCTCAGATTCCCACCAGAAAATGGAAGGCGAGTGCAATTATCTTTCTGATTGCACATGGTAGATGAAATTCGCAATCGTTTGTTTGACTACCCACCTACTACACTTCTCTACAGTTCGCTGTTGAGTTGAATTGAAACCTCCCAAACGCGTTTGAATCGGTTCAGTTTTAGGCCGCCGCGTGTCCGGCACTATTGGGCGACTGTGTTCATCATCTATTCATTATTCAACTCAACTCAGAAGAAGAAGTTGAATCTTATAGTGAAGCCAGTGGTGATTCATCTGAATATATCCAAAGGCCGGTGCCTGGAGGAGGAAGGACCAGTTGCCTCCAGGTGATGTGATCCGGCCTGTTCCCCTGCTCCAGTCGGCCCTGGCCGATCACCATCATTAGCCCCTTTCGGCAGACACCTGCAGGAGCAGCTCAGGTGAACTTAACGCGAGCAGCTCACTTACAGCCCACCGCTCAGATAGCCGTACCCACCGTACCAAGGGCTTCCTCTTGTTGGATAAACAGAGACAACGTCGGGCCAAGGAAGTTAACGAGCATATTAATCTGATATGCGTATATCAGAGGAAAGATTTGTATATATCAATGCAGTGTGGTCGGATGTGTAAATCAGAGTCACATTTTTTTGTGGGGCAATGTATTCAAACTGTCATTAGAGTGTAGTAATAAAATGTATCAATATTGGATGCACAATGACGGAACTCCTTCCAATTGATACTACGTCTTCTTAGGTTATAGGTCTAGTTTCATATTGAGCAAATGGAACTGCTGTCAACATGCCCTTGTATATTGATAGATGCTAATTTCGGAACAGGGCATAACATCTCATCGTCCCACTATGAACCCCAGCCTATGTGCTAAATCATGGGTATACATGTACACTGATAAAACAAGTGTTTAGAATCTAGAAACTAAACACTTTTCTAAACACTTTGGTACATGCAGTTTTGGAACAGTTTTAAGTTTAGAAATGTGTGAATCTTAGGTGTTTACCTTTGAAGTGTTTAAGGTCTTCAATGTGTTTAAATAGTCTAAATGCTTAAGATTTATTTTGATGTTAGGCAAATAATGTTTAGGTAAAAGTGATGTTAAGGTTCAAAGTGTTTAGACTATAATATATATTATAGCACTGAGGCCTATAAACCAATTTCTTTGGTAATTTTCACTGATATTGCTCTAGTATTTTAAGCAGCTGCAATTCCAGAGAGGAAAACATGTTTCCTGTTCTCATTTGATCAGCGAAGTGGTAAAGTTCTGTAGAGTCAAACTCTTTCAATATCATGCATATAAAAATTGCTAAATTAGGTAGGGGCTGAGCTTTCTCTAGTGTGTCCCAGAACCTTGTGTCCAATACCATATTCCCTATGTCTGTCTGCATATGAAAAAGGTGTTTAAACAAAGTACATCTTCAGAACTCACAAAAAATATTTTTCCTTAAACTCAAAATACTCTCTAATGTATTCAATATATATTTTTAGGCGCTCTAAGCCACATCTCCCAAGGCCTATTTTGCTGTGGGTAACCAAACTAAAGTTCGAGCACCTCTTTCAGGTTTGCATAGTTTACTCTTTAACCAATCTCACTTGTTTTTGATAATGATTGGAAATATGGTACATCCTGTTCCATATCTCCATTTTATAAAAGTAAAGGCTATAATGATAAAAAGATATTATAGCTTCACTATAGCATTGTTGATATAATTATGTCTAATTTGGTGCAGTGATGTGACAGAATACTCAGCACCAGCAATGGCCTTTCCTAAAGCTGACAAGTTCTACAATCGAATCACGTGAAAAGATTGTTTCTGGGCTCAAGGGATGTGAAACTGTTAAGAAAGGTTGCTTCCAACTAGGAACTTAACTTTGTTACCACCTTTCGTAAAGCTAATATTTTGCATCCTATTCCCATATATAAAACTGAAGTCTGTGTTTTGATTAGATAAAATGATGGAAATTAAACATTAAGGAACATCAGTTTGTAATCAGATTTGAACTTATGTGTATTACAGCCTTTAGAATATAAATCTCATTTAGACCAAAACTCACTTAGTGCCTTCTAATTCCAACTCAAAGATATAAAGTTATATCCTATATAAGCTATATAAGCTATAGCGAGTATAGATAGTGGCGGGGAGGGGATTACAGCTAGCAGCATTGACGGACGTGTGTTGTGTCAATACAAACACGAGGGGTGTCTGGGCTGAGGGGCCTACCTGGCGGGGCAGTGAATAGGATCCCAGGGATCCACCAGGTATGTGGGCAGGGCGCCTCTTGTCAGCCCGCCGTTAATCCTCACTGGTGCCCTGCCGTCATTACAGGACAAACCGACGGCGCGCCCAAAACCAACGGAGGCATATTTTGATGCCCTTATGGCGTTTTCTTTAATCACAGCGAAGCCCATGGTTACACCAGAAATCATTTGCACGGTGTGGGTGTCGTCTCGATATTTTTGTTGTCTGTTATGAAATGCCATGGTAGAATAATGAGTTCATGCACGTTCAAGGGCATCGATTTAACATCATAAGCGCCCCAGAAATTGACCCATATACATGTTAAGCAGTTACATGTAGCATTTATGTATCTCGACTCAGTACCTGCGTTTATTCATTCTCTACCAAAACCCCCGTGATGGACTGAATAAACGTCATAATCTGGGAAACCCCAGAAATTGTCCTGTTCCACTTTTTGACCCTCTCCAGGAAGCCGGTTCAGCAACAAAATGCAGTAGACCCCCTTCTCCCACCCCCTTCTCCCGCCGTCCCCCCTCCCACATCCCTACACCACCCAGCAGAGAGTATCAAACTCCTCTATGTCCTTTGTAGCGGGCAAGAACGTGATTCCCGTGTCTCTGACCAAACGTCAAGGACGTAAAGTCCCAGTTCCTGACCCAGCCGTCGCCTTTTTCGTGGTCGCCGATACTCTGAAATGTTTGCCAACATTGTAAAGGTGGTAAATGGTGGGGCGAGCGAACGTGAATTCTCCTAGGGCGGGGCCCCCTGCCTTCCCCTTGTTTGGTTCCGGGGTTGGCGATAGGAATTCGAAGGGGATGGTATTCTCACAAAAATGCAGGTTTAGAATGCCGTGATTAGAAAGGAATGTCTGCGGACATGTTTTGGTCCATCTCACAGGTATATATATTTGGCATCTCAGGGTTCAGGATATACAGATCTGAACATCCACTACTCGTTGAAAGACTCGTTTTAGACATCATGAAGGGATGGGAAACTGACTTTGCCTTGGAGGATCAAGTTGCTCTGGGCAATTTAGAGGATCTTCTTGATTTGGACTGGATCTTCAGGTATGTCGTTCGCAACACCTGCAATTAGAAACCTTGGGAAATTGGCAGCTTGATAACTGATAGTCAATCACAAAACATAAGAGTAACAATAAGAATATACAGCATGACAGGGATGACATGGTTCACTGCTTCCATAACGAGTTCAGGAGAATCATGATTATTCGATTGGTAAACTTACCCTCCGAATTTTCATGATCTAATATATAGTATAGTTCATAACTCGATCTCCAAAGAAGAATTAAGGTATTCTAGTGCCTAGCACCCGTGTAAGAGTTAACGCACACCTCCAATATAGGCCTATATTATAGAGCTTTTCGGTTAATAACTTTACCATAAATCGTATATGATTATCAAGTTCAATGTATGAATTAATTAATTTGTGGCTGTCATGTGATATCAATTTGGAAAACTTTGGGCTTGGATACATCCCAGCAATGTTTTGGCAAGAAGTTGTCATTTGAAGTTGTATTTGAAGGCAATTTCCTGGCTCCGTTTTGTTTTGGAAAAGAAATACTATGGTTTCGGTGACAGTCCAATGATCAAGCAGGGATGTAAGTCAGGCTCAGATAACAAACAATCTGAAAGCTAAAGTCTCTGCTTGGACAGTCAGATAAAGAAGGTCTGCAGTAAAGTTAATTCATAGTGACATCAACCAACCGGAAGTCAGCATGTATTCAGTCCCTCCTACAGGTGTCAATTTTGTACGTGATCTGAACTTAATCTGAAATATCTCTCAAGTTTTAAACACTTGGTTTTATTGATATCTAATTCAGGCCTGACTGCTACTTAATTGTAGTTTTACTACCTTTTGACTGATTTCACTGTTTTTCTAAAAATCGGAAGCTGAATTCTGATGTCCATCCCTGGTCAAGAAATGTAATTTCCTCTGCTTAAAAGCTGAAAGCATCCAAACCAAAGTTGAAATCCTTTGCGAAGGACCCCCACCTCCACCCCCCAATGCACCAGACATGCTAAACAGAAAGAGATTCTTGAATAACTGCCGCGAAAAATCAGAGCTATAAATGGCGTTCATCCATTGATTGCCGCTTCGAGAGGGTACTTTCACTCTCTGTCACTATTTGCTTTCACTGCCAACAGATAAGGGCCTCTTCCAGTGAGATCTTGGGCTAATAGCTTATCTTAGATAACAGCTCACCTGATATTGATGCCTAGTCACTATAGTTTGGCCTTACTAATGGACAAAAATATGGCCCTGCTAATAGTGTGCCCTTCTGACGTGCTGATGAGATTAACTTATTCTCGCAACACGTATAATATCAATTAACTAGTTAGGCTATATAACTATTGTATAAGCTCCGTGCATTGTCGAATATCGACACTTGAGGTATAGACTTATTATTGAATGGTCATAGCCCTTTTATCCTAATCATGTAATAAAGGATTGACGTAGCTACTTATGAAAACATTGAGTTCTTTTTTATTCATTTTAGTTTTTTGTTTTTACCCTTATCTACATTCCTAAAAAGGCATTATTATCAATAAGGAAAAGGCGGTGAGGCAATCACTTGCGGCCGGATAACATGTGTTTTTTCTGCACTTATGTTCCAGACCCACCAGTTTACCATTAAATGACAATATCTAATGACGTAATATTGGTATCAATAACAAGCACTTTCCGCTAAGTCAATGTGTGAGATACCTGTATCAAAATGATAAAAGCAAAAATACCACTGTGTTTATAAACACAGACAAAGATAAAAGCAGCGTGGAATGAAGAATAGTATTCCATTATTACCTGGTAAACATGCAAAAAAAATCCCATGATGAAAGAGGTTAAAAGAATGAAGTCGAACAGAAACTTCAAGAGAAATAAAAAACCTTTTTACTTCCTCAAAGACTACTAAAATGTGTAATTATGTTTAAAAAAAAGACTTCACTTTATATTTTAATAAATTTTAGTTCTGAAATTGAAAAAAAAAACAACTCATATTTTAAATGTTTCATAAAGTAAAATTGTTATAACTCCTGCCCCCCTCCCGCGGGCTACGGGGACTACGGAATCTGCAATAGGAAATTGCACTGAGCAAAACAATAACTAGCCTAACAGTCAATGATATTCTAAGTAGATACCTTCCCGTGTTCATTGTTAGAAAGAAAAACATACCGGATTCGACATGGGAGGGCAATTACTTTCTAATTAACACTTCTGCATTGGACACATTATTATGTGTGCTGGCAAAATGCACACGTTGATTTATTGACACTCTCCTACGGTGAGCGACACTCTCCATACATATATATAAAGCCAGAGCCAAAAGGCCTCAAAGAACAGCGGGTCAGTGCGTGGCTCTCATTGGCCAGGATTAGTCATGTGACGTAGGCACTGAATCACACTAAGCCAACGTCAATTGATAACAGGTGTTGAGAACGAGTAGATAGAAATGTGTTGATCAGTGGGCCGCATACGTGTGGCTACAGGGAAGTTTTCAGTCGGCCTACCCACCAACCTACTTGCTCAAATAGTGAACATTTACTCACCTTGGAGCAGCGTTAAGCGCTGCTCCAGTGCTATATACCTACCTGGCGTCGGATCACGGTAGGCATTACATATGCCGGAGTTCATGAGTAAGTAGTGATCCTGCTTCTAGGGATAGATATCTCGGAATCCACGCGGGATTTACCGTGCCATGGGAGATATTACAAAAACAAGAACAATGCTAATCGGATAGGAGTGCCATACCTAAACTGGGCCGCACTTGGCATACCTTGCCCGGACTAAGCCATGGCGTTTTATCTCTCAAATATAAACTAATGACAGTCAATGTAAATGGTAAGTTCAGATACCATTGGAATATTAACATTGATTATTCTAGTTCTTCATTGACAAGGAAATTTCTTTCTTAAAACAATCAACATATAGTTTCTTTTGTTTGATCAGATACAAAACTACCATTATATGACATCAAAAAAATCATATCCAATATGTTATCTGGTTATATGTAAATCTTTGAATATGTACCTCTTGTCGGTACCATTTAAACAATGTTGTAACCAAATGGGGATTGCATACCACTCTACTTTTATGGACTTGGTGTAATTTGATCACCTTGAAGGTTGGAGGGATATTTTTGCTCCTGTTAAGGCATACTCATGTTACAAAAATAACGTCGGTTCACAGGCAAAATCTGTTCAATCAAACCACCAATGTTCCTTTGAATTCAAACAATCTACCGACCATGTAGACTGTGATCATAGTTACACAAACACTGGGCCTGAAATGTGGTGTTAAGCACTGAGTGATGCAAAACCTGATCCATGCTGGCAGTGCCGCGGGGCTCTATGTTGGAACCAGTCTTATCTGTAGCACTCTGAGACACCTGAGGTCCTAACCCCAGACTTACCTAGAGGCAGGCTCGGACCCTGACCCCTCCCCGCCAACCTCGATAAAGGAACAACTCAGCGGCTCGTTAACACAATGTCGCGGGGACATTTACATGTGAATGGCCCTGTTCAAAGGCCCTGCGCCACAGACTGATAAATGGATGCGCGACCCCGAGGGACAATCGATATTTTTGAGACCACAAAGCATTTTAGGTTGTTTATGACCCGTCTCTGTCTTGATCGAGAGGGAGGGGGGAATACCCGCTCCACGAGCACCCTGCCTGCCTGCCTGCCTGGAGACGTCACTCCTGTGGGCTCCCTGGAGGAATACCTTTAATACTTGGGCTACCTCAACAACTGTGGGATTTAGTCTGCTACGCACTATAGTGTTACTTTACATGTATCATATACGACCCGTGTTCAAAGAGGTATAACTGGTGGCGACTTGATCGGTGCTCAGGGTCGGCGCTGATTTGTCTCCCCAACCTGTGCTTGGTGAGTGATGGCGACACTTTGTCGAGCTGACAGAACAGAGCACCGCCATTGGGACTGACATCAATCATAGCCAGTGGTCGTCTTGTAAAGAAATCTGTATTTAGAATTTAGAACCCCTTTAGCTGCATTCTACACAATGTACGACTTATTCAACCTCGGAATTTCAGGTCGGGGAAAGTTACAGGATGAAACAGTGGTTGACATAAACATCGACATAAAGAATTTGTTGTAGTTTAGCTTTGATATATCACTGACGTATAACAGGCAAACGTTTTGTTGCCCTTTGAGATTGGGAATGTGCTTCCATTGTAGATATGGTAAAAGGTTTCGGAAATTAATTAGCACAGTGAGCTTTGGGGACTGATCATCAACTAGGGGAGGGGAGGGGGCACTTTACTAGTGAGGAAAGCCTCCAGAGTTGACTTGGAACTAAAGGTAACTGCCGAATTTATAGGAATTGGAATTGGCATAACATCCCGTCCTGAATAATCTCAGGACCTCTATCAAAAATTTCAATAATTGTGAGTTGTTTTAGAGGATCACCACGCTATGTATGACGCGAATGCGTATCCTTGCACTAATTGGAGAAGCCACTACTCATGCTGTGGTTGTATTCGTCGTGACCATTAATTATCGGTATTATAGTTAACCTCCGTCCTATGGTTGACTGATAATAAGTGTGGACCACAGGAAATGAACATTGTTGACCTGTTAAATGAATTTCATAATATCATAATTGAAGCATTCAATAAGATTTAGAGTAAGTCAGACAATTTTCTCTCCAATAGGCCCATTTAGTCTAGCCATGCAACCAACTTAGTTCCTTTCTTCTTCCGTTCTTTTCTTTTTGTGAATACTTTCCTCCGGGATGTCTTGATAATGTCGTCATGTCTTTCTTCTGTCTAGGATGATGAACCCTGGTAGTCAAGCAAGTCGGGTGGCGGGCGGCGGCTCGTCCAGTACCAGTAGCAGTTACAGTACCACCACCCCGCCGGGCGTCAAGCAGGGCACCATCCCGCGTCTGCGGGTCAGCGCCGGCACTCCGCTGCCTCCAGCCTCCTCCATACCACAACCAGCCATGCACAACTTTTCGGACGGCCGCGGCCTGCCGCAGATTGTCCCCGCGTCGGAGGATGCGATGGACGACGCGTCGTCGCCCGGCAGGTCGCCGGCGTCGACTGGAGGGGGTCGGACGGCCAGTCCCCGCAGTTACGGCGGCGGGGTAGCGCCCGCCCACCCGCCGGGAGCCGCCTCCAGCCGGGCCGCCGCCGCGCCCCAGAACCGCTACAACCTGAAGGGTCTCAAAGAAGGTAGGTATAGGCGTATGTAGGGGGTGTTGAGAAGGCTCCCCGTATTGTGGGAGTGCCTGAAATCATTAGGTTGAAATCTGATGACGCACGTATACGTCACACGCAACTGTATAATCATATACAATGATGTTTGATGGATGTTTTGCGTCTGTATAGTGTGATGCGTTCTACATTATGGTCGCAGTCTCATGAAATGCGAGGAAATAAGATGTCAGCGAAAAAATAAAGTCCTAGGCTATGTCACACAGAGTAATGACCATTAAACGCACGAAACATCAACTGCGCAAAACCGTTCTTAATGATGGTCGCCCGAAAGTTAAGCGTCGCGAACTATACATTCACAGCTAGGTACAACCGTCTGACAACATTTATAAACATTAAAACATAGGCCTATTGTGATCTATCTAGGACAAATATAGCGCATTTTCCTTGGTTTCTTACCAACGCAAATATACACACTACGCACTGTACTGAATGTGGACCAAAGCTCCTGCTTTATAATGAGGCATGGTCCAAAAGCTCAACCCCAGAGAAGGGCTCTCAACCCCCACTCGACCTTGCATACCAGTGTACCAGGGCTACCAGCACATGTACTCTAACAGACTCTATATGGCCCCGACCTTTATATTACTTAATCCTGAACTACCACAATAACCCAGAAATCCATAGTGTCACAAAGTACAGGTGTATATGATGTTGTGAATAATAATTATGTTCCATAATTTAGGGGAGGTTCTGAGGCAATATCGAAACAAAGACTTTCAGACAGTGTTCTCTTCCACTCTACTGTCTATGCACTGTTTGCCGTAGTGTCTTTCGATTTTAATTGCGGGTGCATTGGCACCACGCTCTCTCCTCAAAAATAATGTAGCCACTATTTCCGGGTATCTAATTTATAAATGCCTTACCTCTCGGTAGGAGGTAGTTGGAGGGCTCTGACATTTGTGTTTCTGAGAATCATCTACAGTTTTTTTTGCTTCGTTTGTGTTATGTAAAAACAAACAATAGGGAAGAATCGTTTTGTCAGGTTATTTCCGCCCTATAAATTACGTTATCACCAGGAGATAATGTTACCTGTTAAATGATGGAGTACTCTAATTATATCTTCATGAAAATGCTGCTTTGTGTCATTATACTAAGGATGTATTGCATTTCGCGAACACTTATTCGAAGCCAAATATACCAGTATACGTGTTAATTGTTTCTCGTAATGCTAGGAACGTCATAATAAGAAATGCACCTCCTTATACAGCAAGAACGAAAAACAAGATGGCTAGATTTCATAAATCTGTAAGTAGTCCGTGTCCCCAACGTACATTTATGGATTACCGAGGAATGTGTTCATGTTATGGCGGACCTTGCAGTAGCATTGCTGATCTATTACAGACCATTTACACAGGGCATAGGGCCGGTCAGAGGGTCTCACTGTTTGCTCTCAATACAAAGCCCCTGGAGTATTTGGTTAAAGTTAGTCGTGATAAACGTGGCCCTAAATAAACCCATTCGCTCTCACCCGACGTGTGTAACTTCATTACTGTTCGCTGAGTGGCCTAGTAGACCATTTGGCCGAAAAGTAGAGCAACAATTCGATATTATTAATGGAAGTTCTTTTTCCCAAGGCGAAATTTTGAAAACCACAAGGGGAATTTCGCAAAATTTAAAAGGAGCCTCATGCATTATTACATCATAATTATAGAACCATTTAAGATTATAGTGTAGCAAACATTTCGAGGCATTGTAAGTTGAAAGATGGTTGGATTTCTTTCACGGGCATTTATAAAAGAAACAAATGAAACTGGAGAAGATAGGTTTCCTCGAAACTTGTCAGTCCCTCATCTAGTGCTTCCATGCATATTCTAGGAGTCAGAGAGGTTTTGCAATACTAGGAAACTGCTTCTACTTAGTCCTTGACATTAAACTCTATACCCTCATCCAGTTCCAGGACATGAACTCTGCAGGTACACTATGTGCTATATCAGATAGTTTTGAGGAAAAAAAGTCAGCCAACTTTTTTTTCTCTGGGCCTGCATGTACTGGTCAGGAAAGTTTAAAGCCCACCTGATAAAATCAACCTTGAATTGTATTTCTCTTTCCCTCGGGGTTGACGATGGCTGCGATAAGGGGCTATCTCTGTAATGGGTCTTCCCACACCTGTAGGGTGGACACCCGGGCGGGTTAACGCTCCGGAGGGCCGTATTCGGGGGGCCTTATATTATTCACCTGTCGGGCAGAGATCAGCAGGTCGCCGTGACCCGGAGCTGGAGGATCCGGGCCCGATAAGGGATCGGCGCCTGATCAGGGCGCAGGTCCGGGCCTGTCCCCTGGTCCGGCCGCCCATCTCTCGGCACGGTATAGGCAGCACCATGTATGTATACATACACCCTCCAGTACCCTATGGGGGATCCAAGTCCAACCAGTCCCTGCTCAACGGTGCCAACGGATATGCCACCGAGTTACCTGCGAACTAGAGCATTATTTCTATTAGAAAAGATGCAAGTTTGTCAGATGTTAAACTATGGCGCAATTACTACTCCATGTACCTTCATTCTAAATGCTAATTTTCTGGCAAGTAGTGCCCAGTGTCTATGTATGAGCAGTCACTGAGTCAGTTGAATATAAGATGCATGCATATATAGCCAGAAGTTTAATGGGAGGGGGGGGGGCAATAAGAAAAAGGAATTTTTAGAGAATAAGGAGCGTGCTTTATGTACGCACTTGACCTAAAATGAAAAGACAAAAGAGTTATACAACTGACTGCAGGTTAATCGTGGTTCTGAGAAGATATCGTTCATACACATGAATGTTGATCAGTTTGATGTATATCCAAACTTTGTCCATGTAGATTGTGGCATGTGTACGGCCTGGCCTCAGAGTTGAAAAGATATACCACTGACATGTTTAGGTAGTCAGGGTCCACACTGTTTGGATCCAAGCGCTTTAGTTATGGTTGATTTTTTTTCTTTCTGTGAAGCTGTTGCAGTCCACATAAATTAACTTGGATGACTGATTGTACTTAAGATACAGCACCGTTGCCAACCATAGATGAGCGATATAAGCAAGGTCTATCGTTTTTGTCTAATTTAATCTATTAACATAATTAATCAAGTTAATTTAATTCTATATTATGCATTATAGTAAGCTTTGATATAGTTTTCATATTATTGTGATTATTTAAAAAAGATGGTTATGGTATTGGATGATATTTCAAAGTTTCCTTTTTTCGGAATAGACATCCCTGAATAGGTTTGTATAAGAAATTGGATATAGACTCGTATGACGAATACCTCTGCACTACTTGAAATTTACCCTATCGATTTTGACAAATGTTTTTTACTCATAACCTTTCAAAAGAAGACATTGAGATGCTGGAGAGGCAGTTCGAAAACCGAATTCCCACGTTTTTATCTAAGCTATGATTTCACAAAAACAAAAAGATCAAAGGTATCGCCGCCAGGTAAATCACATTGATCAATTGTATAATGTGTTCACCTGAAACCGTTCAGTGTCAGTCGGTACTTGCCGAAAACGAATGATGAGGACTGAGGCCAAAGGGTTCTGAACCTGCATGGGAGGTGGGGATGTGAGAGAATGCTCATTGCTATAGGTGAATATTAGAATATAGATGTATAAAGAAGCCTATCACCGGGTATTGTATGCGGCAGGCTGACGACTTACGTCAGATAACCCCCACGTCACGTCGCCAACCCCCTCCGCCAATCAGTCACTCACCCTCCGTCACACCTCTCTGCCTCCATTTGCACATAAAAGACTCATAAAAAAAGGTTGTTAGCACTCAGTGTCCGCCGACCAACCAGAGTCAATTGCTGTGTTATTATCGCCTGTGTCTTTTTTTTCTGGTCTTACTGAATCGAGATGTCTGATTTCATTGAATTACTTTAGTTTTATGATACTTGGTAAACGTTTTGTCATTGCCATAATTATGTTCTCTGGTATTTATTGTTCATTTTAGTGCATTTCTATTCTGCCATCTATGTACTTATAAATGTAAAATAACAAATAGACAAATGATAAGTACTGGGAGTCATCTTTTTACCCCGAACCTATACAGAATCTTGTCTACTTTCAAATCAAAGTTTATGACCAAATAAAGTCTTAAAGACCAGAAGATTTCTCGTCACTAGAATCCTACATTTCATATTGATATAAATGATCAGAAGGCACATGTTAATTCTTGCAAAAATGGCCCCTATTATGTGTTGCAGTACATTTTGATGACTGTCGCGAGCTGCTCACCGGGCCCTCGCCGCCCATCCCAGGGCCCATATAGCACGGCGCGGCCGCTCGTCATGGCCCCCCTGCCCGGGCCGCCCGCCAACCCTTCCCGCCGAGTCGTCCGCCTTGTATTTAGACAGCTTTATCAGCCACAACTCCTGTTTATTTATCCAACACGCCTTTTGAGCTTGCCTTACGTGCGCGCGACGCTAAAACACGGGGTCGAGTTTCGACGCTCGTCACTTGTTGCTTCTCCAGGTCAGTGGGTCTGCTCCCGTTAGGGGACGAGCGAGCTGCTCCTCTCCACCCTGGAGCAGGCTGGAGGGTACATGTGCTTATATGGATCAGCACCCAGGGTGGGCGCTGACTCCTTTAGGGCTACTGTCAAAAATACTGGCCCTGATCTTGTGACTGACCACTCCTGAATAACAGCTAACCACCTTCTGCATTTGAAAGATGAATGCCAAAAGCAGGATGTCGCAATACGAACTCCCCAATTTATTGTGTTAATGAAAACCTCTCACTATTTTGTGTGAAAGAAACAACAAAGATATATCCACAAGTTACTGCCAATATATTATCTATGGACATAGCGAACCGCTCCACTTCTGGGTCCCAAAAAGAAGCGGACTGTCCTTTTATTTGTAGGGATACTCCGCGGGTCGTTTTGCACGCGGTGGGTTGTAATGACACCAAGCCCTTCCGAGTTCTCCCCTCTCTGGTAGGTCAGGGCCCTGCAGCCCTGGAGGAGACTGTCACTGACAACATTCTTTTACATAAGGGTTCAAGACGGGTATGGCAGGAGGAGTCAGAAGTAGTCTCGACTTCATAAACTAATGAACCTTAATCAGAAACATGATGTCTATACATAGCGGGTACCCAGCCCAGCGACCCAAGTCCCACGCCGTTACGGCATGGCCTGACAGAGTGGAAGGGATGGGTAGAGAGCCCGACGGCACAAATGTAAACTCCTCCAAATTGTGTCAAAGTGGTTGACACGAGGTTGGCATGCCATTCCCAAGCAGAGCGTTGTTTGGTTGTCGACCTCTGTACCATCTTATTCAGTGAGGGATCATGAACTGAGATGTCTACGTAGCGTCTTTTGTGATAGCTCTCTATGGGATGTTGTTAGTATATATAATTATTATTATTATATAAATATATATTTTAGGGACTGGTTTGAGGCTACCTAATTAATATTCATTATCTAAGTCACGTGACTTTAGGCACCAAATTCAGTATGAGCTTGGTCGCCATTAGCCTCAGCCATCCCTATCTGTTTTTTTGTTTTTTTATATATATATTATTGTGTTTATTATTTATTAAATAAAAGGGCCGACGTTACTTATATTCCTGAATCGGCAAGAGCGTCATATCAGCATTTGTTCCTTCTTCAAATATATATATTGATTATTATGGTAGACATAATCATAACGGCACTCTATATCTATTGTTACTCGTATTATCATATTATATATAATATTAGTCGATAACGGTTTCTGCTAAACAGCATGCAGGTTTTCATTACTTATATATGTGAGTAACAGGCAATAGATTATCGGGTACAATATCTTCAGGATAGATGAAGATTGCTATCCGCCGGTATGTCCCCTATTGCAGATGCTTATTTCGCCTAACTCCCCACATATCTGGAGTTTTTGACGTTTATTATGAGCTGTGGTGCTCGTCATTTCCACGGTGGCCTCTGATAATGATCTTATCAGGGTCGGTTAGTCCACCCCACCGCTATAGGCTCTTGCTTATCGGTGTAGATTTATACCTGCGCCAATCTGTAGGGGAAGCGTCTTTATGTCCGCCTTTGATTTCTGTACATGAGATTGACTCACCTGGCGGTATCTTGGCCAAGATCAAAGCCCTGGTGATCACAGATTACTGGTCAGGTGAGTGTAGAGATGAGTTGGGCTTCTCCTGCGGTCACCACAATGGTGCAGTCGACGCGCCTTTTGCAAGATTGCAGTCTTATCGCCCACATGAGCGTCCCGGCCTTCACTTTACCTCTCCAGTTACACACAAATAAGGGGGAATGGGAAGGAAAGGTTAGAGGAGTCAACTATTGTTTTGTCGAGTCTTACTGTTATCAACCCCATAGTGAGGCCGATATGGGAAGATGTAGATAGGCTACTGGTGCCAGCTCAGAGGCAATGGCATAGTTATATGGAGATAAGGTGGAAAATGGGTGTTGACTGATTTATTTAGGGGAAACTAGAGATGATCATATAACATTTGATGCCCAATTTCTGTTAACCGAGGCCATCATCGAAGCGTGAAGAAATTATGGCCCCAGGCTATGGAGCTACATGCATGAACTCGGGACATTGTGTACACGTCAAGACGTATATATATTGCTTCTAGATAATTGACAGGGTCGTAGTTGAATATTCCCCATACGTATGTTATCATTATGGAGTATAAGGTTAAAGAGATAACTATGACTAGGCTAAGGATTCTACTGCTATAATGATACAGTCCATAGAAGAATGAGTTGACGTCATTTTCGAGTAACCCTACTTTACATATATCTTATAGTACAATAACCAGAGAAAATCAGTGCAAATTTCCAACTTTTTACTGTTGGTTGTGACAAGAATCAGCAGATCGTATTTCCTCTGTATATGATCATCCTTGAGCAATCGGAGTCACTTGAGCAGCTCGTCGATCAGGGCAGAAGGTGTCCCACTCCCACCTGGAGCCACTCAGGGCCCAGTGAGGCCACAGCCCACTGCCTCTCAATCTGCTCCAACCTGCTCACGTCTGCCCTCACTGACCCCATGAGCTGCTCGCCGCCAGCAGCCAAAGGCCCGACTCAACCAACAAACCCCTTATCCAATATAAATACCACATTTCGCCTCTTGCTATCGGGGTCTTCGTCAACCTTTGCTCAGACTGTGGCCAGGTGACAGTGATTAGACGGTGGTCGCTGCCTGTTGAGGTGAACGAGCGGGAGGCCCAGTCGGAAAGGTTGCGGCCAGGCTGCATGAGCGACTCATCCAACAATCGCCAACATCAGACCCAATGAAAACAGGTCAAATGATACATGGCATGACGTTTGGATATTCAAGTGTTATCAAGTAATGATACGGTCTTCTGTTTTTGCAGTGGTCGTGGGTTTTGTTTTTGTTTTTGTTTTTTTGTTTTGCAGTGGTTCACTTAAGGAAGCATTTTTGGTCCATAGGCTGAATCCTTAGATCTGGTACATTCCGTCGGGAGGGATATTAAGTGACTGTTGAAACGTGACAAACAGTTCACATATATAACCAATTCGTACCGGTTCTCCACATGAATATTTTTTGCAATGGAATTACCATTAGTTATACCGTATTCATATATTTCCTTGTCAATACCAATGTTAGATGCTATGACATGCAGACAATTGATCACTATGCCTATTTATTATCTATGTACAGATTGTGTATTGTACTTCCTCTAGGACAAGTTAGCTTCCGTTTATAGTTATGGTTTATTCTTCTTATTGTATGTTTGTGATGTTAGTACATTTACATATCAATTGATCGAGGGTAAAAAAAAATCAGTCAAGCGTGTCCATGGGTGAACATAGTCACGTACACCAGTTGTTGCCAACCGTTCAAAGTTTGAATAATTTGACGAGCTGATTTATCCGCCGCTTGTAGTTGTAGTTGCGGATGACAGAAACAATCTGTTTAAGACTTGTAGTGTTAGAGCAGCATAGAGTAAATGTTATGTTACATTGTCACCGTAACCGTGGGTCTTTTCTCCATGGTGTGTAAAGTATGCAGAGGTTTGATGAATGTACTTTTGGACATGGGAACCTCAGGTCACTTCATCCTATCTCACCCAAGCATGGGAAAATCCATTTGCACTTAGATGCCCAAATAGCAACCTCAAGAGCGGTGACTTTTTTTGTGAGGATTTCGGCATGTATCAATATGTTCTTCTACGCTGTGGGAAAAGTTCTGTTCAAGAATTTGCATCAAGAAATGTCTTCGGGGCATATAAAATAAATATAAAATTATGTCTATACCAGCTGTATACTTGTATATATAAAGAAATATAAAGAAATATATGTCATTATAAATCAATGTATATGTATAATTATAATATTATATGTATAATAATTATGTATTAGTTTGTAACCGTTATATGATTATTGTTATACATAATAGTGTGTGTTATTAGTCATTATCGTTGCAATAACTCCAAATTTCAAAGTTGATAGAAGAGTTGGCCTGCGGTTTGGTAGCGTTTAAGTTTCAGCAGGTTTAATGATTAGGTTGTATATTGTGGTTTGTTATAACTAGGTCAATATTATGGGCTGGCACCGTAGAAGAAACTAATCGGTTTACAAATACAGCTTGACCAGAGATGTAAGGTGTTTGAAGAAACATGCTGTAAGCTTGTTGGCTCTGATCATGATCTCTTGATCCACATGAAAGGTCTCGCATTATAATGTTTTTGCCTTGGCCTTTACATAATGCTTATTGTTGGGTGCACTGGCGGAAAATTACATTTGATTTCTGTGCAATAAATGGGTCAAGAAAAGGTTCAATTTGTAATTTAGTTAATGACATGTTAGGGAACAGCCACTGCGAATGGAATATCTTTAATGTGGCATTTACTTTGGATATTATCTACTATCTCATTGAAATACAAGCTATTAGAAATTCCCCTCTACCTACGAAACATACTTTATTTGAGTGTTTGATTAAACGACATGCCTTTTAAACTTGGAAGTGAAACAATGTCTTATCACATGTGATCTTGAACTGCAGAATCAATTTTATATAAGTATGTCCTCCATACCATCTTCCTGGTTTATTGTTTATATAGGGGCAATAATCCCAATGTTTCTAGTTTTGATATTGCCTAGTTATATAAGACAATTGATGAGGCACTTATAACAAGGATTAAAGATTATTTACAACCCGCTGATAATATGAATAATAGTGTGTGTTACGTGCAATATGGCACTCTAGCGCCACGTGTTACGGAATTATGTAAAAATGTGTCATAACCTCGAGACAGATGAAAAAGCACATATGAAATAATTGTGTTTATGCGACCCAGTGAAATACAACGTCATCATACAACTTTATTTATCATTTCTCCTTAGGATCATTTCCTCTGGGAAACGCTCCTTTACAGAAAGGGCAGAAAGGGGCACAATGTGGAAGTGAAACTGTTCAGTATGACCTCATAAAATATGTTAACATATGTTTTATTATTCTGCAAGTTTGCCCCCCCCCCCCCCCCATCCTTCTTCCCCAGCTTATTTCCAGCTATCATTACTTAGAACGCCCTCTCCATTCGCACTATGAATGAGAAGTTCATAAGCCATACTCAGAGTTGGAACTGGGCTTTAAATTCAAGCTTTGAGCGTTTAGGCAGACCCACTTAGCTGTATGATGTCCGTCACTGTATTTAAGCCCAGTTACCTGTTGGTTTGGGTGTCTGACCGTGGCCACAGGTCATGAAGCATGTAGGTTCGACTTGTCATCAAGCAGCGATTGACTTCCTCCACTTCAAGCATAAGATTACTCAGGGTAGTCCATACAATAAACGTAAGGCCATATGCATTTGCGTTGGCATAGATCAAAATAACATGTATGGATGATATACCCAAACACAGGTTTAGACTTTTTTATTTCTTCATTGTTCAATGAGTTGCAATCGTTATATCTAAACACATTGTAATTCTTAACTATTCATTATTGTACAAAATATAAAATACATGTATTTAATATCACGAGCACACAAACTACTCGCGGAAAAGCCCTTGTCCTAATACCAAACCAAACCTGTCGCCACCACTGCCTTGGGTATTCCCGTCCTGCTGCCATTAGCCTGCAGTTTACGTCGACTCAAAGATGTATGTAAACCCTCGTTATGCGATTATCTGCATGTAGCAGCACACCGGCCTACATCTATATACCCAAGTGGACCCTTTAGATGGGGATCTGGTTGGCTGGCCCCGCTGTGCCCGGGACCGGCCAGACGAGGGGGTAAAGTAGTAAGGTGGTACCATTAGTCACCAGCCAACTGCCAGAGACCACGGGACAAAGTCACCTACAGCCTGGATACTGTCTGTCTCTGAGGGATGGGACCGTGCTGAGAGGATACCCCCGAGAACTGGCTGAATACTGCTGAGTTATCAACATGTCGCGATCGGTTACAGTAGGCTAGAAAAGTCAAATGGATTTTAACCCTGCAAGATGGTTCGCTTTTCTCCTAGTAAGTGAAGTGCATCAAACAGAAGTAGCCATTTATGACTTTTTAGCTTTCTCTTTCATGTATATAGGAGCAGATATTGTGATACGCCAACTTAGTATGGTCAACGCCCTATATCTGGTTCATTTGAGTAATTAAATCTTGTTTGGATAACCTTTATTACCTCTACACCATTTAGCACAAGTTGATAGGTAGCCTCGAGAAATAGTACTAATCTTCCATGCTCAATCAGTCAATGGAGTGAAGACTTTAAATTCATATAGAACAATGATTATAGTTATTCCATTTACCGAAATTATTCATGGTTTCTTTACTACATCATGTAGATGAGTAAAATGTAACATTCATGTTTCCATCTGGCTATTCTCATTCGAGTTGGTAGGGCATGGTAGGGCGGATTCTTTTTGGCGGGGGACGGACAAATTTGGATTTTTTAATCTAAAATTCTGGAAATGTGGGGGCGCCCCCCTCCCCCATTCTATTAGCCCCCCCCCCTCCCCCCCCCCCCCACACACACATTTTCAAAAAGCTGCACTTGCCACTGCGCGTAGTATGCTACTATTCTGTTTAGTACTTTACAACAGTCCTGGAGGGGCAAGGGGGCGTGTGGCCCTCCCCTTTTTCGGATAATTTTGAGTTTTTTAATATAAAATTCGGCCAAAAAGTCTTTAGGGAATTTTTTTACAATAGCCCCCCCCCCCTTTTTTTTTTCAAAATGTAAAGTTATGAAGCTACCCAATGTTTTCATATTAAAATTGAACTCTTCGAAACTTAAACCTGATAATTCGGATGTGTAACTTCCCTACCATAGAAATATAAATTAAAAAACTGTTAAAGACGACGTATTTCAGCTTACAGCTATAAACTTCTAAAATGTGGACAATTGATACCCTATCGTCCCTTTTCTTCTATAAAATCACATTAGGCTACTCTCTTTCATTATAATTGTTTAATTTCACAACTAGGATCTTGCATTTTAGAGTAAGCCTAGTGCGCTTATTTGGTTTCAGATGCCCTTCTTTTTGGTGTTAATGTTTAGTCTGTTACGTGTGATTCCTGGCGCGCTGCGCAGATCGACGAAAGAGATCGACAGATCGTGTTCCAGTCTCTATGATAAACAATACTCTGGGGCAGATTTATAAACATTTTATTTCCCCTTTTTATGATCCATCTCACAGGGCTGTACCTTGAAAATGGGTAAACCTATCATGGGGGGTTTCGAAACTGATCATAAAGGAAAAGCAGAATAAGCGTCCCGGAAAATTGTGCCATTTAAGGTATAAATTTTACTTGATGGTTGTCTCGGTGACTTACTCATCTTGATATTCCTATAGAACTTTTTTTATAATTGAATTGAAACCTTATCATTATCATATTCAAAATCGCCATTGTAGGAAATGAAATGCTTAATGGAACGTTAATAAGCTGTACGCTTTCTATCTACAAATCAAGTGCATGGATAATATTCTTTACATAACATTTCCATCCACGTAAACCACCAACTCAACTCTGTAACTTCTCACTCTCTCTCTACCACACCTATTGTGATGTCAAAGTTTCTTTCTGCTAGTTAAGATAACTAGGCGGTACCAGTACCCTAGCATTGTTTGAGAACTATTTATCAAGCTATGAGGTTTTTATTGACAGACCATTGCTAAAGGACCTGCTGCCACTGTGCCTGGGTGGTCGGCCGCCAACACGGGAGTAGTGAGAGTTTTTCTGGGGCTATGTACAGATTATCACGTTGAGTCGGTAGCAATAGCTAAACAAGGCACCTTCCATAGCACCCCTACTTTGTACATGGCTTTGACGGGCGGCGGTAGCATGTATTGATATATCAACAAACAGTATAGGTTATACTATAGCGGGCAGGTTACACAAAGCTGGTTGGAGCCAGTCCCAAGGCGCTGCCGTAGGCCGGTGGTTGGCAGGCCTGTACAGGCTGATCCACAGGCCGCCGCAGTAACACTTGAGAGCTGCAGTCCACATCTCTCAGAGAAAACACCCCGTCAAGTCCACGCAGTCACAGGTAGAATGTCAACATTAGAACCTCAGCCGTCGGCGCGCTGCCAGCTAGACGCGGCTGATCCGTACGACTCCAAACCCGCGGTTTATCGAGAGCTTTCTGGTCAGCTGCAGAATAATGAACACAACTGCGCTGAATAAATAAAACAGAAACAATATCTCAACACGAGTCTGCATGGGCAGCTCTTTTTGACTTTAACTAGTATTGATATTATGATTGATACTTGACATGTCATCACTTTTTATGGTTATATTTCATGGTAAAAGAAAACATCATATTTATGTTGCATTCGTAGGACCTAGAATAAACATTTTGCCTCTGATCATTTCGACGACTTGTTCTTCAGCTTTAACTTGACAACCATCTCACAGTTTGTCAAAGACTTTCCATAACTATGTCTCACGTCTAAAATAACTGGTGTGACTATCAGAGGGACAATCTCTTTCAAAAGAAAAGGGAAATGAGAAAATTCAGTATATGATTTCATTATTATATACATGTTTATATTTGTTGCGCCGCGAAAGTTTCGAGAACATATAATACTGAGACATATTTTTGCACTTTCCCAACGTTGCGCGTATTTGACAGGCGCACTATTATCATTTCCCGCAATGATTTAAAGAAACTTTAAGAAAATAGTGTTTCTCCCCCCAACACTTGGTCAACTGAAAGACGTAATTAATGTATTCGTTGTTAAGTTCAGGGTGTCAGGTCGAGTATAAGGTTTCGTAAGGCCCGGAGGGTAGTATTTAATGAGGTCCGCGAGAGCCTCTCATACCGATCTTCGAAACGACCGCCATGATCAGTTTCAGGAAATGAAGTTTAATTGCAGATTGAGTTAAGAGTCGACAATGAAATAATAGGGTAATGGTGGCACTTATGTGTAACTCAGAATGTGCGTGGTTGGAAAGATATAAAAAATAAACTACCAGTAAAATGTATTGCCTTTCGTTTTGGCGCCTATAAGAATGATTAAATTGTTGCCTTTGCTTTTCAGATCCCAGTAGCCCTGGCCATGCCTACAGCAACAACAACGCCCAGGGTATGAACATGCTACCGCAGCGGTCGCCGGGGATGCCGGTCAACTCGGACTCCATGTCCAAGATGACCAACCAACAGATGCAGGTGATGGCGGTGACCCCTTCGCCGAGCGAGGTGTCCAGTCTGAACCCGACGCCGCGCCCCACCGCCTCCACCCCGGCCCTGTCCATGGGGTCCGACCTGGACAAGGACCAGTTCCTGATGCCTGGCCACGTGCTGAAGGGCAGCTCGTGGAACCTGGCCTACCAGCCGCTGCCCAATGTGGGCAAGCAGGGCAGTGGGAGCAGTGGGAGCATTGGAGGTACTGGAGGAGGCGGCAGTGGTGGGGGCGTGGACCTGGCCGGGGAGAGCCTGTCTCAGTACCCCATGTCTCACCACTCACTATCCCCCTTCCTCCACGAGTTCTCCCCACTGGGCTCCAACCTGACGAGTCCGAGCCACTCGGCCAAGCGGCCGCAGAAGAGAGTGCATTCCATCTCGCCCTTGTCGTGTGAGGGCATTGACCTTAACAGCCTCATCCGCTTCTCGCCCACGTCGCTCTTCTGGGGCAACAGCACCGGGTCGCGCTGTTCGTCGTCCAACGCCTCTCCAGGCCCCGGCCAGCCCCTGGGCACCGTGGGGCACCTGCTGGCCAGGAACAGCGGCAGTCCGCAGGGCGGGTCGGGCCGGGTGTCCGGGCTCGTCCTCCAGCAGGTCGACAAGAAGGAGAACGTGGGGAACGGGGAGTATGGCATGGAGAGTCCCATGGTGCCCTACCTGAGCATGGCGCACCTGGAGCACGGCGCCAACTCCGGGGTGATGGTGTCCAACGAACACCATTACCCGCACCACCATCACCACCACCACCACCATCACCACCATCAGGGGATGAGCAACCACATGGTGGTACAACAGCAAACGGGGCCGGAGACTTATAGTAACAACGGGCACCATCCTTACGTGGGCAACAACCACAGCAACAGCAGCAACAATAAAAGGAACAGCGGTGAGGCAATGCCCCCACCGGCACAGCCCCTTTCGCACAACATGCCCTATCTGAGCCAATTCAAACAGGAACACCCCCAGGAGGATATGTATCAGAACGGTTCTCACCTGCAGAGGTCCATGCAGAACGGACTGCCCGACTCTCAGCCCATGGAGGGCAATATGCCCCCACCCCCTCCCTACCCGGAGAGCTTGAACATTCCCAACTACGACGCCAGCCCGGCCAGCACCCAGGGAGACAAGGAGGTGGACGACGGCGAACCCCGCCAGATCTACTGTAAGTGGATAGACTGTAACCAGTTCTTCAAGGAGCAGGACGAGCTGGTAAGACACATAGAGAAGCAGCACATTGACCAAAGAAAAGGCGAGGACTTTACTTGTTTCTGGTCCGGCTGTCCCCGGCGCTACAAGCCCTTCAACGCCCGCTACAAATTGCTCATTCACATGCGTGTCCATTCAGGCGAGAAGCCCAACAAGTGTACAGTAAGTAATTCATACATTATTCCTCCTGTCTCAGACGTATAGACTGATTTCATTTGACAGTTTCTCTTATCATATTCTCCATATCGAATTAGTAAGCCTTAACCAAGTAGACATTATTGCATTAGCATTAGTGCTTCTTTTGAGACACGATAACTTGTCTTTGCATTACAGAAGCATCACGTTTTCATCATACATGTGCCTTTGCAATCCAATGATACTGATCTAAATGCCACATTGCTTACACAAACATATAGGAATTAAACTAATTATAATCATATTTATTAATAGGTAGAATGTTATGTGAGAGAAATATGAGATTTTCAAATAAATAGGCCTATCACATTGTATGTTCAGGGAACTTTATGGTCGTGATTGTTGCTATGGTTGAGATTAGGAAAACGTCATCGACTTTGCTCCAGGATTTGTTGTGCCGGAGGTTTAGGGCATTTTCAGGAATGCAAGAATAAAAATGACGTGTTCTGTTGAGCCAGATGGAAATCTTGCGCTGCAGTGATTTAAAAACTGGCTTTTGTTGCAAATGTGGGTAATACGGTTGGGGCTAGCGTTAATCCCAACAGTAGGCTTATTAGAAGAAATCAACAGTGAACAGTGCTATGTTAGTTGTTCCTCTCCCCCTTAAATTTCTTTTTTTTAGATAGCAGTCACTGGCTTGACCTATCCCTCATTCGAGACAGTGTGCCAATTAGAATATCAAGAATGTACATGTAACATCACTTCTAGGTATCTAGAAAATCCTCGCAGAACCATCAAAAATTGAATGGATACCCTACGGGGTGTGCGACATGGAAAGTGCGACTTGTGACGTAATGAATGCCTGATGTGTCAACACACACAAGTGATGACATGGACTCAGTCCGACGTCGCTCGACCAGCACAGCTTCACTAGCGCCGCCATGTGGGAGCCATTATCACTGCACGTCGGTAGGCCATGGGGAAGCAATAGCCATATTCTCAGGAAAATATGCACAATATTGTCACAAGCAATCATATCAATCTTCGTTAGACAGGGTCAGGGCGGCCTGGAGATTGTGGGCCCGTGGACTCTGAACCTCCGTCGGGTCTGTGATCGTACACAACAAGTGTTTGTACGTTAACCTCACAAAATGCCAACGTGTACATAGAAGGAATTTACTCCCCGTTGTTTAGAATGTAAACTGTTAAAATTGTGTTTTATTGCCATAGGAATGGCAGATAATCCCATCTTCTAAAAAAAATTGAAACGACTTTTCATAGGCCTATATGATGTAGTTCATATGATTCTATTTTTGTTCCGTTGTAGATGACTAGAATAGGAGTCTTTCTATACTATAGACTCTTTCCGAAATCAAAGGAAAATTATTGTTTTTTGAGATAGAAAAAGAGGATATCATAATTATTGTCCCTGCCAGCTTTGCTTTTTCGAAATTGGGCACAGTGGCTTTCCCTGACTCAAACGTAGAAAAAAAGACGAGCATTGTGTGACGAAAGTACTATAGCCCGTACACAATGACGATGAAAATATTGCCCTCTTTTAGTTGCCGGTCAAATATTGCCATGATCCATATCAATAACGTATTAATCAACAAGCTTCCTTCGTGCAGGAGCATACCTGTGATTTCTGGGCCAGGTGTGCATAATTAATTAGATCACATAACCTCAGCATTGTTTGGCACTAGCCACTCATATACTTGATGGTAATTGACTACGGATTCCTTACACCGTACAAACAGTCATTACGATTTACTAAAATGAGGACTGCATTAAATGTTGTCAACTTTTAGAAACTGAAATACATTTACTATTGTCGATTCTGTATTAAGCAAATTTGGTATAAACAACATCATAGAACTCATAATATTTTATATGGTAAGAGGGCGTAAACTTTTATTTTAGTGGCAGGATATGGAAGGAAAACATGTTAGATAACCTATGTTATCAAGTAATAACCAGTTTGCATGGTCAAAAATGCTTATAGAAACTGGTGATATAAGTTGATTACATCCCGCCCCGGAAGCAAAAAACACATTACTTAGCTCTATGGATACTTGACATTGCATTATGGAATGTGTTTCTCCCCTATAGGGATGCATGTATAACATATCTAGTGTGATTAACTTTAATTTATGAATATTGCTTTTCGTTGGCAAATATCTGCGGCGCATCCTACTATGCCATATGTAAGTTGCCTTTCTTTTCTTTTTGTAATGAACTGAAAAACAGAGGCAACTCTGATATTTGTTAGTATATAAAATGTATCCACAATATCTCTCTCTATATATGTCTATCTGAATATAATTATAGGGACTCTTATATATTTGTGTATATATATATATATATATATATATATATATATATATTCCTGCATTATGTAAGGGTTTGGATAGAGTAGTACCTGCGACAGCAAGATATACAAACATAAGCCTATATGTATGGAGTGGATTCAAGTATGTTAGTCCAGCCTAATTTGCACCAGTTCCCTCGGAGCAGCGCAGAATAGACTGCTAGAAGAACAACTGTTTTGTTACTCCATAGCACGGTCCCCTTTCGATAGCCACGTCAAAAGTCAGGCGGTCTCACTTCTAATCCCCGCTAAAGAAAAGCGCGCTTGATATATCTAACAGCATAATACCGAGCTAATAACCCTCTTTAAAAGACTGGTCCCAATGAGCATAGTAGGCCTATAGTACATTTACAATACTTCTTGTAAGTCACGATAGAAAGTACATCTCTTGAATCATTTTCCTTTTCGAGTCATGCTTTTTAGGGCATTGACAACTTGTTCTTTCCCCATGCATATGCATCCGTCCCGACATAAAGAAAAACTGATTCAATGACTGCTTTTGAGATTACAGAAGTAAAGTAAGATTTAACACCAAAACGATTTTGAGATTAAGTTTTATTGTGTGCCGCCAGAAACTTTAAGATGAACCAGAACCTACCCGGCACAGTAAGCCCTTCTGAACGGTGGCCCTGGTCCTAATCAGGTCTTAGTGGACATATCATGGCCAAGGATTATCTGGAAGCTGTATAATATACATGTACCAATATCTGAAAAACAAGAACCATGGCCCATGGGGGCAGTTTTATGATGTATTGTGTCACGGATGCGCCAACAAAATCAAATAGGGCCTATATTATAATGATTAGTAAATGCATTTTATTTCCCTTCGTATTTATCCAATGTATTTCAATTAATATGATTTTTTAGGTATTTTACAAAGAAAACATTTGAATCCATTGTTCAACATATCTCTATCAAGGCCCTGTAAGGAGATTAATTTGATATGTATTCATTGATTTATTTTAAAATCGACTACAACTTACAAGTGTGATCAGTATGATTACTTTCACCATTGATTTTATAGGCCTATGATGAGTTTAGTAATTGATATCCTGATTAAGGCATTAACTCCCCAAAGGTCATAATCATGGCATCTGACCAGCAGATGGGGAGAACCAAGGCCATATCAATATCTGGCGCATTAATGAAGGCTGACACGTTTCTAGTTATGTATGACAAACGTGCTGAGGGGTCAACAAGAATCGGCAAAACGCCCTCTGTTGTTACAGCTGGTCATAACCCCCATCATGCACCAGAGCATGGCATGCTGGGTAGGCCGCTGTCGACCAATCATAAGCGTCTGAGTACAGACATGCGATTTCAATTACTGCTTATGGTTCTTTATTTTCGCACCTGTTTGTATGATACTGGGGCTAGTCATATTCTTTTTATATTATATCACCCTTCTCAAGTTACCTCCATCCTCATCTAAAGTGTTTCACTGGCAATATTTTTTATTGGAATCAATATCAAATATCAGAATCTAAAGAACGATATTTGAAAGCACGCCGGTATGTAGAATTAAATTACAGAAAATCATATTAATCGACACATACAATTGTCCAGCTACTTGTATCCAATTTGATTTATGGGAAAGCACTTTGTTATATGATACATCACAGTGGTCCCCTTTCATAAGGCCACTCTCACCAACGGCCAATCCCTCACCAGCGGCCAAAAACTAGAACAGTGATAATGTATTTTCATTTACCCTTCACCATCGGTCACCTCTCTTATGCGGACACAATTCTAATTGTGCAAAATTAACCACTCCTTCTTTAACCAGTCTCAGCTTCACCGCCTTGATATTTTAAAGATTTCTGTCCCTGCAAAACAAAAGAGAAACTTCTTTGACCATCGTATCTTTCTTCCTCAATAAAACCTATCTTCTACTTAGGTTCATAGCACATATATGTATATAGTATATAGGCCATTTACGATCTAATTTATTTTATATATTCTGTAAGATGTCTCATATTATATTCTTTAATTCAATTTAGATATTCTGAATTGTTTGCTGTAGTGAACCTGGTTCTGCTTTTATCAAAACATGATTGCACAAAAATCATAATATGCAAGGTACTCTTTCCTAATATAGGTCATCACTCATTCTTTTTTCTTCAGAGAAATTGGAATTGTCCTTAATAAAGCTGATTATTCATGTCTATGTTATCTGAACCAAATGTTCACCAAAAAGTGAGTTGGTTGCCCCTTGGTATTCTGGTCACCTAGAGGTCATCCTTTCGCTGACGGCCGTCTTTTGGCAGTGGGTCCATTTGGCTAATGATCCACGATGTGGCTTTTTCGCAACTCCGCCAATGTTAAACTTTCCTTAGATAAGAAAGTTAAAAATGGTTAGGGAGAGTATCATAACTGCCCTTTACTACTTTGCCTTTGGGCGGAGGTACTCAGAGCCAAACGGCCCGCTAAAGGCCTACGCTGCCCTGAGACGATCCACCGCAATGAAGACGTGCAATGACCCCAGCTGCCGGGGGTTTCCGGCAGCCCCTATAAGGCAGAGATGAAAGGGTGAATGGGAGACAGGAGTCTGATAAACTCATCAGGTCAGGTGCAGGCCGAGCTGCTCAATAAGGGACGACTGAGATATGGTCGGGGAGGGGGTGTGCGGGCAGGATGATGAAGCTTGACTGGTGACCGGTGAAAAAAGACCGGAGGAGGGTACTGCTTGCTGCCCCCTCTCCAGGGCGTGAAGCTTCTCAGCCTGGAGGGCCCATTTATTACAGGACAGGGGTCGCTGGTAGACAGAGATGGAGGGGACCTGACAGGTGGACTTTGAAGGGGTTAAACGCCGTGATAGGCTCCGCAGACATCCAGGTGGTTTATGTAAGGCATAAGTCTTTGTCGTGTCACCTGTCCTATCAGGGTCACCTGCACTATTTAACTGATTACTGAGGTATGCGCCCGAGCACACCTGTTCAGCATATCACAGTTGCATAGCCCACTCTGAATATCATTGGCCTTTAATTCATTAAAAAGAGAAATTCATTTTTTTGAAAGTTGCAATAACATTATACTTTAATTCAAGCCTTACATCTCTCATAATTGACTTCAAAGCTTGGCTCCGTCAACATTAATTTTAATTCAAGCTTTGATTTACTTTGAAATTTCAAAAAATGGACTCAATAAACCTGTTTGTAGTGTGCTATCATTCCTATCACAGTGCAGTTCTCTTACCTTTGGTATCGTTCTTTAAAAGCTTCAGTTTTCTCTTGTCATATACCATCACGAACGCGTGGTTCACTTGATTAAATAACAAACCAACAGCAAAAAAGAGAGATTGCTTTAGATTTTTGTAATCGTTTCTATTCCTTTGATCTGAACTTTTTGCCAATTATTGGGACCCTGTCGGGGATTGTTTTTGAAGGGGAAATAATCCTTCTGAGGATTTATTCTGTCGATGAAGATTATTCGAACTGATCAAATAGTTAGATCTCGACTCTACTAGTGTCATGTCTCAAGGTGATTTATTTTGAGACACATATAAAACAACCAGTTCCGCGGTGCGTTACTAGGTGGCTGACTGTTAATGGAAATACAGTTAAACGTAAAAGTTCAAGCTTATACTTGATTAATATTAGCAAGAAACGTTTTCTCATTTCCGAATTTCTATCGCTCAACGCACCCTTTTGTTTTCAAACAATTGTGCTTACTTACACTGTTAAAACAAGTGTTTAGAACCTAAACACTTTCCTAAACACTTCGGCGCATCCAGTTTTGGAACACTTTATTTCCCTAAACATGTTTAGAATCATTGGTGTTTAGGGTTAAGTGTTTAGAAATGTGCGATGTTTAGCTGTTTACCCATGAAGTGTTGAGGTCCTCAAGGTGTTTAGAATCAAAATGCTTATGCTTTTTTGATGTTTAGCTGTTAAGTGTTTAGAAATCTATGATGTTTAGGTGTTTATCTATGAAGCATTTAGGTCTTCAAGGTAATTAGGGTTAGGTGTTAAGTTAAACAGTAATGTACCATAATATGTACAGTGTTCTTTCATTCTTAAGGATGAAAACCATTTTAAATTAAACAATAATATACCGTAGTGTGTAAAAAAAACCAGTAGATTTTACATGTAAAACACTGCTATGGTACTATGCCATACAGTTTACACCAGATGTAATGTTAACAGCATTTAAAGTTTTATTTTTCCTGTAAACACAATTCAGGATCATTGAGCCAATAACCAAGTATATCCTTCCTTCTTGGTTTAGCCTTGCATGGGTTGTTTGATTGTTAGAGGTAAAACCCTCAGGGTATAGCTAATAAAGTTCTTGAACTAAAAAGGTGTCTACATGTTAATCCTACTGAAAAGGTGTTTTAAAACGTTTTGTAAATGTTTTAGGGGTGTTCTGGTTGGTTGACCGTACCTAGAATAACAGGTCAATGAAGTGATTATCTTAATGATGCTACAAAAACTTAAAAATCTAACATTTTTAATCACAAAGTTCCAAATTCCTAAGTGTATGAAAAAAACATTTTACTAATCATGGCCAAAAATATGGACGGCATGTTGCAAACCACTAATAGTACAATTACTTCAAAGTAGTAATTTGATAACTTCAGTAGCCGAGTTTTGAACCCAGGGCCCCTCACATATGAAGCCTATGCTCTACCACTGAGCTATGGAGGCCTGTAGGTAGACACAGCCCAGCTTTGCTACTTAACTGAATAAGTAGGGGTATGAGAGTATTGAAATATAGTCTGTCTAATGTTGAATACCTGTATAGTAGTATAGATCCTACTCATTGGGGCTGACTCTGCCAGTGTGTACTGCATGCAGTCCAAGTTAGCTCAGTTAGTTAGGCTTCTACCTTGAATGTAGAGAATGTGGGTTCTAATCCCAAAGTGTCGATTATTCTTTTCCATAGTATACAATTGATATTATGTGTTTAGATTCTAAACATGTCCCATTCAAAACAAGGTTAGAGGTTACAAGTGTTTAGCTTTTAAACACAACTGATATTATGCATTTAGATATTAAGCATAGTTAACCCAACACATGTTTAGAAGTTACAAGTGTTTAGGTTTTAAACAGATATGGTTTAATGTATTTAGATTATAAACATGTTTATACCCTAAACATATTTAAATTCTAAACACCATTTTAACAGTGTACAAATTACAGGTTAGGTCAATGGTTATCTTACTTGATAAGAAAAAGGAAGGTATAAAACGTTATCTCAATGGCAAGCTCTATAGTGCCAAATCAGTGTCTTTAGATTGTTTATACACATGGCTTATGACTTAACTAAAAAAAGAAATGGAAATCAATATGAACATCTTACGTTTGACTTTTATCTGGATTTCACTATTCTACTTCCCTTTTCATAGACTTGGCAACACTGAATCTTTCATATCGTTTTCCCTTACAGATAGCCCTATAACAATTCAAAGCAACCATGTTGAAAACAAAAACCCAATTGATAGAATCCATAGACATGGACGTCGGAGTATGTTCTCTCTAATAGTGTCCAAGTGTTGGGGCATACATGTGGGATTCATAACTGATTGCGGACCTTTGGGGTCGTCTGAAATGGCTGGGTTGTCGGTGGGCAAATCGGTGATTTATTGGTGCCGATCACACGTGGCCAACGACCAAAACATGTGGATTTTTCCGACGTCGCCGGCTAATGTGGAATAACAATCACGGCCGGTTTGATGTTGGCCAACGATTGCCATATGTCGGCAGAGACGGACGGACATGAAAAGTGTATCGAAGGGCGCATAGAAGGGAGTGCCGGCCCACTCCCACCCTTCACCCAAAGAAGCAAGTGCCAAAGAGAGACACATTTATTATGAAGGTTCCGACCGCCTCTGAGTTTTTATGGAGAAGATGTTCTTTGGTTCGTCCATCCATCTTGTCTAAACCTTTCCGTAGGTTAGCGGAGCTCTTTAACCGTCAATGGTATTTTTGTCATATTGAGGAATCGTCAGTTACAGGAAAATTGAAATGATCTGTAGGCATACCATGGGATAACTCTTACTCTTATTTTAAAAGTATTTTAAAACATGTAAACCTTATATCATTTCAGGCTTAATCAGAGACATATCGGCCCCTCATATGTATCAGTGATCATAATTATATGAGGGATATTTATAAAACAAAAATACAATTCAACACAAAAGTAGACTCAGACACAGGTACGTCTAATTGTGTATACTTGTTTAGAACCTAACCACATATTGTGGGTGCCCACCATGCTAGGAATCACCAATTTGCACTAGTCTGGGCTTCGACGTCGTACACTAGTTTTGACCTTATATGATATAGATTGGCACTATATTGCAATTGTCCATTACACTGAAATTAGACCTTTAAGACCTTTAATTTTGTAAATGGGGCCATTGAAAGGTTAATTAAAGGCATAGAATATGTCACTTTCCCTATACCTTTGTAAGATCTTTGATGAATCTAAAGGTCACCTGGAAAAACTTTTGGAAAGGTCTTGTAAAGGTGACATTTCCATTAACTTTAGCAAACCCCAATGGCTCCACTTACAGAAATTTCCTAAAGGTCTTAAAGGTCTAATTTCGCGCAGTGTTACAAATGGGCTCTCCGGGAATCACACTAGTCCATACAGTGCCTGTTCTCGTGAGCTAGTCCTATGATTGACCACAACTATTATCGAACTTGAGTACAAGAACCCTTATTTCTGCAAATATGAAGGGTGTGGTTTTCAATGTATATACATTGTAAATGCCGATTAAATCAGAAACAAAGGTTTATAGAGAAGTGCACGGCTTCTAGGGCACATTCCATACGCATGCATGCATGTGTTAATACAATGCCCAACATCACCCCTGCTAAAGCAGGGCTCCTTCAGGGAACAAACGCGTAAAAAGAAAAATACCTGATCCCAAAATCTTTTCAGAGCTAAAGGTGATAGAGGCCAGTCTTCCAGCTAGCTAGATTTATATGAAGACAGCGATAAATAGGTGGGATGAATACATAGGTCGGCCACTTATCACCTATAGACCAGTCAACGGGCCTGGGTTAGTGCTGGAGGGTACAAACCCAGCTCGTTGAGAGTTGACACCTGACAGACAGGTGAGACTGTCTCCCGTACCTCCCCCTCTGTGTGACGATCCCTCCAGGAGCACACAGGGCGGTTAATCTATCACCCCACTGGTCATTGGTTGACAGACAGGGCGGCAAAGGGCCATGTTAGCCATCCACAAGCCTTGTCGAAACTGACGAGATTGAAACTGTGATTATCTACAGCCTCCCGGTCTTTTATTAACATGTTGCCTTGCCAACGAAGCCTATCCTGACAAGTCAGAAGTCAAAAAGTCCTTGAGGTTCCCCCCTCTGGAAATACCCTTAGAAAAGGGATATTGCAATAGTCAAAAATGCCTATCCTATATTTGCTTGAACATATTAGGATTTATTCTAATAAGGTAGTTGTAACTAGAGCCCAAATGCAATTACGAAGATCATTGATATCCAAAAGTAGAAAGGCCCGCAGAAGTTTCATGCTTGATTATGGCTGTAAATACCACATAGGCCTATATATGAAGAAATATCTAGTTATTTTAGTCTATTGTCTGCCTCCCTAAAGTCGCATATTATGACAATAATTTCACGGTAGCCTTCTAACTCGAACAGCAGCGCTCATTCCATCTTCATGTTTACGCCGTAGTGACTTTTTGCGGGTATGTCCCCATACCATGACCCCTCATGAAGTTGCCAGTGCCGGAGAGGGTGGACTTTGACATGGGATGCGTGTATACAAAGACAGCTCCCCGTCCTTCACTCACCGGCCCCATCGTCACCATCCGACCCAACCTGCTCTCTGACTCCTGCCCGACCCGCGACACTCTTCTCACAACTCATCTCCGGCCTTCTCAATATCTAAAACCACCAGTTATAGCTTATCATTCGGGTGGGGGTTAGTTCTTAGCGTTTGTGTTTCTTATTGTGGTCGCTATTTCCTTGTCTATTTCTCCAATTCCTTTCCTTATCATTCTTAGCCTTCATGGCCTATTTCAATTCATTAAGGCTCTGCTCTTTAGGCTTGCTCTAAGTCGGTCTATGTTCAATCCCTGCCAATGTATTTCAGAGAGTGCATATAGCCATGACAATTGCCGAATAGAATCATTATACGCAGACTAACAATATAACTTCAATATCCGTCGAAATCGTAAGACACAGACTAGGGGGTAATTTTCAGTAATATCCGATTTATTGATAAGAATATTACATAGTGGTATTGGATAATCAAATGAGTTAAGAATATCTCTGTTTCTGAATAACCAACCGACGTGGAATACATAAAAAGGCAACGTTTCTTCACAATACCCAACTCCTGCAGCAACCTTTCGCATCGGTTGAAAAACACTGACCGGGAAGGAAAATTGAAATTACCCAGCGAGGGAACTGACTGTTTGTTCCCATAAGTCTTTCTTTAAGATATATTACGGTGATATATCGATGGTTGGTTTGGAGTAGCTCAGGAGCAGAGAGGTAATATTTAGATGCTCTCATCCGATACACGTAGGCTAGTAGGGAGACAAGAACCAGAGAGGGGAAATCAGACAGAGAAGAGGCAAACGACACGTCTCGCAATGCCCTCCGGCGCCCTAATAAATGTTCCGTGTCAGTCTGGCACCCCATTGTTAACACTTACAGGGGTCAAAGTGCACGCAAAGCCTCAATCGTTCCCAATATCCACCCAAGCCTTCGACGACGTATACGGCCAGAAAAGGGCCCGTTACCCATATCATCCTCCCCTAACCCAGCTTTCTGATACTCAATAAAAACATAATCAGGAGAAAGCTGCAAAGGCCGAGAATTAATGTTTCGTGGGACTGTTTAACTGACTTAGAAGGTTCAGTGCCGGAGTTAATCACATCCCCTTTACATAATAGAATAAATGACGCGCGAAACGGCACATCTGAGTAAAAATCAACGATTGAAATTAACAGCTTCTAACTGCCTCCAGCTGATAAGTGCCATGTGGGCATTGTTGTGTCTGGCCCTTAGTTCTATAACTTATATTGGCTGTTCATTGGTATAGTATAATACAAAACGTAACTGTAACTCTTAAACGCAAACAATGATTTGTTAGAATGCTCTAGGCAGGGTAATTGTTTGCCATTTGCAGGCTTGAGCCTATGGACTTGAAGATGTTATTATGCCATGTTGGAATCACAATGTATTGTGAAATATTGAGTTGACCAGCACACTCTTTCTGGCTTTCAGGAAATATTTCAATGTTGATCTACAATCTACTGAAATTACTTCTCATGACACACCTGTACATTAAACTTGTTTTTTCCTCTCCTTTCAGTTTGAGAACTGTGACAAGGCCTTTTCCCGGTTAGAAAACCTCAAAATTCATTTGAGGTCTCACACTGGTGAGAAGCCGTACGTGTGCCAGCACCCCAACTGTAACAAAGCCTTCTCCAACAGTTCCGACCGCGCCAAACATCAGCGGACACATCTAGACACGGTGAGTAGAGTCATCACACAATGAAACGCATCCTTTCAGAATAGAAGACACTTTATAAAAGATAGCGGAACACAGAGACGATGAACAACTGTCTTAAGTAGGCCCCCTATCAATTCAAATGGGGCTGCAATGACGAATTCAATGTGGCTTCCTCACAATGAAGCCATGTGAACAAGTATTTTAATTATTATGAATGAAAATTTGTACACTATAGCCCATAAAGACTCCTATCAGTGTCTTTTTTTGTCGCTATTATTATTTGATATTATGAAATAACCCAATAGCTTAAACATGAAACTGTTTTCTAGTTAAATACATTGGATTCTATTGAAATTGACTATTGGGCTGTGTTATTGGCCTATAAACGTTTTTCTAGTCGATAAAAGGAAAAAGAGAGAACCAAATAGTCTTATTAATTGTTTTGTCTTGACTGCGGGCAGCAGACGTCATTGAGTCCTTTGGTGTTTTTAACCTGGTTACAGAAGCCGTACGCCTGTCAGGTGGCCGGCTGCAACAAGCGCTACACAGACCCCAGCTCGCTACGCAAACACGTCAAGAACCACAGCAGCAAGGAGCAACAGCAACGGAAACGGGTAGGACATTTGTAATAGCATAACAACATCATCGGAACATAACTAGGGCACTGGGCGCCCATGAAAAAAAATATGTAAAAAATGTTTTCACTGCAATTTCTAGAATAACCCGACTGACTATAGGAGATTGCATATCAAAGACGGTTCATTATGGTTGAGGATGGATTTACACAATCAATTTTGTGTTGAACCAGCATTATTTAGCAATATTTCATTCAACTTGTTTAGTGCCCTCCTGTGTAGCTATATCGTATGGCCATCTCAGGATCTCTATACTGTTCAAAAATGTAATTAAAGGGGATGGCTCGGGGTGCACTCCCAAGGTAGGATTCAGATCAATGGATGACCCCGCTTAAACTACTGGTTTTAATGACAAAAGTTCAACATCAAAGGTACGCCGCCTTTCCCATGTTGTCAAAAGATCGATTCAGTCACGAGAGAACATAGCCACCTCCACAAGTTCCCGATCAGTCAGACAACGCCTCCTATAATAGAAGGCGCCAAACTGAACGTATTTTTCCCCCTTCTCATTGGATTTCTGTCATTTCTTTTTATTCGAGGCACTTGCCGCCTTTGACCTTGGTTTGATTATAGTGTGACACTCGGAGTAGGGCTTAATCTACAACTCCAGGATTAGTTCCCAGACTGGTATTTTTGTGAAGCGTTTTGTAAGATTAATCTTAGGAAGAGAGAAAAGCACAGGGTCGTGGTCACCATTTTTGATCGTTTTTTTATTTTAAATTATTCCCCTATAAAAAGCTGTGCGAAGGTGATGTAATTAGGATTTCATTTGCCTAGTTTTATTGGTGAGAATTTCATGCAATATATTGAATTGTACTCATAAGTTTGGCCTGCTATTTAGATATTGGCTTCCATTGCAAGTTAAGTTTGTAGACTTTCCTAAGTATTTAAAATGACATCTCAAAATACTTCTATTTCACAAAGACACCCTACATGTTTTATGAGAATACGCCATTTTTTTGTACATCTTTTCATATACTTAGCTCAGTTATCAAAACGATTCTTTGTGTATCTCGACATCGCTCAAGAATTAAGCGAGATTCTTCACGTCAAAACCATATTATGAGGTCCGGTTAAACTTACACTATATAGAAAACGAATTAGAAAGAATTTCCTACTGCACTAAAAGCAGTATCCTAGAAAGTCAAATTCAAATCTTACGTCGTCAGTTTTTACGTTTTCGTTATCTTTTAGTTTATACATTCCTCTAAAATTCGGCCATTCACCAATATTCAGGATGGTAGACAGTTTCCCTCAGCTGAGGCCACGGGCAGAGGGTTAAATTCGAGACCTGCATGGGGCAATTAAAAGAATTAGGCCTAGCTCTGTGTTGGATACAGAACATCGCTATCAATTCTAGGTAAAATCAAATTGATTCACATGACTGTAAGCTTATGTGAAGAATTTCGGACTATATACATCAAAGGTTATGCTACACGTTTATGAATTAGGAAGATTGTATATGTCAAAGAATACCCATTATTCACTATATAATTTTTAAGTCTGAATTTGTTACCATTCATACTACAAAGACAGTTGCTTGCTCATAGACCATGAAATCTTTTGATTTGGAGTACATAAATTTACAAACTTGCAACTCCTTCATTCATATACCAGACACTAGTAATTTACGATGGAGGCTTAATGTCTGTAATTGCCTATATTTCCAAGCATTACTGACTATCAGACTAATCAAGTGAAGCGGTTGTGACGAGGGAACAAAGGCTGTAGTCATGTTAGGCTGTTAATGCAATTGATTGTAGTAGATTTAACACAATCACAATAAACATGGCAAACATGCATCATTAATTTTCCTTGTCCCAGTAATGACAAGTGCGCTCAGCAGACTTTTTTCCGTCGATTTTATAATACACTAGTGCATGTATCACACCACATGTGGTCGAGATCTGTAATGATATAGGCCGACACGTAACGAACTATGGGACAAGCACTGGACATTGTCTTTCCTTTATAAGAACAAGTGGTCAAGTCACTTTGTTTGGCAACGTTTACTTCAGTATACTTAGCAGTTTGAACAAAAAGGCGCAAACTATTTTTCGCGCCAGGGGATTTAACCCATTCAGGGATATTCAGATATACAAGCTGGTGAATTCGCTGTATGAACTATATATCCTCATCCTTAATAAGAGGAAATGATTAACCTTTTAGATTAATTTATGTTCATGTCTGCTGTTGTCATGCAGTATAGACAATATCTGACGCAACCACTTCCAACCCAATAAAGTAACTCCATATTTGAGAAACTCCAACCACCGATATACCACCGATCAACATAAAGACAGTACAGCTTTAACAAAATGTTCAGGAAGGCCAATAAGTGTTCAGGTCGCGCGTGTGGTAAAGCAAACGGTTCCTTGTATCCTAATTAAACGTCAGCCCCTTTTAACTCCCACGACAGGACGCCCAGGAAGAGCTATCCAATTCAGGATATCGCCGCCCTTGGAGTATTTACTGCCTTCTTCGAGCCTTGACATTTTGTCAACACCCGGCCATCTAAGACAAGGCAAACATGCTTGACATTTCTCCCGCCCGTCAATTGGTGTTACATACTTCGGCCTTAGCATGTAAACGCCAAACAGAGAGTGCTCTCTGATCGTAATGTTCCGGTGAAACTGGTGACGTCATCATTGCCCCCTCAAGGACCACCTCAGCGTATTGCGATTGCCCGGGCTTAATGCCGATCAAACTTCAGGCGAGTAACAAGTGAGAAAAGAGCAAATACTACGAGATGGGTGTCCCCTCGCCCCTCTGCTATATATGGGTACCCCTAGGAGTCAGCTATAGACCCAACAAGGAGTCCATTGCGGATGTTTGCCAAGTATTAGAGCTTAGGCGTGATGGTTACCTTTCGGTACCGGGGAACTTATCAAGGTCATGGATTCGAATTCATTTTAACTCTGAGAATGAACCCGCACATTAACATACATAGTTAGCTATAGATAATTATGTCAAATCTATGACTAACCTTTGTTCTGCACAAATGGCAGAGTTTAAATAATCAAATCACAAAGGCATGGCCTCTTTAAGGGGGAACCCATTGAGAGATTAAACTGGAGGATGTCTATGTCTAACGGAGAGGAAGAACCAAGTTCCAGAAAATGTATTGAGCGCTCCGACCAAAAATCTATTTTCAAAAAATGGTCAATAACCTGGAAAATATCTAACAATTTACATTTTTAGATATTGGTAGCCAATTTAACAAAGTTGCAGTTGCGTCGCTCAGTGGGTTCCCAGCTTTAGTTGTCAATCAAATGAGTATCATTATATGGGTAGGAAGTAGCTTACCCCCTACTTATCTTATACCTGAGATGCAATTAGAAAAGTTTTGTCATTCGCAGAGGTTCTTGACCACAGTGTTTTTAGAATGCGCATGTTCCTGACAGGTACGCCAAAATCACTGTTCAACAACGGTCCCCGCGCTTAGCTGATCTAATGAGCCCAGTGTTGATGACATACTTTGTTCAACACGTTTGATGGATCTATTTGGAATGTATAGAGATCCATGGCTAGATTCTTGTAATTATAACATGGATGTTGTTTTCTTATTTTGTCATACCCATTCATACATGAATGATCTTCCGTATCTTGGTACAAATAGTAAATAATATTATGGTCATTTCCTAAATATAACACAGTCATAACATAGCATGGTATCTAATTTGACATGTGCAATTGACATTTCTAAGTAAAAACGACAAGACATTTCTGAGTAAAAATGACAAGAGACATGGCCATTCAACATGGGACATTTGCACCACCCCAATTGCTGTATATGTATAACGAGTAATTTATCATTTTTAAGGGTTAGTTTGAAAACGTCAATTACAATCCATATAGTTTGAGCTCATTACCAAAGATATTAGAGCCAATTTGAGTATATGATTTTGAAGTATTGTAAGTCTACAGGTTTTAGGGTATACGACCAACCACTGCATTACGTTGCTTGAGCGGCCCTTCAGGATATAGTCCGATGGCAAACACCTTTTGTGTAGGGACAACATTATTCAGCCATTAGATCGGTAGCTTACCTAACCTTACTTAAACAATCCGTGTATGTCTAAGCCCTACTGGTTTCATAAAAGGTAGCAGAGGTATATACTACTGATTTTCTACTGATTCCATATCTTATCGACTGCCATTGCAAAGCAGAATATTAATATTGGTTTTGAAAAAGGTAATCATTGTTGAATTACTACTACTGTTTGGTGTATGATTATCGGTAGCCTTTGATTGCAATCACTATCACGTGCGAACACTTCTATTGATTATAGTTGAATATCGACAAACAATTTTGTGTACTTGTCGCCAGAATTATCTATATTCAGGGATTTTTACGTTCAGCTTCTTTTCTGTAAAGGTTCTAACAGTTTAAAAGTTTATAATTATATTAGGGCTATTGACTACTTTCTATATTGGAAATAAAAAGTTTCCGTTTTTCCTCGTACCTCGTTGGCATTCCTGCAATGCCATATTTTTTATATTACCGTGAAGTCTTTGAGAATATTCTGAATTTATTTAAGTTGACCCATGGCAGCGGACACATTCTCTCTGGATTCTCACCTGGGTGTCCATGCACATACCCGAATACCGGTGTCTCTGAAATTAGCCACTTATATGGGTCTGCCCGCCACCTCCCGCGACCCGCGGAACTCCAACTATTTGACTACCCGGAACCGGAGCTCTGATTGAAACCAATTGTTTTACAATCAGGTCATGAAATCAAAACTCCCCCTCCTGGGTCGATCCTTCTTCGAACATAAGGGGAGTTTAGGAGGGGGAGGGGAGGGAGTGCGTGACGTTGCATACAATTCCCATTTCACACCTGATCACTCTCTATTTAGTTTTCTATCCGTCAGTTATCAGTTTCAATCTCTGTTATTTGTGATCCCCTATCGGAAACTATTGACTGATATCAAATCATAGTAATCACTTCATCAACGATTTTAGCACATCAGAAACTATTAAAGAATTATCATTTTTTCATGCATGGAAACATGATAATAGGTGTGTTGATATCTATTAATTTACACGACACCAGTTCCATGCTTCGCAGTCTCTTCTAGACCAATTCGTACATTTTACCACTCATTTCGATTTTAAATTAACTTACAAAAAAAGCCGTTTTAATTGAAATTAAGAAAGACATATTAGGTATATGTATTTGTTGTGAGATAAACATCATGCTTTGACTTTAATCTATCAATAGTATAAGTAAATATTAGTGTTTTTTTTCAAATTTGTGGACTTGTGAGTGTTTTTCAAATATATGGACCGAGTAAGGAAACCCGGTTAACAGTTCTCCAAAAAGTGAACTTCAGCATAAAATTATCAATAATGCTACAAAATGTTAGAGGGAAACGTACCGGACATCTTAATGTGTTCCTTCATAATAATTGATATTTCATCGTGCCATGGTGCGAACTTTAGAAAATGCCAGTACGTATAATCCACCTATACAGATAGTTTCTCAAGATTTGCGTTATCAAAACATTTTAGATGGGCCCCGGAGGTTCCAGATAGTGAACTGCATGGGCTTTGATTGACCGTCATTGACAAGAAAGTAGAGCACTAACCTGAGCTGCTGAGAAAGTAGAACACTAACCTAAGCCGCTCTGGGCAGCTCCTGGGGAGGTGCTCTGTGTACATTAACTTCTAAGTAGCATGAGAAAATTACACCGGCCAGACCCCATGGAAGGCGATGGCTTCTGAGAAAATTTGGGTCTGGTATAAACGTTGCTTACCGCAAAAGACTGCTGGTAGAAGAGAAGCCATCAACTTCTATTTACCTTATCCAGTACCTCCCTAGTTAGGAATCTAATGAGTAATTGATGTTTTAGTGGGAGCTAAAGTCAGGGGGCGGATGCCTGGCACGCCCCCCCCCCCCCCCCCTAAAAACGCGTCTGATTTATGTGGCATTTTCTCGATGGTTATCCGTGTAACAGAGAATTGTTGGGACAGATATTGTACAACATCATGTGCATCATGATTTGATTTCACAATTTCAATTGTTGGTTGCATGCTCTATGGCTTAGCCTGTGAGAAAATAGAGAATTTTTACTGAAAGTGAAGCTCTGGTTTCATATTCTTATAATATGCCAGCAATACGCGGTGTGACAGAATCGCACATGATGCAAACTTTTATCCCTCAATTTATCAACTAGGGATCTCATATTTTGTCTTCTGTTTCAGATGAGGCCGGGTAAGGAGGGTGAGTTTGGCGGTATGGGCGGAGACATCAAGATGTGTCTGTCCGTACAGCAGGTGCGGCCAGACGGTCAGACTATGGACCCCACCGACCTCCGGTCACACAGGGGCACCGACATGTATCCAGGTGAGCCATATAGACTATTCCTCCAGTAAGTAGTGTTCAAAGCGAGACCGACCATGGGTGACAGTAGAAAGTGTACATTCCTCTCCTCTCCTAACATGCAGTGCAACCACTGGATTTTGGAAGTTTTCTTTAAGTAAAAATACGTTCTTTAGAAATTGTCATCTCTTGAATAATGTCCCCGAGCTCCGTTTCCAAAGTGTTCGCATTAGAACAGGCATTATCTAAGAAGATGTTTTTTGGAATACACTTTTTTGTTATCATAAAGCACTTAAAATATAAGGTAGATTGAAAGAGACTTAACCCACAATTGATCTCTAAGAAAACCTTCTGATAACGTGTCTCATCTGTTTTTCAGGTATGCAATTTGGACGTGGACTTAATGGCGTACCTCAAAATCACTTACAGAACCAGATGCCCCAGCCATCATTGAATCCTGTCGACCAATACGACAGGAGGTAAGTCGTCATGATCTGAGTGGATACTGTTTGTACGATATGAAGGTCTTAAAATCTAGTCACCAACGTTCCAAAACTGAGGTTGTTTTGTTGGGAAAAATGCTTTTTCTGAATTTTAGATTGTATCTAAGTTCTTGACTGCAAGATGAGCGCTTAAAGGTATTGACATGTCTAGCTAGCAATTCTTTACAAACTACATCATTATTTTCCACATTGCTCTAGACATTTTATATCAACTACACTTTTCCTGGTTCAATCTCATAATTTCCTGTAACATGTAGCACACCAGCTAAATTACCAATCCCGGAACATACACAAAATGTCTTCAGAAATCTAAATAGAGTTTTGATATTGTTTCCTCCAGGGTGGGTGGAGGTTTCAACCCCCAGCCTAACGGTAGCCTGGTGGCCCCCCGGCGCCTGATGCCCGGAGTGGGCACCCCGCGTCAAAACGTCGGCCACCAGCCCCAGCAACGGAACCTGGCAGTGCAGGTCACCAAACTGCCACCTATCGGGTCGGGGCAGAACCTGCCGCCACCACCCCCTTATTCAGCAGAAACCTCCCAGTACCAACAAACGTCGCAAGGTTGGTTTTAGTCTCAATGTATCAAATTTACCTGACCGTGTTTCCTGTAAAAGAAACATGTTAATTTAGTTTGCTATGCCAATTTGATCAAATAATATAGATGGAAAGGTGCATTAGACTGTTGAAATATTCTAGTCTATTGAAGTATTCTATGAGTAAATCCATACTTCTTACTTTTATTGCCAAATCTATTCTTCAAATTGCCAAAATCTGTTTTGAGAACAAGTTTACATTATACTTTTTGTACATACCAACAGTCAATCAATAGGCCGGGGCACGACATAAGAAAGGCGCTAAAGTATGCAAGGATATATTTCCCATCATACATTAATTTATTTTTTAAATTTCAGTCCAAACGCCTCTCCCGGCGGAGGTGCCCATGCAGCAGGGTAGCCCTATGCCCCCTCCGGACGCCAGCCCCGGCACCACGGCCCTGTCTCCGTACCCGTCGCCCCGGCCCTACCTGCCGGCCACCTCCTCCTACGGCCCCATGCCCCACCTGATGGCCCCCCACCAGCGGTCAGCCGCCCACGTCAACTACATCCCCAGCTCGGGCAACGTGCCGCTCCTCACCGACTACGCCAGCATGCCCTGCCAGCTGCAAGAGCGCATGATCCTCGGCCAGCAGGGCACCCACGGCTTCACCCTGGAGGAGACGCTGGCCAACCTGCCCTACGACGCCATCCAGGCCATATCCAGCAATCCAGGTGAGGAAATGGTTACATGAGAAAGTGTCTGATCGAGAGGGACAGATGGGGATTTTGTTTATTATGCATATGATATATACCTGTGTTGTTTTATGGTAGTAGTGTTATTGTTATGCACACAGTCGATGTTACCCATATTTTACAACATTATCATGAAGTTTCTTGTATCATTTTGTGTGTCAAATATTTATTATAGTGTCCGAATTTTACAACTTTTGTGTGCATTGCATACATTACACTCTTCATGGTTATGAAATGATTATATCGTCCAGTCGGTGCAATAATGGAAGGCAACGACATGTACGACACTTGCTATGGTTTAGGCCATATTTCTAAGTACAAAATACGTTTTGTTCTACTATGTAGAAGATATATTGAAAGTTGTATCGAGCATGAGTAAATTTATAGTAGCTTACACATAATTATACAACTATCTTTTCCTTTGAAGAAAAAAATCATGATAATTCGGAAATTTACGTGCACGAAACTTATGTGTTTGTATCTTACCTCCATGCATCCCCTTTGTACTTTGTTGACAGAGTTTTGGTATAAACATCATTTTGTGAAACAAGTCTCCCCATGTTATGATGCATGCTGTATGTAGAGGCATGTTACTATGGTTTGTGCTTGTCTTCCTGTAGGGAGTGTGTAGCCAAAGCGACTAGTCTCATTGGAGCTGCTATCATGGTGAGTATTTTTTAGTCCAAGTCCACATTGTTCTTTTCCGGTTCCTGTCAAAATAATTATGTGTTTCTTACATTTTGTGTTCACCCTGAATTTTGGAGCTATTTTGAAATAGGCGCAGAAGGTTTTCCGCGCGAAAATGTTGCACTAGTGTTCCCTGTTCTTTTTTTTTTTAATCTATGGATGCATCCCAATTGATATGAACCGTTGTCAGTTTGCAACGCGTGTCTATGATAATATTCTTACGCTGGACACACTTTATTTTCTTATATAACGCACCGTTAATTGTTTCGAGGTCAGTTATTCATTGGCAACATCAGGCCCAATTCTAGTAAAGACTAAATAGCGTATCTATATTTCTAACGTATAAGACCAGTTGTTTACACTTCCATTTCTTTTCTATATAGGTGTAACCGTTCACGAATAGTTCGCTTGAGTTCGAAATGATTTTTAAGATTTATAACAGTGTGCATTATTTTTGCAGATTTCTTGGATACCGGCGGAGATTTAAAAGACGCTGGGTTGACAGATCTAAGTCAGATGGACCTTGGTTCAGACATGCTCTACCTACCGGCCATAGACGGTCACAACACCAATAGCAATACGACTGGCAGCAGTACCAGGAACACGACCCGATGACCTTAGGCCTCCAGCGCCCACGAAATTAAACCTCCCGTGGACATGACCTTAGCTAAAGGCCTCCAGTGCCCACAAACTTAGGCCTCCAGCGCCCACGACCTTAGCCTCCAGCGCCCACTAACTTAGGCCTCCAGCGTAGAAGACCTCATGCCTCCAGCGCCAAGGACCTTAATTAGGCCTCCAGCGCCGGGGTACAGCGCCCACGACCTTAGCCTCCAACGCTCACGACTTTGGCTCCAGCGCCCACGACCTCAGACATTTATATACTGTCCACAATCCTAGGCCTCCAGCGCCCGCGACCTTAAGCTTAGCCCCCCAACGCCTACAACCTTAGGCCAGCGCACATGCCCTAGGCCCCCAGCGTCCACGACCTCGGTACCACGACTGTAATCCTGTTGGACCTACAACCTATCCGCACCATCGTCCAGCAGCTGACCACCACACGGCGCCAAAGATCTCTGCATGCTACATCCTTATTATACTAATCGTGTGCTGCAAGGGTTCGTACTATAAAAGAAAGTAAATATAATGACATCAAAAAGTCTATGGTATACCAGATATTACGGATTATGATTCTAAGTGAGTATGATGCCCTTTATCACGCGTTTTTCCCGGTTACAGGGAAGTTATCTGCTTGAACGTGGGAAACAATTTAAGGTGTTTTTTAAATTTAGAATGCCACTCGTTGAACCAGATGACGTTATCAAAGTATGAATGTGTAGACCTATTAGGTATCCACCTAGTCCATGGCGTTTGAGGTCAAATAATCAATCAATATTGCAAATCTTATGGCAATAGCTTCCGTCATTTCGCGAGCCAATTATGGCCTGATGCTTAACGCTTTCGGAGGAAGCTACTTGCCATTCGTATCAGAACATTATAGAAGTCATTTGACATTGGCCATAGGCCCATGTACTGTCATAAGGGACGTCTTCATGCAGAGGTCCTACCCAGATCATGAGGATTGTGTGGTGTGAAACAGGGCCGTTTTCGTATACTACTTATAGAGCTGTCAACGTTGTTGGTTTATTGGCTAGAGGCAGTGGGTTATGTGCGTGTTTGGACACGAAGAAAATACCTGTATGAATATAAACAGCTAACGTTTTTTCAGATCACGCCTGATGAAAATTAATATGAATTTGCCTCCTTCCAAACTATTATTGCAATACACGGACCGTCCACTTTGAGGAAAAGGATATCTAAGATATCATTCTCAATGTACCCCTAGGTAACTGAATCAGAATGATAGTCCATGACAGTCATTTTTCACGACTTATCGGTTCCAATGTTTTTGGATCTGAATTTGAATCCGTCCGCTTTATTGGTAATATTGAAGCTCCAGGAAGTGCCTTTTAGCAGGCAAATATTTGCAAAGCTTATTTTAACAATATGTACATGTATTATCAACCGATATATCTATACATATGAGTAACAAAAATATATAATACTAGATCTTTGTACATTCTGATTCGACGTGGCGGTAGGACTGCCGTACATTTATTTTTTCGCATTAGAATTATGGAAATACATGAGGCAAAAGTCACCCGTTGAAGAATAATTGTAAAATAGATTGCTTTTGCTTGAACGACGCATTAATTTCCTTTTCTTGAGGGTTGTGCAATTACAGTGAAATCCACAACATAAGGGAATGAGTATTTCTTCTGGTTTTGACTAGATGATATTCCTTATGACTTTCCCAAACTATCATTTTTCAATCAAGTGTCTCGCACGTTTGTCGAAATTACATAACGTTATACAATATGAATTGTTCTCTTGATCTTAGAATATTCTTGTGTATAATCCTCTTACATTTTACAAGGGAACAAGAAAGAATGTTGGAAATATATTGAGCAGAGGGCTATATACAATTAAAAGACTCACATTCAAGGTCTTGATTTTCACCAATTTGCGTCTGTTGCAAAACTATAATATATAAATTGAATGTCAGCTTGGGTGGCTAGTAAAATCACTAGTAATTCTTATGCAACAGAAGATGTACACATTTTATTACACAAACGCTAGCCTGGCTTTATACTAACATGATGGCCCACTCGGAAGAAAAAGTGGAAACACTGCATGAACACAATGAGTAGAATTATGTTCATGTACTAGTCTAGACTAGCAGTGTGGCTATCAATATTGCATGCAGACCTAATCAATCCTATGTTCGATTGGTTTAATATTTGTAATGTTATCCCCTACTTAAACTAACCCGCAAATATCTTATGTAAAGCTTAATGACTAACTGACATTACTGGTCTCTTGTGTGCTCCAATATTCTAATGAAGTGGAATTATGATTTACGTAAATTAAAATAGTGAAAGACAAATTCTATCATAATAATATCAAAGGCAACTTGCAGTAGGAAAATGTTTTTGGTGCAACGCCACGGCCTACAATATTTCCCATTCTATTGTACGATTGTTTTTATTAGATCATGATTGTGCAATTTGGACGCATAAATGCATCAGAATCGTTGGCGAATTTAGACCGTTTTTCGCTTTGCTCCGCAGTGTAAAGTATGCTTTTCTGCATGAGCTAAAAGCTTGATGACCGGTGGAACTGAGACCAGCCAGCAGGAGTCTCATTCTCTGCCAAAATGTCGATCTCTCAAGACGAACATTTGATAATGTAAAAGTGTAAATTTATAATGTATATTCCCTGTACAGTCCCTGTAATTATTATGTCCGTGATAGTATTGTTTACATTATGTTATCATAATACGTGTGCATTTATCTCATTACTTGTATGGAAATTGTACCCTCAAGCCAAAAAAGTGGTAGGAGTGTATTCTAACGTATCCCTGGCACGGAGACGTGTCCATGGATAGCAGGGTGAGAGGTGGGTCCCTGCGTTTGTGTGATAATCAAAATGATATTGTTGAATATTTAAAGGTATATCCTATACAGGGGGGCGTCAGAAAATCCGATACACTCGGTAGCACAGTCAAATTGATCATATTACAAGAAAAATGATAAACGCTGCATATATTATATTTTCCAAGGTAGATTAGATACGTTTTTCTAAATGAAATAGCTCTTGAAGTATATTATCGTCAGTTATACAGTTACACACAAAAACGAAAGGTCAGAATTATGACACTTAAGACATACGCCTAATGGCTCTACGGTAGGCTATATATCTAACGTCTCTTGGGTCACGTCAAAGGCTCTGTTTTTTCCATTGTTATAAGATTATTAGATGTTGGTCCAATCTTGCCAGTGTTTTACCCAAACCTATATTATGTATTCGTAACCGTCTTTAAGTTTACTTAGAAGTCAGGATTTCTTTATGTTTAATCGGAAACCATATCTGTGGCACATTATATAAACATGAAATACATGTAATGGGATTCTTTTATATGTATTGAAATCATATCAAAGGTAATATGTATACTTTGTCTGAGAAATCTACTTACGGTTACAAATTGAAAACACTGCTCAATTGAAACGTTTCCTATCGGTGCAAATTCTGCCCTGGCGGGGTGCTAGTTTCTTCATTAGAGGTGTCAGTAATTATTGTGCAGAAATATCTAAGGGTAAAAAATATCAATCGTAAACGCTCAATAGGCAATTCAATGATATATAACGAATCGCAAACTAAATTCACATGTGGACAGGGTTTGTAATTGCATGTACGTACTTCAAATCGTGGCCGGTGCATTTGTACAAGGCAGACAATAGTGACCCAATAGGCATAAAGCTGTTAAGAACAAGCATATTTTATACACAGTATACTGAGTTTCTGTCAGATTGTTTAGAGTTATTAATCCGAACAATTTCATGAAGTAGGTCTACTTGTTGAAATATTACCAATGCAAGTGGTATTCTATGAGGTGAGTGATTCAGTAACTGTTCATCAAGCAACTTGAAAATCGCCATTGTTACTTGTATGGTTAATTGAATGATTACTCCTGCTATTGCTCTTGAATGTAATAATTACGAGGGTAAATGGCCATGAGTACCTGGTCCAGAGATTCTTCTTTTATCACAGTTAAAATAACTTGAGATCATAATGGTGATGCACGATATATATACGTATTTTCCCCCATTTTATGATTACTCGCAGCATTCCCACACGCCAGTATACGTGTAATTTTATTTCATTTTGAAATATGATATTCAATCTGACAGTGACACCTCGTAGTGTCAGTCTTGGCTTAAGCCTATAAATAGTGAATATATTAGTGCATAGCTTTTCAGACAAATTTGAAATTTCAATGACATAGTTAGGTAACTTATATGGCCTATTGTTTGGTATACTATACTGTATCGATCAGTTACACTTGTTGCACAATTCAGCTAACGTGAACATATTTATAAGGTATAGTGAAGTACATAGAAGCAAGAATGTGATCACTGCTCCTTTTGATTTACTCTTGATAACGATAATACAAAACGGACCTTCAATAGACCCATGACGGCCTTGGGTAATTACTTTTATTGTAAATCACAATAAAATCCCCATTTGGAAAGTTAAACCTCTATACAAAAGATTGTGTTCAGATCTACTGCCTGTCGTTTCTCATGGTCGTGTATGTAATATGTACCGATACATCTATAGTAATGATTGAAATACATAGTAATTTAAAGTTACTTTATTTTGATAACTGGTCCTTTCTCTCCACAGTTTGTAAGAACGTTTGTACAAAAAGGAAAGTTTGTCGTCAGTCATTTGTATAAAGGTCCTTAAATAGGAGCACATAAATTTGTTGGTTGTTAGGTCCGCATGCAACGTGTACCATTTGTATAATAATTGGATACTGTATACATGTTAGTGGTGCTTACATTTCTATGAATTGTTTCTGTAAAATAATTAGCGAATAGTGTCCACATATCTAATAGATGTATAAATTATGTTTCTGTATGCCCATGAACTTTAAGCCAACCCAAAAAGGACGTGGACACACATGGTTATTGTAATTTCCGTCACTTTAAGGCTGAGCGCTTAGGCAAACAAACTGAAGAGGAAATTGTTTTATATAATTAACTTTTCTGTTCATGTCATTAATTAAATGGTGACTTCAGAGCACTATGTCAGATCTGGCACGTGGAAGGTAAGAGAGTACTCGATTGAAGGATTGTGTGCAGTTCGTGTCATATTGTTGAACCTGTTGTTCAATAAATTGGTCTATTTATTCAGAAACCTCGAGTGGTTTTATCTTTTCTTCAATAAATGTGATCATTAGAAGTTCTATTACTACTTGCACAAGGTATCAATTTTATAGTCCTTTATACTTACACCGTGAAATAAAGATATTCTTCTCATAACCAGATGATAACCTCAGAGATGACACCCCTAATTGACGAAAAAGTAAGAAAGTAATTTGTATGAGAGACTCGGAGGATTATTTCCTTCAGGAAAAGTTACTGACTAGACTTCAAACTTTGATGGTTTATAAAACTAAAAGGACACTACTTTTATATGAGTGTTAAAGCAAGGTCGGAAAATCATGTCCAATCAAGGTCACTAAAATAAATTGGAAATCCTGAGAAAAAACCAACTCTGCTCAAGATTACATAAGACTGAACAGGAACAGAAAATTGCGGCCTTATCATTTTAACCTATTATCCTAGAGAGTGCAGGTGACAGTGGCGAATGAAGGGTGTAGGAGTTTGGTTTGGTTTGATTCAGATCCTGGTTTTGTAATACACCGGAATGTGTGCCCCCTTTCCCACTTGACTATAACAGCAAATTGAATAACTAAACTCTTAAACATTAGGACCCTCAAGAGTCTACATCTTCATGCGCCTATTGCATCCCTAATAGGTCAATTGCGTAACAATGTCTTATGAAAGATTGAACTATAGAGAGTTAATTATCTGTTGTGTGTATGGTACATAATTAGTCGTAATTAATTGTAGATAATAGCTAGCTCCAAACGCAGTCTCCTCCTCGTTCGACTGCTGCCGTCCAATACATAACGATAGTTCCTACATCATGACTCCTCCTTTAATCCCCTTTCTGACAGAGAATTATAACTAGCACATGTGCTAGTCCAAGGCTACGCTGTAGTGCCCAAACAAATATGGACTGGCCACCCGCGTCAGTACAAGATGATTCACTATTTCTTATTGAGCGAGTCCGAACGATTAGCTAATTATAAAAAAGGTAATCACAAAATTCGATATGTTTCATTTGGCCCATCGGCTCCCATACCACCGGAGGTTGCCTCCTGTACCAAAAGCCTGCGAGTGGTCGGATATGTTTGAAAAATTATGAAGTGGATACATAGGCTACTAAGGATTTTTCTGTCCATCACAATGCACTACCCTTTTCCCATTTCAACTGAGGGGGCTATGTAGACACAGCTCCATACTATAGCCGCCCTTAGTGTAAGGAAATCAAGTCAACTAAGTGTAATACGGAGATGCCACTCCCTTATCATGAAACCCCTACATATTTGCTATAACAAGTTTTCCATTTCAATAAGCCGATCCCAGTTTACACCAACATTGAAGTTTACCATGAAATATTTTCAAAATTGCCACCATGCTTATACAAAATAAACAAAAGCAATTTGGTCGACAGATTGCCTCCAAAATTGGTAAAATACAGCTATTTTGGCCTTTTCTCATAGGAACCTGTTAGCCCAACCTATAATGTCTAACCCCATTGTGCCCTGAATAACAGCATTTTGATTGGCTGACAAACCTGCAAATCTGTCAGTTGATAACATTTAAGAAATCATAATATTAAAGTAATACTAGGGGATATAGAAAAATACAGTTCTTGCATATTTCAGTCTTTTTCAGTAACCCCAACTCTAGGAAACAAGGATAGCTTATATGGTTATTTTGTCCAACCCTGGGATATAGCAACACTCATACCATACCTCAGGTGCAGTCCTCGCAAAATGTAACACCTGGGACACACACCACAAGCACTACCTCTCAACTACCGAACTCTATCTAATGGTTACAGGGTTTCACCCATTGCGCTGAGACTTACAATTAGGAACCTTGGTTTTCAGCATGGCATAAACGAAAACCATAATATTAGCTTGATCTTTAACCCTCTAATCAGGGTACAAATTCCAGTTTCCCCATGGCATACTTCATCACCCACCGCTACTGTTAACTGCATCAGTGCCCCCTGCCAGCAACAAGCAATCTGAAAATCGGTTCCGAACCATTATTGTCTTGGAATCAGATTAAGGACTTTTAAGGCCTATTTGAGACCAAACATAAGATTTAAGACTACTCAGTATCTCAATGAGAAAAATATTTGGAAATATAGTTCAACATTCAGATACTCGGTCGTAAGCATCTTTTTGCATCTGATGATTAACAACTTTTCATGTTCAAGTCAGATTCAATTTAAGGACCTTTTAGGACCCCCAGCTAGAAAAAAGTTACAAGACTTTAAATGTTACCAATCAGAAGAAAATCAATATACTTTACCAAAAAAAGAAAAAAGTAAATGAAAACGAGAAACAAAATATTTATCAAGAGGCATTTAATGCGGTAAAATTTCCTAGTTGCATATTCTCCGGTACCTCATAATTAAGGGCCTATTTCCATCTGGCATATAGCAGTATAGAACATGTCTGAGGCGACGGAGGTCAGGATCCAAACAGGCACTCTAATGACTCTTAATATAATATATATATATGTTAGACATGATAATGCCTTATACGTATTGTACTGATGCGGATGGTCAGTTGGTACTTTAGTTTAACCATTCTAGTGTTTACACTGAGTCGGGGCTAAAGCAATTTCTCTTTGGTTGGTTGGTTGGTTATTGGGGTTTTACACCGTATCAACATCTATGGTCATATCACGGTGAGAACAAGGTCTTGACAATTCTGTCTGTTTGATGATCGCATCTATGAACTGATCATATCTATGAGAAGGTAGAGACCGTACCCCTACACTTTTACCGAGGCAGGTGTTCTTTAATGTGCAGGGTCCCATAGGCAGGGCCCTACACACAACAGCCGGTGGCCCTCTAGGAGCCTTTGATAACCCAGTTGTTGCCACTGGGAGACATGCAAAGGGGTACAGCAGCCAAGCCAAGGCCCAGAATTGAACCCCGGCCGCCCGCACAACAGGCAGACGCTCTGACCACTTCACCACCCCGCACACCTCAAATTTCTCTTTGTCAAGGGTAAAGAGAGGGAGGGAGGAGTCAAGTGATGTATGTTATTACACCCATATATATATATATCGCACAGTACGCGCAGCACTGAGCAAAGCAATGTTAGCTTTTTTTGGATTTACATCCTGGAAAAGGTCGGTACGAGAAGCTTGTTTTGAAGTTGGAATTGAAGCTGATAGACCGAGAGGTTGGCTGGAGCCTTGGTCAAGGATGGTTGAGCGGATCCTACCCTTTGGATTGTTCATTGTCATCAAGCAAGAGATCTTGTCACGAGTAAGAACATACTTTCATGCAAGTGTTTTTTCATAATGCGGAACTATATTATGTATTGGACATGCAGTCCAATGGAGATGGACTGCAGATGGGAGCTAGCTAATATCCTGGGACAAACATACGACTTATAACAACACCCTAACTATAATGGATAGTAAACATATCATAGTTCAGTGTTATCAGACATGAAGCCACTGGGCAACTTTGATTCACGTTGATTTGATAAACATGCTTGTCTTTTAATTACACGTACAACAACCAATTCAACGTAACAGTTTATGATTTTAGACACATCCAGTAACCAAATCAAATAGTGTAAAAACAAACTGTCCTATATAGGCCCCATAAGACAAATTATTCGCCTGTCAAAATCACATTTTAGTGTTATTAACACCGCCAGCTGGTATTGTCAAGTGCAGATGTTCTGCATACCGGTTTATATGCGGAGATGTTCTGCATACTATGCGCTAGGTGTTAATTAGTGTCTCACCACTAACACAATAGCTTTCATTACCTCCCAGGGAGTGGTCAACGGCGTGCTAGCTGATTGTTTTTTTATTTTTAGATTGAGTCCGGTTATTTTTGCCCTCTGGTCTATATTAATCACAATACCAGCTAATTGTGACATTTGTATTAGTATTAATAACTCTGATCCAATGTTTGTGAATGTTTGTGTTTTTGCTTGTTGGGAAAAACAGAATACTCTTCGAAATGCGGCGATTTTCCTGTTAACACAAACATGGATGATTTCTGAATAACTAAGTACCACAAGTTGTAGACATGACTAGGCAATCTTCTTGTAGCTTGATGTGCCAAACGTGCTTAAATTGTATAAAACGTACACGAACTTTCCTAAAAGTATAAAACACATTACCGTTGGCATTATATGAGATGGCTCAGGATTGGTTACGTTTGGGATAAATAATAAAAGATGGCAAAAAAAAGAAGACAACCACAGCAAATACTTAAAACTCTTCCAACTATTTGTTGTGATTCGTCGCGTTTATTTTGAACATGTTATACATTTGTAGAATACATTAGGTACGTTTCCCTCAAAACAAAAAAAAACAAGAAATGGCAATTTGTTTAGCTTTGTTCCCTTTTGAAGTTTCTTACCGACTGATGGCCACTACGTCACATAGATACATACATACATGCGTCTGGGGGTATCCGCAGGCTGAACATAGACTGGCTAAAGGTGCTAGGGATGAAGGGTCACCTCCAGGGTGTCCCCTGGAGGAGGGGTGACACCCGGGGTGAGAAGGCACACGGTCAGAGCTGTCAACACTGGAGAGAGAAGCACCCGCCGCTACTGACAACGAAACCTAGGTAGGACGTATGTACACGAACTCATCGGACGACGAACCGTAGAATTATAACAATGCTGAACAAGTATCAAAGGAGTGGCCCTGGGGAGGATGGGTCAACCAGTTGAAGTGTTCACGAATACGTAATGGAATACTCTTCTAACTAATGCATCTATCACTATAACTCCTGAGAGGAAAGTAAAAATATTTCCCTCCTAATGAAATGCTGTCTAGAAATGCACGCTATACAGAATTTGTAAGGTGGAATAATAATGTCATGCTTAGTTCTAGCTTAAGTTCAGTAAAAATAAAATTCTATTCTGAAGATTGTCTCATGACAAAATACAAGCACCAGATGCTGAAGCTGGCAGGATAATGTTAAACCCACTGATTGAATGCAATCGACGATAACCAAATTCAAATTTTCAAGACGGCAGATACACAAAATTGAAACTTTCATTTGATTGTAATCGAGCAGTATTAAGTACAACATGACACGCAAGGTGGCACCAGTAGTTCATATGACTATGACTATACAAACAGTACGACACCGACGGCGTGCCTTAGAGATCTCCTGCGCACCATTTTCCTTGTAATCTTCATGGAATAATTAGTAAACGCTGCCAGACACACTTGTCAAAAAAGTCTGTGATATACACGCAGTTCCGTATAATTACTAGAGAAAACAGGGCATATATTGTACACAGTGGATAAGACGCACAGATGTATGAATTACGAGATTAATGTCATGGACTTATGAGGTGGTGAATTTTTATCAACAAGACCAAACGACATAATGACCAAAGTTACTATCAAAAGTATTTGATAGTGATAGGTCGGCCCATTTTAAATCTTTAGGCCTAAAATAATCAAACAACTTAGACTCTATTGACAGTGTGACGCCTATGTTTTATCATTGAATGGAAATGATTCAGACACTGACAGTGACTTAGGCCTAGATATCTATTATTTTTTTGATAAGATATTTTGATGGTAGGTCTGAAAAAATGACACTATAGTGACAATTTCACAAATAAACTGACAGCACCGGAGAACTTATTGACAGTGTGACGCCTATGTTTTAACATTGAATGGGAATGATTCAGACACTGACAGTGACTTAGGCCTAGACATACCAGAACTCAGATGTAATATTTTGATGGTAGGTAAGAAAAAGTGATACTATAGTGACAATTCAACAAATAATTTAATCTTTTGATCATAAATGATTGCTTTCGGAGCCTCCATAATACATTGACAGTGTCGGAGGGGGCTTAGGCCCAGCCTCATTTGAACTGCTGGAAAAGATATATGTACCTACCTGTATAACCTGAGTCCTGAATGCTTCCGAATACTTAAATCCTCAACAATTATTGGGTTTAGTCCAATGTCATCCTGGTTTTCTGAGTTCAAAGTATCGATGCAGGCGTGCGGGAAGAGAACCCGGCGAAGGGTTGACGCCATGACAGTGACAGTGTGAGGCCTCCACGTGTCCGATTGATCCAATGTTTTGCCTTCGATACGAACGCATGATTCACGCATGAGTTTTCAATGCGTTGTATGCGTTTAAGGGTATCCAGACGTCAAAATATATATATTGAAAGCATCAGATACCGCCGTAATCCAGGTATCGAGGCGGCGAAAGAGGAGCCTCCCGTCGAAAGGTCCGACCGAGGCGCCTGCCTCGAGCGGTCTGACAGTGTCAGGCCTCCACGCGTTCGGGTGGAAAATGGCGCGATGTATTTGCGCAAATTCTCGCGTTATTTCGCAATCTCTGAATTTCTGGACAATGAGAAACCTATCTATGGGTCGAAATCTATCTGTTGGTATCAATAACTAAAGTTAGAACGACCGATTTCATGGTGAAATAGGCCTGCAAAATTGATGACCTTTGACCCAGATTCCTTCTTCACCGATGAAAGCCGGCTGCTGCGCGTTTACGCGTTACAGGCATAACGCGGCGCCCGATGACCGTAACGATCATAATTCCACGCTTGAATGTCTGATTTGCCCCATTTTGGACGATTTAAACGATCACTATGTCTTCTACATATCCAAATCTCTGCGATGTAAGCTCAAATAAGCCCCAAAATGTGGTTATTTTAGCTCAGAATCGATTTGGGACATCGTCACTTTGCCGCGTTACAGGCATAACGCGCAGCAGCCGCGCGATGGGACACGGTCACCATTGAAATAGCATTGGGACGTTTGCCGCGTTACAGGCATAACGCGGCAGTTTACCCTCCATAGGAATAGCATTGGGACATTGCCGCGCTGGGCATAACGCGTTTTTCTGTCACCGATCTCTGAAGTATACCCAAGAAGAGAATAGGCCGGCTTCGATTTAAAGCTTTAAAGACTTTAATGTCAGATTCTATATGATTTCATCGACAGAGTGATGAAGCCGACCTATAAAAAGGTAAAGTTGGAGGTCCATCCTTCTGACTGAACCAAATTATTTTAATAAGATGCCTGTTAGTTGTTAGTAGTTTATAACATAGACTTGTAATATAAATAGATCCGTAATTCAGATAGAAATACTTGTGTTAATAAGACTGACACCAAGGAGTTGATTTAACTGCAATTATCGATTTACAAAATCGGAGCAAACATAAGACATTAGGACTGTTCCCTATTTGTAGACATTTTGATATTGGCATACTCAAAACAAAGCGCTTCTACATTAAAGCAATTGACTAGTTTGCTTAGTCTTGTTTAATAAGAATAAGCCTGTGTACAGCTGGAGGCAACATTAAGTCCAACATTTAAGTCTTAAGGATTGGGGAGTGTCGCTACTGACTAAAGTTTGATAACTCTGAGGGACCATTCACCTTTACAGACTACTCAACTCAGTCGGAATCTACGCTCACGGAATGTCGAGGGCTATCATTTGCAGTCTGACATCTTTCAAGTTTTAATAATCAAAAAACTCATGAGCCTATATAACATCAATTGCATTATCTTGATCTACAAGATACGACCGATGAAATCAACGTATGAAATCTGCACTATTAGGTCAATTACGATGACGGAGGAAACTCAAATTAGGCAGTGATACTCGGACAATTAATTTCTTCATGTACAGTCATAAGCAATCTCTTTATAATACAAAAGCCACAGGGAAGTACTCATTCCTGACGACTATCAAAATGCTATACCCCGAAAATGATGATAACATAAGATAACAGATTCGCTATCAAACAATGGTAGGTATAACCTCCGTGGTAGCAGGTAACACAATCACGATACTGTCAAAACCCGGCAAGGCGCAGTCTAAGTCTTTTAAATTCCACCAGGCGGCGCCACCCGAGCCGTGGTTCGGGCGGCACCCACCAGGTGAGGTTAGTACTGCCGTTGGTACTGTGGTTGTGGCGAGTTGGGGCCGGAATACTGGTTGTACTGCTGTGGGGGGTAGGACTGGAACTGGGGCTGCGGCGCCATGGGCTTCTGCAGCTGGGGCACGCCCTTCCTGTAGACCAACATGTTGAGGGTGGGCTTCCTCTTGATGTACTCCACCGCCTTTTTGTGGGTGACCACCGTGAAGTCGTGCCCGTTCACCTGCGAACATATAGCCATGTGTATGACAGAATAGACCTACTTGTGAGCAGAATTTGTTCGGTTATTTTATAAGAATATATTTGGTTATTTGCAATAGTAAATAGGTAGTCTATTTTGACAGCGTGAAGAAAAACTATATTTTATATTAGAGGTTGCTTTAGTGTTTTGCATCATAGATCTGGTTACTTAGTGTTTTGCATCATAGATCTTTTACTTTCCTCCTTCGTTTTGGGATTATAAAACGTTGTTTTTTTTTAATAATTTATCTACTATGCAATTAACCTGCAAAAGTCCGACCACAGTTCGGTTGCGGTGTAGTTGATATGACCAATCGTAACTGGCTTTGCTTGAACACTGTCGCGGATCACAATCATGACGGAATGTGGTTCTATGTAGGACTACAGGATCAACTAAGTCCCGTCTTGATGCTTACCTGTAAGATCTTATCGTGCATCTGTAGACCTGCGTGATGGGCTGGTCCGTTCTCGTAGATGAATGTTATGTAAATCCCCTGAAAAAATGATCAGGAAATGAGTGTTACGGACATTGTATAACTTAAGTTCTTAAGATGTTTTCTTTTTGGGCAATTTTTATAAAGACTAATTAGATAAGAAAACAAAGTCAATGTACATGTGGTTCTTTTTAGTTTTAGGTTTTCCAGCACAAACATATTTCAAAAATGCCATTTCTACGTTCTCGTTCTACTACAAAACGTTATCCTCTCTGATATTGATCTAAAGTTCATACCTTATCTGGATACCCCTGTGGACTCCGGTTCGGGTCCTGGTCGATCCCACCGCCTATTTTGAAGCCACATCGGAAGCGCTGTTTGCCTTCGTTGTCAAAAACGGGGTTGCCATGTTCGTCATGCTCGGGATCTTTCCGAAGTACTATGGGAATCTGCAGACAAATAAAACAATCCATGAACAGAAATAAGAAATGGTTGAGTTGGGTTGGGTATCAAATCGCTCTAATAGAACGTCACCTGCTCATTCAAATCCAAGTCCGACTGGTTCATCGACCACAGATGACAGAATAATATCTATCTAAAACTTTCCAGCTTTTAAACCGGAGCTGCTCAGTAAATATGACAACTGATAAGAGGATCGTGCTGTTATTGATCCCAGTATAACTTTGGCTTGTAAGCAGTAAACTGACGACGGCTTTTCTTGTATATCCAAACTGACATAGACCTATAGTGTGTTCCTAATATTCGTCAGCATAAACAAAGGCACTGATGTAGTTATCAAGATAACCATCCCAGAATTAAATAACTACCCAGGCTTAGTTATGACGATTATGACTGCAGCATGACAAAACACTATCCTTCCAATTCCATATAAGTTTCTTTTTGGAAGTTTTGATTCATGCAAATATCAGATTATGTAGATTTTTTTATCAAGTTTGCTGCGAGAGACAAATTGTAACTGTGCAATCCGTTTACTTTAAACCATGTTATAGTTAGGTATATACACGGCAAACACAGAGTAACAGATGTGACCATGTCATTAGGCAAATAACGGCGACCCTGGCAGAAAAATGTCGCTCAACTATCACCATGTTCAAACATCCACCCACAGACTTACATTATGTGATGGGCTGGCCTACTTATACCAGCAAAAAAAGCCTCTCAGACTGCCGTCACTCACATCACTTTGTAACTGTATTATGTTTTTCTCTTTCAAACCGAGGACTACGGGTAAACAAGTAGGTTAGTCCCTGTCATAAAACCCATCCCTCAACTGTTAGATTTGAAGTTCAACCGCGGGACCCTTTATTACACAGTATTCGCCCGCGCGATTCGCGGATTCTGCTATGGATATATTATTGCATGTATATATCTATATTATACCTTTGGTTGCATGATTGGAAAGATTGTGGGCTTACTATTTGACGGGCGAGGCAAACATATGGCACACCAAATAAAACTTTGGTCTTGGAATGTTCTGTTACTTATTTTACGATAATATAAAAATCTGATTTTGTGACAATTTTCTTCAGTGCTCGGTCTATGCGAGTAACGTAAAAGATGACGGTTAATGAGAAACCTTACTAGAACTATAGACCATGTAGCGTTATGTGTCATTAAGTTAAAAATAGACCACAATTTCAGACCTTTGAAGGATAGCACTTTTGAATACATGAGTGCTATTCCTCATTTATTGATTTAAGGTGCGTGTGGTGACGGGGCCTGGGTTGACTCTAGGTGATCAAGACGGCGATTTTTTTTTACAGAGCCCACAACCATTAAAATATTTTGGATGAGCGTGATCCTTCATCACACCGCCCAGAATACCGTGTAAAAAATAATCAAACCCTTTATTGATGTAATACTTATAGCCCGAGGGGATTCAAGATTATCAGTTTTGGCTACATTTGGACACATTCTGGGTACCATGCATACGATATTTCAATTTGACTTCCGTACAATTTGACTTCAATTTGACTTTCGTACAGCAAAAAGAAAAAATTAACGATCAAGCACTTAAAAATTTGTAGTCAGATGATGCATTTAGATTCTGTGTGACTGGGAAAGTAAATGGACCTTATTTCATATAAGTTCTCTAGATACAGCATGTGGAGAACCACAATTGTAAGATCTATGGGAGAGAGGCAACAACAATGCATTCATGCGATGTAACCGCTACCAAAATCTAATCGTGAAAACATTTTTCATGTTTTCCACCCATGTGTCAACTCTACATGCCCTTAGTACTACAGGCCCACGCATTGTGTTTTCTAGATATATACATCTCCATCTCCACGTGCAGTTGACATTTCTTTTCTTAGTAATTTATGTTTTTCCTCAGTGCATATTTTGATACCATCAAGGTCTGGTGGCCTCCAGCGCGGGAAGGTTGGGGTAGATTAACCATTAATCAGCCTGCCCGCATCAGGAGGTCTGACACGAGTCAAAACGACCTGTTACCACCCTCACTGACTCATGTACAGACTATACGTTACCTCTGGCTATAAAATACCAATGTTTTGACGTACCATGAGGGTCGGTTATAAAAAACGATTATTTATGAGAGTGATGCTTTTAGAAAAATATTTATCAGGAATGCTTCTAGAAAAATAATGATCAAATTCCATATGGCTCACTAAACTAAATTTTCAGGAGGCTTTTCCTCGAAATGTAGGGCCCTTAAAAATTATGTAGTGAAATTATAGAATAACAGTGACGTCTGGGAAATAACTCCATCTGTCTGGTCCTAGTAAAATTCCAATACTCTGTTATAGGATATTATTTTAATTTATTACCCGACAGTCGTAGTCGTTATATAATTTTGCACACACCCTTAAACCCGAAAGTCGAGGACGTCTCCTTCTTAATATCTAGAACTGAATTCGACTGTTGTGGAAAACCGTGAGACTAGAGTTGTTGATACATGCCACATCATAGAAATGGAACCTCATTTCGACTGTCGAGTTGAGTTCAGTTGAGTAAGGCAGTGTGGCCGGGGCTTCACGCCACATACGGCATACTTATACATCCCTGCTATGGTATTTTTGAACTATTGTTAATGTTTGATTTAAGACTGCGTAAGATTCGTGTATATCCAAGTCTTCGTAAGTTGCTTTCCAGAATGTCTGAGTAATTCAGACCGCGTTTAAAGTTTGTCCATTCACTTCCCAATAGTTCAAAAGAAATGAACGATGAGGGAGCTTCTTAATATGAAAGGGGTTTTATTCAATAAACATCTCATCCCGAGTCAAAGCCACCATGTATAAGTCTTCATCAGTCCACCTCCCATCTCCTATCAGCAATCAACCACATTTAGAACACGAGTTGCTCCAACGCCTTCTAGACCATTCTAGCATTCAGCTCTAACACAATCCTATGTCCGAGGTAGTGGGTATTGGTAAACTCCAGTCTGTTACACGGAGTCGATGTACTTACTCCAGGTATAACTCCTTGGCTAAACATGTTTAGCTGATGTTCTCACTAAACTGAGTGATTACTAACTTCTAACCAACTCACTCACTAACTGCTCGCTCCCTACCTTGCAGCGCCTTTTATACTGGTTAACAGGTGGCGCTAGGAGCGTAAGATATTTCTCCTAGGAGTAGACTAGAAGTAGACTTGCTAAGCCTGATCCTTGTTGGATTATATATTATGACAATGTATTAAAAGTACTAAGCCATTAGTACATTCGACGGCGGTCAGGTGTTTGAGTTTAAGGAGGTGGACGACATAGCTCAAACCAAATGAATATAATGAACTCCCAATTTTGATGATTGGATATATTTGTTAAACCATGGTGGGGTGGCCTTGACTCTCGTGGTACATTCAACACAGTATCAATAGATTTGTAGATCCGGTTTCAACACAAATTCACAGTGAAATTATTCATTGAGTTGATTTCCACATTTTGAAGCTCAAGGTTAGCAGAACTCGTTCATAAAATGACAAGGTAAGTGTTAAAAATTGATAACATGATTATTTGGATAACAACGTAAATGATGACATAATCATGGTTACAAAATGACAAAGTCAACTTTAGAGGATGAAGTATTCGTCATCTTTAGGTATTCACTTAGTACGTGCCTTGTGCATTAAAGTCAGTTCTCAGCATCGTTAGCTTATTTTAAGATTCAAAGATTGCGACACCCGTGCATAAGGTGACAAAGTGAGTTCACAGAATTGTTGGCCCATATTAAGGCCTAGGGATAACGACACCCGTGCATAAGGTGACCAATTCAGTTTTTGACTTAGTACATGCATGTACAGTTTCTGATATTTATGATTTGTAACACAAGTCGACAGAACTCAACATATATACAGTGTAGGGTTGTCTTAAACTTCTAAGAGTAACAAGTGTACATCAAATCCAATTTCAGAACAAATTAACACAACATAAGTCAATTCAGAGAATTCGGACATTTTGAACGAACGACTTTCATGATACAATGCGTGTCGAATTTCAATCAAATTTCAACCAGAACAACATTATTTACAATAAATACAAGGTCTCTGTATCAGGTTTAGTAATACCGAGCAGTTGGAACCAGAAAATACCACCATTCCCGTCACGCGTCCGCCAGCTATACTTAGTACACGTGTACTTAGCGGGACGCTTGACTGGAGTTCCCCCCAAGGTTTGACCTCGATTTGGATCCTTCGGGCGCGAAGCGCCCGGATGGCAAATTTCTGCTTCGATCAAACTTTCAAGTTTGATTGTTCGACCTGATATTTTGGGCCGATATGAATTAATTCTGGCGCTTGATTATGTTGGTTGGGGACCTAAACTTTAGTTTAGCACAGATTTTATAAGAAATTATACGATGCTTTGATCATGCTAGCCGATTTCAGAATTTGGATCTTTTGGATCAAAAAGGGGTTTTCCAAATTAGCCTCGTTTTGACGTCATTTTAATCAGTGTCGCTCATCTTTTTGGTCGGAGAGGACGTATTTGTTTTTCACTCTCTTTTAACAATGGCCCGAGTCGCAGTTTTCTGTAGTCAAAGGGAGAGCGGGATCGAGGGGTACAACGACCTGATCGTCGGGGATACAGCCCACAGCCTGACCGTGGTGGAGTGTGCAGATGCCGGGACTGCCGATTTAGCCGGGGCGGCTTTCGCGCACCATTGCGTGTGGCCCGACGACCTGTTAGTGATCGTGGTCAACCTTCTGGACATTCTACGATGGGACGCGGAGCTGGAGTTATACATTCCCCTTTTCTCTTCCACTACGGCCGCGGTGACCTTTTACGGGGAAACGCTCAACAGGGCTTTTCTTAACCTGCGCAGTCACCCAGCCCCCGCCACCGTGATGTTCACCACCGTGACGGGCATCAACACGGAGTCTTGGGAGTTGACGTGCGAGGACGCGTATTTTCAACGATGGATGAACCACTTGGTGCCCCGGGTCAACCGGGAGGTTCGCCATGCTAACCGCTGGTTTGGCGTTCCAACAGCCGACCTGGGTCACCGCCTCCACATCACGCGTCAGACTGCAGACGGGGCCTTCACCGTCCACGACTACCGAGAGTTCGTGGACGGTTTCATGCCGACCCATCGACAGCTTCGACGGTGGGCTCGCGCCCTGGGCCGGCTCCTTCGCCAGCTCCCAATAGCTCCCCTCTAGACCAACCCCTTCCCCCCTGTACATACCGATTGCCTGCGGTGATTAGTGGGTCTTAATTCCCGGCTAGTGATTGAGCCATAAACATTATTTTGACAATTATCAAGAGTTCATCGGATCCAATTCCCGGCCAGTGATCGGACCACCAAGGACTAGATGTTTTTCTTTGTGGCTGTTTTGCCGGACTGTTCGGGGCGACTCGTCGGAGCTGTTTGGGGTTTCTTTTGCCGTTGCCGGGCGTCGTCCCCCTCGTCTCCTCGCCTGCCACCGGGTGCCTTCCCCTCGTCGAGTTGGTCCAAGCCTCGACCGCTCCGAGACCGGGTAAGTTGAATCTTCCTTTTCCCACCGTTTCTTGCATGTTAGGCAGGCTACTAATCGTAGATTTTAAGGAGATTGTTGGCCAAATTCTTCTTGGTGGTTCTCGGCTCGCCCTCACGTGGTTGTATTCCGGAAGCTGATGTCACTCCCGGAACCAGAAACTGTTTCGCTGGTGATTTTAGTAACGGGTAGCGTGGGTGGCCACCTAGTGTTTACTTTTGGTTCCAAGATGGTGGACGCGGGCCGAGAGTCAGGATCTTGCGTACTAAACTTATTATCTTTTCCAGGTCCTGCGGTATGTTAGGGTGATGTAAATGAAGCAATGTGACACGGTTGGCACTGAAAAGCGTCAGGCTATATAATTTTAGTGGGCGGATTGTTTAGGCTAATATGATCAAGCATTTTACCTCGCGCGTAGTTGGGCGATATTAGGGGGTTTTCTGACTAGCGGCTTGTTGACATTACCGATCTAAGTAGGTTTTCTGGAGTGTGGGTAATTCGTATCGTATTGTTATTATTTGATACTATTAACCGTTGGGGACTGACACTGCACATGATAATCAGGTACGGATGGCCAGATATTCCGGTCTGAGTTGTACAATACTAGATTTGCTGTAACAGGATTCTTTGTTTAGTCGTTATTCGTGCAGGACATTAGTGTAAATGTCTACATTGGAAACAATTCACATGGGGTGCCCTAGGTAGCAAACGCTTCCTAGGGTGTTTTACCCTGGTAAGTTTTAGATGACAGTAGGTGACCAGTATTTTGGTCCAGACCTCCCAGCATTAGATTGGCTGTGACAGAATTCTTTGATGAGTTGTCCCCCTTACAGAGTACTGGAAAGATTGACGTGTCGGCCACGTAAGGCGACACCACAGGTGGAGCCGTCCAACGAGCTGTTGGCGACTCCAAGGTAAGTTTGAGATGTAGTGGCGAAGGCCACAGATACCCATCCCATGTTTTAGTCCAACAGCAAGACTTCGTCAGTGTCATTGTGTTAGAATAAGTGTTAGAGTGAGTATTATTGTCCAGAGTCGTCTCGAAGAGGAAAAAATACTACTGTGAGGAGACCGAGATGAAGTTTCTAAGACACTGAATGAATTTTCAGATGAAGATTCTGTGTGTGTCCTTGGAAAAAAGGAATGGTATCCTTATTAAGAGCTAGAAAGGCACCAACACCACAAAGATTATCAAGCGTCTCAAGCAGAGATACACACGTGAACTCTGCGGCAGCTCGTGCGTTCATAGATCGGGCCCAAGTGGGCACCGTTCCGCTGAACACAGAACCACGCCTATCAGCACCTGAGATTTCCAAACACCTCAGATAGTGATATCTTTGCGATGAATGCGTGAAAGCCTGTACCCACAGGTTGGAGTTGAGCCATCACAAGAACATCCACCTACAAAGGTTTCATGAGTGCCCGAGAGGTGATGCAAAACTGTCCCGCTCAGATTCCCTAACCGACCTCATGGGGAGATAAGAATAATGATAGGAATTGGATCCCTGGTGATTTACCTTAAGGGGTCACAAGGGTCAATACTCTTGATAACACTCTTTCTGTACAGTGTGGTAGAATAATTACCCAATACACTCCAAAGATTTATACGCAAACAAGTTAACACCCCCTTCAAGGGTGACAACTGTTCTAACATATTTGACTCCATTTTATGAAGCATCCGCTTTAAACCCCCAGTTTGTTCTTATTGAATGATTATACCCCGACAAAATTCCTTCTCTTTCTGCTAGTTACAGGTGGTAGCTCGGCGTTCACCCCCTTACATTCAGCCTGGGGTTTGAAGACCGAGTTCCACTTTATATTGGGTAGTGGCGCCCTTCTGATAATGCAAACGGGTGCGCCACTAACTCCAAACGGTTCACTGAATAGATATTATACCTATGTTAACAGTAACATCTCACTGTCTACCCTATACTCCACATCACATGGGAAAAACCAACATGACAAGCGATGGGGGTAGCGTTTTCATTCCGTGAGGTATAAATGTCATTAAAGGACATTAAGTAGTAACTGTACAAAGGTGGCTGAGATTATTCGTTCCTTATTTGTTATCACTAGAGGATCGGGTCTCAGATTCAGGTTCACTTCTGATCGGATTCCCGGTCCTCATTAGTTACATGTGGTTTGTCGGTACTCTCCCATTCATAGGACCAGAATGGGCAGCACCGAGTTTCCATTGTTATAATTGGGAGCAGACTGCATATATTTTTTTTTTTTTAATATGCAGCCTACACCCCCTTTAAATTATAGAGATGTGTAAATGCATCTCCTTAGATCACTTACTTCCAGACAGCACCTAGTAAGTCGGGCCTTTACCGAAGTACAGTACAAGGTTAAACCCGTTTTCTTGTTCAGGTCTATGCCCGTTTCTCTTGTGGAGAGTCAAGACTACTCCTGAAAAGACTCCGCCCCCAGCTTATCCTAACTATGCGCATGCCGGGCAGGGATAGGTAGTGCTAAAGACAGAGTTAGAATTTTTTTTTATCTCCTTTCTAATAGATCGGGTAAACTTATCAGCTCTGGGTGTCAACCAAGTTTATTGTAGCTTGTTCATCAGGGAATCAGTAGTCCATGTCCCCCCTCTTCAGCTCAACTGTTGAGCGGAGACCTGGATGCTTTTAGCGCCACGACGGCGGTCAAGACTAATTTTCATTCATTTATTTTATTTTATTTTCTCGACGGCGGTCAGCTCTGAAGCCGCTCATTCCCTTTATTAATTTTAATTATTTCTAATTTTTACCCGGGTCGAAACTTGACTTCTTGCCGTTTTGTCTCTGTCCCGATTAAAACTGGTCTAAAAGTGGTCTAAATAATTTAGTCTTGAATTATGGGCAGTTGTTCATATACTAGTTGTCGTTGGATCCTGACTTTTTATGTTAAAGTCAGGATCCTTTGACCTAAGACATACGGTGATCCAGTGGCCATTTACACATAACCAAGACGACGGGGCTATTAATAAGGACAGCACCTCGCTCCACCGCCTTGTGAGTTTTCGCTACAGCTTCTCCCCCCCCAGGGATAGCTTGTCCCGTCTGAGGGAGTCGCGATATAGTGAGAGAGAGCCGAGCACCCTGTGAATGTCATCAATTCGCTGTTGTCCCGTAACTACATTTCCTTGTGACCTCCGTTATAGCTCCCAAATATAGCACGCCTTGTCAGGATTTGCACATATCCTTGCCGCTGCAGCGTGTCTATGCCAGGAGCAAACGAGCCACGTATAAGGTACTCTCGTGTGCTGTCACAGAGCGTCTCCCCTGAGAATGTTACTAATTATACTGCTTTCTTATTATATTTTGCCCAAAATTCCCTGAGGAAGAGCTCTTAGTTACACAAATATTGGTTTGCTTTATATATTAGTTTTTTAGGTAAATTTCTTTCTACTCGTCGATTTTTTTTGTGATGAAGGGACCGCTTGTCAGGAGCCAATCCACCCGGGGCATAGTGACTGCCATGGTCGGGCGTCCACCCCAGTGCCCTTCGCAGCGTCAGTGACGCGTAACCCCAACGTCCTGCCTCCTGTCAGGCACCACTGACACCAGGCCTGTGGGCAGGCTCCTGCTGCTTGTGCAACCCCCTCATCTTTGAGAAGAGTATATATGTAAGCATGCTAAAGAATAGACAGTGGCGTTCCCCAAGTGACTCCTGTACTGCAGCCCGATCCTAGCGGTAACAACAGCACAGGGGTCAGGTGTAGATGGTACTTGCTTGGGGAAGTTCACTTCGCTCGTTGGGAGCATTGGTCCCGTTGAGCGCTCTTAGGTTTTATACAGAATTTTGAGTTTTTCTTTTAAAATGCTAAAATTTTGCGACACTAGGATCGGTTCCAAATGGTTCCCTACTTTAAAAGCGTTGCCAAATCGTTAACAATGAGAGTGTTGAGCTAGGCTACCGGGCATGGGGCACTCGACTTGAGTGAAATTTAGATAACCCATGGGTCCATAGAGAGACGGTTGGACCAGCCTACCCGACCCAAGTTTCCCTGACTGGTGAATCCTTATTGATCAGGCTAGTCAACAGAACCCTACCTACCCAAACAGGTATTGCCCAGCGAACTTCCTGTAACATTTTAGTTTTAGTATTCGTACCTCTGTGTCATTAATTCACCAATTTTACCTGTACAGTACTAGGTCAGGTTTTAACACTCGTTACATTGTCATATGATAACTTCATAAACCGTTCCTGGATTTATTTCGGATGTCCCTGGCCTTATTGTCTTTCGTGCAGATCCTGTTCCGGTCGCTGTTGAGGTGGGCGTGGTCGATCTAGGAGGAGCGTTAGGCATTGTTCCTTGTCCCAACACCGGTTGAGGCCAGTCCGCTCCGACATCGGACCACCCTGCGTCGATGAGGCGAGGTACTCCCATGGGTACAGGAGTGGCTAGCCCCGAGGAATATCTCAGTAGTCTGGCCCTGGTATTGTATTTTAAGTTACTCATCATCAGACGGGCTAGTTTTTTAGATACCCTCAGGGTGTCGGGTAGTGGCACCTTAGATGGGTGCTGTCCAGGTCTAGTCGCTGCTCCCATCAGCTGCGCCCCCCAGGTTACCGTCAGAGTATACTTCAGACACAGCTGGGTCACCAGTAGATCCCTAATGAGCACATAGCCTTCCGTATAAGTGTGGTCTGAAGGCATAGCCAGTTCGCCTAGGAAGATTGTTTCTATCATATGTGGATTGGCAAACTGTACGTACAACCCATCCACAGTCTTTCTTCTAATATTTCTCCACTTTCGCCACACGAGGACCACTATGGCGATGACGAGTACTGCCAGTAATATAGCAAGTACTGCCACCGCAGTGGGGTTGGCGGTCGTGTCCGGGCATCCAGTTAGTTCCTTTTCACTGCGCAGCAGCTCCTCCGGGTCCGCCGCTTCCAAGGCCATGGCCCGAGGTAAAGTCATGGTTAGTCCGGCCAGGGCAGCCTTGCCTTGGTGGTTCCGCCAGCACTTCCAGAGAACACATCCAATAATTGTCACAGCTACCACTATGCAAAAGATGGTGAGGAGACCAAAACCGCCTCCGAAGTTGCCTATAGAGAACCACGGGGCGTGTTTCTCTACCTCATAATGGTCAGTCGCTTTCTTGATACCCTTGGCCAAGTCTTTACGGTGTTTTTGTATTCGTTTGGCCAAGGAGGTTACAGGTATTTTGGCCTTCAGGCTTTCCTCGATTTCCAGCAGGTCTTTCCTAATTGTTTCAGGGATAGGGTCTGACTCTAACATAGTGGGTTCGTTTTTGGACGTCGTGAAATTCATGTCCCACCCCTTCACACGACTTGCTGCTTCCAACAGGTCATTATGTGGGTACACAACCGTGGTGATCCTGGTGTGCCTGTCACAATTTCGCAAGCTATACGGTATCCATGCTCCTTGTGTTTGGAATGCACAGTCGCATTCCACCTGAACCCTTGCATAATTTTCTATGTTCACTCCGACCGCAGGCTGGTTTCTGCAAATCATTTGGCCTCGGGTGTCGGCGCTGACCACTAGCATATCTCCGTCGTCTAGATACACTGCCATCTCTCCGAAGTCTGCTTCCAGTAGATAGTCCAGCTCACATTTTTCTTGGATCGCTAGGTCGTCGCGCCTCAGTAGCGCAGCAGTGCAGGTGTTGTCTGTAATCTTTTTCATATAAGGTAGGTCCTTACAGAGCGTGATGGTCTGTCCATAACAACCTGACCAACTGCCACTAGCCAATGGTACGTAATACTGGCGGGACATGGACATGGCGACACTTTTGGGTAGATTAACAATTTGGAGAGCGTCCTTCTTAAGTCGCCCCCTAACCGTCACTGGCACAGGAAAAGTTAGTACTTCGTAGACCCGGAACAAATGTTCATCAGCCACCACAGGCACCCTTACATACACTATAAATTCCTGAGTGGTTTCATTGAATTTGAACGAAGGTTGACTGTTCTCGTAATAGAAGGAAGGATCTGTGAACGCGACATGGAACCTGGGGTGGATCCCCTTCAGATATCTGTTCACTTCCTGGACCGCTCCGACCATATATTGGCGGGGTACCAAGTCCATAGTCAGCTGGCCCCGCGTCAGGCGCTGTACACCTTTCCTGAACACGCGAGTTTGCTCTACCATTAGTTGAAGATACACCATCTCTCCTAACTTGTCTTCTAGAGCGACCGGTATCATATTCAGGTACAGTTCCATCCAATCCACCTTATGTTGCACGAGTTTCAACCTTCGGCGAGTCGTGTTGTGTGCCTTATTTAGTGATCTTAGATTGTCCAGTAGGCCTATCACGACATGGTTAACCTTTTCGACAGCCTCGTCATGTTTTTCATTCATCAGAGCCAAGTCTTCGATCATTTGGTTCGAAGACTCCTGCAATACTCTAATCAATTCTCTGTTATATTTGACATCAGCCGCCAGCCCTTGATTCCAAGAGGTTGGAAGAGGAAAGGTCGGCCATCCTGGATCGTCCAGCATTGTGGGCAACTTCTTCATTCTTTTGACCCTTCCACCTGATTTTAACTCCGACTCTTGATTTTGAGGGTCTTGTTGAGTGTTCTTTATTAGGGAACTTAAGGTTTCATTAAGAACTTCTCGGTACCGACCCTTAAGCGCCTGCGACGTCTGATCCATCCAATTGACCAGCGACCTAATATGGTAGCAGGCCCGATCGAGGGCGTCTCCTCCCTGTAGATATCGGTGACAGACCTGGCCAAAGGTAGCCTTGTTGAAGGAGCGCCTCCTTGGAATAGTGATAAGGAAGCCTTGTCGGACGTGTGTTATATCCGCGGTGGACATTAGCTTCCCTGGTTTTAACACTACTCCATATTGTTCTAAAGCTATCACTTCAGCGTTAGGGGCTAGCCCCTCAGGTGGGTTGGAGTCATTATGCACTCCCCTAATGCCCCCTATTATAGCTAATACGAACAGCACTAGCCACTTCATTGTCTTTGTTTTGGCCTTAGCGATAGCTTGAGAAAGTTAATTTTGCAGTTTATCTAAAACATGTTCACAGCAAAGTTACCTTATTTTCCTGCGCACTACTATCATCCATGCGCTGAAATATGCTTTCCTCTCGGGCTTCCTGGTCTGTTTAGTTTGGGACATGCTCGTAGAGGTTTTGCCTGTTGTCATTTACCACTCGCCTGATGATCCCGCTCTCGTCCTTGGTGACCGTGATCCTCAAGCCTCTCATACGTTCGCAGGACGAGGGGCGCATTGCTCTGAGGGGTCTTGGCCTAGTAGGTTCCAGTCCGAAACGGCCCCCGTTGGATCGTACGACGGTTGGCTCGAGGGGTATTGGTTCGGTACCTGCGGTGGGTTTGTCGTCGGGAGTGGGCTCGGCCACAGTGGACCCCCCGGCTGGCTGGTTGGTGTCCACTGCTGCTGGTTCCATAGTAGTGGTGAGGGATTGGCGTTGCAGCTCGTTGTCAAGCTGCTCAAGTCTAAACAAGCGGGGTCCGCAGGCTGTAAGTGGTGGAGGAGGGGAGCTCCCGCTGGCCCGTTCCCCACCGGTGGGGTTGGCGCGTGTTGACCGGGTGCTACCTCCACTTTTAGTCCTGGAGCGGCGACGGTTAGCTGTTCCCCTCCCGATCGCCTTTCCAGAGTGGGCAGAGGTCGGCCGCCTCGTGTTGTTTGTAGGCTGGTACTTTCCTTGACGCATTTAGAGTTTTGTGTGGTCCTTTGAATGAAAGGAGCTATCTGAGTTTTAATCTCAGCTAACTGTTTGTTTGATTTTGGCACATCCAGTCCTACTGTTCTCCTAATTTCGTCAACAGTCTCGAATAGTTGGAACAGTGGTTGCGTAAGGTCCCAGAACCAGCCGGCCTGTATCTGCACTGGTTGGTTGACCGCTTCCTCCTTCTGAACCGGCTTGGCCAACGCCGTTAGCCTTGGCTCGGGCTCCGAGTCACTCACCTCAGATAAATTGTAGAAGTCTTTATCTGCTGTCTTCTTTTTGGCTGGAGCCGATTTAGCGGACCTCTTGGCTCCGCCTGTGGTCGTTCTGGTGGGCCGCCGGGCTGGTGTCCTTGGCTTCTTCCGGGCAATCCCGGCGTCGGTCGAGTCCGGACGGACACCGCCCCGGCCCGGCCAACTCCACCGCCTAAGGGTCTGAGCCGGTTGTTTCTTAGCACTCTCCTTCTCGACTGCCTTTTCTTTCATTTGGTAAAATCCTAAAAGAATGGCCCAACGAACCTTCCCTTGGTAGGCAGCGCCCTCAGGGTGGGCCGGCTAATCCGTTTCCTTCTCAGGGGGACGATAATCCTTCCCTCCGTGTCCGCAGGGAAAGTAGTGGTTCCCTTTGGATTGCTATGTGGCCGGAGGGCTAGACAGTTCCCCATGAGTCGGTGGATCAGTGTCCCAGCTAAGTTCTCTTTCTGCTCCTTCCAGGAGAAGTCGGAAGTCGAACAATTTTCTATCTCCAACTTCCGCTCAGAGATAGAATCAATATCTATCTCTGTTTCCTCCCGAGCTGGGTTGCGCGCACAATCACCTGCAGCAGAGGTGACCGTCTAGGAGCAGAGTTGCGGACCGACTGGTGGATCGGCGCGGATCCCACGAAATTATAACCGATCCGATTGTCCATGCCGTCTCCATATTTGGAGCTGTATCTTGTTTCAGGTGGGGGGGGAACGCTTGCATCCGGTCCCAAGAGATGACGCCTAACCACTGGCATCTCTTTTGGCGTGCGCACCCTCCCTTTCTGCCACGCCCCTGGGCGCGGCAAGGTGGCCGTGAGGTGGACCACCTGTTCCATTAGCGCTGATGCTAACGGTGCCGCTCCGCCGAACCTTTATTTTCACAAGGCGGCTAAATTTCCTGCATTAATCATCCATGTCGTCGCTCTCCCCGCCGTTGGACAGAGCGACGTAGTTAGGGCGGCGGTTCCGACGTAGGTTATAGCCACCTTTCGTCGGGACATAGTCCTTTACTGTTTTTTCTGGGCCCTGCTCCGATGTATCCGAGATCGGCACATCACCGCAGGGTAGTTTTATGGGCTTGTTGTTGCCTGGAGGGGATCTCCCCTCCAACGGCTGGTTTTTGCCCCTTCGTTTAGCTCGTTTGCGTTTCCTCTGTCCATTAGCGCCAGCTGTTCCCCGTTCACAGGTGGCTTTATTAGGAACAAAGGATAAGTTTGTTGACAGCGCGGTGTCCGCACTGGTGCCCTGACCATCAGTGATTTGCCCATCCGTTTCTGCTAAATCAGTGGGACTTGGACCAGGTTTTTGTGTAGGTACCTTCCTGGTCATAGGAACTGCATCATGCTCACGGGGACCGGTCGTTCCCGTTGAGTTTTCAGTCTCAGCACCCCTTATTTCGCCATCTTCCTCAGCGATTTCACCCGTCGGAGTGTGATGCAATTCAGGGTTTCGGTCAGGATCTGCCCCTTTTGAGTTAGTGATTTTCGCTTCTCTCACCAGTTTGGGAATGTTATGAGGGACGGCGGGAGACCAAGGCCCATGTGCAGGTTTGAGTTTTGAAATGTTCACTAGATGTGGGACCTGTTTTCCAGTTTTTAAAGACACTAGTCTAACAAGGTGGTCTCCTTTTGTTTCAATTACCCTGAATGGCCCAGTATACCTGTTTGAGAACTTAGACGCTTTATTTTCACTAGCTAGAGGGTCGTACATGTAAACCATATCACCTTCGTACATCTGAGTGGGCCGCGCCCGCTCATCAATTCGCAGCCTCAGATCTTTTTCGTAGTTTTGAACTACCCTTTCAGCCATATTCCTAAACATAGCAATATTATCCTTGGTTTGCATGAAAAACTCGCAGTCGTTCAGCGTTTCAGGAATTGTTCCTTGCTCAGGCATTCCCATACTGATTGGATCTCTGCCAAACAGCAGGGTGTGCGGGCTGTATCCCGACCGTACACTGATTGTGGATCTAACTGTCCATAATGCAATGGGAAGTAGATCGATCCAGTTACAGTGGTCGTCAGGGATATAATAAGCAATCAGGTTTTCAATGGTTTTATGTAGTCTTTCTACTCGAGCGTTGCCAGTCGGCATACGCCCGGTAGTGAACGTTTGTTTGCACGCTAGTCGTGTGGTGATTTCCCTGAATAGCCCTGAGAGGAAGGCCGCTCCCCGGTCTGTGTGCAGACGGTTTACCCGTCCATACCGACACACTATCCCGGTTAGGAAACAGTTGGCCGCGGTTTGCGCAGTGGAGTCTTTCGTGGTGAAAGCCTCCGGCCAACCTGTTAGTAGGTCTATGAAGGTCATGATATATTTTGACCCATCCCTAGCCCTCTTTAGTGGCCCGATGAAATCACACTGTACCACCTCAAAGGGTCGGGTTGGTCTCTCCCAAGACTTAGCTAAGGCCTTGAAATGCGGAGCCCGTCTCCTCAGAGAGCAGGTCTCACAAGCTTTCACATAGTCTACTATGTCGGCGTTCATGTTCCGCCAGTAGAATTTATCAGAGATTTTGGTAGTGAGGTTACTGATCCCTACATGTCCCCCAGCCAAGATGTCATTATGTAATAGTCTCAGGACTTTGGGAATTAACTTTCCTGGAACTATCATACGAGGTTTTAGTCTGACCAGTTGGTCTTGGTGTTTGTTATACCTTTTGACGTTGAACCTACATAGTACCCCCGGTGCTATCATTCCTACAAAATCAGCTTGGTCCATTATTCGCCTAGCTTCAAGGGGATCTGTCGGTAGGTCTCCGTCCTGCAGGTAGTCTATCAATTGCGCGCACTCTGCATCTTGGAGTTGCGCGTTTAATACCGTAGCCACAGAAAGCTCTTCATCCTGAACTTCGGCCTCAAATAACTCACATCCCACAGCGGGCTCATATTCCTCACCTGGGACATGCTCATGATAGACTCTAGACAAATAGTCCGGTAGAAAATGAGTCGCTCCTGGCTCATATATGATTTCAAAATCGAAATCTGATAACGCTAAAGCCCACCGTCTCAGCCGGGCTGACGGGGCTTTGTAGGCACTCTGTAGCAGGGGAATCAACGGTTTGTGATCAGTTACTATTGTGATTTTAGCTCCCTGCAACATGTCCTCATAGTTCTTAATGCCTTTAATTACTGCCAGAGCCTCCTTTTCTGTTACCGAATAATTTAATTCGGCGTCCCGGAGAGTACATCCCCAGAAAGCAACCGGACGATAGATTTCATCTAGTTTGTGACAAACCGCTGCACCGCACGCGGCGTCTGATGCGTCAGTTAGTAGATAGAAATGCCCTCCTATATCTGGATGAATTAGTAAGGGTGGCGAGGTCAGCAATTTCTTTAACTGTTGAAACGCTTCCTCGCAGGCCTCTGTCCACTCAAAATAGACTTCTTTCTTTAGTAGCCGGTTTAAAGGCTTTGCTAGATCAGCGAAATTAGGGACAAACGATCGGTAGTAGTTACACAGTCCCAGAAATGATTTAATGGTTTTCACATTATGTGGACGGTTAAAGGCTGTAATCTTTTCTGTGGTTACCCTTTGTGTAGCCACTCCTTCCGCGTTTACTACGTGGCCGAGGAAATTGATTTCACTGCGGCACCACTCACACTTTGACGGTTTCAGTTTAAGATTAGCTCTCGCCAAAGCTTGGAGAACCACCTCAACGCTCGCCAGGTGTTCTTCAAATGTAGTGTCGTAGACAATTACGTCGTCTAAATATGCTAAGCATGTTCTAGGAATCAATCCCTTTAGCGCTATGGCCATTACCTTGGTAAACTGCCAAGGTGCGCCAACTAAGCCAAATGGTACACGCTTATACTGATACACACCCATCGGGGTTTCAAAAGCGGTATATTTTCTACTGTCTTCTTCGATTACACACTGATGATAGCCGCTCAACAGATCTAAAGCTGTCCACATAGTGGGTTTCTTGTAAGCCATATATAGGAAAAGCGAGCGAGCCGTGGGCATGGGGAATTTATCTTTAAAAGTGACTTGATTAAGCATGCGAAAGTCTGTACAGAGCCTAGGTTTGCCATCTTTCTTCTGCACTACCACCAGCGGGCTTCGCCAAGCCGATTCGCTGGGTTCTATGACACCTATATCTATGAGTTGCCTAACCTGTTCATCGATGATATCCATTTTCTGTGGAGAGTATCGGTATGGTCTAGAGCTTATTACTCCCTGCGACTCATCCACAATTATTCTCATCGGCGCTATTTCACAGTGACCTAATTCTTCCATTGAAAACGCTAGTGCCTCCCTGTTGTTATTAAGCATTTGTCTAAACCTTACCTGTTGTTCTTCGTTTAAGCACGACTCGGTTAGATCTATTTTACTTACATTTTCATCCATATTACCTCGGGATTTCTCCTCAGAGGTTTGGCTTTCCATTTGCACTGCGTCTTTCATTACTTCTACAGAAATCCTACAGATGGACATTGGGGTCTCTGTTTTAGTTAGATAACACAAGTCTAGGAACTCCTCTATCTGATTTTGGTTTACCTCAGGCACTGCGCATTCTTCCGCAAAAGCTAATACTTCCTGGGGAGTGATTTCTTGCATTTCATCTAGCGGATTCATGACTTTGATCCACCACTGGCTTCCCACCGTATTCACGCACCCCTCCACTAGGACTGGTGCGGTTACCGCCGGTGCGCAGTAAGCTACCGGTGAGTCTAATCCCAGCGGCTCTCGAGTGGTTACCGGTATGATGCGTTCATTTCCCGGCGGAATTTTCACTGTTTCTTTGCTAACTATAGGGTTTCCACAAAACACTTCTATCTTTGCGCCTGGTAGAGATAAATCTGATCGAAGCACTGTTAATAAGTTTCTCCCGATTACTATTAGGTGGCATAGATCGTCCACTATGTTGAAATCATAGCAGACCACCGATCCCTGGATTGAAAACTTACATCTAATTTGTTCTAGTATTACTTGAGACGAGTTGTCTGCCAAACTGATGTTTCCCTTCGATACCTTCCATTCATCTAAAATGCATTGTTTAGGGATCTGTCGTTTACAATGGGTGGACATGAAGCAATCGCTCGCTCCTGTGTCTACTAAAGATCTAACCTCCTTCTGATCATCAAATCTTAACGTTAAGAAAAATGCTTCGTCTCCTATCTCTCTCCTAGCCGGTCCGTCCACTGCGCCTAATTCTATCGTGGAATGAACGGACCCTTCCTCTAGTTTCCCTGATTCTTTTGTTCGGTACCACTGGCTTTGCTATCTTTGTAGATCCGCGGGGGTTTTTCCCTCAACCTATTCTTTAACCACAAGCACGCTTCTGTAGAGTGACCATGCTGTTGGTGAATGATACAAAACTTACTTTCATCAAAAGGCAACCTGGGTCTCTCTACTTTCTGTTGAGTTGGCAGATTCTTTCCCTTATCTGCCTCTCTGTTCGGGGCGATATTGGATTTAGGCTTCTGATCTGAATTTCTTTCACCTTTCTGGTTTTCGTACCTATCTTTTCTCTCATAACCTTGCTGTTTAAAGTTACCACCACTCTGGGGAGTCCCGCTTTGCCCTGGCTTTGGTTTCTGGAACCATGGAGCGGCCTCTAGTCGGGCCAGCACCACTCCAAATCGTTCGGAGATGGAGTTTAGGGCCGCGGTCTCCTCTGATTCTTGGCTTCCAGCCAGTTCGCTCACTGCATTCGATATTTTAGTTCCCCCTTTGCCTTTGTCCAACGATTCTAACCTCGTTGCACAATCCACCGCTTCGGTGAAAGACTTAGGGTCCAGTATGGCTACTTGTCTGGCTACGCCCTGTTTTAATCCTTCTAAAAACACAGCTAACATCATGCTTTCACTCGCCTCTGCTTTCACTTGCTTTTGTTTCAGAACACCTGCAAATTCGATCACGCTCTGGTCTTTTCCTTGTTTAAGGCCACAGAACTCTGCGTGTTTCTGCCACTTAGCCCTTCGATCACCGAAGATCTTGGTCATTTGGGCTTCTAGCTTCTCAAATGAGTCTTTCTCACTTTCAGCTAACGCTCCTGCCCAGTCGTCGGCCCTTCCCTTTAGGCCTAACAGCGCCATATTCAGGAGGTGGGCGTCCGACCAGTCATAGATAGCTTTCAGTCGTTTTAATTCCCTGAAATACTTTTCTATTTGCTCGTCTTCTTTTCCACTAAACCACGGTAACCTAATGTTTGGTCCCCTTTGGTGACCACTGTGAGTCGTTTCACGCACTGGCGCTGGTGTTTGCCCCAGTGCCAGACCCAACTGTGGTAGAATTTCCCAAATATTTGGTTGATTCTGTGGATTTGGAGGGTTGTTCTGACCTGGTGGGCCCGGCGGACCTGGTGGTCCGGGCGGCGGAGGGTTCGGTGGGTTTGGGGGGTTGTTGAGTTGGTTAAGGAAAGGATTGTTGTTCTGGTTCGGGGGAGGGTTATTGGGTCCTGGTGGATTTACTTGATTATTCTGGCCTGCTGGGGCTTGCTGACCCTGCTGGTTATCCGCTCTTCCTCGGCCTGCGTTAAGATTGGCTGCGAGTGCCATCGCCTGCAATAGGTGAGGGAGCAGGTTTTGATCGACCCCACCTCCCGCTGGCTCGGCCCGGCCGGGCTGTTGGCCTGGTTGGCCTCCCCCATCATTTTGTTGCAGTCCCCCAAGGTTTACCCCAGGATTAGGCTGCTGTATTCCCGGATTCACACCACCATTTCCCCCTGCACCGGGTTGCTGGAGTCCCCCAGGGTTTATCCCCAGATTGGGCTGATTCAGAGGGGGATTATTAATAAGGTTTTGGGGAGGGTTGTTGAGAAGGTTTTGAGGAGGGTTAGGCCCTTGTGGGTTGGCCTGATTATCTTGGCCTCCCTGGACCTGCTGATTAAGAGGAGGAATAAGTCCTTGAGGGTTGGCCTGATCGTTCTGGCCCCCTTGAACTTGTTGATTAAGGGGAGGGTTGGCCTGATTACCTTGGCCTCCTTGGGCCTGTTGATTAAGAGGAGGAATAAGTCCTGCCTGCACGCCTCGGTCCGGCTGCTGGATTAGGATCTGGCCATTCCCATTGTTTTGTTGAGGTCCCCCAGGGTCCATCCCACGGTTAGGATGCCATGCCCCCAGATCTACACCCCCAGCTCCCCCTTCATCGGGTTGCTGGCGTTGATCTCTATCCTCTCTTTCTTCTACTAGATCCATCAAAGGAACGCCTCCTTCCGCCATATTATTTTCGTGGAGGTTTTGTATATCGTGATCGTCCCACTGTTCTTTCACAGGTATTTCCTCTACACTAATTTCGTCCTCACTCTCTAGTTTAGCTTTCTTACCTGTGTCTAGAACATCCTCGGTAATAATTTCGTATGAAGACGAGGTTGATTTATCTTCTCTAGCTAATTTTCTATCAGGACTACCCCCTCTGACATCTGCGGCTGCTTGTTCTGTCTCGCTATTTTCTTCCTCGTACTCGTCCTCGTATTCTCCATACAATTCATGAGTTAGAGTGTTAAAATCTTGTGCTTTAAGCGTTACATTTTCTTCACTATCCTGATCGCTTAGCCTCTCTAAATCTATGTGCTTTTCGGGGCTTGAGTCTGCCCACTGCTTTAATATTTCGGCTGGATCAAAGGCCTGAGCTTCCGCTCCCCTACCAGCCTGGTCTAAGTTCGTTTCTACACCGTAAGTTAATCGATAGGGTTGTAAATTGCCTACTTTCTCGCTGTTTCCCTCTGCTTCCCTTCCCACTCCCCTATCCCTTCCCACTGTTTTTCCTTTAGCTACAGTGGAATAAGGAATGGACGCCCCCGGGTTGGGGTGAGTTGGTGTTACCAGTGGGTGACTGATAAACTCAAGTCGTTGGGGTAATGGATAGGTGAGAGAGCTCCCATCAGGTAGGATTACCGGATTTTCGGGGCGTTTTCCCCCTGATGGGCTGGAGTTATCCGCGGTGTTTTGTCGTTGTTTTAGATTTCCTGAAGAAAATAGGTTATCTCCATTGGAAACTTCCTGTTCGCCTTCACCTCCCGCTGCGGGCAGTAAACGATAAGGAACACTTTGGTTACACCACAGATTGTTCACATCAGATTCACAGGTGGAGCGAGAGCTAGTACCAGTTTCTTGGTCCGTAGGTGGTACGTACCCTGGGTTCCAATATTGCTGATATTCCGTGAGACGGTTCTTCCCTTCAACTCGTCCCGAGTGTGTTAGGGTTTCAAGTCCTTCGTCAAGAACCGGCCTATCTTTGGACCCTAGGTGCCAGGGAAATGGTTTACCTTTGCCACGGGTTTGGTAATTTTGTGCACCTTCGGGGCAGAGCTGCTTGGGTCTGGCTGCGACCTCCTGTCTCTGTGCCTCCCCGTCTAAGGGATTACCTACCAGGTGGCGGTTTTCCACATTCCCTGTATATGATGTTGACACATCGTGTCCTGCGGGCCGCAAAGATTGAGGCTTGGGGTTAGAGGAAGCCTCAAAGTCACCGGTGGCTGACATCAAGGATGAGCAAAACGGCACAAGTCATGTTTCGGGTATCTCCACCAAATGAACTATTGTTAATGTTTGATTTAAGACTGCGTAAGATTCGTGTATATCCAAGTCTTCGTAAGTTGCTTTCCAGAATGTCTGAGTAATTCAGACCGCGTTTAAAGTTTGTCCATTCACTTCCCAATAGTTCAAAAGAAATGAACGATGAGGGAGCTTCTTAATATGAAAGGGGTTTTATTCAATAAACATCTCATCCCGAGTCAAAGCCACCATGTATAAGTCTTCATCAGTCCACCTCCCATCTCCTATCAGCAATCAACCACATTTAGAACACGAGTTGCTCCAACGCCTTCTAGACCATTCTAGCATTCAGCTCTAACACAATCCTATGTCCGAGGTAGTGGGTATTGGTAAACTCCAGTCTGTTACACGGAGTCGATGTACTTACTCCAGGTATAACTCCTTGGCTAAACATGTTTAGCTGATGTTCTCACTAAACTGAGTGATTACTAACTTCTAACCAACTCACTCACTAACTGCTCGCTCCCTACCTTGCAGCGCCTTTTATACTGGTTAACAGGTGGCGCTAGGAGCGTAAGATATTTCTCCTAGGAGTAGACTAGAAGTAGACTTGCTAAGCCTGATCCTTGTTGGATTATATATTATGACAATGTATTAAAAGTACTAAGCCATTAGTACATTTTAGCTCATTTAACAGGAAAACCCTTTTTTCCAACGAATGTGATACGTTGACGGACAGTGTTAATTGGGCTTTCATTTAAAAAAAAGAAGAAAAAAGTGTATTGTGTCAATATACGAAAGACTTTCTTATGATCAAAGCAGCAGTACATTAATTTCATCTTTGTAAAAAATGTTTAGACAAGTAAAATCTAGGTTTATCGTAACAGCTAACACCGGTGTTAGACGAACTATCGAACCAGCTGAGCTATAGGTTTGTTTTCATTCCGCCCCCACCACTCACACACACGGCCGTTACTCGGCGTGTGTCAGAGTACGGCGGGCCGACCCCAGGCAACAGGTAGAACCGGGCCGAGTCGGCCGTCAACCGTTATGAAGATCTATCGCCGACTTCTCAATCCGCCCAGGTGAGGGGATCAAAGGGGACAGCTGCCGCCAACCGCCCTCCCCCCTCCCGCCCTTAACGTCTCCTCCTCTCACTTCTGCTTTTATTCCGCACCTCCTCCACCCTCCCCACACCCTACTGAGGCCAACTTCAAGTGAAAATCTGTTTCCTGTCCACCTCCCTATTCTGATTTTTAATCTTCACTCATAGATTTTGTTATTCAAAAAACTTCTTACCCCTTGATATTGTGATCCTTTCCTTTGATGTAGAATTATAATTATGACAAAAAAGGAAGAAAATCCCAAACGCCAGAATAGTATTTTTACCCGACACCTATTGGATAGGAACGAATTTTGAACGCACATTTTTTTAATTTAGAAAACACATTTAACCAAACGATTGTTGTTTCTCTCTTCTTTCAGGACAGGAAACATTTCACTATTTAAGGATGGCCTAACTCCTACTCACCCCTTCAACCCTCCCCCGCACCCCACCCTTTACTCTCCCGCATGGGTACGCCGCCCCTTCTGACAGGTAAGGGTCGGCGGCCCGCGCTACACTTACCACGCTGTTTACCCATACTTTCCCCCTTGGAAAGGGAAGACCAGAGATTTCACGGAAAGCCAAACAGGATATTGGCGTTAGAATCTGCTAATGGTAACTGTATATTGACCGATAGGTCATCCCCAGAAAATTTTATGGGTAGGATCCACAGCAACCGTAGTTTGTTTGTATTGCTGTTACCATTAATTCCCAATGTTATAAGTTAAATGTGAATGACATGTACTTTGTCTTGTAGATACTATAACCATGCAATAAACTTTGAAGATTAGTATAAAAACCTCTATAAATATACCAGGAAGGAACCTTTTTATATTTAATATAGCCCTAGATACCATTCTATTTTTTATCAGAGATACATTATGTCGATGGTTTTATGTAAAATCAAGAGGCAACCGTTCACAAAGAACGTAAATTATGACAACAACAAAAGTGCCGTCACTTTGCTGGTATGCGTAGGGGATTACAGGTGAAAAAAATTCAATTTCAAATTTTAAATTCTTTAATTCTACCAGACGAAAGTACCTAAATCATGCCGGGTCTTAAGTAAGGTCTTAACAGGGAGTTCCCCCCCCCCCTTTGCTCTAACCATGCGGCCTCCGCCCCTCCGCCCCGCCCACACCCTGACCATTAGTCAGGGCGGGGGGAGTTAAAAGCCTTGAAAGGCGAGGACAGATCACGGTGTAACGGCCTGGGAAGGTTACGTTTATAAGTACCTGTATATGGTCTTGTCGAGGTTTTCACTTGACAAATGTCTTCATATGGAAATTTCAAAAATGTATGTTTATATCGTGAAATGTTGCGAACTGACTGTCTGAAAATAACTCACACAGGTACAATCTATAATTTATGTTACATTATTTTTCTCATGATCCAACTGTATAATTTTTCGCAATTTTAAAATAATTGAGAGAATGAAAGTTTGCAGTAAGCATATACATTGGAGAGGCCCTGGGAGACCAAATCATATAGCCGTTATATTATAATCTTCCCTATTGTCTATTCTCAAAACCAATTTGTTCCTCAGTAAGTTTGGTAGAAACGCGGCATCATTTCTCAGCCCGACCCCTCACATTCCCACTACTAGCTCGCTGCTGGGTTCTTAATACACAATAAGTAATCGCATACCTAACATATACACAGAGGCCAAGGGGTCCCAGGGGGCTGCGACACTCGGACCCTGGAGCCACAAGCTGACCTTTGACCTTTATTTTTCCCCTCCGGCGAGCGTCAGATATCCCCATAACTCACCCGGCTGTGACACCTAACTTTCCCAGCTTATTAATAATAAACCCAGACCCCAAACAGCCTATCACATGTGTATACAGAGATTGGCGTATCTTCTTGACTACGTCTACCCGAGCGGTCAGTTGTAAATGTGGGCACCCGACGCCCACTAACATTCCACAGTAACCATAGAAAGACTCACTTCATTACCAGTGTTTACGATTAACACTGGCCCGTAGGCCAATGGCCGACTATTTGAGAAAAGGGCCGACAATTTTCACCAAAATTAGGGCCGAATAGGCCCTGATGGCAGACAGGGAATTTTTGCTGTTTTATTTTTGTAAAATGGAGACTGATGTATTTGGGAGCCTATCCTATGGAGTAAAAATCAGGGCCGACAGAAAACTATCAGGGCCGACAATATATTGGCATAGTCGGCCCTGTTGGCTGACAGGCCAAAAAGTTTGTCGCCAACACTGATTACCATCTGCCAGTCGGACCCAATCACTCTAGCCCGTTATGTCCGCCATGTCAGCTGTGTTTAGCATGTCTAGTATTGTTTTAAGTCCAGGTATACCTGACACAGAACGGCCAGCCACATCCGGAGGGACATACGGAAAACGACCTGTGCACAGTGGGATAAGATGAATACACTGCCTGTTGCAATTGGACCGGTGGCATCCTAGTAGGCGCATTGGCAATACATTCCATGAAATCATTGAATGACATGGGTTATTTATACATGTACATATCTGTCATCACTGTCACATAGTATTTGGAAAAAAACAGACAGGTCTGTAATGTATGCTCTACACTCTTATACAAATTCTGAATAGAAATAAAAGTGTGTGCATACATGAGATATATTTTTTTAGAATCATCGTAACATCACATGGTTGGTAAAAAAACAACCTATATTTTTAAAAAAAAAGAAGAAAAAAAATCGTCCAGCTTATTAAGAAAAATAGTCAGTCCGATCAGATCCCTGAATAAACGACTTCCCAAAGACCCAGACAGCAATTGAACTTCCTCATTTTTTGACACAAGCACGCTAGTGACCTCCATTATCAATATCATGCGCCTTATTTGATTTCACATTACTGGCACAAAACTATTTTTCGCTGGCATGTTCGTGTTTTCTGTCGGAACGAAGCCATCAGCCCCCAGCTGCCCGGAGGCATTCCCCCCTCCCTGGTGTAGTAGTAGTAGTAGTAGTACAGAGGCTGCCTATGGCTGGTGTGGCCGCGGGCGGGGCGCCGGGTCAGTGAATCTCCCACACCGCCAGTAACACGGTATGAACTCCCGGGCACTCGCGGCTGTACCATTACTGGAGTACTAGAGCTGGAGGCCGGCTAAAGCTCCTGCATCTGGCCTACTAATTGGGGAGTTTTCTACCCCAAACAAAATGTAGACGGCTGTCAGTATTGTGTGGGGGACATGGGTGCTGGCACCGGACCAATGTAGCGTGAACCCGCCGGGCCCTGGTCGGCGGGTATTGACCAGCCTACACACGGCCGTCTATAGCCTAGTGTGACTCACCCATGAAATTATAAATGTCTTGGGTACGACGACAACCTGCGCTGAACCTGACCATTTTTGGTAGGGCGCAAAATCATGCATTGACAGCATGTCGTGAGGGTGTAAATCGTGTGGTGGGGAAAGTGAATCATTAGAATGATTTGCCTGTTGATATTATTGTATTAGAATGGGTATCGACATAGCGACATGACCTTTTCATAAATTCGACATGCGACATGAGGCTTAGTGACATGAAGAAAGAAATAAGTGACATGACAAGGGTTATTTTCTAACTTCAACATGCGACATGGAAGATTCTTAAAATCGACAGGGAAATTCAAAATATAGTGACAGGGGACATGGCCATTTCTAAAATTCGACATGTGACATCAGGACCCCCATCTACACCCCTATTAGAGAATATTATGTTCTCTCTCTTTTCTTTTGTAAATTAAACTGGGGCTGAGTTGATCTGTACGCTTAGGCAAGAACATTTTGAGGCTAGTAAACCAAATGTATAAGCTCGTGTTGTGAACCGGTGCCAGTCATCAATAAAACTAGAACACTAATTCAACAGAATACCTCGGACCATTTTACATCGTATAATCGTTCTTTTTCTATCTTTCAATGTGACTGTTATAAAAAAAAAGACTTGTCCTTTATTTCAACCGCCTTATTCTACATTTAACGAAATATAATTCTAATATTATTGGGATCAATTAGAAGAGGATTTACCAGAGAATTTGTACTGAATGAATTGATTTTCTAGTTCAAAAACACCTGATGACAAAAAATCAAAGACAGCTATATAGTAGTCCGAGAACGGCTCTGCCTTCATTTCGCCAGCTAAAGTAGGAGAGACCTTATGGTAAATTCCCATTGGCCAGTTTTCAACCTGCTCAAAAATAGACTAAAAAGTTCGTGTGTTTCCCGAAAATTGTGAAGTATTTCCATAAGAATATATTCTGCTTACCCGTGAAGTTAGAAAAAGTGTTTCACACATTTTGAATGAGATTGAGCAGTTTTGGTTAACATTTTACAGTTGTTTTTCAAACCTAGGTTAGCTGGTTCCCAGCTAGTGTCATGCCTAGGATGGGTACCAGCAGACTGTCATGGCAGACAGATTTAGGTTTTTCAGCACAGTGAGGCTAAGCAAGCTCTTGAATCCCTGATATTTAGAGGAGAATGGTCATCAAAACATTTCAGATTTAGATGGTAGGATAACGAAGAAGGCATGTGATCAGTTTCAAGACATGAAGTATTATGCTGAGAAAAATCTACTCAGCCAAAATGGTTGAGTAGAGAATATAGGATTAGATAGTTCACTCTGACCGTAGTATCACAGAGGGCAGAAGTAAACGATTTTTTAAATGGCGGTGAAGTAATCTTTCTTTATTTTTCAATCAACATAATGTATAGGTATAACTCGACAGTTTTTGTTGAAAAACTATTTTTATTGTTTGTCTTAAAAATGAGAAGCGTGGATCAATCTTTTAGAAATGAAGATATGACCTTCTCCAGCTTGAGAGAACACTTCGTAATGGAAACTACTGACTGGTGAAAACCTTTGTGTTTACGAAATAGTCTTTCAAATTCTATATCTAATCTGACAGTTGGACTCCAAGGAAATCAGGAAGTGTAGGAAAATGTGACAACCCCAGATAACTAGCTATAAAACTATTTCTCATCGTTTATGTCACGATTTGAGGTCTACATTTTATCAACATTTTAACAATCACACAATTTTTGTCTACATATTTCCCAAGACTTTTTCTGTATTTCTTATTTTATATCTACATTTTGATATTTAAATCTCATGAAATAAAATCTATTTCATACCATGATACTAATCTATTGCAGGTGCAAAATCAGAATATTACAAACAGAGGGTTTTCATCCGACTAACATATAGTCCATCCAGTCTAGAGGATGGCTTTTGGTTGACATATCTTCAGAAAACTTGATAAAATTAATGATGTGCTGCATCATGTTGACAAATATGCCAATATAGATCTATTATTTTTTTATTATGATGCCAATTTACTAATTTCTAGTTCAGCATATTTGCTTGTTGGGTTATTTTAACGTCTGGCCAAACCCTTCAGGTTGTTTTTTTAGACTGCACAAGGTAGTGCTTTTCAGCTTCTTTTACACCACATGGGCGGTGATCAAATCTGAGATGAGGTGCCTACTTTTATCACCCGCACCGCTGACCAGCGGTACGTACAGCGGCCAGTGCGTATTGCAGGGCCGTACGTACAGTACTGATCCTAATATCCATTATTTTCAAAATAATATGGGGGTCTTAACTTGATGTCCTGGTGACTGGTGGTCATGGGCGGTGTGCAGGACACCAGGGAATTGGATTTGTTGAAGTTGTTGGGGCCTGCTTTGGATGCTTAGAGGTGCAACCTGTCTTAGACTCTATGGCAAATTAAGTCCATACGTTTTTGACATTAATCTAATTATCGAGAAGTGGCTAATGTGCTTTTTGTCGGATGATCTCTGATAGTCAGTGCCAGTGACCTACTCTTAATCATCATGTTTACCATTAGTCATCTTAATCATCAATCAAGTTAATCATTAAGTCATCAATCATGTTAATCATTAACTTAAACATGTCTTAACCCCCAGCTTTAAAAAAAAAAAAAACTTTGACATTAAAATCTAGAGGAAGTGACATTAGAAACAATTATCAACAAATTAAATGACTGGTTTGAAATGAATTAAATTGGATTTACATTAGACCCAATGGAATTTGAATGCATAAAATACAGTCCAGTCACCCAATGGGCTAACTGACTATGTAGACTAGACTATATCATGACTGCTCAGAGTAGGCTAGCCTAGTGTACATTCGCCTAATTACGGTATCCCATAATCCTCTGCCCACGGCGCAGGTTCTGGTGGGTCTTTTCTATCATTTAAGTCATCTTCAAACAATCATTACTAAGAATCTATGCAGAATAATTAATATTCCCTTTAATATGATGATCTACATGGAAGCTATTTTCAATTCCTAATATTTAAGTGACTGAAATATGAGTTCTGTGGTCGAAACAAGCCACTTATTTACAATAGATTGTAGAGGAAATCCATCCAGCGAAGCCAGATCCACAATATCTGTCAAAGTCCAAGAAATCAAAAATAATAATTTTACAAAACTTTATGATAACTGCATTGATAGAAGAGTTTATAATCTTGACGTATCATATTTTTTCAAATTTTTTCTTTGGTCAGAAATAGACTTATGAATTTTTAAAGTAACCGGAAACTGCTTCGCGAGATCGCGTGGTTGGGACCGTAATAAGGAGAATGTAAGAAAGTATTGACTGTCTAAAAGTGTTTTTAGAGACCTCCTATTCCTAAGGCTCCTTTTCAATCATTGCCAGGGATTGGGTTCCCCCCTCAGATAACTAATATTTAGTATTGAAACATCTAAAGTCTACATCTGATCCCCAAACTGAATATTCAGTTTAATTTTCATCAAGATTTCCAGAGCCTGAATACCTAACAGCAATATTAATTAAATCAACCCATCACTGCAGTCTGCAATGCAACAACTTGAAGAAGTTTGAACATGGCTGAAACCAAAGCCACTATGCTTTCACTGTTTAAATGGCGAATGTGTGATGATCAACTCATAAACTGCTGGTTACAATTTCTATAAACCCACAAGATTCAATATGCGTAACCAAAACGTTCTTCTAAAGGATATAAATGAGGTTATTTCTACTTACCCCGTAACACTCTAGAGGATCGCCTGCTGTATGGCCCGCCATCTTCAATGAAACTGATTACTTACGAAAATTTCGGTTCAAACCGCAGGGCGCTCCAAGCGCAGTTTTGATTTCAAACGTAACCTATGTGTGAACTCAACATACGCTTGAAGAGTGATCACACCACCCCCCAAACAATGTATTTTATGTTGACCAAGTCATGAAAAAGTTCTCAAATAATATAATTAATCAAAATGATTATTGATTTTTTGTTTTATCTATGATTTACTATCAGTGATATTTTACGAGCAAATAGTTTCGTAATTGCGGAAGTGGCGCCGACTTCGAAAAGCCGGGAGTGTTGCAGCTCGATGACAAACGTTGTGGCAAAATATTCGACTTTGATGTAATTTGTGCGTTAAATCTGCTATATATTTGCCAAAATGGAAGAGATAGCATATTGGTACAAAAATGAGGTAAGTTTACATGTCGTTATTATGCACAAATCTTATTTTAATGTACCTGCAACGCGCTGTGTTTCACAGGTGTTCAGTTGGAACACAAACAGTTACACGCCCACCGCAAAAACACATGATTTTCATAGGCATGATGGATAAATTATGATCAAAATATAATTATTACCCATCTTTATGATTGAATGTTTAGTCTCAACGTCTCATTGATAAAATCGGAATTGTTGTGTGTACATGCTGTTGCAAATTTTTAACCATGTGATTGGGCGATAATAGAAGAAAATAATGACAGCCTTGGATTCATACTCCTTAGTCGCGTCGGATTCCAAATGTAATACTCGCTCCGACTATAGCCTTTTTTCGTCACGCACTTTTACTGTAGTACTACGCGACCGCATCACGCAAGTGGCCCTCCGCGAAAAAGTAGTTCTAATAGAAGCTGTTAGGTCAGGCTGGTCACAAGCACCAGCAAAAAGTAGTTCCGGCAGTTCCCATAGTGCTATAGTCGGAGCGATGATTACACGGGAATCTGAAGTGAGAAAGGAGTTTGCCTTGGATTGGAAAGGATCGAGTCGACTGACTGGAACCGACTAACTGATCATTCGCCCAGAAGAGGTAGCCCATAATCTTTTGCGCGAGTAGGTATTCCGGTTCCGGTAGGGAAACTTTAACCCTTCAGAAAAAATATTTCTAATTGCGGGAAAAATATGAAAAAATATGATATGTGAAGATTATAACCCCTTCTATTGATATGGCAAATATGAAATCTTTGGAATTATTCTTTCTCAATTTTTTTGATTTTGACAGATATCATGTGTCTGGCTTCTCCTTACCACTTTCCTCTATAATCTAATGTAAAAGAATGGCTTTATTCTGCCAAAAAGAATCATATTTTACTTTCCAAAATTGTTGAAACAGAAAATAAACTTGATCTATTTTGCAGTGTAGAAATAATTAAACAAATACCTGGCGTATATAGATCTACTTTGTAATTGTTGTTTGAAAATGACTTGAATAAGGGACCAAAAAGACAGGAACCCCTTTCTTTAGTGTAATCTCGCTGACGAGATTCACAACCTCTTCTGGGCGAATGCCTTCATCATGCCCAGAGGCAGGCGGGCCGTTGGTCAAATATTAACAGGGTGCCCACGCAGGTCTTATAAGGTCTTAAAAGGTCTTATTTTGGTTTTGCCATTTAAGGCTATGCCATTTATAAGGCTATTAGAAAGGTCTTATTTTGAGTCCAGAGGTCTTAGAAAGGTCTTATTTTGGGGTCAATCTGAATTTATTATCAGATCTAATTTTTCTTCCTGTCATTTCTATATTAACCTCTTTATGGAAGAATGTGTAAATGTCTAAAAAAAAAAAAAAAAAAAAAAAAAAAAAAAAAAAGGTTAAATTTCCCCCCCCCCCCTAAAAATGGCTTGTAAAGGTCTTATTTTTGTACCCCAAGAGGTATTATAAAGGTCTTATTTTGGTCTTATTTTTATTTCTGAAAAAGCGTGGGAACCCTGAATAAGATCCTACTTCCATTAGGGTTTCAAAGCCTACTCTAAGTAGCTTTAGTAGGGTCTTACACTGAGCCAGCAAATGAAAACTTAAGAGAGAGTTTAAAATATTTTTCAACTACTTTGATTAAGTTTGAACCATATAGATCTAGATACATAAGATATACATATATCTATGTTTGAACTTTCTGCATAATATTAGAAGTCAGATATTTGTCTGCGAGAATTAGGGTGGTGCATTCAGACACTACTGCAATTGGGATTCTGAAATAGTTTTTACATACAGGCCCATCCCTACTACAATAAGGCTCCAAGAAGACTACTGAACCCTACTAAAACTAAAAGTAGCCACATGATTTACTCTCTACTACAAACATATGTCACAGCTCGCCGCGTCAGAGGGATTCATAGATCTATACTAAAAGTAGAGTTTTTTAAACCCTACTAAAAGTAGGATTTGGGTTCTAAAACCTGCTGGAAGTAGGCTTTGAGACCATTACCCTACTACAAGTAGTAGTAGTACTACAGGTAGGCTTCAGGTCCCAAACCCTACTAGATTAGAAGTAGAAGCAGGCTTTCTTTTACCCTACTACGAGTAGGTTTAATTCTGGACCCAAAGCCTACTAGAAGTAGTAGGCTTTGAGACCCATACCCTACTACAAGTTGCCTTCCAATGCCACACCTCGGATAGCCTTTGAGTTCCATGCTGTCAGTCCAAAACCCTGCTGCAGGTAGGCTTTCAGCATTCTGATTGGCTTTCATACAGACCCTACTTGTAGTAGGCTTTGCAGACCCTAGTAGGATCTTCTTGGACCAATGGCCCTTCTGCATCCTGCAATTAACTAGTTGGACTCTCCCAGAGGTGGAGTCGTGGTCCAAAAAAACTTAAAGGCAAAAAGTCAGTTGGTCCTACATATGTCAATCAAAGGTTCCTGTCAGTCAACCGGTTGCATGTTTGTTTTCATGCAAGGCCTTGTAAGGCTTGACAAATCAATTTCAAACCTGGTTGCCTACTGGGCAACTAGACTTCTCAATATGGACCCCCAGCTATGAAATGAGGTTGCCCAGAAAAGTTTGATGAGAATAAAGTGAAAAATAGAAGACAAATAACTCAAGGCTCATAACTTTCTTACCTTAAATAAATAATGAGGGAGGCAGGAGGCTGCCAATCAGCGATACCTGTGTACAGGTACAACGCCGGGTACATACAGCATTTGTGATAAGAGGAGCCTGCTGGTCGGTAGCCCAGAACGGCCCCAGCCTCCCTTATTTTGGACTTGCCCACTGGGCAACTCAGACACTCATTTCAGTGGCCCAAGGCCTGGCCTAGACTCTAATAGGTCAGGATTTTTTAAAACTTTAATGATAGACTCAGATAGGCCTAGTGTAGAAAATAACTCCCTTGTTTTGAGGCGAAATGACATTTCGCCGAAATTCTGGTATATAGACTTTTTGCGCTGGTTAGCAGCAAACAAAAGAGAAAGACATAGGTCCGAAGTACTTGACACCAGTAACCAGCAAAGTTTTCAAACATTTGTGTTTTTGAAAGCTGTCCGCCCTTTTTTCTCAAAATTCAAAAAAGACAGGGACATAAAACTTTCATCATATCATGCCAAATATACCAGGGAAGAATAGTTCATTCGGCTTTTTCATGTTTTCCTCCATATTTTTGCATTATTTCATGTTTTATATCTCGCACCTGCACGGCGAAAGATGGCAAAATGGCGGACAAAAATACCGCCGGTGCAAAAGTAGGTAATACACTCTCAGCCTCAAGGCGGCCACAGACGAATCTCGGCGTTATGCTACGTTTTATTTTAAAATAGGCAAGTAGGGTTTGATTGTGACTTGACAGTGTCAATATTTCATTCAGGTTTGACACTGTCCAGTCAAGTTCTCAGGGTATGCATGTATGTTTAAACTATAAGGGAAAACATTAAGACATGTAGACTCTACAAAATCAAATCATTAGAATTAGATTTATATAGATCTAATTCTAATGATTTGATTTTTTTCAAATTCATTCTGGTTCGAAATATTTACTAAAACAATTTCGCCTCTCATGGAAGCTCTGCTCCAGAACAGACATTGTGACTAGTGTAAATATCTGGAATACATACACAGGCCGTTTGATGTTCATTTGCTCATTTTACTTCCATTATCATGATTTGCCCCAATACTTACTTTGCAAAAAAACTCTTGAGGGTAGGGGTAAAAAAAAATAGGGTCGGTGAGGAAACCTGAGCACAAAAAATGTATTTTTAGAGTGGAGAGGAATAGATTGGTGCAGATGAGATTCGAGGATGTTGCTGATCCTTGAATCTCAATGTGTAATACTAAATAGATCTGGACTGGCCCTTATCCCAAATCGTGACTCTTTAGAGGGAATTTCCCTAGCCTGCGCTAATTTTATTGGAAGTTGATTCCATCATAGAATACTGCATTGTAGACTCTACTTGTTTTTCTCCAGATTCAGCGATGGCGAGTTGGAGCATCGATTGCGTGGAGCCAGATATTGTTACCACCAACCATCTTCATCGCAGTTACTTTAGCAAATGTCGATTTTCTTCACCCTGTACAGTGGATCATGAGTAAGTTGATAGAATAAAACTGTAGACCTTACTGATAGGCTCTAAGATCGGATCATAGAGTTTTTATTGTAAGGCTGTGGTGTAAGTTTTCAGATTTTATTCTGATTTCAGATTTGACTTCAACATCTCGGATGATAACATTAAAACATTGAGTGCTTACATGAGGTTTTATTACATTCTAGCACACTGCATGATCTTGTGCGGTATTTCTAGTCCATTTATCCCGGAAATATTCATCAAGGATAAGTTTTACTTCTATTTTCTCATTAAGGGTGGACCCTTACTCTCGATTTATTGTTGTCATCAAAGTAAATTCTACGTTTGTATATACTTAACATATTTACCTTTACTGATGTACATCCCTTAAATATATAAAACCAATAAATCTTTGGGAGGAGGGAGGGGTAGTCCAGCAGGTAGCATGTGGGACTTCTGTGCCTGATATACCTGAAATACTATCAAGCAGCAGTGTTCGAGACTAACGCCGGCCTGTCGGCCAATGGCCGAAGATTTTGAATCAGGGCCGACAAGAAATGAGCAAATCATAGTGTAATCGGCCCGGATGGCCGACGCCTTTTTTGGCCGTCATTTACCAATCTTTTCGATTGACTGGTAACTGGGCCCTTCGCGCGCTGGGCCCGTCAATTCGCCGCCCCCCCCCCCCCCCCCCCCCCCCCCACCACCACCTAGGGTAACACCTTCCGTCACTTTTCACGCCTCGAGGTGCGCGAAAATCCCGTGACCCATCGACTGGGCCCGCCGGGAGTTGGACCAGCCTGTCACTTTCATGCCTTTGGGTGCGCGAATATACCGTAATGCGTTGACTGCATCTGCTGGGAGGTGGATAAAACGTTTGTTTTCACACTTTTATGCGCGACTTTGATCGCCGACTAATTTGTGGTTAAGGGCTAACTGATGCGTTTGTTTTCTGTATGATAGTGTACAAAATGTGTGAAAATAAGTACATAAATTAATATGTTAACGCAGTCTTTTTGGTTATACAGTGTGTGTTTGATTAATACAATGTATTCCGAAATTTTTCTTTTTATGCAGTCAATAAGTCTCAAGTCTTCCATATCTTGGCCTTGAATTTGTCTTTAAAAGGTCTTAAATGGATATTCAAAAGTGCTTGGAAACCCTGTACTGAATGTCCTTAAGTTAAAGCTGCATTCTCCTCCGACCCAGCGGGCATACTGACATTGAATCATTGTCATTTTTAGGTTGAATTTGCAAATTGAATCAAGATTCGACATATCAACATTGATTCTATGTTGCTGCAACTTTGATTTTGCAAATTGATTCAGCAATATGGAATTGCATTGATTCAACGCAGAGGCACCGAGCAGTCCTCGGAGTAAGCAAAGAAGTGGAATCTGAAAAGTGATACAGAATTTGACGTCAGTGCCGATCTTTTCGTAAAAATCGGGGGAAATATTGTTTCACTATATTATTGTACAGAATCCACCTTCCCTTACACATCAAAACCCCTATACGTGCATACAGCATTACAGGTAGACCTATATGTTATCACATGAATCTGATCATATACATATATTCATAATATATACATTAAGAGACTCTAATGCAACCATTAAAGGGAATGAGAGAAGACTGGTCGTTAGGTGAAGTGGTAGCTGTTATAAAGGAGGGCCAAACCACCTGCATTTTGTGTATGCAATGATTTGAAACTTAAATGGTAGGAGTGTTTTAGAACTCTATACACAGCTTGGTGAAGCAATGCTAGTGTTCTAGAGCTAGTGAGGTGGTTGCCCTGATTCAAAATCTTCGGCCATTGGCCGACGGGCCGGCATTAGTCTCGAACACTGGGTACAGGGGTGTCGCAGCAGGCGTGCATCCCCCCCCCCCCCCCCTTTTTTTTTTTTTTGTCAAAGATAGTTTTTTTTAATGAAAAACTAGCACCCCCGAAGCCTTTTTATTATAGGCACCCCCCTTTTCCGCCCCTGTGAATGGGTGAATAGGTGAGTAAACCATGCTAAAAATCTGGCTAGACTGAACACACTACAATGAGTATGCATGGACACATTACGATGAGTATACATGCATGAGAACAAATAATAATGTCTTACTTAATATATAATTGAAAGCTGTTAATAAAGATTTTATTCTTAGATATTGGGCAATAAATCCTCCCGATTTCTGCCTATTATTGGGGGGGGGGGGGAGATCTCTCAATTTTAGGCCAACTCAACTTGGAGTCTGAGATATGAATGTCGAAATTTTTCCCTGGGCCGACTGAAAACTATCAGGGCCGACAACTTTTTGACACTGTCGGCCCTGATGGCCGAGGGCCGAAAATGTTAGTGTCGAACACTGATTAGCAGACCTTAAACTTAAGCAATCATCATCATCTAATTCTCTTTGCGAAGGATCGATCTGTCCCTTTCAGTCCTTAGTGAAACAGACAATTCAGTGCCTTCAAACTTCGATTTAGTATTTGTAAAAATGATTTTGCAGACAGTCTGGCCCTCCCTTCAAATTGGAGGTACCTCGTGTTCATGGCAAGCGTGATGCTGATATTGGCCATCTGGGAGGCCAAGTATTACACAGGTGCGTACAGATCAGGGCTGTGTGAATATTTCATTTCCAAACTCCCAGACTTGTCAAAGCAATGAGACCATTCAGCGTTTTATAGCCACGTGCTCGAACAAGGAAGCTTACGAAGAAAATGCTTTATAATAACTAGTGTTTGCTAATCGATATTTTTCCATTCAATGTATGATTTGTCTATGAGTAAATAAACAGAATGGAATGGTGTTCAACGACTGGTTGCAGGGCGCATACTTTAAAAAAAAACTTTAAAAAAAACTCTGTATCTAACGTTTACAATAATTTGAATGATTAATTACAATACTTTGTTCCGAATCCATTTTATAGTGCGTCCTCAGGTCATGTCTACTAGACTGGCTCACATCTGGAATGTCCTCAGTCCGAACCGACTTCTCTTCAGCGCCGGGCATGCTTTGGGCGCTGGGGCCGCCACCTGGTGTTTTGTCAACCTTATCGGAGGCCGCTTCAGGGGCCTCACAAGAGTGTGTGGTACTGACGGGTAGGTTTGAATTAGAAACTTTATGTGGCCCTATTTCCGTAAAAACAGTAATGAATTTCATTTACGCATAATCATGAATTCTTGCTGCTATCATCTTCATCTTTTACTCGATAGCGAATTACATGACAGTAAATCTTTATGGCTCTTCATATTTCTTCAAGAAATCGGCCAAGTATTTAATTCTACTGGCATTGGTGCGTAATAAAACAGTTAAATATTCTGTATTTAAAAGAAAGGGAAAATAGAGAATTTGTCAGTGTGATTCCTGGCAGAGATTAATAAAATCTTACGGTTATTTGGCAGCCCCGATGCTGAACCACTGCTGTGCCTCAATGAGAACCACCTGTTTGTCATACTACACGGGGCCGCTGTGGGCGCGTGGTACGGCCCCAACTTCTTCCTCGTCCCCTACAATGTGCTCACTTTCCCTGTCATTCAGGTGAGTCTCTTTAACTGCAGTGTCTCAGGTGTACTTACAAGTGGATAAATCCGAGAATGAATTAGAACGAGATACTATCCACACTTGGCCTATTTGTGCTGTTAAGAATACACTGTTATCCATGTATTATTCCCTGATCGCTAGTCAAACCTTATCCCTGGAATGATTGAACCAAAACAAACAGATAAAACAATTCATGCAAATATTCATACATTGTCTGTTAAGCATGTACCTGTCCCTATTATAGGGATATTAGTTTATTCAGATGACACCCGTGTAGGCACAATATTCGTCAGATTAAGATAAAGAATGCCCATTGTAGCATATACATTTAATTCAAAACTCAATATTTTCTTTTCTATATCATTACTCTTTTATTTCAACAACAGCAATCCAAGTTTTTCCACATGAAAACGCAGTTGTACCCAACTCTGAAAAGTTGTGCGCTTCATATTCTTGGTCAGCTTCGGTATTACTATATCGGCTACTATTTCATAATTGGTAAGTTTTTCAATAAATAAAATATATTATCATAAGCAAGATCACGAGACTATACGAAGGGATTAATCCAAATAGATTACTTCACACCACTTTAAAAAAAAAGGTTTATGTGAAACTAAACAGCTAATGTTAATTGCAAATAAAGAAATAAAATTAGATGTTTAGTTGCCTCATGATGATATTTTTATATGGATTCCAGGGCCAGTGTTCAGGGGTTGGATAAACAAGAACCTTCACCTCAACGAAAGGTTGGTTTTCTCTCACTTAGGTAACATCCAAATGAAACAATGTGCTTAGACAGTGCAGTAGTACATCTCCGTCACTCCCATGAAACAATGAAAAGTGTAGAAATTTCAAATTTACCTAAGTGTGTTCCTTCAGCGCCCACTTGAGGTAAAACGGCTCAACAGAAGGAACTTACCGTACTTGTTAAATATCAAGGGTGCAGCAACGAAAACTGATCAAATCCGAGCGTTGACCAGGATAATCAATTTAAAAAAAAGATAGTTTTCAGATTTTTTCTGAATTCAGATTTTGTCACTTGAACACATTTGAATTGTTCAATACCATTTTAAGATCGTTAAATGCTTTATCAGTTCTGTTTCAGATTGTTTTTATGAATCCTGACTTAGTTAGATCCCTGGTTAATGTCACAACTTAGCATCAGTTTAACCCCACGGTGTTTCCTTACTTTGCCAGCTCGGTGGGTATCGTGGACGGACTCTACAACCTGCTAGACGTGGGCTTGCTGTGGTGCACGCTGGTGGCCGGGACAACTGTACTCTTCCTACTCACCCTAGCACAACGTCTCTACAATATCTACCAAACAGAGGTAATTTCCGTAAAAACAATTGAATACTACTATTATGGGCAATATTTTGTTAGTACCTGATTGGTATTGCACAAAACAACAGTGAATATATCCAGACAAGCTAATTTAAGCATTGAATGTTGGTGAGAGGTGGAGAAGTTGTCTTATCACTAAAGGATTTAAATATTAAATTTCCGAAACTTAAATGTATTCTAAACTCAATTGGTGGTCAATGCTTCTGTTGTGCAGCCCTTCCACTTCCCGATGGAGGCATCGTTTGAAGAAGACCGCGGCCGCACGCTCCCGAAAGCATTAGCCAGCAAACAGTTACCTATTGTCCAGGTAGGAAAAGCATTTTCTAGAATTGTATCATATAAACTTATGCTATGATATTCAAGAAGGACTATGTCATTACAGAATTAAGAGAAGGTAGAGCGAAAGAACTAAGTGAATATGTATGGCACAGCTGTCAATTAAAAACACTACTTAAGGCCTTGAGGGTTAGAAAAGTAGAAACCCTGACACCTTCCAATTTTATATTCGATGGTCAGACTCTCTGATCGTGAGTGACTGCCATCATGCAACATAGGAAATCAAACGGAATATCTTCATTAGAGTGCCTGAGAAAGATCATTTTAGATGCATCAAAATAACTGAGAATGATGAGTCAAATGTTACAATTTAGATATTACGTTGCCAAGGTTTGAAAGAGAAAAAAAAAACCACAAAAATCTAGGTTTGATCTCTCTTTGGATGCTACATCAATGTTCTAAAACTATATATATATTAGGAAAAATGAGAACTAATGCCATGGTTGCACCTCCAGTACCTGGCCTACCAGGACCTGTGTGAGGCGGCCAGCCAGTCCCGGGCGCGGCGCCTGGAGATGTTCAGTCTGAGTCAGCCGGGCGGTCACCCCCACAACTGGGTAGCCGTGTCGTCGGCCTGCCTCGGGCTGCTGCAGGACATCACCACCCTCATGGCCGAGCTCAACAACTCCATGCTGTCCACGGGGCCCACACGTCAACTCAGCGGGGACAAGAAGAAACCAGTCGTCTCCACGCCAATTCCAAGTGGGTATTCTGGTTTAGTCATAAATGTAACAGTGGATAAAGAAAATAGTACAATGATCTTTGTTTCCCGTTCGGGAAATAGCTACGTGTGGGGCAGTGATATTTTCTCCATATTCTTTCAGATCGTTCTTCCATATAACATTAATGGAATTAAAACTCCCAAATTACCTTTTCACCTGGTGGATTTGAAGTAGTATTGATATTGATCTTTATCATAGGTTTGGTTGGTTGTTTAATGGTGTTTAACGCAGTATCAACATCTATGGTTATATCACGGCGACCATAGGTTTTGCAAGGGAACTATCTAGATAAAAAGATTCAGTTTTTTCTTCATGTCATTTTCACAGATCTACTCGATCTTAACAATGATCACATAAAACGTAAGAATAATCCATTTTGACCACGGACCTCTACAATAAGAATCAATATATTATCTGAGGCAGTAGTATTTAAATGGGACAAAGAGGCGTTCACTGAAAAGCGCCAGGTGGCAGTGCTGGGACTAGGGAGAAATATCTTGAAGCTCGTGCATACCAATATGTTGTTTTGGAGACATTATTTCAAAACTTGTAATGCAAATGTACGTGTATTTTTTAACATTTACTCAAAGTTGAATGGTGACTCACTTTGGTATAGATATAGGTATTGATCATTTTGAAACATGATCCTGAATTAGTTCTTGGGTCTTAAATGAAAAATCTTAAATTTGTTAGCATCTTCAAAAAGCATGGCAATGCAGTTACCTACTATAATTAGGCATTTCTTTATTTTGTTTCGTCATTACAACTTCTGTTATCCCCCCAAAAAAAAATTATTTTCCTTGTTTATAGAGAAATGTCTTTTCTTAATCTTTCATTTTCATTTGGGGTCTATTAATTTTGCAGTTGGTAAAGTAGGCCAATCCTTCACCAATGGCAGTTTCAGCACCAGTTCATCTACGCTAATAACGAATCTCTCATTCCGCGGCCCACCTATGTCAGCCACCCATCCCCCTACTGCCACAAGTACAGGTACGTAGACTTTTATGACCCATTGGCCTTAAGGTTCTTTTTTAAGGTTAAGGTATCCATTTATGTTTCCCACTGCCAGTATTACATATAACTTGACATTATCTGAAGTGTTATTAGGTCAGAAACTTCTTTTTCGGGGAATGAGTTGCGTGTCTTCTTTAAAAGGGTATTTAGAATTTGAGCGAGTAATATCGTTCATAAACGGTATTCAAACGTAAAGCAATTATTCAATTATCTTTTAAAATGTTGTGATTTCCTCATGTTTTTACAGAAAAGGAAGTAAAAACAACCATTCCGATCACCACTAAGGTAGGTATTAATTGTTTTCTTCATCTTTTACATAATATACAGCAAAGGTAAAGAAGATTTCTTTTGAAGGACACTTTAGTAAAATCGAAGATTTTTTATGACCATTCTTCCAAATGAGTATTCTGGGGTTTCTTCAAGAGAGGATCACGTCTCAAAACCTGTATTTGTGACCTAGTTTTCGTCCTATTGAATATTCAGTTCAACTCTACTTCATATAGATAGATTACTAATGCTTTTTTGCCTTCTTGTCTGGTAACAGTTGTTCAACCATCTAAAGAAAAGGAAAGCCGTTGCATTTTTCATCGGAGACCTTCCAGAAGCTCCCAGCAAACGCCTGTATGCCGACTGTCAACTATACATCTGGGCAGTCGAAGGTATTTCTGATATGTCAATAATATCTTTTCTTAGTTTGAGCCAAATGCCTCATGAAACTTTGCTTCCCAGTATATGCGTTTCTCTTTTTAGTTTCAATACAAAAATATGCATCTATGTAGCACGGGATTGTGATCACTTGGCAGAAATGTGTGTTTATGACATCCTCTCCCATTCTGTGTAATGGATCCCTTTGCTAGAAATGGACCTAAGCGCGACCTATTTCACATAGCATCTTGTTGCGACGTTGTTATTCGGCTGAATTATCTTATAACAGTCGAATGCGATATTTGAAGTTATAACATCTTTGAAAAATACTTTAAATATGTACTAAATACTTAGGTGAAACAAAGTCACTTGGGATACCATCTGTCTTATCAACGTTATCACTTTCAGAACTTTAAAATAGGAAAAATATACCTTTTTCAGTGATTGGGTCAGAAAAAGGCCAACGCCATCTATGACGTCCGTGCTTAAATAGATTGTCGATTCCAAGTTTCATGTAAATCCCACTTAATGTTCCTCGCTGTCTTTGTGTTTCAGCCATATCTCACCTGGCGTGTGCCTCCTACACGGAGGACCGCTTCGGTGTGGTCCAAAAGACCTTGCCGGACATTATGTCAACACTGCTCAGCTTGCAGGAGGTAAGTATAATGGTTTTACTTTCTTAACCAAGCAGCCATATTCCATACATCTTAAATTCTTTTTTTGCGTGTAAACGGTTTCCCAAAGGGACACGGAGAACACAGTCCGGTTTTTCCTAATTTTCTTTGTCATCTTGCTGCAACCAGTCTAATTAAGTAAAGCAAATTCCCAGTACTTACACAAAAACAAATATTTAAGCTATACACCCTTGACCTATTAGTGTTCGTGTTTCTCGTGTGGACCCCTCATAAGTTGTTGAAAATCTTTTTTTCTGTAGGCGGTTGAGAAGCACTTGAAGCTGGCACCAAATACAAACCGCAAGTCCGGGGCACGCGGGTCTCCTGCTGCAGCGGCGACCACCCAGCGCCACGCCCTGAGGGCCACCATCAAGACCGCTATCTACCGCATCGTCAACACCTTCGACAAGCACCTGGGGTATGACATCCACTCCCTTATTGCACTTTTTTTCCGAAACAGGTGTAATTTGAAAAATTTTAGTTTAAAACTAATCATATTTTTATTTGAATATAATTAAATTTAATGTACTGAAGATTACATTATTAAAGGTCATAAAGTCCCTCTTAGAAATAAATTACAGTAAAATAACTGCTTAATGTTCAGAGAGCAGTATGTTTTACAAATTAATGTGAATTATGTCTTGTGGTAGGATTAGGAACTCAGAGATGCCACTTTTATTTCTCTGTGTGGATTCCCGAATTTTTTGCTTTAACAGCAAATATTTAAAAGTCCCTTATTTTCAGAAGAAAAATATTATAGCTGGGATACACTTGAAACACCTTATGAATAATATACTCCGTATTTCTATCTTTTCAGTTCCATTACATTGAGCAGCGAGCACACACGGCGACTGAGACTGTTTATGGAGTACAAGGAGTAAAGAAGATGAGTCCCTCTCAACGCTTACTATGTGATGTAACCTAAGATGACAAGAGTTTATTTATGTGTTTTGTACAACGTGACTTACTGTTTATATTATTGTAAGAAAAGAAACCCTAAACTTGGGGAAGTAGTTGCTAATAAGAGTGTATGTTGTAAATAGAAGTTCCTCAAAGCCTGACCCTGTGAAGTATGGTTTCACCTTTCTGTTGTCATGGTGGATGGATTTTCTGAGTAATGAAAACTCATGGTTTATAAAGGTAATATTTAATTTATAAACTTCTTTTTGGGCTGTAAAAGTAACATCCCGCCCCTTCTACTCCGTATTTATGTAACTAGAAAGTATATTGAGAACAACCAAAGCTTTAAAAGTTTGATCGTTCTTACAGCAGAGATGCCAGTAAATGCTAACGTCGATTCTAGGATTTCCTAATTTCTAGTTTATTAAGTTTTCTACGAGCATTCTCAAGTCACTATATCTAACTTTGAAGATGGTATGTTACGTTTTAAGTAATGATAAGCTATTTAAGTGTAAATCCGAAATCAGGTTGCTAATCTCGAAGGTTCGCCCAAGGTGATTCTAACGTCGAGGCTAACGCGATCTGTTGCTTGACACACTAAGTCTTCAGCTGGGATAACAGCTGTTATTAAGATGCCGATACAATTCTTCATCTTTAAAATGTAAATTTAATTGTTCAGTACTATTGTTTAAGTTCAGTGTCTGCTTCAATACAATTTTGAGTCAATAATGAAACATTGCGAATGTTTGAAAATCATGTACGAGATTTAATTCTCATTTGGATAAACATATAATAAACGATTTATTTCAGAAATACTTGATTTTTATTAGTTGTAAAAAGGACACAGATTATGATAAGGAATGTGCAATTTTATATAGGATATGTTGGGAAAACCTTTGCACACTGTTATCAAACAACTCCAGACCAGCCTTAAAAGTATTGTTTCCGATGGACTGACCGGCGGGCAGTCATGAGTTTTTTTTAATCGTTTCTTCTTTCTATCTGATAGGAAAACTAATGAGATTTATTTTATTTTTAGAAGCAACATTTAGACTTGCCCCATCTCAACTTCAAAACGGGCAACACTGAGCATAGATTTTTACGTGTTATTAAAATACACTCCATGGTGGCTACAGATATGTTAGTAGAAATCTGTATTACAAGAAACTATGTGTTTCTGGACGCAACTACCCGACTCTACCTGAATTCTAAAGAAAATCAGAAATTGATGCTATAATAATATATTATAATGTAGATTTTGTAGCAGCATTCTATGCCGTAGTCATAAAGCATAAGTATTGCTGTTTTTGGTATATCGCCTATCTATTGCTATATGGAGGGCCGTCAGGAGTGAGTCATCAAACCACCACCAGCACTTAGCTGCCTACTGGCGAGTTATGACTCAGGGGGTGCTTGGGTGTAGTAGTAGGCTGGTGAACAGTGCAGGCCATGCTGAAAATCCAGAGAGTTTGTAAGTGTTTCTCGGGTTGAAGCCAACATTTTTATGATTGTAGAGAGATATAGATGTATGCAGTCTGGTCTAGTGTGATACGTCTTAGAGCCTTTTAAGTCTAGCTTATGCAATGGGTTTTAGCTAAGTAATAATAAGTATAAGCTTAGTTGCTGAGTGCCTTACAAGTACTGTCTAGAGCATTGTGGGAGGCAATGTGTGAGGATAAGTGATTGTGCTGTTGCATCATCATGTGAAATGGAGGGTTAGTCACTGGTGGTGGGGGCATTGCATCAGACATATAGAATAGATTTTATTGGTTTGACTTTTAGGAGCAGATCAGTTTAGAGGTGGGCAGGAGCTCATGGTGTTTGCTTAGTCCTTACCATAGTCATATACTGTGATCGCCTCGTTTTTGGAGTTGTGCTCTACAGAGCCATGGCCGCTTAGCTTGTTCCCATAGGAACAGTTTTTTTTCGTTTCTCCACTTTGAGGCACTTAGATTGATGTATACCATTTAAGATAGTGCTGATATAATCTGAGATGTGGTTATCCGAAGCCCCTAAATTATGAATACAAGCACTTCGAAAACATAATGAACGTCATGATAATCTCTGGGAAATGATGCATAAGTTTTTGCCAAAATAAATGTTAACTTATCTTTTTTACCTGATATTATTCCAGAATTATTTAAAACAAAGATACCTCAAAACCTGCCCATGTCACTTACGTTGCATATAAAATCATGGGCTAAAGCCATGTGGTGGCCAACCATAGCCTTATCAGATTGAAAGGGTTAAATGTAACTCGTCTCACAGAAGGTATTTAGATACGATACTTGAAATTGGGTTGGACCCAATTGGAATTAACAACCTGCTCATGAATTCTTGTATAGTGCTTTTGTACTGCTACTACCCCAACAAACAAACAAACAATTGTACTGCTCTACAATGGAGTGATTATTTTGGCAGGATTGTCAAAACCCTCTACGGTGTAGACCTTGACATCATCAAAGTTATCGTCCTTCTCTTTCTTTTTGGTGCATTGACAAAGGGTTGGCTCTTTGTAGGTTGGGCAAAAGGGGATGAACCTGGGCCACCCTACCCTTCTGAGACAATTCATGCCAAACGGGAAATCATATGGAGACTTGGTGTTTGTTTCTCCTGTTGAATCTTCTTTTTCACCGTAACTGCGGAATCCAAGGATGCCACGCTCTTTTTGAGTTCCTGAGTGAGAGAGAAGAAACGAAAAGGTTGAAACATGGACAAATACTATTAAACCTTCATGTTAGATTAATAGGTCGAGATCCCCATAATTACATTGAGTCATTATTGGATTTATCATAGGTAACTCTATACATATCCATATATAATATAAGGGGGTTTACATTATAGGTATAAAGGGTTTTACAGCACAGATTTAGTTCTGGAAACTCTCACCAGGTGCCTTCGGAGGCTTTCACACCTTTTCGGGACCTGGCACTGGTCACATGACCAGTCACATGACCAGGCTTTCACACCTTTTCGGGGCCTGGCACTGGTCACGTGACCAGTCACATGACCAGGCTTTCACAGGTGGCCCCAAGGGGGGGATAAAAGGCCCACAATTATTACATTCTGAGAGATTGGTTAGGAGAGCTATAGAGGGAAGACCTGCTACCATGCCTGCTGCTTGGGTGTCTACATGCTGTAGTACCCAATAAACCTACATTATATTACTGCTGTTTCAACATGGTCTTCATTGCTGTCAACATGGGCAAACAGCCCTCTTAACCTTTCACTGGTGGAGACAACCCGGGTAACAGCAACATGCATGGTTAAGGAGCAGCAAGGAGTGGCCAGGAATGGCCTGGAGGCATCCACAACAGTCTGAGGGCGTCTATGGCAGTCTGGGAGCGTTCACACCTACCCCAGCTACTTCAGGAGGACCCCCAGAGCACCGGCAGGACCACCAGAGTGCCGGGAAAATGGGTGCCGTAAAATCGGAGGTGGCCCTGCAAAGTCCGGGGTGGCTCTGCAAAGTCGGTTGCAGCCCTGTAAAGTCGGGGGCGGCTCTGTAAGGTTGGGGACATCCCTGTAGATCCGGGGATGGCCCTGTAAAGACGGGGTAAAGCACCAGAAGGACGGCACTACCCCCAGAAGGACGGCACTACCCCCAGGAGGACGGCACTACCCCCAGGAGGGCGGCACTACCCCCAGGAGGGCGGCACTACCCCCAGGAGGGCGGCACTACCCCCAGGAGGGCGGGACTAGCCCCAGGCGGACAGGGACAACAACCGGAGGACAGCTATGGCCACAGCTGAGGTTCTAATATTCAAGGTAAGGTACAGGAGATGATATGGGACAGACCCTAGAATCCAATGTTATGAAAGGTTTGGTAATGCATGTATTTAGTGAACTTTTCAATGGGTTTACTGCTATTCTATATTACATGGTCTGGAAGAAAGTGAAAATTAATCCAGGGTCAAGTCTTATTCTCTCTCCTTTACCTATAAACCCTAATTGTGTTACCTTTAACTTCACAATGGGTAAAATTCGAGATATAGCATATCAGGAAAAATGATTTTGTGATCATTATAGCTGGTGCTTGTTTGTATTTGAAATGGTTTGGAATTCAATGAAATCGATATCATAGAGGTTATTTGTTTGATTGGGATGTAATCCTACCCAGAAGAAGTCACACTTATGTTGATGTATTTACTATTTGGTGTTGGGAAAAGGGGAAGAAAATCTAACATGTTTTTAGATTAGAAAGCCCCAAAGAAAAGGACAAGATGGGGACTGCTTTTGTGGAAGGTGATCTTTATGATGATCCATGTCAATTAGCATATTTACAGTCTTTAGAGCCTGGGTTATTTCCAAATGATCGCCTAGAAGTATTGCCTTGGTTTGGAAAATATGAGCGTTATGTTAAGGAAGTCTTTGGGGATGGTGAGTCTACAAGGCTGATGTTTATAAAAGACTGGTTACCATATCACATTGAAATTTTAGTGCAATGTTTTAAGAGCTATGAATCAATCAAAGATTATGTTGTTGGACAATTTGGAGCAAGGAAAGAAGAAATTTGGGAACAAGCAAAATGTGTCAGGCAAAAGGAAGAAGAGAGTCCCCATGAGTATTATCTCAGATTTTGTAATGTATGCAGATCTGCTGACATTTCAATGGATAAGTTAGCTTATCTATTTAGATGCAACCTCCTGCCAGATATTAGATCTAAGCTACCAGAAAGGGAACTGACTTTAGGTGAACTATGCCAAGTTGCAAGGAAAATTTGGGAAAAACAAACAGAGGAAAGAGAGTATGCAAGGAGGCTGAAATTGATTTTGGAAAGAGTAGATAGTTATCATGAAAACGCCAAGCATTCCTTGGCAGAAATAAAACAGGAGCTTATACAGGTAATCCTAGGCCAGCATATATCAAATATATGTCAGAATTCATTGCAAGGTAGGCAACGTGAGAGATCCTTAGATGGGGACTGTGTGCAGGGGGCAGAGCAAGGAGACGGTCCACCCGTCTTGGGGCACACAGTACCATGTCAGGACCACTCTAGTCAGGTGAGGGAGTATGAGCCAGTGCAGGAACTCAAATTGCCTGAAAATACCCCACCTACAGAACTTCCTGTGATGGAAGAGGGGTGTGAAAGAGAAAGAGATGAAGGCAAAGTCAGTTCTAACAAAGAAATGGGTAGGAATAAGAAAAGGTGTAGATCAAAGAGGAAAAGGAATGAAAACTTACTTCAAAACCATTTAGAAGAGGATGAAAATGTGCCATTGTGTGTAAATCAGACAAAAATGGGTGGTATGGTACATTGTACAAAAGTCGTAGATAGTGAAATTGAAATGGCTGCACGTCTAAGCACTGAGAATGCAGATGTTGAACAGGAGACCCAATGTTGTGAAACTGAGAAATGTGTCTCAATGGTTCTGAAAGGGGATATTGACATTTGTTCTCATGATGTGATTGAAGACAGATGGGTCGAAACTAAAAGTACTGAAGTAGAATGCCATGACAGTATTGTGAGGGATGAAAAGCAAACCCAGAGTGTCACTGCAAATCCCTACAATCATGAAATAGGTCAAAGCAAAGGTAATGGCATTTCTCAGACACATACTGATAGGATCTCAACCCCAAGCTTGCCTAAATATGTAGGTGAGGAGACAGCATTGTCCTTTGCAAGTGATATAGAAGAAAATGGCTCTAAACAGTCAAATGACATAGGCATAGGGTGTAGAAGAGGAGACAGAGTGCCAGAGTGCAAAAGTGACCACAATCATAGGCTTAAAATGCTGTATGACAGGCAAGCACCTATGAGACACCGTGGAATATGAAACTGAAGTGAAGATAGTTGTTTCCTTAAGCCTATTCTGATTTTTATTTGTGATTGATATTGTAGTAAGAAGTGAGTGTAGCTGATAGTGACATGAAAGCATTCGTATCTATAGGCAAGAATAGTTGGCAAGACTTGGTTAACAGCAGAAATATTGTAGGAACCTGGATAGCATTGTTATGAAGGCAGGAGAAAGATATCCTTAGGGTGTGAATCCCTGAAGTATGTATGTGTAGTCTGTTGGTGTTGAGGGCATCGAAATGTCCTAGCACTGGGGTAGAGCCGTATGCTCCCCCAAGTATGAATGTGTTGTTAGTTGGTGTTGAGGGCATGGGAAATGCGTCCTAGCAACGGGGTAGAGCCGTATGCTCCCCCAAGTATGAATGTGTCGTTAGTTGGTGTTGAGGGCATGGGAAATGCGTCCTAGCATCAGGGTAGAGCTGGATGCTCCCCCCTAGTATGATTGTGTTATAAGTTGGTTGAGGGCATAGGAAATATGGGCTGCCATGGGGTAGAGCCGTTTGCTCCCCCAAATGTGTGAATGTTGTAAGTAGATGATTTGAGAGCATGGGAAATTACTCCCAGCACTAGGGTTCGAATGCCAAGAGTAGGAATATCTATTTTCAGGAATGAGGTGCAATTAAGTCCCTATAAAGGTTCAGTTATGTTAAGAACAAGGTCAGTCTGCCACTATATTATGATAGATAAGCTTTGAAATTTGTCAAAAAGAGCCAGCTTCATGTGCACTATTACAGATAAGCTTGAGCTAACTTGAGGAAATGTGTGTAAAGAGTCTACAGGTATTCTATGGCTGAAAGTATGAAGTTAATTATATAATGGAGTTTGTACCTTGCAACCAAGCTATAGCTCGGTTGCAATGTGTGTTTATGTGAACAAGAAGGAAGGGTGTTTGTGAAAATCTTGACAAATGTATCTATAATATTGTAATTGTATGAAATGAGAGTATTGATGTATAAGAATTGTTTAAATTTCTTCACATTTACTGGTGTGATATGAATGATGAGACATTACAGACTCACATTATTGTATATGGACCTGTTTGAAAATTGTATGTTTGATTTGACTGTTCATTTGGTTGTTACCTGTTTAGTTACCTATATGATTATAACAAATGTAGTACCTCACAGCTAAGCTAAACAGCTCCCAAGATATGATTGTTGTAAATAATAGGTAATGATTCTGGAATCCAACGTCCAAGAATTATGGATTAGGATGGAAGCCATTGAAAAGGGAATGTGTTATCTGATTGTATGATGAATAGTATGCTGAGAGATGGATGTAAACTATGTTGATATTTGAATTATGTTGATGTATTACATTGTATGATATTGTATTATAATGACACTCATGCAGCATGGCACCATAATAGCAGAATCCACATTTTTAGGATATTGGTTAAGTGTAGTGGTAACACTTATTCTCTGTAGTGGGGAGTAGTGTTAGATTAATAGGTCGAGATCCCCATAATAACATTGAGTCATTATTGGATTTATCATAGGTAACTCTATACATATCCATATATAATATAAGGGGGTTTACATTATAGGTATAAAGGGTTTTACAGCACAGATTTAGTTCTGGAAACTCTCACCAGGTGCCTTCGGAGGCTTTCACACCTTTTTGGGGCCTGGCACTGGTCACATGACCAGTCACATGACCAGGCTTTCACACCTTTTCGGGGCCTGGCACTGGTTACGTGACCAGTCACATGACCAGGCTTTCACAGGTGGCCCCAAGGGGGGGATAAAAGGCCCACAATTATTACATTCTGAGAGATTGGTTAGGAGAGCTATAGAGGGAAGACCTGCTACCATGCCTGCTGCTTGGGTGTCTACATGCTGTAGTACCCAATAAACCTACATTATATTACTGCTGTCTCAACCTGGTCTTCAATGTTGCCTACACTGGGCAACCAGCCCTCTTAACCTTTCATTCATTAGATTAAGATTGTATCCTTCAGATGGTTATTTCAGATGCCGATACAATGCCAATATATTAAACAGCCTAGCAGGCAATAATCCAGAATTATGCATCCTCACATATCTTGCTGTCTGAAGTACATGACTTTGGTATTCTTGTTAATTGACACTTCTCACAATAAGCATCAGCAATCGAATTCTACCAGGTTATCCTGTAGGTCATAAATCTTCTATTTGTTGGTTTCATAATCCAATTGACTCTTACTTTATCAGAACTAACAGAATGCTTTTGACAGGAAGTCAAAATTATTCTCAATATAGACGTTGTGCAGATGACGTCACATCTCTAAAAAAAAAAAAAGATAGTCCGCCATATTGGTGATTAATTTATTTTCACTGTTATTTATGGTGCTGAAACCTTAAGAACAAATATAGATGCCCCATTTTTCTCTAACAAATTCAAGGAATCAAATTAAGTTATTATTGTCATCTAGCATTATGAATTTATTTCACATCCATGTGGTCATGATCACCACGGGGTGATCACCAAAATCTGGTCACGTGACCCTGTCTGCACAAGGTCTATAGTGGTCAAAATAAATTGTTTTCAAATTAAATGACTGCTTACCTGGAATTGTGTTGTCAAGGAAAAATCCAATAAACCCACCGACAAACATTTGGGTGCTCAACAATACAAAGAATACTTGGTCTACACTAGCATTCCCTGAATATAATGAAATGGAATGAATATCAATCATTTAATAAAAAATCAGGGACAAAGTAATCATTATAATGATTAAGCACTAAACTCAGCCAATTTATCAGGCTGTCTGAGAACTTCAGAATTATGTGTCATTGATAATTCTCCCAACCACGGATAGCTTATTTCCTAGGTTGTACCTCTAGGTTAGCCAAGATCAGGGTGTACGCTGGGTAAAATGACTTGTCGACAAATTTCAAGGCTTTAGCATTATACATTTTCATGATTCATATGATTATTTGTAGTTTAATATGGTCAAGAACTAGCCATCATTACATGTCTATTGTATCCATAGACGTTTAATGTTTTCTAAGTTGGTTGAAAATTAATTATAGATGGCTTATAACAAATATTTGCTTATTTTCTATATTTTACCAAGGGTTTTTGTCAACAAAATCAGTGAAAATACTGTAAATCAGTTATCTGTGGGAGGTAATTGTTCAATGATTCAGTATCTTGCACATATTGTGGTGCTTGGTTCTATATTTTAATATAAAATCTGACTTAAGATATACCTGTAGCAATCATTTCAGAGTTCTTTATGATCCAGTCTGGCAAGGAGAGACCAACAAAGACCGCAAACCCAAATACGAAGATGTTCCGAGATGAATTTAGGTCCACAAACTGGAGATTGGAAACTCCAACTGCAGTGATTATTCCTAAAATATACAACATATAAAACATTTCAAAACTTGCAGAAATAGTTGAAACACCGCAGTAGATTTATACATGTTAGCTGAGACCAGTTCTTCCGTAAAAAAAAGTAATTGATTTATCAATAAAATCGTCTCCTTTGTAAGCACTTAACTAGGATCTTCGATTACTCATCTAAAGAATTTTGATAAGTGGTTTTGATCTCCAACTATTAGGATTTGTATTTCCAAGAACTTGATTCATGCATATACATTGTATGTTTAGTTATTGGTCGTGGCATTCGGATTCAAAACTAATGGGTCTATCAATGTAACATTACCCCTGTAACCATTCAGAAATTTCTACTTTTTTGATTGAGGTTCTGCAGTAAACAGGTTTGTCGACATACTTGCAGGAATAAGCTTTTTGGGAGTCCCTAGTTATATCTATATAGTATAGTAGCTAATGGTTGGGACTCCCTCAATCAGTCATGTCTTTAACCATTTTAATTCTCTTTGTTCTCAATGACCGGTTACACAATCTCCTCCAATTGTTGTTACAGGGGGCCCACGCAGGTATTATAAGGTCTTATTTTGGTTTTGCCATTTATAAGGCTATTAGAAAGGTCTTATTTTGAGTCCTGAGGTCTTAGAAAGGTCTTATGTTTGGTCAATATGAATTTTTTTATTATAAGATTTTATTTTTTCTCCTGTCATTTCTATGTTTAACTCTTTTTGGTAGAGTGTATAAGTGTTTAAAAATGTCAAAAAAAATGTTCTTAGAAATGTCTTGAAAAAAGTCTTATTTTGGTACCCGACTAGGTATTATAAATATCATATTTAGGTCTTATTTTGATTTCTGAAAAAGCGTGGGCACCCTGTGTTAGAATCAGGCAGTGCGAGAAGCCAGAAGTAGGTTACATAACCAATGCCTGACCTAACAACCCCTATCCCTTCAAATTAGCAGCACCACTGTCACCTGGAGGTGGGCAATCCCAGGTGGGTGGGTGATAGGTCACTCAGTACTAGGACCTGGTAGTACTAGTAGCCCTTTCTTAAACCCCTCCCCGAGCTGTGTATGACAGCAGGAGTGGTGGTGGTCAGTACCTGTAGCCCATATTACACATAGCCCTCTGGTATAAGTAGGGCCTTTAGTTTACTGAGGGACGACCATCGCTCATACATGAGCAGAACTTTGTAGCTAATTTGCTTCTTCATTTTTAATCAATTATCACGTGATTTCACTTCAACCTTCAATCAATAATAACTTTAGTGACAATTTATTTTCGCAGGTCAGAACATTTTCATAACTTTGGTTTATTGTATATTAAGATAGATAAAGTCGAGATTGTTCAACAGAAAAACAGTTTAATAGAAGCTCTCACACAGATGGCAACAGTATTTCTATTCAAAACTCTTGTATTTTTCTTCTAGGCCGTGTCATGGAATTTCGCATACATAACATTTCTTGTAAGGCCATAATATATCATTTTGTAGTCAACAATACCTATGAATTCTACATATCCAATACAAACGGTTGGTTGTATAATATTCGAATTTCCTAGTATTGGATTCAGTTTCTTACCAAAGACAACCATAAATATACCACCGATGATGGGTTCAGGAATCGTCACAAATAAGGCACCAAATTTGCCAAAAGTGCCCAGAGCAACCATCATAATCCCACTGATTTGAATGACGCGACGACTGGCTACCTGTAGAAACAAATAATGTTAATGGACGAATTAGGGTTGGTAATAATGAACGAGCCCAAAATGTGAGTGTGTTATTTCACCCCATGCACTAGTGCAAGTCCGTTGTCCGACTTGAACCAGGAAATTATAAGATCCTTCATCGGCTGCTGAGTACAGTTGTTGAATTTTCATGTGCATGAGAGATAAAGCTATAGAGACTGAATTAAATGAGATCCTAGGGTCAACCTTAGTTACCAGATCCTGTAGCCTAGTGGTATAGCGTTAGTGTTCAATGTGAGAGGTCCCAACTTCAATCCTCACCTCTATCTTTTAGTTCAGACTTGTTTTTACTTTTAGTTAACTGTTATCAATCAACCGTATTGATATTCAGCTGAAATTGCTCTTTAACTGGGAATGATTGGTAAACATTTTTGTAAATGTATTTTACTGTACAGTTTGGCAGTTCAGAATAAGTTGACGCAAAAGATATTTTCAAAAAGAGTTTTGTGGATTAATTTTTTAAAATACAAAGTTTAGGGCAATCTTTTGTTGAATATCTAAACGATATATATATAGGTTCTAGCACGTGGTACATTGGGAAATTCCGTATTGGAAATGATAGTACGTTTTCATACATTATTTGATTGTCATCATATTTGCCCCAATACTAAAACATAATAGCATAATACTCCAAAACGATATTCAGCACATTTGTAATACTTTAGTTTTAGATTAGATTCATTACTAAATTTATATTAATCTTGTATATTTTAGGTTCAGGAGTATTATAAGACCCTATTTATGTAGTTAAAGAGATTGAATATATAACTGACGATTTACTTTTAGATAGTTCAAAATATCAGGGGATCAATTGAAAATTCGAATAATCCTACATTTTCATTATTTTAGGTAGGCCCATTATCTATACTCCTTGGTGTACGAACCTTGGTAATACCTATTGCTCCAATATTTTCACTAAATGATGTGACACCACTTGTGCTTCCCCAAACACCAGCACAGGCAATACCAATCCCTTCAAACAGCATTCCTGAAAAAGACAAAATGGACCATAAATTTGTCCTTATCTACTGAACCTACAGCCATTATCAAACGTGCATTTTATAATGCTCGTGTCTAGATGGATTAAAAACCTATGTGTTAACCATTTGGTTAGTCCCTTAGGCCTTACTAAACCCTAGATTAAGAAGGCTATTCATTCAATCATTGTAAAGATTCAAATTAATAACTTAGACAAGCCATATGTTAGGTATGTGAGAGTAAATCAATTTGACACTTACCCCTGTTAACAGCATGTATCGGTGGTGGTGGTGCTTCAGATAACCGGGCACAGGCATAGTAATCACCAACAGATTCTATCATTCCAGCAATCACTCCAGCAAGCATGCCCAAAACAGCAGCAGTTGACATTGTTGGCCAGCCCCATTGGCCTAATCAGATGACATTTAAATGTACATAAGAACATTAAATATACAGCATCTCTTTGACCTAAGTAATTTGACTGGAATACATACAAAAGTCACAGACAATTGTTCTATGCTGTTTGTTGAAATTCTCTCATCAAGAAATTTAGCTCTTTTTAAACACTCATTCCAATTTCGGCGTAGAAACATATTACGGGAAGTTATCCTACCTGGATAAGGGAATCTAAACCACTTGGCATCTGAGAGTACTTTGAGCTTAGAGTCAGTCCTAGCTTCATATCCAACTTGATTAGGGTCAGATGGGAAAACATTAGTGTACGTCAGAATGGCACAGAATGCCCACACAATCATCATTGCCAAAAATACCTGTAAGAAATATATACAAAATGACATCAGAAGAGGAAAGCAAGTGTTTTAATGAGCAGTGGCCCGTTGCACAATGATTTATTGTAACAATGATAACTTTAAGATAACTTTAAGATAACTCTAAGACACATGTCGTTACAACGATAACTTAGTAGCCATATCGCTGTTGCGAAACACTCTGGCATGTAAAATTTAACCTACACATACCAGGTGGACAACAAAGTTAAAACTACTGATATGGAACCCTGAAACAAAAAGATGATAGGAGGAATATACATAGTTCAGTTTAGAATACAAGAAAACCAACCGGAAGTAGTTTGAAGATTGGATATTTGACTGTCTGGCACCCTCTTCCTCTGACATATGTAGGGAATGGGACTTGTACATCTCGGAGATATTGTGAAAATATGATAATCACGCAGATAGTCCTGAAAGGAGAAATATTATCCATATGAGATTATTTAAGTTGGGATGAAAAGGAAAATATTTACTATTATGTTTAGGCTTCATCATTCTTTCTCGTTTCAGTTTATTTTTGTTATAATCTCTGTAGAGATCTAATTCACCTTTCGGATAATAGGGTTGGGGCACGTGCATGCATATCAATGCCGACCAACTTGATTTATTAGGTATACCAGCAAACATAATAATTATTTTGCAAGTATCAGTATGTGTACGTTTTAATTATATTTAAAAAGTGTTATAACTCTTACATAAAGGCAATGCCCCAGTGCTTGGCACAGTAGTTTGCAGCAGCAATGTAGAGATGGAGACCAATTAGGCAGATGGTTGGGGCGATGGACAATGGGCCAATGAAACGGAGGATGAAGCCCAACATCCCTGTCATCCCTACCAATATTTGGAAGATTGAGGCCATTGCCATGGCACCCTGAACCTAATAAACAATTGATTTTATCCTTGGTTACATAGCTACAAGAGCCCATAAAGATCACGAGAGGAATCGTAGAATAACAAGTATGAGGTACATATATAATTAATATTTTAATGAAACACTTATTCTTAAACATTAACCAATTGAACTACACATCATTGATTTTGCTTGAAAAAAGTGGTTATATCGTGTTAGCTTTGTTTATGTTTTCTTATTTATTGATACTCTAAGAAATAGACGGAATGTGAGTTGTATCATAAGATCATAGGGTTAATGAAACTTAAATGTAATTGCAACTGTTAACATGTTTCCTCTGCTATGCAGAGTTTCCATTTAGGTAAAGGTCGGTAAACACTCTACTAACAGCAGTCGGGTGAAATAAGATCGCTCCTATCTTTGAACATGTAGGAAACTTTGTATAATATTACTCCACCAACTATTATCAACATAATCATTCTTGCATACCACCAACAAAGAATGTTGGTTCTTCTTAATATTGTTGATGTTAATCTTAAGCAATATTGGCAATATCAAGATCAAATCAGAGAGACACAAAAGGAAGTTGTGAAACTGCAATTTAATAGGCCTATGCGGGAGAAAATCCAATATCGTAAAGTTAGGTTACTTTTAGTACCATTTGCTCCCCCAAATTACGCATTTCAATGTTGTATCCATATTATAAGACTGTATGTATAATTATGGATACAAATTTAAATGATATACGAGTCAACAAACCAGCAAACTGCAGTAAGGTGCAGTCCCATTTTTATAACCATTGCAGTTGTGAGGATGAAAGGGGTTTTGTAACTATAGATGTCGGTTTATTCTACAAACTGCATCGACCTGACATAGATGTATCAGTTTTCCCTGAAAGGTCATGCTCGGGTGCCCAGATAAATAACTTTTTCTTGTCCCTTCCATACCACATCATGCGTTACCCAAGAAAGAGGTTGCTTTTTAAATCAAAGAACTTAGATCAGGAGGAAAGAGCACTCAGGGGTCTATCTGTTACTGTTTCCTACTACGCCACCTGGGTGATAGTATGAATGGGTATATAAAAGGCTTATAGATGACTTCTGACTGCATGGAATCATGGCCATGTAATAATAAAATGTGTGTAAAAAAGAACTTTTGTGATTTATCACATGGTGAAAGAGAGCCAATTACATGCATGATAAATATATAACGCTCTCCCTCTTGGTTAGTCATAAACCGGTTTTACTGTTTTGATCTAGCTTCATTTTTGGAAAAATCTTTCTTTTTTTAATGTCTTTTTAAACACTGTTTGTATGAAACTTACAGGGCCATAAACAGGAAGTGTATAAAGCTGTCCTCGTTACCACATCTATTTCTTTCTTTTGTTTTTTTCTTTTGTTACCACACCTATGATTGTGAGGATACAAACTTTTAAACTATGAAAGCATCCCATACACTTTTAAGTAGGCTGAGGATAAACAGGACAAAAAGCAAGACAGCCCTCCGGTACAATCCAAAACGTCAGCAGGACTACCCTCTCGACCGAGTACTGTACACTTGAACCGAGTAGGCCCATATCAGATTACAGATGTTCATTCACGCCCTGATTGCTGAGGATAGCTATGCTTACGCCTATGTAGTTACTTTGGCCAATGGTTAGGACCTTTTTTTAAAATGAAAAGATTACCTCTCTCATTCTGCTTGTCCACACTTCCCTTCTCCATGCCATCATGGTTTCGTTAACCATATCTGTTGGGGCTCCCTGAGAGGTGAAATTTGCAAAAGCTGGAAAATTAATATAAGATTCAATGTAGGAAATAAAATATATACATTAGGCCTATACAATAGATGTTTTCCAAAAGGTGTTTTTATGACTTATGTATTGCATTCCTCTCTTTTTATACAATGTACCTAATTATAGGAGAATAAGAAACGTAGCCACAAAAGGCTACTCACGAGGAGTAGGTCTAAACTAACGTATTGTAAGACTTCTTTAAAATGACTACGTGAGGGAGGTAGTTGCTGGTGGGATGATGATAGGCCAATATAGTACAACTATATTTATCTGTTTACACATGATGTAATGAACCAATATTTTTATATATTTGCATACCGTGGTCTGTAGGACACTTCCATTTTGGCAATGCTAATATGGCAAACAATGGAGGAAGAAATGAGAAACTTCCACCTTGCACGATAGGAAGCCTGGAAAGGGAAAATTATAATTCTATAAGTCTTTAGTTTGTTGACTATTATTGCAGTTGCACATAGTTTTTACAATATTCATTGAGACGCATGAGGAATAGAATGTAAATTTGATTTATGATATTCATTTTACCTGGTACCAAAAGTGGTCTGGAGAAGTGTTGCTAAACCAGCCACAAAGAAGACAGTTCCGATAACCTCACTTTTCCCCACATCATCATTTCCAATACACATTGCTGGCGTTACAAGCAGCGGGAGAGACACATTCCCACCAAACATGAGTAGATAATGCTGTAATTATGCACAATTTGAAATAAGTATGTTTTTTAATGGAGAAAACATACCTGTAATTACATTTACTAGGTTAATTACACAACAGAATTACCTCTAGAACTAATGATCATTATGGACAATGTTACATGGATTCTGATAACATGAACAAAGGTTCTAATAGTTTTCATAGACTTTTTTTACCAAATTTATATCAACCAAGAATCTGACTTATTAACTTAGACTAAGCATTAAATGAGATTTTTCAGAAGGTCCTATAGTAAGCTAGCTTGTCACATGGACCAACTCAAATCGATCTCTATTAAAATGATGAAATTATTAATCCTCATGCCAGCCTCAAATCTGTATCATTAACTTAATCAGTTATAGTAGCTACATGATCCTACATGAAACCTTCCCGTTGTAAATCTAGTAAGAGATTCTATCTTTCTACCTGAAATCCAAATAGTATTGTCAGATGCCATGGTGGACAATCATCAATTCCGTATTGAATGTCCCTTTTGACGTCATCGTTTTTTGTCGAAAGGACATTCACTTTGTCACTCTTATTTATTTTTCTAAGTTTCACACCGGTTGACTGAAAATAAACGAAAGAAACGGAAATTGTGGCAGGCTGTATTTCATATTACTTATGTTAACAGTTTACGACGATCTTTTCCCACTTTGAGATGGAGGACAGTTTTGTTCCCTAAAGGCCGTATTCCACATAGGTACCGAAAGTGCGCCGCCGATTCCACGCCGATATACTTTCTGCAGTGCCGATATACTTTCTGTAGCGCCGATATAGGCCTACTTTCGGCAGCATTACCGATAAAATTACATGTTGGTAAATTTTTCCTACCGATTTTTTATCGGCAGCCGATTTTACAGGTGAAAATCGGCAGCGCGGACTTTCGGCGGACTTTCGGCCGCCGAAAGTCCGCGCTGCCGGTATGGAACGTTGCTATGGAGAGGTTCACTTTCGGCAGCGCGTACTTTCGGTATGTGGAATACGGCCTTTACTTACTTATAGTGGCTTTTGGTTACCGTGGTTTTTCTTAAGAAACTTTTTTTTCAAATATTTTATCTCCGTAGCATCGAAACTCCTATGAATCAGGCTTCTGTATTAGATGCAAACACAATTTGAATAGGACACGACCCATTTTGTACTCTGCGTTCTAGATGAAAAAGGTACACAATATCATCGAATCAGTCCCCAATATAGCAATTTATCGCACACACAAAAGCCTATCCCATTCCCAAGTTCAGTTTTGGGATACTGAAAATAGGTTTCTTTTCAGGTTCAAGGCCCGTCACAACTAAGTGTAAAGGAGGTTGGGGTAGATCGGGTGATATCACTCAAGGAATGTTGAGATTAGCCCAAGAAGGGTTCAAAATTAAAGTGATGCACATCACTACACCCAAGCTTTGAGCCGTCCATAAATGATGTCATGTTATTTTAGACCTTTTCTGCTCCCCCCTTGTCATGTTTCGTCATGCAGCCTTTGACCCCCCCCCCCCCCCCCCCCAGAAATGAAATCATGTCAAGAGGACCCCCCCCCGCCCCCACCCCGCCCCCTTGTCAGGTTTTGTCGTGGAGTTATGAACCTCCCCCCTATTGCATGACGTCATTAAAGGACAGCCCCAAATAAAGGTTCCATCAAAATGAACGAAACAATCATGAAAGTCCCGTGTGCATACAATAAATCAGACGTGAGGCCAAACTTATGGTAGCCGTCACTAGGCAATGAACAAAAGATAAAGGTAAATAGTTGTGAGAATTTACATGAATTTTGTTCCTTTAGCGTATGAATTCAAAGTTTTCATAAAAATTTAAAAAGAAACATAATATAAACAAACCCACTCTTCGAAATTTTACCGTGTTGGGAGTATACACCATACAACCCGTTTTGAACTCCTCCTGGGATTGAAATAAGTCCTTGGCCCGACGGCTCGTAGCTACGTAGGTTGATTAGAAGAGTCTGTCATGATTATCTATTCGTCCCTAATCATCAACTTAATTTACCTCATGAGTTAGATTAAATATTTGGTCGCTAATCATGATTAAGGGGGATCTGATTAAGGTTAGACCAATGAGATTGCTTGTTCCAAATGCTGTTGGGTGAGGTACGAGCCGTTTCTGCTAATTATGATTAGCACTAATCACCTAACTTAATTACGGACGTTCGACGTGATTAGCGGAGTTTCGAGCCGGCGGGCCCTTATATGACACGAAAGAAAGTATGCTTCTTGGTTACAACTTTCCGTAACTTCTTTACGAATTTCAACAGTAACGAACACATGCAAAGATAATAACTACGAATAAATTTTAGATAGAAGGCCATCTCCCCTATTTTTTCAGTTTTATAGTTTATTGTGGAGTAGGCCTATACGCTAAAGAAAACATTAAAGGGAACAACATGGCCTAAAGGAAACACGTACGACTGTGAAAACATACTTTTTATTCGAGTTGTTTTCATGAAAAGCGTTAGGCTACCAGATATTTTTGATGTGGTTGATTATAATGCAATGAGACAAAATTTAATGAAAAGTTAATACAAGTGAAAGGGGATGGTGAAATACAAATTTGGTCATACTGTGAATGTTTAGACTATTGAGACATCGATCTGTGAGACAAGGTTTGCATATATAATCCTTCGCAGGCGACTTCAAGCATCCCTGAGTACTTTACATTTGAGCAACACTGGCAAGATGGAGATGGAACCCATATTTCTACCTGCAATATTCCAATAACAAGAACATTTTCTTTCAGGCTTCTTAGAGCTAGATACATGTTACAGAAATGGGAAAAAAACGACTAATTAGGCCTATCTTACTTTACCACTGCTCCCGACGACGTCGGCGAAATCCCCGCTTTTGGTATTGTCGTCCATCTTGCCATCCATCGTCCTGTGTCGGATTTGGGATTTCAGAAAGATATATACTAATACATTTAAAGTAGAGAACCCGTGACTGAGTGAAAATGACTTAGACTGAGACACTGCACACAAGCTATTTGATCCCTGAATCGACGACACCGCCAGTCTCATCCAAACAGCGTAAGTTATTAGAGCGCAATATTCAAATACATCTACTGTTATAACATGAAGTTGGTTGGTTACTCGGTTGGTTGGTTCTGTGTTCCAAAGCAAACGCACAACCTTCGGAATTGAAGGGACGTGTTTATATCACGGTAGAAGAAGACCCATCCTCTATTTCTTTTCAAGCAGTAACTTAAAAGTTATACTAATTCTTTTTTAATGAGACTTGTACGGAAGCAAGGCATTCCCGCTGCCTAACTAGTAGGTTGAACCAGAACTATTTAGGTCAGCTAAATTGTTTGTCCGTTCATGTTTAGAATAAAACGCATGGCAGGAACTCAAATTCAGATACAAAGGTCACATTTTAAGAATTTCATGGGAATTCATAGATCTTTGTAAGAGGATTGTAAGTTCATGTTGTTTTCGTTGAAGATGAAGTCACTATGTCATATCTATAGTCAAATACAGGAAGTCGAATACTTCAACTCAGTACACATAATAGAGACTCTCCATATAATTCTTCTAATTATGATAACCCTTATAATATTATCTCAACCTATTTTTTTAATTTTTTTTATTGTTAGCATCTCTTCGTACATACAAAGTTCTTCCGATACTGGTGATAATAATTAACAATATATACAATTGGTGATCTTAATGATGAACATAGATGAAATATACATATAAAGTCATATCACGATCATGAATGTCACTTAAACATCTCCTTATTTACAGCATTTTGTACACTACCATCCAATTGATTCCATAAGTCAACTCCCACATACCACGGACTCTTCCGCACACGTTCTTTACTAGTATAATCGGTACTGAGTTTAACCTTTTTATCACTCCTTAGCACCCGTCCAACACTTCCCTCACATCTATTATCTGGAATTCTACTTAGTTTATACATCATCTTCAACAATGCACAGTTCGTTCTATAAGCAATCATGTTCAAACCCAGTTCTCCATGATAATTCGCCATATCATCCGTTGAAATGTACCCCTGCCTACGCAAAATGGTTCTTACAGCCCTATTCTGCATTGGTTGAATCTTGGACAGCTTCCTCTTTGTACTAGAATTAAATATAAACGCCGAGTAATCAATCAGGGGCAATACCATCTGTTTATATATATAACAGTAAGAGGTTTTCCTATTCATATAGGGTCTAATTTTGCTCATTTGCTCATATTAGTAAGCTTCAAACAAAGTTCCGTATTGTAATCTACAGTAACCAGCTAGGCACTGCATTAAGATACATTCTAAAGAGTTTAGTGTGGGAGCTATGCTGATATATTGAGGAATTAATAATTATGTTGACCATTATGCTTTGTTACTGCCGCCACATTTCTTTACTTGTATAACACCACGACTGGTGGATGGTGCATTACTACAACACAGTAAGCATTAACAGCATTGTGTCCTTGAGATTAGTTTATTTGATTTTTAAATAATAATCAAGTGTAATTAAGTGATTAACCTAGAATAGTTTTCACAAATTACAAATAACATAAATTGAATGTCGCACTTTAATTAGACTTTAATTAAATGTCACACTCTAATTAGACTGACTCGTATAAAAGCTGAACAAACGAATTTCCAATCAATACTGATGAAGACATTAACTTGTCGAAACATACGTACAGGGATCTCATGAAGGCACCGCAATGTCAGGAAAAATCTAATCAGCTAATTGGGTATATTCGGCGTGACAGTGGTCACAGCCATTCTGGTGCACTTACACCCAAGTGCTCTCTTAAGAATAGACACCAGTGGTGGCCAGCCTTATCCTCTTATCCTGGCATCCCATACGTCATTTTAAAGCTCATATTTCTTCCTATTTATTGGTATACCGCATTCGGGAGAGGCCCAGTGGGCGCCGCCATTTTGAACAAGGGATTATCTTGATTGGCTGAAAAGTTGCGCTTGACCACCACAGACTGTGGCGCGAAAGGTGTACACATGTGCAGACTGAGTCTCCCAACTGCGGTATAGATAAAATTTCAAAGAAAGTAATACTGTAGAGTTTATGAATTTCTATTTGAATTTTTCACTTTAATTTTTTTAACAACGATATCTTGGTTAATATTCGCCTAACATGAATAAGATTTAGACTAAATCCTTTAACCCTTTGAGCGCTGTCAGTCACAAAAGTAGCTCAGTATTCCTACAGTGACCCCCTTTACAAAGGAAGAAAATTCCTTTCAGCAACTAAAAGAATTTTTCAGAATTTCTGATAAGAACCAGAGATATGGTCCTTTTACTATTTAACAAATGTTTAGACATAATAATTATTATAAACAAGTATGAATTGCCGTTTTTTGTTTGTTTGTTTTTTTATTTCTGAATTCCTGTCGTTCTTCCATCAAAATTTTCTGGATTTTGATAACATAACCAAACATTAGTAGATAATAGGTACAAAATACAATCTCATTACTGTATAATCATCAACCAGTTACATACAGTTGAATATTCATATAATACACCTTACACATCACCTGATATTATATCACATATGTAATTGCACATTTGATAGTCTTATATTAATTATTTAAGTATACAACAATAGATTTAAAGTGTGTTTGGGACTTTTTTTTGTATAAATTGGTTTATCGTGGGGATTCCTGACAAAAATATCAAACATGCTTGATAATTTGTCGGGACGTTTGTCAGGATAAAATAGCTACGACTTCAGTCTTAACCCTGGCTCCACTGTAAAGGCCATGACACATACACCGACACGACCCGACGGTTGAGTTGGGTCGGGATAGTTGGTGTATGTGTCATAGGGTTACGGCTGATCTGTCTGCAATATTTCCTAGACATAGGAGAGTTGTTTTGCTATGAGGTAAATCCCCCTTGTCCTTGTCGTTTAACAGATGAGTGATCATAAAAAATAATTATCATTTGCCGATAATTATTTTTGTAATTTGCCGATAAATATTGCTATTTGCTTGTTCCTTTCATGTTCAACAGTTAATCCAATTAACATGCCGGGAACATTCCTACTCATTAAGCCCTATTTACACTTATTCTAAGATAATTATCTTAATAGCCAACAATTGCAGATGATTACCAAGTTAGGATAAAAACCATTTTACGATAATTTCTCTGGATTGACTCAAGAGTAATTATCGTAAATTGGTCACAATATAATTATCGGTTTTACCTATATCTTCATCTCTCTCTGAAACCCGCTGCTGATATGCATATTTCTCAACCTAGTAAGCTGGTAAGTAGTCATAATATTGACAACAATACTAGTAGCACTTGGAAGTTATATACCAATTATATAGTAAAATACAATGTTATTGTTTTCGTTGATTTACATGAACGAATGTCTTTTTATCACCTTTTTAAACGTTATTATTTGAAATCATACAAATATGCTACTTAGTAGAAAATTATATAATCTTAAAAAGCTCTTAACTTTGGTTTCAATTATGACAACCACAATCTGTTTTCAGTGGAAAAAAGATAAATCCTTAACCTTCTCTTTAAAACAAAAAAATATGTATTTCACTAAAATTAATGCTAGTCGCCATGGAAACCAGTAAATTGATTATAGTGATGCTATTAACCAAGGAAGTCCAGTTTATACTACTGGCACAGTGCCAACATTTGGAATATTTTCATCCAAATTACATAAAAATGAATTCCACCAGATGAATCTAGAAAAAAATATTTCAAATTTTGGCCAACATCTCGGTACTTATTATCTGTAGATTGACATATTCAGCGATAAAAGGGTTAAGCAGTTAACAGGTTAAGAACAGAATATCTTTAGGCGACAACAGTCAGGGAAGACTACACTGAAAAAAATAGGCGTTAGAAAGTTAGTCATATAGACTAACTTTTTGCAAAAAACTTAGTCATTTTGACGGTGCATTTTTGTCCGAACTTTCTAACCTTTTTTTGACTAACCCATAGACAGATTGACTAACCTAAACATCAAAGGGTTAGTCAAAATTGACGAAAAACAGTGAGATTGGCTGGGAATTGAACCCCGGCCGCTGGCATGGGAGACCAACAGGCTAACCACTACACTACAGGGTTACTCAATATCCTTGATCAAGATACCTATGGTATGACAATAGCTATTGGATGAAAATGAAGAGTCCCATACAGCCTGGGGGTCTCGATGGGGGGGGGGGGTCCATGTTGCATTTCGAATTTAAAAAACGGCCATGATGACTGTCCCTATAACTCAGTTTAGACCTGTGTCCCAATTCGAATTTAAGAAATAGCCCTGTCACATGTCATTATCTTTTTAAAGCTCCTGTCATATGTCGAATTTAAGAAAACAGCAATGTCATTTGTCCCTTAATATCCATGTCACATTGGATTTAAGAAAAAGCCATGTCGCAGTGTCAAATTTAAAAAAATGTTGTGTCTAAGGGTCTAGACCCCCCAGCTTATCACTACACACCACCCCCAGTGTGTATAGTATCAAGATTTGTAAAGGAATTACACGAATAAACTTAAGTCAATAATATTGATTTCATTATCGAGTGTTATGATTATTAGTTGTTGTAGATATGGGTTAGAAATTAGGGGATTGCCCCCCAACCCCCACTGTTCACCTAACTGGTTACAGTATAAGCTTAGTCAATGTGACTAAGGGTATTGCCAAATTTAGAATATCATGAGATAATCACGTAGTAATTCTTAGGTGTAGGCTTAATACATAAAATAGTATCTAAATATGTCCATTATGTTAATTAGGCTAAATCATATATTGACTAACCTTAGGGTTAGAAAGTTAGTCAATCTGACTAAGGGGTTAGTCATGGTATAGAAATATGTACCTAGTGAAAGGTTAGAAAGTTAGACCTTTGCTGACTAACCCAGATATTCTCTGGTCAAAGCCAGATTTGACTAACTTTCTAACTTTGCACTTTTTTCAGTGTACTCAGGGATGGTACCCAGAAGGTTTGTGTTCTTTTGGTTTAATCTTATTAAGCTTTCTTACATCCTAGAAAGATTTCTACAAATAATAATATACAATTATGATCTTCATGATAAATTGACCTTCAATTTGTAGGTATGCGTGTCTATATCATTTTCATTATGTTTATTACTATAATATTTAAAGCAATTCGTCTACCCTTTTCCAAGCCCTCGATGGTCCACTTAAGGCCTTTGCTCGGCAATTTTTCAGCTATAGGCCTATCGACACCAGCTCACGTTTGTGTTTGCACCAAGTACCATTGAATCTATTGGGGTGAGAACGAAGGCATTGGGACAGGAGGGGGTCAAGGGTGGAAGGGGTTAAGAGGTTTCGTTAGTTCATGATCTGATGATAGTGTCACACTAAGAAAATCTTATTCATGGTATATCTCCTGAAAGCAAGTGCTATTCGGGATGTCCAAACTATATAAGGAGTGTACCATGATACCACCAAAGCACAAAAGAGAAATTACACAACCAAGTAGGAGATCATCTTATCTGCTTATAGTCTATATAAAGCCCTATTTAGGAGGGGCGCCCACATGATGATATTTTTTATTTGTTACAGCGACCAGTCCAGTAATATCTAATGAATTACAATGAGGAATTACTGTGTACCCCTTTATTTGTTCACTTTTATACTGTGCTCAAATTGGTATATGTCAAATGAATTTTCACTACTGTATTCACACCGCTTCAACAAATGTTTGGCTTTTTCTTAACGTTGCAGACCCCAGGAGGATAGTAATGTAGCTACATCAAATGTCGTAGATGTAACTTATTGTCTCCCCTCCTTCCCTTAGTCCTGTGATACAGAGGATAGGTTCGCAGGTTTGGCAGAAGGATGTTAACCTGGGTTACCCTGCCCTTCTAAGAAAATTCATTCCAAACTTAAAATTTAAATGTGTGTGGTAATTATGACAGGGTTACCCAAACCATATGAGTTGTTTTCCTTAGAATAATCAGTGTCATCATTTCCCATCCTTTTCTTGGTCCTGTGACGGGGGATAGGTTGGTAGGTTGGGCAGAAAGGGATAAACCTAGGCCAACCTGCCCTTTTGAGGCAATTCATGCCATATGGGAAATCATACGGAGAATTGGCCTTACCATCACCAGCCAAATCTTCTTTTCCTTCAAAGTTATGCCAGTCAAGAAGGCCACGCTCTTTTGGGGTTCCTAGTTAAAATATAAAACATAATCATTTAGATTGAAATGTACACAGGAGTTATTGACATACTTTAGGGCCTGTGCTGAAGTTCACTGATTAACTGTTTTTTCACTCGCCCCATGTACACTGATGTACACCTTTTCAGATTAAATACTTTCTATACATTTTGTTTGAAGGCATGGGTCTTGAGTTAACTCTTCCTGTGACAGGAAGGTTTATATTCTAATCTCATTCAATATTTTTTCACATAAAATTCTTAACTAATTACGTAAAAAGTCTTAAGTAAATTCTCATATCAGCAGCGTGTCTGGTATTAATCAGTTAATCATATTTCAGATTGTCTCATTTTCTTTATTGTACCGTACATTCCAGGAGCATCTGCAAAATGCATTCTTAAGGTTATTGTGTAAATCATGTCTAGGCATCTGAAAACTTACCAGGAATTGTGTTATCAAGGAAAAATCCAACAAATCCACCGACAAACATATTGGTACTCAACAATACAAAGATCACATGGTTTGCAGTATTATTTCCTGAATGTCACAAATAATAATTTTAATTAAATTTCTAATAACAGGTATTACATAAAATTCGACTTAAAATTACTTTTGATTTCTATATTATACCAGCAATTATGTAATACGTACAGCGTATACACATTTATTTGAACATAAACATACCTGTGTCAATCACAGTAGGGTTCTTTATTATCCAGTCTGGTAAGGAAAGACCAAGAAAAACTGAAAATCCAAATATGAAGAGGTTTCGAGATGAATTAAGATCCACAAACTGTAGACTTGACACCCCCACTGCAGTGATTATTCCTAGAGATAACGTTTTCACAGGTTAGTGTCAAAGATAACATATTAAAGATAGAACTTTAACTTAAATCTACTGAAACAAGGATTTGTTTATTGGTCCAAAACGGTCTTACCAAAGAGGACCATGAAGATACCCCCAATGATAGGCTCGGGAATTGTCACAAATAGGGCGCCAAATTTGCCAAAGGTACCAAACATAATCATCACTATTGCACTTATTTGAACAACACGACGGCTTGCTACCTGTAAATGAAATATCAACAAATTTTGGCAATTGCAACACAATACAATGTCATACTTCATTGAATCATTCATATAATGGTGATTTTTAAAATGTTGATACAAAATAATTTTCAGGTTTTCCATATCCCGTTTATACTTACATTCTACAATTTAAAGAATAGTACTCTTTGTAATAACAGGCATTCCAGACTCCCGCGGATCCGCGGTTTTTGAAATAATTTGGGTCATTCTTGAGATTCATCCAGATCCGAGGAGAAACTATTTTTTTCATTTGAGGGGGGGGGGGGGGGACCTGAAAATTTTATTGTCCAAAATGAAGAATATGTTATTTTTCCGGAGGGATTTCTTCCTCTATTATTGGGGGAAACTGTTGGTACTCTCGTCCTAATGACATAAAAAGTGTTTTTCTTGTCTAAAAATTAGTTTTAAATGCGTTTTTAGTGAATTTTACGATTTTCTGCGGAAATGGCAATATTTGCCTGGCATGCCTTCCCAAGAAAATTTACAAGATGGGAAGTCACATTCCTAAAGGTACAAGCAATGTTATGATATTGTCGCAGTGACATATCATATTTATTTTTGTTAAATTATCCACTCAAACAAACTTTGGTGATGCCAATTGCTCCAACATTTTGACTGTATGATGTCAAACCACATGCACAACCCCAAACACCTGCACAGGCAATGGCAATGCCTTCAAACATCATTCCTGAAATATAGTTAATAATAACTGTTATATTATTGGACATTATAAACATTATATCCATGGGTGTTTTATGAAAAAGCACTGGATAGCTCATGAATATGAATATGACTGTTATCTCTGATGGTTCAAATTGTATCAGCTTATAATTGCCTTCTGGGTTTGGCCTACTAAAGCTTGCTTATATTAGATCTGCATGATAGCCTACTTCTGCCCCTCAACCCCTAACTAAATCCCCTTATTTATATTGCTCCTACCTATTGTCATAATTATCACATTCTTCTCTGACTTATCCTTTCCCTCCCCGTCGACCTTTATGAATAGTCCAAATAAGGTGGTACCTTATTTCATATTATTTCACATATTTCTTTTTATTCACATAGAGTTAATTGACATTCAATATACCCATTCACAATAATGTTCCAATTTAGTCAAAGTTCGATGCATTAATAAGATGCAGGATGATTTATACCTACCCCTATTAACAGCATGTATCGGTGGTGGTGGTGCTTCAGATAACCGGGCACAGGCATAATAATCACCGACAGATTCTATCATTCCAGCAATCACTCCAGCAAGCATGCCAACAACAGCAGAAGTTGACAGTGTTGGCCAGCCCCATTGACCTGATCATAGCATATCCATATTCAAAAAAAGGCACAATGAAGATTTTTTGTCCAGACAAGTATGTTGATTTGATTATATTGGCAGATGTATAGCATCCCTGTTTGACTGTTAAATGTAGGTGTCACCTAAAGTACAACTTGATATAAAAACATTGTAAAAGGAAAAAATGTAACTCTGTAATTTAGTTGATGTGTAAATTTGGCAGATTGACTAAGCTCTCATAAAACACATGCTGAAATAAAGTGTAAATTGATAAGTTGAATATAGAGAGAGAAAAAAAGAAGGGAAGCAGTGAAACAGTGTATTAGACCACAACACGCCTGCACCTAAGAGGCCTAAAAATCAAAAGAAGTTACCATTTTTTCCTACTACATTTTGTTAAACTTTTCTTGGAGTACAGGAGTTGCTCTTGCAAAAAAAGCCAATGTTCTCAAACATTTGTCTGCAGATGTGGAAGGTACAGCCATGTTTCCATGGTAACTGTCAACAAAATTAGGTTATTCCGAAATTAACCTTCTTAAGGTCATATCTTTCCTGATAAGCAAGGTAGACACCTGTACTCCATAAAAAGTATAACAAAATGTAATAGGAAATAATGGTAACTTCTTCAACATTTTAGCTGCCAGTGTGTTATGGCCTATATTGGTGAAAAGCAACCGAAGCTTTATACTCTAGTCATTTCCTTACCTGGGTAAGGGACTCTAAACCACTTGGCATCTGCAAGAACACTGAGTTTAGTGTCAGTCCTTGCCTCATAACCGACTAGTTCCCGGTCAGATGGAAAGACATTTGTGGTTGTCAAAATTGCACAAAATCCCCATACAATCATCATTGCTAAAAACACCTATGAAAAATAGGTATATAAAACACCATTAGAAAGAGCAAAGTAACAAACTAAAAAACAGTGAGATACAATTAAACCTTGCAGTCTGATGCCTCAATAGGCTGACAGCTCACTATAGCTGAATTCAATGGTCCGACAATTTTGTCTCTGACACTGATAGGGTCATTCTCTGGAAATCTCCTCAATTGTAAAAATCAAGTTTTCCACCTCAGTAATCCCTATGATGTTTCTCTTTTTGTTGGTGATGATTACAGCATCATTTTCACAACACATGTACATTTGAAGATCTTTTAGAAAATATATGGTATCTCTATATTCAAAAATAGGTGAAGTATGAAAATTGAGCCAAAATACATATGGTAAATCATTTACCAATTGCATATGTTTCTATTAAAGAGGCCTGTGGATTTTAATTAGAAGTGATTGAAAATTTTATAACTTTGGCTCATTTTACTATGTTACAGGGTAATGATCAGATACATTTACAATGTTGCTTCTATGCATAATGAAAAAAATAATATAGCCATTCATAAAATTATCTATAATTGCATGTAAAATACAGAACCAAGCTTGAAATGTATTCTAGATATAGGAAATATTTATCGAGCATTGTCTTGAGACCCTATCCTATGTTACCTATGGTGGAAATATTGTCTTTCAAATTGTGATGGGAATTAGGTTTTGGGTTTCCGTTTCCCTCTTTGGGTCAGCCTCTAGCCAAGTTCCACCATTCTCTATGGTACAAAGGAACAGAGTGGATGAGCACGGGCGCTCGATCGGATGTTGGGTCAGGTCACAGGGCTGTGAACCTAGCACAGGGGAACAAATGAGGGCCTGTTAGTCTCGGAGTTGTGCCTCACACACGAGGCTGTACGGGGTTCGGGATAGTATAGGTGGAAGGGTCCAGCACAAGCTTTTTAGTCCAATGCCAGAGTGTAGGGGCTGGCTCGGTTGCATTGAAGGGGAGCATGGTTGTGTTTCATGCAACTCTCAAGGGCTCGGTGTTGGGGGGTGACTAACAGGGCTATCGCCAAATATAAAGGGATGGTAGCATGGCGGCTGACAGTCTGTGCTGTTGTTCCCCATGATTGCCAAATTCATGCTGCCGTTCCCATGCCTCGGGGCTCTCATTCTCGTACCTCTATGGCCTTACTTCTTCTATGTCCGAAAGCCCTAACTAGGTCCTAAGTCTGTTAACTTGCGATGGGGGACGATAATCCTAGTCCCTTAAGTCGAGAGGTCTTTCATTCCCGGAAGAAAGAGGTGTGAACACAGTTAGTACCAAAGGACTGCTTATTTCATGCAATATCACACTTTATATACTCATTTTGATACATTCTCATTCAATCTTTGGTTGACCTGGTCACATGGCTTATTTGTGACGTTACTTCTTGTTTGCATGGTATCGCATGCAGTAACCCAATTACCTAAACTCTCGTGTCTACACGACGCCATGAGAACATCTGCAAAACATGTCATTCAACACTGCGATAAGACATGAAACGAGATGTTCTGCTATTTTCTAACATTCATACATTTTTTCTTTGTTTAAACGCTCGTGTCAATACATGAACTATTTCACAAATTCATCACAAAGTACCCCACATTTAACCCTTTGAGCGCTGAAAGTGGCTCTATAATAAATATCCCTTTTACAAAGGAAGAATTTTCCTTCCAGGAACTGAAAGAATTTTCCAGAAAAGTTTATTAGAACCAGAGATATAGTCCTTTGAATAGCTTAACATCAGTTCACTAGAAAATAATGGAATTCCAATTAAACAAATATGTAGCCATATAAACAACTTGAATTTGCCATTATTATTTGAAATCATACAAATGTACTCATAAGTAGAAAATTATATAATCTTAAAAAGCTCATACCTTTGGTTTCAATTATGATAACTGCAATCTGTTTTATTAAGTGGAAACAAGATAAATCCTTTGCCTTTTTTTAAAGACCAAAATTTTTTTTCACTAAATGCTAGTTGCCATGGAAACAGGTAAATTGAATGTATTCCGCTATTAACTAAGGGAGTGCAGTTTGTACCACTGGCACAGTGCCAACATTTGGACTGTTTTCATCCAAATTTAATAAAAAATGAATTGTTGTATTCACGTAGGTGGTGAGCAGTGAGTCATTGCTCAGAAGCTTAGCATAGTGTTTACATCAGTACACACCTTAGCTATAACTCTTTGTCATAGGTGAATAGTAGAGAGGAGTCTAGTAAATGACATGTATTGTACCATCATACATAAGGGCCTTTCAAGGCAGCACTCAATTAGAGAAGCTGAACATTATTGTGAGTTAACCATCCTGGAAAGGTTGTGTTCTAGAAGCTTAATCCTGGATTGGAATCGAAGCTGATAGACTGCTTAGATGGTGGTAGCGTTGACTGAGTGTGGTTAAGTGGATTCTATCCTTGGAACTGTTCGCTGTCTTTGAGATCTTGTCATGAGAATGTTGCAACATAGGAAATAAATAAAGAACATCTGTTCACGTGAGTGTTATGTCTTACATAATACCGGAACTATTATTATGTATTGGACAATGGCTGTCGAACGCGAGGAGACTGCGATAGGAGCTAGCTATATCCAAAGACAAACCAACAACTTAAATGAAACCTTAACTTTAATGCATAATTAAACTACTATGATTCAGAATCTAGAGAAAATTTTAGTTTAGGCAATTTTACCACTAATTTTGATACTTATTTTGGCCAATATCTCAGTAATTATTAACTGTAGAATGACATATTCAGCGATAGAAGGGTTAAAAGAGCAAATTGTAACCTACATAACCAAGCTTGGTAACAAACATAACACTCATATCTGCACATCTAATGATTTATTACTTGTAACATGATAAAAAAGAAAATCGCTTTATAAATTACCTATTTTCTATGGAGATGAATCCCTATAAATGCAATAAATAAAAGGTAAAAAAGAGATTACTGAACATGAATTGATAAAGAAAGCTTGGTTATGTACGTCGCCAAGATTTCAGCATTTTTCATCTTTCATGAAATATTATTGATAAATCAAATCAGTTGCCTCCTAATGCTCATAGGCAGGGCTAGCGCTCTTGTTTGCTTTGTTCATATTTCTAGACGAGCTTAACATGACTCTAGAGTCTATAGTATCCAAAATCCTAGTTATAAGCACTATAAGCTTGGTTCTGTACGTTACATAGGAAAAACAGTGCATTAACCCTTTAGACCCCACATATTGCTATAATAAATAGCTGGATTTCCCCGGATTTCCATGGATTTCCCTTGAAATTTCCTTAAATATCTTGTAAAAAAGGAAGTTCAATTGTTGATCCACTCATATAAATCAAAATCAAAGAAATCTGAGTTGAAGCATTGAATAGAGAATTAAATTAGCTTTAAAATGATATATTTGCCGTTTCTGTATGTTTGATAGTCTTTGATTGCTCTGTTCTGGAAAAATATCGGAAAATTATGGGAAAATAGTATTTTTCCAGGTGGATACGGCCAGATCGGGGAGTATACCCTCGGGTGGCTATGGCTGGATTAGGGTCTAAAGGGTTAACTTGAGAGTTTCATAAAATAAAAAACTGATTACACTGTTTCCCCCTTCTGGAATGTGATCCCTGTCATGAATAACTTTAAAGAGAGGAGCCACTGAAATTCAAAATTCTCTAAATTCTCATCTAATAATCTAGATTTAATTACGAAAAACAGGTATATCAAATTTCTATCCAAATATTTCATTTTTTATATATGAAATATGGGTATCTTTTCATGTAATATCATAGGTACCCTGTGCACCTGAAAATGGATTTCTGTGTGTGATGTCACACATTTAGGCAGTTATATTCAAATTTTGAAATTTTAAAATTGACAAAAGATATCAAAATTATAAATATTTGCATTAAATCATTATATTTTGTGAACACAAATACCATAGGACTAATTAAGACTTCAGAAAATAATAACAGGATATTATTTTCTGAAGTTTTCTGCAATTAAGGAGATTTCCGAAGAATGAATAGACAGACAAATTTTGAAATAGATGATGCAGATAAAAATACAAAAAGACATGATCTCTGACACTAGACAAAGGCTTTTAAGGTTTTTATTATCAAACATGACCAGGTAGAATTAGTCTTCAAGATGAACCAAATTTAGACAGTAGGTAGAGGTAACTACCAGCACTCGATACCTGACAATTTGCAACATTTTTTTTCTATATTTAGAATGCCCACAGAGAGCTGTAACTTTTACTGAATTGTCTCTAATTTTTTTCCCTTTTTACATCAATTTACAGAATTCAATTTCATTAATTAGAACCAGAGATGTTACTATTTTTGTAAAATCGTAACAACAAAACTTTTTGCTAAGATATCATAACTTGATCCTCACAACGAAATTCTATTGGAATTCATGTGCAAAATCATTGTCTTTCCTGATACAATTGTTTCATAATCATGATGATATTTGTAATTCATATCATGAATTCATTTTATTTAGTTGCAAATTTATGGTTATTGAATAATATTCTACATTATTCAATGTTTAATAGATACTACAAGCTTTATTTTCATAATCTTAAATGCTATGATTACCCATGACCAATATTACACTTAAGATCTTAAATGGACATATTGTCTTAAATTTTCACTAAAAAAGAGTAGTGTGAAACAGTTTAAAACTGCTGAAACAGTCCTAACTTACTATATTGTCTAAGAAACCATCGGTAAAAGACCCGACTGTCATAAGTATGTGTTTAAGATCTTAACTTTATTTATTTTTACTATTTTGGCAGTGTGAAACCCCCCTCAGTTAAGAATGTAAGAATACCAACCGGAAGTAGTTTGAAAATGGGATATTTTACTGTTCCACATCCTTTCCCTCTTACACAGGTTGGAAATGGAACTTGTACATCTCGCAGGTATTGAGAAAATATTATTATGAGGCAGGCAGTCCTGGAATGGAAAATGCCACTTATCTTAGATTGCAAAAGTGTCATTATGAACATAAAGTCACATACCCTCATAACATAAGTTATGCAGGTATTTAATTATATTTAAGCTATATAGTATCCTTTTAATTGGGTTTTTTTCATGTCTGTTTATGAGAAATCTATGGCACAATGCGGTAAAACTTGTTAATGATATGAAAGAGTTTTTCCATAAAAGATCATTCACTATGAACATACTAATATCCCTTGCTATTGAATGTGAACCAGACTAATGTCTCATGCAATTGACTCTATAAACTATAGAAACCTTAAGGCCGTATTCCACATACCGAAATTGAAGTGTGCGCAGCCAATAGCATTCCCATGGCAACAATTTATATCTGTTGGCCACATCTTCGGTGGCCTATTTCACACTTTCGGCTGTCGATTTCACACTTTCGATGGCCGATAGTGTGAAATCGGCGGCCGATAGTGCAATATCAACAACCAGTCCAAAATCGGCAAGAAAATATTACTGACATGTTGGTAAATATTATTAGCAATGCTGTCGATATTACATCGGCACTGACGAAAGTACATCGGCAGATTATTGGGGGTGCTTTTTCGGCATGTGAAATACAGCCTTTAGTTTATGAGTTGTGTTTTGTCCAAGTAAATCAAATTATACATTGGCATCTGTTTCTACATGGCCAATGATAGCTACTTCAAGGTTTTATAAATATGACCATATGCCATCTTTATTCTTTCATAGGCTTACTGGTATGTATGTACACATACGAATGATACTCATTTTAAATTTTAAAAATGTCTATGTAAAAATAATGTGTTTATGTGGGTATTACACTCAACCTTCAGATAGAGGGATAAGGTGTAATGAAATGATGTACCATGCAACATAATAATTTAAAGCATTTGCTTGACTTGTACATTTCAATAACTCTGTCAACAAAGATATTCAAACCACTATTTCTTACATGAAAGCAATACCCCAGTGCTTGGCACAGAAGTTGGCAGCAGTGATGTAAAGATGTAGACCAATGAGACAGATGGTTGGGGCGATGGACAATGGGCCAATGAAGCGAAGGACAATACCTAAAATACCCGTCATCCCTACCAATATCTGGAAGATTGAGGCCATTGCCATAGCGCCCTGAATCTAAACACAAAATTATACTTTTATTGTTAAATCAAAAATTAAAGAGGACAGTCATGTATGATTACCTCGAACGCCATAGCATGTAGAATCATAAATATGATCTTTGAAACTTTTGATGAAAATCCCTGAAAATCCCTGAAAATCCCTGAAATTACTAAGGAAGTGTACATAAAAAAATTACCTTTAAAAAAACACATAACTGTCATCTTATAGTTGATATCCTTCAGAAGAGTAATATTGCCAAATCCAGTCAGCTTATAATTATCAATTGTACAGAACGGTATTTAGATTGATTGATAAATAAACATGTAACTGGTACAACGCATTCAGTAAAACCTCGAAATAATGCACCACTTCAATGATCCTATATGATATCAAACCCAAATAACTACCTAAGTGTCACACGAACTTGATATCATGGGTATCCTAGCATTTTCTCAGGTAAAGCATGTACATAATACAAGACACATATCATCATGATTTCTCTCCATATAGATACTAGTATCAAACGTATAAATTACAGAAACATTGAATAACATCGAATAATACAATTAATGCCTCTTGACCACGTCAACTTGAGCTGACCTGGTTTCAACTTTGGGTTACCATGGTAACCTGGAGTCATTGGTCAATGCATATCTGACACTTTTTAAACAACCTTTTAGAAAGTATGAGGGTATATAGGCGTGACGATTGGTGTGACGGTGTGTAGGGATGATTTGCTATGACATAATTAGTCATATATGTTATAAATCTATATGGTAAATCATTTTGACTTATAATCTTTCCACCTATTTTCAGCACAAACATTTTTTTCCAGATAGAGCACAGAAAATAATTTGTACCGGATGCTGATTGGTAACGTTTTCAATAACAAAATATGCCATAATGTCTTATCAATATATAGGAATGAGTACCTCTCTCATTCTGCTCATCCAAACTTCTCTCCTCCATTCAAGCATGGTTACGTTTACCATGTCTGTTGGAGCTCCATCTGAAGTCAGGTTGGCAAAGACTGGAAAGAGGATTTCAAATTTCAAAATACATTCCCTTTGTTTATGTTCGGTAAATTATTGGATTGGAGATCAATATGAAGCTGGAAAACTACTAATATGTATCAAATGTGTAGGTAAAAAGTAGTAAGGGATTTTCATTATAATTATCATTCATATTCAACCATCTGGATATTTGATAACTGGGTGCTTATGTAATTTCCTATCACAAACTGCCTAAACATGACAGCACATCTAAGGCCAAATTTGAAAAACAATATTTATTGCTGGACCTGTTCAAAATTTCGAAATTATATAAAAAGAGCTTCTGTATCTTTAATCTTTATAGTTGTCTTTCCAGGAAAAATAATAAAGATGTTATCATACCATGGTCTGTAGGACACTTCCATTTCGGCAATGCCAATATAGCAAAAATTGGAGGAAGAAATGCTGAGCTTGCCCCTTGCACAATTGGTAGTCTAAAGAAGACATGTTTATTGTTTAAATATACTATAATAGTAAGAATTCATGTCAAAAGCAAATGGACAATATGGCATTATTCAATGGATAGAAATTTGGTCACGTAGTTACTCTAAAATCTTTTCACCTTGTACCAAATGTGGACTGCAGAAATGTTGCTATACCACCCACGAAGAAGATAGTTCCCATCACCTCACTTTTCCCTACTTCATCGTTTCCGGAACACATTGCTCTCATTATAAGCAATGATAAAGTCACGTTTCCACTGAACATGAGAAGATAGTGCTGAAATCAAGTGGATGTGATACAAAGTTATGATAAATTTTCATGGTTCAAAGGAATTAGGTAATTGAGATTTCGTTATGTGCTATCCAAATAATTAATTGTCTGTATTAAATAGATTAAGTACTCGGTATAAAGTGCAAATGCAGCATTCTTGTCAAAGTAATGGTCTCGTTGTTGTGTTGATTAAGAGCCTAAAGATAACAAGGATAATAATTATTACAAAACAGCTAGGTTAATGCGTTTATATCAAGGAAGCAACTTAATTAGAAAGTACTACAATACCTGAAGTCCAAATAATATTGCCAAATACCATGGTGGACAATCGTTAATTCCATACTGGATCTCCCTCTTAACGACATGGTTGTTGTTTGGTGATAGGTCACCTGTGTATTCAGAACTATTCCTTTTTCTACGTTTCCGACTGCTTGTCTGAAAATATATATATGGAAAATAGCAGTAATAGATCCAAAAGACTTTCATCAACCATAGATAGGCCTATATATCACATTACGATGATCAGATGTAGTAAAGCGACTCAGTAGGTGCTAACTTAAACTCACCATCCTCCTTCAGTTGGGATTCCGAAAATAAAGATCAAGACATACCTGTAGCACCATTAATTTTCATTAGATCGTCATATCACGACCCTGTAGCCATCCTTCACATCTACCATATTTTATCTAACGGTATCTGCGAGGGGAGGTGGGGGGGGGGGGGTTACCCACCTTGCACAATATATAATTTCATCAAATCAGTTCTAATAAAGTAGATAGTAATAATAACACACTATTGCTTTGAGAGCATATTAGTACTTTTCAAGACCAATTCTCATGAGACTATGTGTTTCCGGCTCAGCCAATGTCCTTATGCAATATCAACCAAATAGTCATTCGTATTAACATAACATTAACCCTTTCCAGACCGCCAATGCAAATTTGGTACATATATGTACCATAACTGGTTTTCTTCGCCCTACTTTCAATTTTTAATGAATTCTTTCACTTTTTTCTGCCTTAATGATTGCTCATGTGATTACCCAAGATGAACACATATCATTTTGACCCTTTTGATTTTATTATTATGTTTTTGCATTCTCTAAACATGCATAGGTTCAATGTTTCATTGTCATCACAAAATTACCCTTAATTTTGAAGTTAACTTTTATTCATTTTTATATAGCTTTTTTGATAAAATATAACATATATAAAAATATTTTTTGTTATAACTAACCAGAAGTGATGTTCATGCTATACTTAAATCATATATTGCAAAGCATCACTGATTTTTCAAAACATGATATATAAAAAATGGCACCAAAAAATGGCATCATTGCTGCATATATTCTCTAGAAAGGTCAAAAGGTCACCGGTAGCCAAGTGGAGGGCTTCACATTTGGTATAGTTACTTATCTTACCCACATTACTTCTGGATAATTACCTACAAATACTTCAAAACCAGTTTGCAATTAGGTAAAGTCCATCTCTTTCTGAATATATCACCTTGAAAATACTTTGCCCATATTTATTGGCTTTTTATAACATTTTATTGCCCCAAATTGCTGAAAATATAGAAAAATTGTCTCTTTACCCAAATTTTCATGTCAAACATGTATTCTATCATTGACAATTATTTATGGTACAGCCTACATACAGAAAACAAACTGATACATCATTTTCTTCCTTTTACCATGTACAACATTTCATTAATAGTAAACTTTGCTAAAAAATCAATATTTAACCCTTTTTTGCCTGATTTTATGAAAAATTGTTCATTTTTTCCACTTTTCCTAAAATTTGTCAGGTCACATGACCCTGGTCACATGACCATGAAATCATAATTCCATAATAAGAATAACATATTTAGAATTCTGAGGTTATAAGCTTTCCATTGATATATAATATGCTTTGATATATCTTGGAATAAAAGTTGAAATGAGCATGATCATTTCTCTTGTCAATATAAAACAAGTGAAAAGTGGCTTCTCGGCGGTCTGGAAAGGGTTAACCCTTTGACTGCTGAATATGGCATTCTACAATTCATAATTACAGAGATATTGGCCAAATTATGGAAATTAGTCTAAGAAATGTCTAAAACTCAAATTTTCTTTAGATTCTTATTTAGAATTAGTTTTTATGTAAGTTGGATGAAAACATTCCAAATGTTGGCACAATTCCAATTGGCCAAACTTATCTATGTGTGTAATAACAACACTATGTTCCAATTATTGGTTTCCATGGTAACCAGCAAATATTTACTTTTGTTGAAATTTTATGCATATCAACAAGAACAAAAATGGTTGTTTGTGTTTGCACAAAAAACAGTATGTGATTATCATAAATGAAACCAAAGTTGTTACATTTTGAAATTAATATAATTTTTCACTAATTAACAAGTTTCTTTGAATTTGAATGATGATGGCAAAATCTTCTTTGTGTATATCGCTACAAGGTTACTCAATTGCAATTCTATTATTTTGTAATGAACTGATGGTAGGATATTCAAATGGCCATATCTTTGGTTCTAATTGGAATTTTTGAAAAATTCTTTCAGTTTCTGAAAGCTTGATTCACCCTCTCCAAATGCTATCGCTATGGAAATTTACTAAAGTGCCACTTTTGTGGCTTCCCGCGGTGAAAGGGTTAAGTATACAATGTAAGTGGTCAGTATGAGATTATACTGCCGCTCCTAATTGCCAGACCACATGAGATTATGTGTTTCTGGCTATTGAGGCAAATTCTAAGAGCTCTATTTTGCAGCCTCTGCAGCTTTGCTAGTTCACATTCTTTACACAAAAACAATGCAACATTACTATATTCAGCCACAGGTAATATCATTTGCTTATATAAGAGGATTCTTGTTTTCTGATTCAGGTATTTCTTAATCTTACACTATTTAAAAATACGATGGGCAAATTTCTTACGTATCAAGTTCATCTGTGGTGTCATGGTGAGGCATTCATCCAGAATAACTCCAAGATAGTTATACGACTCACAATTTGCCAGTCAAACCCCATTTAGTACAATATTTCATTCAAAACTAGTAGTTCTCTTCAACATTGCCCTTGTTCCAAAAGTGCATACTTTAGATTTTTTGACATTCACACTCAATTTGTTGACATTGCACCATCGTCCTGCTATTTCTACTGATTTATGTAGAACTTCAACATTTGAGTTCATATATGGTCCGGCAACATAATTATATAACCAAATCATCAGCATTGTAAAATCACTTTTACCTCAGCAGCAATTAGGTGTTTCGCAACATCATTGATGAAGATGCTAAACAATGAGGGTCCTGTGCTACCCCTGTTGAAACACCCAATGGGGAAGAAAGTTAAGACATCCAACCTCTACGTAATTTATGATAATCACATACTGTTTTTTCATGTGCAAACACACTCAACCATTTTTGTTCACGTTGAAATAAGTAAAATTAATATTTCACCAAAAATAAATGTTTGCTGGTTACCATGGAAACCAATAATTGGAACATAGTGCTGATATTACCAATATAGACATGTTTGGCCAATTGGCATGGTGCCAACATTTGGAATGTTTTCATCCAATTTACATAAAAACTAATCCTAACAGAATAATCTTAAGGAAATTTGAGTTTTAGACATTTTTAACACTTATTTTTACATTTTGGCCAATATCTATGTAATTATTAATTGTAGAATGTCATATTCAGCAGCAAAAGGGCTAGACGGGAGATGGGAATGATACCAAAAACCAAATGGGTGGTAGTGTGTCGGCCAGTCTCCCATTATATTGTCCCTAATAGTACTGCGGCCAAGGAGGCTTTTTGGGAGTTGACCCCAACCGGAGGTATAACAAGCTGAAACCAATTTTTTCCATTTGTACACCATTTCCCGCAGCCTGCCTGATAGTTTGTACTAAAAAAAGTGCGTCCCAGCATATCGTAAATCACTGGTTTCCATGTCAACCACTCAAATATCAGGTAATTCTGAAATCAACACTATTTTTGATATATCTTCCTTAATTATCAAGGTAGAAGCACAAATGAGATATCAAAATTAAGCATTCCTAGAGTTCTATGGGATAGAAGGCTGAAATGGGTTGTCTTGGTTACTGGGTTGCCATGGTTACCAGAAATAACTTCAAAATTGACCATAATTTCAGTTTCTCTACTCTTCTTGTTACCATGGCAACCGTAAATATGGGTTTAGCAAGGAACAACATATCTCATCTCAACAGTACATATCCCCTCTATATGGAAACGAGTGTTTTTTGTCAAAACAAGGATATGGAATGCAGTAAATGACTGGTTTCCATGGAAACAACTCAAAATTCATGTTATTTCAAATTTAACAGTATTTGGACAGTATCTCCCTTAATATACAAGATAGAAACACAAATGATATGTCAAATTGATGCACTCTGAGAGTTACATTGGATAAGAAACTGAAATTGGTTGTTTCTGTCACTCGGTTGCCATGGTAACCCAAAATAACCTCAAAAATGACCATTTTTTCACTTTTTCTCTCATTCCCGTTACCATAGCAACCAAGAACATAGATTTTAAGGTATAACAGAGTACAGTCTATCTTATCTGAAGTGTATTAGTCTCTTGTGTGTATATTTAGGGTTTGTACTGAAATATCTTGAGCATAGAATATAATAAATGACTAGTTTCCGTGGTAACCGCCTAAAAAAAATAAGGGTTTCTTAAAATAAAGACTAAAATAGCCATATCTTCCTTAATATTCAAGCTAGAAGCACAAGTGAAACATCAAATTAAAGCACTCTGGGAGTTTTATTGAATGGCACATTGAAATTGATTGTCTTGGATACTCAGTTGCCATGGTAACCACAAATAACCTCAAAATTTACCATAATTTCAGGTTTCCCTCCTGTTTCTGCTACCATAGCAACCATGAATTTAAGGTATAACCAACCAACAACTATCTCATCATAGGGGTAAATGCTCTTCCTTAAAGATTTGGATGAAATCATTTCAAAACCATGCTAGGAAATATAGTAAATGACTGGTTTCCATGGAAACCACCCAAAAATCAGGTTATCTAAAATTCATCAATATTTGGGCCATATCTTCCTTAATATTCAAGATAGAAGCACAAGTGAAACATCAAATTAAAGCACTCTGGGAGTTCTATTGAATGGTATATTGAAATTGGTTGTCTTGGATACTCAGTTGCCATGGTAACCACAAATAACCTCAAAATTTACCATAATTTCAGGTTTCTCTCCTGTTTCTGTTACCATAGCAACCATGAATTTAAGGTATAACCAACCAACAACTATCTCATCATAGGGGTAAATGCTCTTCCCTAAAGATTTGGATGAAGTCATTTCAAAACCATGCTAGGATATATAGTAAATGACTTGTTTCCATGGAAACCACCCAAAAATCAGGTTAGCTAAAATTCATCAATATGAACTATTGTTAATGTTTGTTTTAATACTGTGTGATGAGTATATAACTAAGTATCCATGAGTCGTTTGTCCAGAATGTCTGAGTCAATCAGACTGCGTTTAAAATTAGCTCATTCACAATAGTTCAAAAGAAATGAACGATGAGGGAGCTCTTAATATGAAAGGGTTTTTATTCAATAAACATCTCATCCCGAGTCAAAGCCACTATGTATAAGTCTCCATCAGTCCACCTCCCATCTCCTATCAGCAATCAACCACATTTAGAATACAAGTCGTTCCAACACATTCTAGACCGCTCTAGTGCTTAGCTCTATCACAATCCTATGTCCGAGGTAGTTGGTATAGGTAAAACTCCAGTCTGCTATGCGGGAGCCGATGTACTTACTCCAAGTAGCTCCTTTGCTAAACTTACTCAGCTGACATTCTCACTAAAACTGCCTGCTCCTCACTTTGCAACACCTTTTATACTGGTTAACAGGTGGCGCTGGGAGCGTAAAATATCTCTTTCTAGAAGTAGACTAGAAGTAGACTTGCTAAGCCTGATCCTTGATAGATTATACAACATGATGATATATTAAAAGTGCTAAGCTATTAGTACAAATATTTGGGCTGTATCTTTCTTAATATACATGATAGAAACACAAATGTCTTGTCAAATAGATGCACTCAAAACATTCTATGGCATAGAGGACTGAAATGGGTTGTCTTGGTTATCCAGTTGGTATAGAAACTAAAGATGACCTCAAAATTTATCATAATTTTGTTTTCCTTTTATTTCTTTCAACATAGCAACCAGTAGTACAAGCTTTTCAAGTCCAAGAAATACAACGTATGACATCTATAAGGTGTACAGGTTTCATCTATAGTCTCAAGAAACAGGCCTGAAGGATAGTCATCACAAGGTTCCAGGTAGATCTTATAGATTCACACATGGTTATAAAACCGAAAAACTCTGGTCTATTCATTTTTATTTTCGAGCATATAATATCAAATCGATTAAATATGTGGACTAGGAAAGGAGTTATTGGTGAAACAAGAAACAAAAAGATTTATGACCATGATGCTGATGCGGTCCTCCTGCCATCATCCATGTTGACATGCGGAGAGTACTAACCTTGCTGTCGATGCTGATCATGAATATTGACATAATTCTTCATTTCATATTGACCTGGACCAACTCTAAATATTAATAATCCATAATATATCCTCTATAATGCCTGTCAATACTGATTTAAAGGTGTACAAAGGGCTGAAATGTGGAGGATTGAGACCACCGTACCAACCAGGACCACACCATGTTGACATCAGCTGATGCTGTTTTGACAATACCAGTGAGCAGTCCGTGATCCGCCTAAGATGCCATTAACTTACCCATAAGGTGCAATTAAGGTGCATATAAGATTTGCCTATGACACACCAAAGATCACTGTATGATCCCAGAAAAATTCACCTGAGATGCATCTAAGATTTGTCTGGGATCCAGAAGATGTGCCTAAGATCAGAGATATCATTTTCCCTTTAATTTTTCAGAGATTTCCAGATTTTTGCCAGTTCAGTATGAACATGAGTTTTTTCTCAACCTAAGTCACCAGTTCTGCTTTTCAATGTATACATCTGTTGTTTCTAATCCATTTAGACCATAGATGTACATTTCCTGTTGAATATGTCCACTTTTTTAGTTTCTGAACAAAAAATCTGGAAATATCCTCCCTAATTTCTGGATATTTCATACCTCCTGAATGGCAACAAGATTCAATAATAATTCCCTAAGATGCACCTAAGATGTTTCAATGATGCACCTGAGATCACATAAAGATTCCCATAACATTTGCCCAATTTGCACTTGAGATTCCACAAAGATGCACCCTTAGATCAAAGATCTCCCAGAGATGCCCTAAAGATCATAAACCAGATCCTGCAAAATGCCCTAAAGATGTACCTAAAATTCCACAAAGATCCACCCTAAGAACCAAGAAAGATCTCCCTAAAAGATGCACCTAAGATCCCAAAATTGATCCCCTTAAGATACACCAAACATGCACCTAAAATGTTATATGATGGTCCTAAGATCCCCTTAGATATGCCTAAGATGCACTTGAGATACCATTAGGATGCCCCTTAGATCCCATAAAGATCCCCCTTAAGATGCATTTAAAATCTCTTTGAGATGTGCCAAGATGTGCCTAAGATTCCACCTAGATGCCCCAAAGGACCACTTAAGATGTCAATAAGATGCCCCTAAGATGTGCCTCAAAATTCATAGACCCTGTAGCCTATGTTCTATATAAAACCACTAAGATTCCACAAGGATTCCCCTGGTAAATGCCTAAGATGTACCACAGGTGTGCCTAATAGATCCACTCAATAGCCTCCCAGATGTGCCTATTATGCACTCAAGTTGCCTATGATGCATCCAACCTCCCACAATTATGCCTGGAAGTCCCCCTAAGATGTCTAAGGTACGCTCTATCCTTTTACCCCTTTATCCCTTCATTCCCTTCCTCCCCTAAATGCCCTACCAATGCCAAATTTTGAAACATGCTTAATATGGATTCACATGGCCATCAGCAGCAGTGTCAGTGGTTGGCACCGATGGCTGTGGTAATATGCGTCTTTCGACCTACGGGTTTCCCACAGTTTTAAGGGACTGGAGCTTGTTCCCAGCCTGTCCAGACACCAGAAGGGCGGACACCTATCCCCTCCCCACTATAGAAATGCATGGGAAACATATTTCATTTCCAGTTTAGACAAGGAATATAATGTTTTTAGGGGTGGAAAATTATATATTTGGAAAAAGCAAATCCTCATCTGTCCATTGAATCTGATGAAAACACTGGAAATACTTCCATAAATGTGTAAAGTAATAATATACAAAACAAGTTGGGTAAATATAGGGAGAAATGCTCCATGGTTCCCTGAAAATAACCACCCCCACCCTATGGTGAGATCAGAGGGGTAGTTAGTGGTGGCATTAATTAGCACCCTCCTGTAGTCAGAGACCCCTATTGACTGATAACCATTTTGTACATAAACCTCTTGACCATGGGGACAAAATGACCCATTAACTGTGTTGTCATGGCCTAAGATTACACCATTACCTAATTCTAAACTGCTCCCATCCCCACAGGAGGTACCAGAACCGAGCTGCTCAGACTGAGGTCAATTCCCCCCTTATGTCTGACCAAGGAACCGTCCTCCCTTCTGGCCATGAGACCCCCGGGGGCACCGATATTACATCATCTTCCTGTATCTAGAAAGCCAAGCTAATTGTGCGTTGGTATGCCTTGTTCAGTCAGCGTCTATCAACGGCCGCTCCAATGGGTGGGCTGGTGGGAATGCTGATTCACCCTTCCACTGTCCCAAATCATTTAATGGGCATGGGGCTTAATGAAAAATCCCCAGCACAAACCTGTCAGGCACTGAGTAAAAGCTATGTCGAAGCATTACCCTCTTAAGTCCCACATACCTGTGCAAAGGTATGTTCATGATAATTCTAATCCTTTATGGATTCCTCAAAATAAGACGTTTATGTAACCTCTGACTGCAAAATAAGACGTTTCTAATAGCCTGATAAATGACAGCACCAAAATAAAACCTTATAAAACATGTGTGGGCACCCCGTAGGTGCATCTAATGGTAAGTACTCATGGGATTCTTGGGGATGCTTGATTTCTTTTGATATAAATGTTGGTATTAACAGGGAAACTAGTTATGACAGGTACATTTTGACTCATGAACTTCGTTCATGATCTTCATTAGACATTCAATTTTTTATTGTAAGAGAGATTGATTAGTTTTAGATGGTTATCAATTCAAGCATCTATACTGGTCATCAGTCATATCCTTTTTCTCCAGAAACGCAATGCTGTTGTCCTCTGGTCAAGCCCGAGAGATGAGTTGGTCATTTATGCTAAAGTCACCATTGAAATATATAGGAAATTGCTGGCAAATTCAGAATTTGGAATTTGGCAATCAAAAACCAGAAATACAGAGAAGATTGTAGGTTTAACATAGAGTTCCTATGAAATCTGGGTCCCCAATTCATCCTCTTAGAGATTGAAGGACTTCTATATATGGTCATATTTGGGGGTACACAAACTCCACAAACTAGAAAACCTATACGGTCTAAGCTGCCATGCAGTGTGAAATAAATTATGAAAAGTAGGGTGAAGACTGCGAGCATGGCAGGTGCTAGTGGTCTGACCGGAGACTAGTTCAGGGATGCACACATATTTTCCAGGGCAGATCACAGACTGCTCACTGGTATTGTCAAAACAGCATCAGCTGATGTCAACATGGTGTGGTCCTGGTTGGTACGGTGGTCTCAATCCTCCACATTTCAGCCCTTTGTACACCTTTAAATCAGTATTGACAGGCATTATAGAGGATATATTATGCATTATTAATATTTAGAGTTGGTCCAGGTCAATATGAAATGAAGAATTATGTCAATATTCATGATCAGCATCGACAGCAAGGTTAGTACTCTCCGCATGTCAACATGGATGATGGCAGGAGGACCGCATCAGCATCATGGTCATAAATCTTTTTGTTTCTTGTTTCACCAATAACTCCTTTCCTAGTCCACATATTTAATCGATTTGATATTATATGCTCAAAATAAAAATGAATAGACCAGAGTTTTTCGGTTTTATAACCATGTGTGAATCTATAAGATCTACCTGGAACCTTGTGATGACTATCCTTCAGGCCTGTTTCTTGAGACTATAGATGAAACCTGTACACCTTATAGATGTCATACGTTGTATTTCTTGGACTTGAAAAGCTTGTACTACTGGTTGCTATGTTGAAAGAAATAAAAGGAAAACAAAATTATGATAAATTTTGAGGTCATCTTTAGTTTCTATACCAACTGGATAACCAAGACAACCCATTTCAGTCCTCTATGCCATAGAATGTTTTGAGTGCATCTATTTGACAAGACATTTGTGTTTCTATCATGTATATTAAGAAAGATACAGCCCAAATATTGATGAATTTTCGCTAACCTGATTTTTGGGTGGTTTCCATGGAAACAAGTCATTTACTATATATCCTAGCATGGTTTTGAAATGACTTCATCCAAATCTTTAGGGAAGAGCATTTACCCCTATGATGAGATAGTTGTTGGTTGGTTATACCTTAAATTCATGGTTGCTATGGTAACAGAAACAGGAGAGAAACCTGAAATTATGGTAAATTTTGAGGTTATTTGTGGTTACCATGGCAACTGAGTATCCAAGACAACCAATTTCAATATACCATTCAATAGAACTCCCAGAGTGCTTTAATTTGATGTTTCACTTGTGCTTCTATCTTGAATATTAAGGAAGATATGGCCCAAATATTGATGAATTTTAGATAACCTGATTTTTGGGTGGTTTCCATGGAAACCAGTCATTTACTATATTTCCTAGCATGGTTTTGAAATGATTTCATCCAAATCTTTAAGGAAGAGCATTTACCCCTATGATGAGATAGTTGTTGGTTGGTTATACCTTAAATTCATGGTTGCTATGGTAGCAGAAACAGGAGGGAAACCTGAAATTATGGTAAATTTTGAGGTTATTTGTGGTTACCATGGCAACTGAGTATCCAAGACAATCAATTTCAATGTGCCATTCAATAAAACTCCCAGAGTGCTTTAATTTGATGTTTCACTTGTGCTTCTAGCTTGAATATTAAGGAAGATATGGCTATTTTAGTCTTTATTTTAAGAAACCCTTATTTTTTTGAGGCGGTTACCACGGAAACTAGTCATTTATTATATTCTATGCTCAAGATATTTCAGTACAAACCCTAAATATACACACAAGAGACTAATACACTTCAGATAAGATAGACTGTACTCTGTTATACCTTAAAATCTATGTTCTTGGTTGCTATGGTAACGGGAATGAGAGAAAAAGTGAAAAAATTGTCATTTTTGAGGTTATTTTTATGTTACCATGGCAACCGAGTGACAGAAACAACCAATTTCAGATTCTTATCCAATGTAACTCTCAGAGTGCATCAATTTGACATATCATTTGTGTTTCTATCTTGTATATTAAGGGAGATACTGTCCAAATACTGTAAAATTTGAAATAACATGAATTTTGAGTTGTTTCCATGGAAACCAGTCATTTACTGCATTCCATATCATTGTTTTGACAAAAAACACTCGTTTCCATATAGAGGGGATATGTACTGTTGAGATGAGATATGTTGTTCCTTGCTAAACCCATATTTACGGTTGCCATGGTAACAAGAAGAGAAGAGAAACTGAAATTATGGTCAATTTTGGAGTTATTTCTGGTAACCATGGCAACCCAGTAACCAAGACAACCCATTTCAGCTTTCTATCCCATAGAACTCTAGGAATGCTTAATTTTGATATCTCATTTGTGCTTCTACCTTGATAATTAAGGAAGATATATCAAAAATAGTGTTGATTTCAGAATTACCTGATTTTTGGGTGGTTGCCATGGAAACCAGTGATTTATGATATGCTGGGACGCACTTTTTTTAGTACAAACTATCAGGTCATAAAGTTGAGATATTTATCTTTCTAATGAGGTATGGCATGCTTTGTTATACCTCCGGTTGGGGTTCTTCCTTAAATAAGGCTCTTTTTGAGTTTGGCCGCTCTACTATAAGGCTGATCCTGCTCAGGTATCATACCCTCGGTCCTTTCGTTCCCATTTTTGTACCCTGGTTTCGTGTCACTATCCCTGAATTTCCAGCTTTCCCTTTTTAGGCTAAAATTGGATCTAATCTTGCTTCTCGGACCTCAATCACTATCTGTTATAGTCTTCTAAGTCATCTCGTGGTACATTTTCGTGTTAACATTCTATTTTGTACTTTGACTAACTCTGAGTCTCTGTAATGAACATCTGTCCGACCTGTTATTCATAATTCGGCCCTTAAAACTCGTACTAAAACCATGAATTGATCCATATAAATTCGTCACAATACATTAGATCACTGTATTCATTAATGGTTCAAAAATAGACCACCAATGTAAAATACTTTCTGAGACCATTTAACGATTTCCGGCTGTGGCATTCCATAGTTGAGGAGAGACTGTGATGAATGGCGTTTAAGAAAGACGTTATATCTCTGTGATTATTGACGTGATATAGGGAAATAACACATTAATAAAAGGTAGTGTGTTATTCCAGTTTATTCAACAAGGGTCTCATGCAAGCACTTCATCCCAAATCAAATAGGTTCAACTGTTATATTTCATTTCATGATGAACAATTAGGGGGTCATCGTTCTAATTTTTCCAGGAAAGATTCTGTTCTAATTCAAGGTTTAGCCCAATATTTTGGAATTCTTTTATAAACCAAATTTTGTCAAGATCCATTGAACAGAGGCCCTCCCACAACTATCCAAAAATGGGTGACATTTGAGCACATATATGTATTAATCAGGTTCTGGACTACAATTTATTGCAAACAGTAAGGAGATTGGATGAATATTAAAAGAGTCATAAGGAAAAACGCATTTACCTCCATAGACTTCTATTATTAACAGTACGTCCAGGCTGCGCAGTGTGCATGCGCATAAACAAATGGCGCGATTGCCCTTAAGGAGCCACTTTTCAAATTTGGATATCAAATTCCTGAAACTGTTAGTGATATTGCAATCTTACAGAGACGAAACGGTTCATGTGCATGAAAATTTAAAAAATTACATGTAATTTTAAGTAAAAAAGGGCAATGTTTGGGACCTTATACATAAACAAGTTTTCTTTCTGTGCATCTGCAGGCCCCTATCCAGAACTTTTCATCAGGGGGTGATCATTTCCAAAAAGTGGACTTTTTAGAGGTAAAATAGCTTTAATTAAAAGCCAGGATATCATCCATAGGTTGGAGGACGTAGCAGAGAGCAGGGATAAGAGGGGAGAAGGGAAAATTAAAATATTGGTTTTTCAAAAAAAGGGCCTGGCCCAGATTGACTCCATGTCACCTCAGCTGGATACGGGCTTGATCTGTTACTACTCATTCTTAGTGAGACCTTAATAGAGATTGCATGTGGTGCTAGGATTTGAGTCTCAGAGATTGATATAGGCCTACAATAAGATAGGTCCATTGTTTGACTTACTTATGTATATTTTACGTGCCAGTACTCTGCCGTGGGAAATCAATATTAAACATATAAATAACAGTATCACCAAACCGTCGATTATCACAATCTTCAAATTGCATGTTTTTTTTATATAATATTATACCGATGAAGGCGGGCTGACAGATCGTCTGCTCACAGATGGTTTACAAGAAATAGAACAAGCTCCTTTGTATCTGATTCAACAGGAACAAAGCTGATAAGGGAGGGATTGACATCTCTCGCCTACCAATTACGTCTTAATATTTGGTGACAACTTGAAGAAATTGTAGTACCAAGAAATTAAGAGAAATAAAACTGGACTTGGGTAAACCGAATTAAAATTGTTTATCAGTATTTTAGGTGGTGTAAGTATCACGCATGTAAATGTGGTTTTCTATTGCTACATCTCAACCTGTTCAGAGATTGATAATTCACCAAATCCACAACATTAGCTTCTTAAATGAGTTGGCTGTATCGTAGCTGCCATTCAATGTTGATACTGTTTCTAAGTACAATACACCCCCCCCCCTCCGAAAAAAAAATGGAAAGAGATACAACAACTTCTCTTACTTTCCCAATAGTCTTCTCGTTGTCAGGCCTATCGCCGCTCACGGCTTTGGGTTCCATTGCGCAGGTATTGAAATGGGTTCTTTAAAAGTACAGATGATACGACAGACCTTTGTCGCCTTGGTGCCAAATCTACGTGTCTTCAGTGTCTACGTGTGCGGTTCCGGTGACTGGATATTTGGTTTAGATTTTTTCCGTCATAAATTAGATTTTTTATCCCATGTTCATGTTTACACGATTACTTGAGTGGCGTAAATTCTCTGATAGCGGTAGGACCTCTATCAAAGGTAGCATCTCTACGTTTGCTTTCTTATTCTTACACCTATTTTGTTTCACCATGACCCATAAGCAGATAAGTCGCACCCTAACCTTTTTACTGAAATATCAAGCATTTACGTTTTGTCTGTTCACTCTGCCCCTGATACAGATGTAATGTTATAAAAAACAAGATTAATTAATTTTGCCATTAATTCCTTTGAAAAATCCAATCTTGGCCAGTCGTATACCTAGCTCGCTCCGCTTTACGTCCGACCTCAATACAACTTACGATTCTTTTTTTTTTCGCGGGCAAGGACTAGAACGAAGCCAAAGTATATTTAAACTAGGTTTGTGCTCTGAGAATAACATGTTTTTTTGTTATATCCCTGTAATTGTTATCCACAAGATCAATACACTTACAATTTCAATTTGTAAGGGTATAGAAGATGCAAAGGAACAATCTAGAACTAAGAGGAAGGGGGCGAGTACGTTGGAACAAAAGACGTGACGATCCATCATTATAGAGTCCATTCGGATTTTCAAAAGTTCCCATAACCCTGTATTTGTTAAGTGTGTGTACATCATTTATTTAAAGACTATACGTATGTATCAAAGAATAAGATGTTAGTGTGTGATAAAATACGAACGACGTCAAGACTCGCGCCGAGCATTTAAATGCTTGATGGATGAACCCCCTAGTAGTGCATAATTACTGATGCTATCAGATCAAAGGGAAATGATGTAACACGCCATCACTGCCAGCAGGGCCCCAAGAAATCTTAACACCCCCATCACTGCCGACAGGGCCCAAAGAAAATGTAGTATGCCCGTCACCTGGTCACTTTTGGCAGAGTTGAAAGAAAACATAACACGCACATCAGTGCCAACAGGCACCAAAGAAAATGTAATATGCCCATCCCTTTTGGCAGGGAGCAAAGAAAACATAACACACCCATCCCCACCTGCAGCCCTGGACCAAAGAAAATGAGTTGGTCTGTGTCCCTACCCCCCTCCCCCTCCCCCCCCCCCCCCCAAACCAAAAAGAAGAGCTGTAAGGTTGGTCTTATTTACCAAAAAAGAACAACAACAAAAAACCCACCGGATGGACACTTTTTGTACCTTTTTTTGTCAACTGATACTAACGTACCTATGTCTAGCCATGTTTTGAAAATAGCTTTTTTGTTACATACGTAGTTGCGATATTTTATTTCAATAAGATTTCTTAGGTTTATTGTGTAGGCCTATATAATATTCACTCGTTTTGATACCATTAGGTAGCATAACTTAATACATGGCCTATGTCCATATGGTGGGACAGATCCCGTCGACATGTAAACACATCTGACCTCAGTCACTGAGTTTGTGTTCACCACGCTTGGCTGGTCTGATTGCAGCCTATATATTTTTTTGTATTCTTCCATATCATACTGACAAAACACTGTACTTTTCGGAAATACTTTCCAGGACTAATCTACTCATGCCATCAGTTTGTTCGCTTCTTAGACGCAATTGTGACATAACTAGTTAGTAGATTACCTAATATTTCCCTGCCAGTCCTCAATAAACCTAAAGCCCCATATCTATGATATTTTTACGTAGTCGGCCAACGAACCGGCACTAAAATCGGCCAATTCTACCCCCATAATCGATCGATTTTAGCACAAGTTAACATGAAACATACACATTACAATACATCATTCTGACAGGCGACCATAAGAGAGGGTCCCCACTCGATTTGTTTTCCATTCATTAATGTCCGATTCCTGTTTACACACGTTCTTCCATTTTCAGATTCCCCGTCTTCCCTGAGATTTCCCTGTCCTACAGCAATTTTTCCCTGTGACTTTTCCAGCAAGTTGTAAAAATTTCAAAGGTTTTGTGCACACAAAACAAGAAGTCCTTTCCCTACTATTTTGAGAATCTGGAATTACAAAACCTATTCAAATGATATTCCCGTTGTTCCCCTGTGTTCTGGTAAAATTTGCAAATTCCCTGTTAGGGATTTTTTTGCCGTTCTGCCAGTTTCCCGGGGCTGTGGGGACCCTTATAAAAACTGGCCGATCCGGGTGGCTGATTTTAGCGCAGATTCATTTACAAGCTGTGTTAAAGTCACCTGGTGGACATGATACTCGGTGGGTCTTAGTTTGTCCTTAATTGATAGAACTCAAGATATGCTCGTCGCTAGATTCATATATCCTACTTGGACTGATAGACTGATTTACATGAAAGTATTCATAAATTTGGCAAGGTATTACCTCATTCACTGTCAAACAAGGCACGTGTCAACGTTTCACATGTTTTTTTTAAAAATCGAGTACAAGTATATTTTCAAAATACAACGAAACCCTGTTCGTAAACAGTGAATTACATTCTCATGTAAGCTGTTGCATGACACCATTTATTAGGTCCAAAACATGATATAATCATTATGCAACACAGATTGCTGTGCGATGATGTATACATTTCTGATGAATATAGGGTATTATCTTTGCTATGTTACATTACAACAATTTGACATATCTATATGGAGCGTGAAAAATAGATCTAATGGCAACGTTGTCAAAGGTCCCTTACTGTAAACGGTGCGAAGGGACAAAAATTAAAGTCTTCATTTCTATTTCTAATATAATGATTTTTGAAATTCAGATACCCGTCTGAAGGTTTAGTTTCCAAAGGCACATAGTGTCGCAACGCCTAAGACATTCAGTCCGAGCAATGTTTTCATTAGAATTGCGCAGTTCAATTATCTGAGAACAGTAGTTTGTATTAATAAATGAAGCACTACCCAGAGGTACTAGCACGAAGGCATACTTAAATTGGCAATTCCCTTCAAGAAATTTCCATGTAATGCCACGATTTCTCTTAAAGCGTTCTAAATTAGTAATATCCTAGTAATGATAAGTTGAAACAATTGTTTGGCAAAATCTAGAACCTAACACTGCCGTTATTAGTAAAGAACCCATATTAAATTCTTTCACCGATCACTAACACAAGCATAAGATTCATAAGCCCTGAAAAACTCACCGTAACTGTTATGAGGCCAGTGTCATAAACTAATCCAGATGTGGGGAACAATGGGAGAAAGTTCTACCCTTATTTGCATTATTAAATTTTGTTTAACAGTTTTCTATCGAACACATACTTGGTCTAGGACTTTTTCCAATTCGATACCGGAGTTAGGCTCTAAGCATTGAATGGAATGTCTCACAAAATGAAAGTTTATGTAAATTCTACAAATTTCAAAGTTAAAAATTCAAGATGTGAAAAATAAAAAATTAAAGGATATACCTTAATCATTACTGGCGCACTGAGGTATTCAAGGGGCAAAAACCTTTGGTAATAATCATTCTGACATGATCCTTAACTGCTAAATTAAACACTACAGATTATCTTCTCGATCATTATTCTTAAGCACGCACCTGCTTACTTAAGAATTCACCCCTATAATCTGTTCTAAGACGTCTCACGGTCTAGCTCAGAATATCGTCTATGAATTGCACCGGTATGTAAATTGCCAAAAAGCTGGACCACTATATTAGGTTGAAGCTGCAATTAAGCTAAGTTTTCAGCTATCTTTATTGCTAATTCCTACCTAGACCAATAGACATTCTAGCGTATCAGGGGCCACTAGTAAGGGTTGCAGGATCGCCTCCTCCCTCCCGGCGAGATGGTCAATCACCAGTTTCCCAAGAATATCTTTTTTACCTTTTAATTTCCCGTTCGTTAGTTATCATAAAGTTAATTGGACCTCTGTATAATAATATTTGAACAGGAATCGTACCTGACTATTTCTATGCAGGATGTTCACATGATTAGCTTGGCCCACCTCAGCGATGAACACATAAGAAAACTTCAAATACAATGGTTCTTTTTCATACAAATACAAAATATCACAAACGTTTTAGTTTTGACAAATTGGATGGAGTAGGCACACATTTTGTTCCTCTTCATAACTATAAAATTACACATCCTAAACCTTAGGTCAGAGTTAATAAAAAAAAATCTACCAAAATATTATGCGTGTACATTTCTAGTCAGCTGTCATCTTGGAATGTATATTTGAATATTCATGCTTTCGTACATATTTACTTCTAACACTCTCTCCTCTCAGCTTCAGGGCATTGTTTGCATACAAACATGACCAGTACACTAAAACAATTTTTGTTTATGTAAATGACCAAATCACGCACCCTAAGAAACTCAGTCATAAATTCAACTTAGTTAGAAATGCAAACTGAATTTCGAGAAAGGTCTAGAAAGATGCCTATTCATGGCTGTTGATTTTTATACGTTGTAGATCCGCGGTCCATAATCGTGAGATTCGAATACGAGAATACTGATGAGCTGCACTGGAAGACTGTTTGGTTCTTAGCACTTGCCGAGAACTGTGGCCAGGAGAGCCATCCGCACGTACATGCCGCACTCGGCCTGACGGAAATAGGCCGCCCGCGGGTCGGTGTCGAACGAAGTACTGAAAAACACAATATACAAGTATTGTTAGGTTTGTTTTTTAATAGATCAAATCGGCAGGGTAATCATTTTTTTAAATTTCTAATATCTTCAGGTTAACAGCCTGGAATTCTAGATACAACAATACAAATATTTTATACAGAAACTAACAAGTCAAACTATTAATTATAACAATTTTTTAAACATTGATAAAGTTCTCATTTGAGATCGCAAGGCAAATTTGGGTTCAAGAACGCTGAACATCAACGGTTAATTTCGACCATAAAACTTCACTTTTACAGAAAGGACTAATAATCATATCTACTTTTTGAAAGCCCATATTCTATGCAAATTGTTAATCAACCAAGCCCTCAGTGGAGGAAGAAAAAATATAATCGTTCGAATAGGCTTGCAATAGTATAGTTTTTCCTATGATAATACTAGAATATTCCAAGAATGAATTGTTTGGAGGATCATTCAGTTCTTTCCCCTGGACGTAATCTACGCACCTGATTTCATCTACCCTGGGCAGAGGGTGCATGACGGCCATTTTGCGCTTGGCAATTCGCATCAGATGAGGGGTCACCACGTAGAGACCGCAAGACTGCAAATGTAAATATATTAATAAATTTATATGAGTCAGAATAATTGGTACTTTAACATGTTTATGCAAAATGTGTAAGGTTACTTGGCTTCTCTTACAGTGAAATATAATACGAATGTATTAATATCAATATCGAAGTGATTTAGGAAAATAGTAATTTTTAAAGCTATAAATATTAAAACTTAGGGAATCAAAGGCAGGCAAATGGGATCTCTGAAATGTGGAGACATATTCTAGACGTTCACCTTTTTGTACTCCTCCTCGGAATCGAACCTCTCCCGCTGGATGCGCGTCATGTAGAGGATGTCCGTGTCCTCCAGGGCCTCCTCCAGGGTCTCAAACACCTCCTGTAACCAAAGGGACAAGGCTGGTGGGTAATGCTCTCAGGACAACATGAGAAATTGGCATATCCATATCAAGTGTTTTATTGTGAAGGCCACATTGTACTTCAAAAAGTTATCCAACACTACTAACATCTAACATCGACTTCAGTAAGTCTTACTATATACGAAACTTATACGCTAATTTCGCTATTATTATACTGCGGAGTATCCTTACCTGTGTCAGGCCCTGAGACTCAACATACTTGGTGATTTCCTCGGGCATTGCCAAGTTTTTGGGCGAGACGTAGCGAATTTTACACTTGTAGAGTGTGAGTAGACGCGCCAGGGAGTGCACCGTACGCCCGTGTTTGAGATCTCCCACCATGGTGATCTGTGAGAGAAGCATGAAATCCAGTTATCTCGGTTGTATAGATGATGTGCAGATGACATCATAATACGCACTAAGGGTATGACAGTTTTATACAAATTTTGTAGACAATACATAATTATAATGTTATAAATTCCTGGTCTATAGAATGCCACATGGACATGAGAAGCATATGGTGATCACTAAAATCTGGTCACCTGACCATGCAGGGATGAACTAAAATACCATCTAATTTTTTTTTGAGAACAAGAGGCCAGGATTATTCTTTTAATGATCTAATAGAAAACTGGACTAAGAATTAAACTTATCTTAATATTTGCTATCCTTTTCTGACAGAAAAAGATGCTTTTCATGGAGTTTTACTGGAGACTTTAGCTTCGAATTTGTTTAATTTTGATATTTCTTTTATTGATAAGTGTCGCCGTTACTAACCGTGATGCCGTTGACAGTGCCAATCTCCTCCCTGATGGTGAACACGTCCAGCAGGGCCTGGGTCGGGTGTTCCCCGATGCCGTCCCCAGCGTTGATCACCGGCTTATTGCACACCTTGGACGCCATCTGGGATGGAATACAGGAACATATACTACTTCTGCAAAACTTACGATTTTTACAAGTGATCAAATTCGTTCATACTAACTATTGCAATGCATAAACAGTATTCAATATATTTTCATATTTTGTATATATGGAACACCAAGTCATACTTTTTCAAATATATGTTGCAGTATTTCTATGGATTGTCTTGAACCTTTTCAGAAAAGATGGTCAGCAGTTAACACTTTGAGACCAAATTATGTTTTATGTAATTATAAAAGAATTTTGATGTAGTGAATGGGCGGGTAACTCACGGTGACGGCGCCAGGCCTTGGGTGGCGGATCACCAACACGTCGGTGTAGGCACTCATCATCTGACACGTATCTGTTTAACACAGGGCATGATTGGTTACTGACACATATATATCCTAATTCGAAGGCGTTGTCATCTAACAAAGAGTTACATGATTTAGTTTTTCCTCGACTGGCTCAACTGTTAATAAAACGAATATGTATGTGAAGTGTGCACATAATTAGATGTGATGTGTTTAACATTCTGGAAGATCATGGGTAACCCAGAAGTTGATTTTCAAATAAAAAAAGAATTTAAAAAATGTGATTAAAATGTCTCGGAGACCAGAATAAAGTAAAACTGTAGGTTCTCTTAAAAAAAGAAAATATACAGGACAGGCTCTTAATGAAAATAACATAGCGTTTCGTAGACTCGCCTTCAACTGTACTCAAGGCTATTCAGGGACTGAGCTGCATTACTGTACAATGTGTCATCTTACCAGCGAGCGTCTCCCCCTTCTTGGCGGAGGAGGTGGTCTCGGTGAGGTGGATGACGGTGCCCCCCAAACGCTGCATGGCGGCGGTGAAGGAGCAGCTCGTGCGGGTACTCACCTCATAGAACATGGAGGCCATCACCTTACCCTGAATATAGAATATAAACTTTCCAGTTGCTAGCTTAGTAAATAAGATAGAGACCTTGGGTGCTGAGCACTGTTTGGTAACATTATGCAAAGTTCTATAGGTATGTGTAGGTTTTCAAATTTCCATTGACAGAAAAGCGTGCAACTGGTCGCTTTTATATGTCATGGGTTTGATAAACGGACTTTGTACGGAATTTTTGGGGAAAATATCCTTTACTATACTATAGTCTGGTCAGCCATACGGTGGCTGCACTGCATTAAATGAGGAATTCAAAGTGGAAACAATATATATTTTACCTTGAGGATGTAGTCCAGAGGCCTCTCCTTATGGACGTTGATTCTGAAGGAATGCGCCATGTTGAAGAGTTGGTGCAGCTGAATCGAAATATTAAAAATATGATCCGTCATCCTTTTATCTTACAATGAAAAACAGCGATAGCACCGTTTACTGTCTCATTATCAAATATGGTAACGTGTTTACCAAACAAAATATTTCTGATGAACTTCAGAAGACATGAGTCGATGGCCTGCATTTCTGACAACCTCATGCTTGGTAAAAGTATTTAATATAATTAAATTTTCAAACTGAATCAATGTATCCTTTGTCAACCTTTTTCTTGGAGATCAGGGAAACCTGGAGATGCATATTAGATAAAAAAAAATATTACCAACCCTGCAGCAATAGCATTGACGAAAAATAACTTCAGCTAAAGCTTATCAATCTTACCTGATCACGGTTGAAGTCGGTAACTGAGAGGATGTGTCTGCCAGTAAGGCCTGGCGTATGGTGCACCAGCCCCATGGGTCCGGGGATACTGACCACCGACTGTTTCTCCACCACGAAGCCGCTCGGCTGGCTCGCCCCGCTGTGGGTCGGGGTGAGGAAGGTCTGGGCGGGCAGCTGATCACCCAACTTCCGCAGGCCAGGGTCACCGCTACCAGCTTCTCGCATGAAGGGTGAACTTCCATCGACTATGAAGGTATAGAAGGGTAATATTAAAGGTCCTACGTTTATTTGGTTTCTATAAATAGGGACACTGCAACCTGATGAGTCGCCACGCATGGTTATTGAAATGTGAGCGTGTTCACTCCAACTGCGATCATTCTAATTAGATATCTACAATGAGTACATGTACTCTAATTTTACCTCGAAAGCTTCATGGTTAGTTCTCGCTACAATGATTGGTATCTCCCTTGAACTCAATTTCTTTAAGAATTATGTGAAACCAACTTTTCAAAATAGTAAAATCAAAACAATAAACAAAATCGAAGAGAGCTTTAAAGCATAACTATATGCTTCCTGTATAACTATCCACTATAATACAAAATACACTAGGTGTATAACTTAGGCAAAATTCTAATTTAAGAATAGACATTAACACAGCTAACCCTTGATTTGGATACATGTACGAACGAGGCGTGGTAGTTGGATGTGGGAACTACTTGGTGAATAGTGGTCTACGCACACAACACTGGGGTACTTAACCCTGATTACGCTACTCTATATTTAGTGTACTGGGTGGATGCAATCAAACGAGGAACTGGTCATAAAGACGACAACGGGTGTTTAGAACAGCTTCATGCAATTCAGCAAAAACGGCGGAGTTATTTGAAGCAGGAAAAACTTGTCACGCATATATATGATGGAGACCCGTTATTGTACACTTGTTATCATTGGGCATGCACGTTTTCCCTTCGACTTTTGTTTCATTCAACGACTCTACAATTGATTGATATCAGGTATTTTTTATGTCTTTCAACTACCAGTCAATTTGAAATTCGAAATATATCAGGTTTGAAACATGGGCATATAAGTACATTCCACTTATGGAATATTTTCCATACGGAAGATTGAAAAACCCTCATCACCAATCTAGTCTTAAGCTAGCTTAACCTTTAAAGTTGAGCCATATACTTAATATGTACCCCAAAGAATCATAATTAATTTCTAACCAATGTACTTGTAAAGGGATAAAGGTTTCAATCTTTAAGTGATGCTGTAAGTACATTCACTTTAATCCATACATTATTTTTAGGGTAGGAATTGCGTGCTTGTCATCTTTATCCTTTTGAAGTAAGAAAAGAACGTGCTGAAAATTGCATCGTCGGATACTTTTGGCTAAGGAGCACACCTTTGAGCCGTGTTGGCCACACTTGCCGGTGAGATTAACTGAGGCTGTGGTCAAATCACAAACACTTCAAATCACCATACCATAAGAGGTTAGAGTATGAGGACTAAGGGGACAGTGGTCCTTAGAACTGGGTACGTCACCAGCCAGATATCTGAAATCCGTCACTCGAACACCTGAAAGTGGGCAGATACAGTCACATCACGGTAAACCTACTCCAGTGCCTACAGAAAAGATGCTATGTCAGCTGATCAGTATAAAATGCGTAAATATAGAGTGATAACCTGGAAAATGGTTGTAATTTTTTCTCACGATATACACATACCCATGTATCTACGAAGACCCAGAGGCAGAGCATTTTGGACTCATGCTGGCTTATTATTATTAAGGGCAATGCTTAGATGACACGGTAATCATTAATGTTAGTTTCCTCTTTGAAATTATCGGGTGATTATGCATAGCGGTCATCTGATTTCTGAAAATCTCTTTCACTTCGCTTTTTTTTTTACGCGGGATAAACTTGCACAATTAGATGATACCCCAATATCTTAAACGAAACTGTTTTTAGGTGGATTTGATTTTCATTGATAAATTAATTAACTTTTCGTTGTGGAAGAATAATACCTACTTAGTAATACTTAGTCTAATCCGACTGCATATTTGTTATACCATGAATTACCCTGTGTTTTACGTTCAGGAAATAACGCTCAATGTGATATGAATACTTATATCAAAGTGAAATATAATATTCTAAAACAAGCCCGATGTGTATCTAGTTGAACAAATAGAATAACAGACGGCACGGGCAGAGGGCAAAACCGTTTACGCCATATAATATGTTCATTTCCTTTGCGCGCTTATTCCTTTCACATGTATATGGTCGAAGGTATGAACATGAGTTGTAGGAGGTAGGACAGAAGACCTGGGGTACAAAATGGAGGACAACAGATCATACAATATACCTTGGCCATTGGACCTAATTACTTGAGGTCATAGATCATGACTTTGATATAAAAAAAACACCAAACTGTTGGACAATACACCTTGCGCTCAGCCTGGGATTTTTACCAAGCCCCGATATGTTGGGAAGGGAAATAATTGACCAAGTTGACTCGCCTCAACGACAGTCACTCACCCTCTGGGTCTACCTGAGGCTCATCGTCAACTGGGCTACCTAAATGCACGGATGAAAAAGTCACAGGCCCATGTTTAACTTCATTAAATTACTGGGACTTCTCAGAAAACCCCTTTCCTATAGTGTAGGTTATATTGCATATCATGGGCGGACGTAGCCACAGTAACAGCGCATACATCGTAGGGTAACTAATAATACATGTTTCTACGTAGCAATAGCGTTAACTATATACATTTGCCGGAAAGTATACGAGGTGATAAATAAACGGGGGGGGGGGCAGCATATTCAGGTCACCCTCCTAACAGAAAACAAAAACAGATTATGAGAGAACAATCTTAAATGCATCTATTTAAGTAGAGATCCACTAATTCTATAGAATAAAAAAATTCTACAACGTTTGGAATTAAATGTTGGATGCTGCTTTTTATGCGGATCAAACGCTAGCCAAAGTTTTGTAAGCAATATCACAATAAATGGGAAAACTTGACCAAGAAATCTAGGAAAATTCAACAGCACCTTAAAGTCTCATCATTCTAAAGGGATGGATGATAGAGGTAAAGAATATCATCCTACCGTGAGAGGCCGTCTCGGGCATGTTGTACATGCGGTTGACTTTGGGCGGTCCAGGCATCTTCATGGGGCCTTCCGCGAACTTGCGCGGGCTGAGCTGTGAGGGTGTAACGTGTCCTGGCGACTTTGAGATGTGAACAGAGAGGGCGGGTACTTGGATAGTCTCCACCGGTTTCCTTGGCACTGTGCTGATGTCAATGCCCGACCCTGGCTGGGCCAGCACCTGTATGGACAGGAAAGGATTGAAAAATATACATATACGCATTTTATAAAGAACGCTCGCTTAATGCAGGGCCGACCAAACTCCTAAACAACTATAACATTGAGAGATTTTAAACTTTATTTTAATTCCACGTTTTCGGAAAAAATAAAGGGTTAAAAAGGCTACCTCATCGAATGCACTTATAAAGGTTTGACCATTTGACTGAATTCAATTTAACATGCATTAAGATCTTCACAAATATTTCAGTAATAATACAACATTAATTAATCCGCCGCGAAATGAAATCAACTGCTTGATAGGTATCTCCAGAAACGAAAACACTGAAGAAGTGCCTTCTGGTGGCATTCAAATAATTGCTTGCAATACAATTTCACAGTTTTTTTCTAACGATTGTCTTGAGAAGCTTTAAACCCTATTAAGTATCTTTGTAAGTGGCCGACCTGTCCGTCGATGAAGGCCACCTCGCCGTGCAGCACCACGCGCCGCACCGACCCCTTGATGGGCATGCCGGCGAAGGGCGTCCACTGTGACTTGGAGAAGGTCATCGCCTCGGGCACCACCCACTCCTCGTCCATGTCCACCTCCACGTACGTGTCCTCCTGCTTTTCCAGGTTAAAGATACGGCACGGATTGGTGTGCAGCTTGGTCACGATGTCCTGGGGGGAGGTAAGGGGAGAACAGTGAGACTGGGGCGACGTACGTAGGGTTTTCTTTTTTCTTTTTAGTTAATTTTAAATTTACATACAGTGTCAGGCACCTAGTTATTTTGATACAATTATGTCAGTCACGTACATTTAAATTTCCCGGAGGCAAGGTTTGGTGCAAGAGATTGGAAGGGGTATTGTTGGGCACCCCAGTGAAACATTTATTCTATTTTAAACAGTATGGGGAACACAAATTAAAGCCTTTGTGCATTCGATTTAAGTTAATCTTTAAATCAGCGAAGTTTACACTGATGCACATCTATGTTTGTGTGTTCATTTGCATTACCAGTAAAGCAAGAAATTCTAGATAAAATACTATAGGATACGCACCTCGATGGTCAGTCTACCCTGGTTGACGGCAGTCAGTAGCAGGGGTAGCATTGTCTCTAGGCCGGGGAACCCTGGACATTTGTTCACGTCTTTTTCTTCCTTTGTGTGAGGTGCTATGAAATTAGAGTGAGGATCATTTACATGTAATTTTATTTCTTTATTAGTTTAAGTAGATGATTTGGACAGAATGCGCATTTTGTACAACCACAAACAGCACTTTAATAGTAATCCACTATCATGTCTTATTCTATCCTGTCTTACCGTGGTCAGTGGCGAAGCAGTCGATGATGTCCATGTTGTCCCAGAGGGCCTGCTGATCCTCCTCCTTGACCAGCATGGGGCGCACCTGGACCCGCCCGTCACCGATCTTGTCCACGTTGGTCTCGGTGAGGAACAGGTGGTGGGGGGCCACCTCACAGGTCACCTTTATACCCCGCTCTTTGGCCGCCTTGATCACCAGGATCTGCCCCATAAAACAGACGGGTTATGACTTAGTCAAGTGTGAATGTAGAGGAACAGGTGGTGGGGGGCCACCTCACAGGTCACCTTGATACCCCGCTCTTTGGCCGCCTTGATCACCAGGATCTGCCCCACAAAACAGACGGGTCATAACTTAAGTTATAGTGGTACACGTTTATATGAGCAGAAACTTTTGAGAAACAGTAGTGTTTGAATTCAGAAGACTATATTATGACCACTTAAAACATATTTTGTGTGCATGGATGGATGTTGATGTAGATGTAAGCTGTTTACCATTCTTGTATTATTTCATGTTCACTCACCTCCTCTTTTCTTGCCACATGGCAGATGTGAACCGACCTCTGGTAGAGTTCAGCCAACAGGATGACGGCTGCCGTGGTCCGACCCTCGGCGTGTGCGCAGATCGGCATCGACTTAGGCCAGTGTTCAAAGTGCTGAAACGGGCATGTTGAAATATTATTTTACGTGGTGAATTTTCTCATGTGCAGATATTTAGTGTGGAGCTCTCCTATCATTTTATAATTTGTAAAATGAAACCTGCATTTAAAAGTGACCTTACTTAAAAGAATTATCAATGTAAGCCGGCATATGAATATATCTCGTCATTTCACTATCCTCATACATATAATTTTTAACTTACTGGCTTATCACGTAGGAAAATTAGATACAATAAATGTTGATTAAAGAATTATAAAATCGTCTAAAACATAAGAAATGTGTCCTAGAAATAGTACAGCGTGATCTCACTTTCATCCAGGCACTGACGTCGTCCATCTTAAGGGTGGTGTAGGTGTCATTAAGGTACATCTTGAGGGCCACCGCACCCGACGCCAGTGCTGGCAGGGTCGTAGAGTTGTCTTCACTCGCCCCAAGGAACAGGCCGTAGTCACAACGGGCACCCAGTTTGGCGAGCTATGGGAGATCAATTTATCTGGTGATTACGGAAATATTGACATTTTTAAAACTATATTAAGACATGTTTTACTATGAAACTATTTAATTGTATCCAGAAGCGGAAAGATGCAGAAAAGCACCATAGCCTTGTGGTTTTTGCCTACATATAAGGACAGGCATTTATATGAACACATATGCCGTGTACGCGTACTTCAACTTGAGTTATTTACACTAGTTGCCACATTCAGTTACCAGTTGAGGGGATATTGACACATGTTCAAACCGGTATTCACTTTAACCACAAAATCGTATTCTTTCTCGATCCAAACACATGAACTTCAATATGCTTCATAACGTTTCAGAGAGGCGAGGTCCCAAAAATATATAATCAAACATATGTGGAACAAATAGATTACTTTTTTCTCTAGTGCCAGCGCGGTCTTGTCGACTATGGCGGGGTTGGTGTTGGGCATGGCGAGCACCATGGTGATACCGCCGGCCAGTGCTGCTGCTGTGCCCGAGTTGAAGTCCTCTTTGTGGGTACCGCCAGGCTCACGGAGGTGCACATGGACATCGATGAGACCTTGTAGAGTTAACAGTAATCAAGCCATATTATTCATGATCAGTTATGTAATACTTGTTTCTATTGTATATGCCCCACAGTTCATTGCGTTTCTTTCTAGCAGAAGATTAAAATGTTTATCTCAATACCAAATATTGAAAAAGAAAAAGAATCACGTATTATATTAAAAGTAAACAGACAGATTCAGAAGTAAGAATTTCTTCAATGGTAAAACAAGAGCGTAAATTCAGGATTATTATAAAATCTGAAATCTAAATCATGTTTTCCCTATTTATCAAAAGCACTGCTAAAAGGAGGATAGTGTTTTTCAATCAACACATGACCTGTTTATGTGGAAATATTTAAAATAAGAAAATCTGAAACTTTATATCCAAAAAAGAAAGGAAATGTAGATGAAAGTGAGCACTGCCCACCTGGTAGGCGGATGATCCTCTGGGACGTCATACAGTCCAGGTAGGTGTTCATCTCGGGTGGGCCGCCCAGGATGCGCAGGGCCTCCACCACCATCTTGGTACACTTGATGTCGGTGATGAGGGGCACCGAGTAGTCCACAGCCATACGGCGGGTTCGGTAACCCTGGGTCATGAAGGAGGACGCTGCCCGACTCCCACCGTTTCGCATGGGCAGGTTGATGACCAGGTCGAACTTGTTCTCAGAGAGGTAGTCTGCGATGGAGCGCTGCTGGACCCCGTTTGTCTTCTTGTTGCCGGTGTCTTCATACGGCCAGTCCACTGGAGTCATCTGGTGATGATCATGCATAAATTTATACACTTTTTACTTAGCATCGATAACCTGCCACAGTGTCAGGTATGGTTTCCGGTTACCTCCCTTCAGGATTCAAATTCAAGGATGGTACTATATTTTGGAATCAAAACTATTCTTGATTTTAAACTTCTATTTTTAATATGACATTTTGTGCCTTAGAAAAAGTAAGATGTACGATATGCTTATCACATTTCAGATATGTTTATATTGCACCATGGCGTACCTTGATTCCATGCTCGTTGTAAAAGTCGGCGGTTCCCATGCTAGCATACAGCTTGTACCCCATTTTCTCTAAGGTACGAACAGTGGACAGCAGTTCACTCTTGTGCTGTAATGAATGTACAGTACAGTTTAAGCTGGTTCTAATTTTACAATACGATTTACAATGTGTGTACCATTTGATTGTTTATCTCTTTAAAAAATAAGTTTATTTGTGTTCCTTAAACTGATCACTTTCTTTTTGTAAAGTAGTTGACAATAATAGTTTTAATAATAGCTTTACTAGAATTTTTTCTAGGAATGTTCAGATCAGTTAATTACTACCGGATACATTCATGATGACAGATTCTGACCTTGTAGCTGCCAATGGAGAGGAGGATGTTTTTCTTGGGGATGCTGAAGCCGGTGGACATGAGGGCCTTGATGTAGGCCTCAAAGCGGGTGGCCCCGAAGCAGGCCACCTCCCCAGTGGACGCCATCTCGACGCCCAGCAGCACGTCGGCCCCGGGCAGACGGCCGTAGGAGAACATTGGCACCTAGGGGTTAGAATTAATAGATAGATTCTAGGGCTACCTTACCAATATGAAGTGATGATATTTAATATCAAAATCTTATTCTAAAATAAGTTAAAGAAACCTGATGTTTAGGTTCGCAATATACGTGTATTCATCGTATCTACATTCTTAACAAGGTTTGTTATATATAACTATTATGTAAAACAAGAGAAATCTTTTTCCTAGAACTCTAAGTAGAACGAGGCTTGAACCCGGCTGTGATGCTACTGTGTGAGAACATTATTTTTCCTAGAATGAATACATTAGCAAAGTGTGAAACACTTGGCGTGATTGACTACAAACAAAAAAATACCATAATCGAACAGCACTTATAATACCGGTAACCTTATTGACTCCCTTTCCTGTTCTTTCCTTATGGCTCGGTCATACGCACCTAATACGATTCATTATATTCCTGTTATCCTATAACCTGGTATAATGGTTTCTCAGAACCATTTCCTCTCACCTTGACTCCAACCTTGCCGCATCCTGCCAACACGTTCACACACTCCGGCTCCTCTCCGACGATCACCTGGGTCGCCATGGCAATGAAGTCGTGGTCCAGAGTTTTCGATACGAAGGGGAAGGAGCGAGAAACCCGAAGGTTACATTCGATCACCTTCAGTTGGTTGTCCTAAAAGGCAGGGAGTAAAATTGTTAAATTTATTGTTCGTAAGGTAAGAAAAGTATTTACCGTCGGCCTTTGGGCAGAGTTGAAACCACCAGCAAGTGTGCACTCTAAATGCTAGTATATGTCATAATCACTTTAAACAGAGGTTCCCCCGAACACAATAGTGCAACGGTCCCCATTTATTTTCTAGAAGCGTTGCATATACCCGTGATACGTGCAAGGTAAGTATATGCAGTGCAAGTTAGCTTAGGAACGATTGTGTATTTGACTTCTAAGATAGAGATAAATATTCGTATGTATGAAGCGTTTCTCCTATCTGATCAACATATCACACACGTTCTCTGTGCTACACTTGTTAATCAAAAGCCAGGTGATGATAACCGTAGGAGTTTAAAGCACATCAGCAAAGTCTCAGTTATATCAGGACCAGCACAAGTTATTTTTACTAGTACAAAGCATAATGCTCGAAGCTACGGGGGTGATGTAACATACAACTACCTCTCGCTGAGCTGAGTATGGAAATGCAATATTGCGATGATTTTAAGGTTTTTAAACAAATGTTAAAATATTGACATGACCTATAATTATATAGTCGTTGAATATCTAAATGTTTTGATCGTTATTGTGTATCCTAAATATCAAAGGCTAACCAGATGTGCAATGCATCAAATGATTGTAACTAAATATATTTTTAGTATGGAATGATAGTATAGCTTGACACATATCGTGATAATTAGAATTACATTATTACATGCTTTCTCCACGTTTTACAATGTTCACTTGTAATATCCTGAAAACCAGGGGAAACTTGGACGGATTTTATGAAATAGAGATAATAAGGGCCGGCCCAGGTCGAGCAAGACGCTACCCAAGAGGCCGTCCCGCCTCAACAATGTAAGAACACTACAAGGTATACATTCATCTAAGTAAAATCCAACCCACCTTAGCAATGAGCTGCATGTTGAAGGGCCCAGACACCTCCAGGGCGCGGCCGATGGCGCAGGTGATGAGGCGGATCTTCTGCAGCGTCTCTTCGTTCAGGTCCTGTGGGGGTGTGACCAGGGTGGCGTCCCCCGAGTGGACGCCGGCGTTCTCCACGTGCTCCGAGACGGCCATACAGAGCAGCTCGCCCTCCGAGCACACCGCGTCCACGTCTATCTCCTACAGCCCAGGAGAAAGCGCAGAAAGGGCGTTTTTAGAAGAAAAAAAATCATCTTTTTCATATTTCTTTTCATATCTGATATAAACTGTAAATCAAAGCACTATCAAAGTAACATTTTGACTAAATCACGATACAAAGTACATGTCGGTATCAACATCTTAACAAGGAAACAAATTCAGTCACTCTAACTAGTAAAGTGAAAACCTGCTGTTATATTCAATAACATCCAACATTATTGCCACACAATATTGCCGCATCCCGTGGATATAAGAATATCCCCGAGTGCTCCTAACTCATCCAAAACTCTCACTGACCTTTGCCTCGAGGATGAACTTGGAGATGACGACGGGGTGGTCCTTGGAGACGCCGGTGGCCTTGGTGAGGTAGTTCTCCAGGTCGCCGTGGGAGTGGGCCACGTTCATGGCTGCCCCGCTCAGCACGTAGGATGGCCGCACCAGGCACGGGTAACCCACCTCGTCACAGAAAACCTTTGCCGTCTGGTGAAAATGGAAAAAAACACAATTTTATTATATACTTAATTTCAAATTCAAAGCTTTTTGTGTGTGTGAAATATGTAGTTCCTGGAGAAATTTGGGCGTGTGTAACATATTTTGGCTCTATAACAATTTTAACTCTGTGTGGAATGGATACGTGGAATCCTGTCCCAATACGTACTTCCCCTCAGCAGTAGGTTGCAATTACTGTTTTCAAGGCTCCAAGAAAACTGTAAATTTGAGATTAAACGTCCAAATATTTTCCGTTCTGGAGATTATGGCACTATTATTTTGGTCACGTACAATATCGGCATATGAGAATATTACCTCAATGTCTGTGAGTTCTCGCCATCGGGGCTGGGAGATGCCGATGTTGTCGAGGAGTCTGGAGAACTTAAACCGGTTCTCAGCGCCGTCAATAGATTCGGGATGTGTTCCCAGGATCCGAGCCTGTATGGGCAGATACAACATACTAAAGATACATTATGATTTAAGCGAGTATGCCTAAACATGATATACGTATTTCAGTATTCATAAAAGTTAAACACAATAGATCTACGATTCAACTGATTTTAAGCAAATGCCTACACCAATAGAAACAGCATAGAAACGAACAGGTCCAGTTCAGTTTGATCTACATTTCAATTTCACAAACTATTTATCATAGAACATATGACATGAGATTGTTTTAGTACAAACAATTTTCCAACTCACCCTTTGTCTGTGGAGGTCCATGGCGATGTTATTGGGCAGCTGGCCTCCCATGGACAGGATGATTCCCTCAGGCTCCTCCAGGTTGTAGATGTCCATCACAACCTCAAATGAGATCTCGTCGAAGTAGAGTCGATCACACATGTCGTAATCGGTGCTCACTGTCTCAGGGTTGTAGTTAACCATGATGGTTTTACGCCCAAGCTGAAAGGAACACACACACAAATTGATTAACTAGAAGGCCTCTCAGTAACATCTCTACATGTTTACTGATGCATTTACCTATCATGACAGTAATCATTATGAGGTTTTATGCATTGTATTTTTTCATATGTATCAAATTGTCAATACAATTATTCTTTGGAGTAAAGGCCTCCACATCAATCAGATGTATTGTAAAACTTAATTACTCAAAAATTGCTTGTTCAGGTAGAGAAACTGCCAGATATAAAGCTATACATAGAGATTTAGTGCGTTCAGATCTAAGACAATAATGGTGTATAGCAAACAGGTAATTGAACCCTACCTTCCTCAGCTCCCTAATACAGCCCACAGCGCACCAGTCGAACTCGACACTGCTGCCGATGCGGTAGACGCCCGAGCCGAGCACCATGCTGTAGCCGCCGGGGAAGGCCAGGTCGTGGTCGGAGCCGTTGTAGGTGAGGTACAGGTAGTTGGTGAAGGCGGGCCACTCGGCCGCCACCGTGTCGATCTGCTTCACCCACGGCCGGACCCCCAGCTCCTCCCGGGCGCGGCGCACCATCACCTCCGTACTAATTAACGGTGAAGATGGGTGTGGATTATTAAATCTTTATTACGTCCTAATCGTCAGTGTCAACACTGGTTTTCAGATGTATTACATTAACTGGGAGTAACACAATCATAAATAATTTTCGACGGTTATATTCACTCAGTTAAGCGAATTCCATACACAGTCTTTGCGTTTAATAAACTATTTGAATTAGCCATGCAGTGTGCGCGAATGTTAAGGACTATGAAAGAGGAGAGCTAGATTATGATGCACTCAGATCAATGCTCGTATCTAGTTACTTTAATGAGGGGTGCTTTTCTCTAAGTGACTTGAATTAGAATAATTTCTTTGTTTCCTCTAACCTATGTATTGTCAACAATACAAAGGGAAAGTCGTTTTTCATTCAAAGTATTATGTATGTTCTGATTACTATAATATATGCAATGTTTTGTCATGATGTATAAACAAATAACAAGATACACCAATAGACGCTCACCTTTCAACAGCTTTGGCAATATGTTTGTCAGAAAAGCCAAGTTGTTTGACTTTCACAAACTCCTCCTTGGTAAGTTCCGCGACGTCCTGTTAAAAGAAAAAGAAATGTATACAAAAATCCAGGAGAACTAAATGAGTTACGGGGAAAACATCTGCAGTTCTTTTTTGTTGGGAGAAAAAATACGAGATGTAAAATGTATCAACATAACCCAACAAGACACAACGATTTTAGAAGTTCATCTTTTACGATGCCTTCATAAACTTGAATTCATTTCGCTTACCGGTACACATTAAACTTAGGTGGTAATTTAGACTTTTGATTAGGAATAATCATAAATTGGAAAAGATATATCGACTACACACGTTGTGCTTCTCGAGTTCTATGAGAGTGTCGATGATGCCTCTGAATTTCCGTAGGAACCAGTGGTCGATCTTGGTGAGCTCGTAGATTTTGTCCAGCGTGTAGCCAGCCCTCATACAGGCGGCTAACACGAACATCCGCTGGTCTGTGGGGTTTTGAAGCTCCTGTAAATGATATCATTTCGTAAATTGTAATTCAGATAGAGGTGTCTGAAGAATTTCAAAATAAACTAACGTAAAACTACTAAAAATCAATAAAAGAATTTTACAGTATTATTTCTTACATAATTGTAATATTGAACATCATAACATCAATCGGGAGATTACAGGTATCATGCACAAAGAACACGTGAAATACTTTTTTTAAAGAGTACGCCACTTACACTATCTGCCGTCGGTTTGACAGTCTTCAGATAGGGGTCGAAGCCACACACGTTCTCGTCCACCATTCGCAAGGCTTTTTGGAAAGCCTCCTCAAACTTACGGCCAATGGCCATTACCTCGCCAACACTCTTCATTGAACTGCCAATCTGTAAAATTTGTCCAAAAGGCAAACGTTTTATCTTTCATAATACTAAATACAACACTTTATATTTGGTAGTAATACTAGTATCTGCACATATTTCCTAAAGAATAATCTTGTTATCAAATAATTTATCAATTGGTATGACACAAGGTGATATAATTTCCTACCTTTTTGCTGACACGTGAGAACTTTTTCAGGTCCCAGCGCGGGATCTTGACCACGCAGTAGTCGAGGGAGGGTTCAAAGCAGGCCGTGGTCTGGTTGGTCACCGAGTTCTTCAGCTCCGGGAGGCGGTGGCCAAGGGCCAGTTTGGCGGCCACATAGGCCAGTGGGTAGCCGGTGGCCTTACTCGCAAGAGCCGAGCTGCGAGACAGGCGGGCATTTACCTCCACGATGAAGTACTGAAACAAACCATGAAACAGGATGTATCAATAAGCTGTTATATATTTAACAGTGTTCAGATTATAAGGTTGGGAAGAAACATTTTTTAATCTTTTTCAGAGTACGTTTTTGATTATTTTTCATACTTTATAAGAATGAAAGAAATCTAAAATTCTGCAGAAGTTAACTCAAAATCTTTGGGAGGATAAATATTCTCACCTCTTGTGACTGTGGATTTAGAGCATACTGGACATTACACTCGCCGACGATGCCTAGATGGCGGATGATTTTGATGGCTGCCGTCCGTAGAATGTTGTACTCAATGTTGGTTAGAGTCTGACTGGGGGCAACCACAATCGACTCTCCTGTGTGGATACCAAGGGGGTCCACGTTTTCCATGTTACAAACCTATTAAGGGGTGTAGATATCGTAATTCATGTATTGGGTATTTTATCAGAAGTTCCTTTTTCATCAAACCTTTTCATAATAGCTAATTCTACAACTGTATTCCAAAATAATGAAAATGCTAATACCAGGGTACCAACCGAAACTCCATTTTCAAATTCCCTGTGTTTTCCCTGATATTTCCCTCTCCCGCGGCAAATTTTCCCTGTGTCATGTCCAGCAAGTTTTTCAAAATTAAAAGCCTCTGCATGCAGAAAAATTCTAGACAACCCAACAACAAAAAGTCAAATCCCTAATATCTTGAGAATCAGGAATTTCAGAACCTGGCCAAATGAAATTCCCTGTGTTTTCGCAAAATTTTCAAATTACCTGTGTTTTCCCTGTCAGGGATTTTTTTTTGCAATTTTCCCTGTTTTCCCTGTGTGGTTGGTACCCTGTAATACTAACTAGATGTTTGTGGTATCAATTGATCAAGATAATTTTCTCAGATGAAACGTTTGATCTCGATTTCTATGATTACTGAAGTACATCTATCATTGAGAATGACATTGTTATATTGGATATACTAAACTCTTGTAGTAGAAAATTATCATTTTAACATGTACTTGGTCATAGCAGACTTATTAAATTTACTAATAAACCAAAACAACTGGGTGAATATTTCCTGTACTTACGGTGATACAGTTGTCATAGGCATCTCTGACTACTTCGTACTCCACCTCCTTCCAGCCCTTCAGCGACTTGTCGATCAGAATCTGGTTGGTGTGTTTGAAGGCGGTCGTTGCCAGCGCTACTATCTCCTCTGGATTGTCAGCGAAGCCAGAGCCGAGGCCACCCAGGGCATAGGCCGCCCGGATCATAACAGGGTAACCCAGCCGCTCTGCTGCAGACAGGGCCTGTAGAATATATTATTTATTTGAATGAATACTCATCAAAATTGTACCAATAAAATCACAGCGTTCTTTGGATGTACCATTAAGGGTATGTTATACAGTTATCAATTCCACCTGGAGATTGCAAGAATATCAAGCTTTTGTTAAAGAATGCTATCGTTTTTATCTATTAGAGTAGTTCATAGAACTCCATCAATCTATCATTAATCTTAAGTTAGGATTTCACCAAATTCAACTAAAAGTGAAAGATGTTGCAATTATCTGATTATAATATTGCAGAAAGCAGACCCATGACCTTTCATGTTATAACAAATTTCCACACTCGGAAACTTTTTTTACCCTGTCAATCTAAATTGCCGAATACGTAACCCACAATAGTATTTTCTCAACTATGTCATTGATCTTTAGAAGGCAAGTACAATCAACACAAAACGGTATCAAACATATTTATCATATATACAAAATTCTACACATAGATTAAACTCACCTTGTGATTTGACATATATGTAGAACTATTCTAGAAGACTAGACGACAGGTGGTGAACAGGTGAGAAGGCGGATGCGCATGCGCCGGCAGTATTAAAAGATTCACTTTTAATAGGCAGACTAATCATATAACAGGTGTGAACCGGGTGGGCTATAACCATATTGATGAACCTTAAAAGGAATTGAACAATCAATGTCAGGGTGGGCACCTGTTCACCACCTGTCGTCTAGTCTTCTAGAATAGTTCTACATATATGTCAAATCACAAGGTGAGTTTAATCTATGTGTAGAACTATACTACGCCGCCTAGACTCTAGGTGGCGACAGGTGAGACTTTAAAGACATTTCTGCCTATTAAATACAAACATTTGTTTCATAAACAAACATTTATTAGTAAACAATTGTTAACAATTGTACAACAAAAATGCAATCACATTTTAGGAACTTCCCTGAGATAAAATCTCTTGAAGGTACAGGTATCAGACCATGCCCCTTGTTTCATAACCTCTGAAAGAGGGGTTCCTGCATTAATCATACTCGACGCTGAAGCACTCCTAGTACTATGTGCTTTGAAAATCTGGGTATTCACCCCTGCTGAGCTCATCACAAACAAAGCCCAACGAGACAACGTTTGTGTCCCTATTTTCTGATAGGGGGGTCTAAAACTACAAATAAACGTGTCCTTGTCCTTAATCAGTTCCTCTGTTTTCTCCAAGTAAAACTTGACACATCTAACCACACATAGACCCTTGTCATTATCAAAAGGTTTCAGTCTAATCACCTCAAGACTTTTTCCTCGTGAAGAATGTTTTTGTAGTTCGGATATTCGAATGGTAATAGAACCATCCTCCTCCAACACAATGTCCGACCTTTTGATCCCATAAATCCTTTGTTGTCGGCTACATGTACTAAGTAACAATAACATTACAGTTTTAACAGACAACATTTTCAACGAAAGTGAACGTAACGGAACAAGTTCTCTTAAGTAGTCTAATACTAGGGAAACATTCCAAATGGAACTGTATCTCGCCTGAGGCGGTCTTTGGTTGTAGAACCCTTTCATAAGTCTTATGGTAAGCGGATGACATCCGAATCTTACACCTTCTTTTTGTTTAAGAAGACAAGATAATGCGCTACGGGCTGAATTAAGCGCACTGTATCTCAGTCCTGAATCAAACTGTTGGCAAAGGAAATCTAAACCATATTTGAAATCACAATCCAATGGATCTATTCCTTTAGTCACACAAAAGGTATTCCACCTTTTGTGATACACCTGATATTGCAGGAGAGTCTTAGGTCTCCACGACTTCATTATATGAGTCATGACTCTAGTAGGTAAGTTATGTTGCAACATATTTCTCCTTAAAAGAGCACTGCCACCAAAGGTGTTTGACACAGATGAGTTCCTTTGAGTTTTGGGTTTGCTGGTAAGATGTTGTTGAGACGTTTGGGGAAGTAAAGGACCTCTCTCCCCTTCTTTATCAACGCGCTGTACCAAACCTGTCCTTTCCAATCGGGTGCCACTATCACTCCTCTCCCTCTGTCCATCAGCATCTTGCGGACGCATCTGCCGACCAGTCTGAAGGGAGGAAAGAGAAACGAAAATTCAAGGTCAGTCCATCTCAAGGTAAATGCATCAACTGCCCAGGCATAAGGGTCCTTAGACCAGCTGACATACGAGTCCACTTTATGATTTATTCTAGATGCAAATAAATCTACGGAAGGAAATCGCCACTGATGACAAATTTGTAAGAAAATCTCTTGACTAATCTCCCATTCAGTATTGTCAGTAAAGTGTCTTGAAGCAAAGTCGGCTTCAACATTTTCTTCCCCAGGAACGTGTGAGGCCACTAGCCAAATGTTTCTGTGTTCGCAAAAAAGCCAAATGTCTTTCGCCATCTGATTACATCTGGACGAATGTGTACCTCCCATTTTGTTTATATAGGAAACTGTAGTAACATTGTCTGATCTTATCAAGATAACAATATCTCTACTATCTTTGAAAAAAGATCTTAGCCCGAAGAGAACAGCTTTCATTTCCAACACATTAATGTGTTCTTCCTGTTCTAGAAGAGTCCATCTTCCACCAATTGACTCAGAACCATTTACCGCTCCCCAACCTGTCATCGAAGCGTCCGTGATTAAAGTTTCAGAAGGAGGATCATATCTTATCTTCCTAAGAGCATGTGAAACGTGGTCACCCCACCATTTTAGATCTGATTTAGCTTTATACGAAAGTCTCATCCTATCGTCGAATTGTTTTGAACCAGATTTTTTGAGTGCTACAATTTTATCCATTTCAATACTCTTGTAATGCGATAAACCGTAATCTACACCTTTACACATGTCTACTAGAAGTCCTGTAGTAGATGCCACTTCTCTTATAGAAAAGTCTTTGTCAGATAACAGTTTATTGACATTTTTGATCGTTTTTTGTATTTTTTGAGGTGTTGGTTTCACCGTCATATCAACTGAATTGATAATATAGCCTAGAAAGGTAATTTGTCTGGAAGGGTTGAAACACGATTTCTCTTCATGAATTGTAAAGCCCAAATCGGTTAACAGGTTTTGTAACATCTCCACATGAAGTTTACATTCCTCCTCTGAGTCCGACATCACCAAACAGTCATCAATGTATCCCAAACATTGAATACCTTTCCCTCGTAAGTGCGAAAAAATTGGTTTCAGCAACTTAGTGAACACTCTTGGGGCCGATGTCAGGCCAAAAGGCAGAACTTTGAATTTAAAAAATTCGTTTTCCCATTGGAACACTAGATAGTCTTGATGCGGGGGCCAGATAGGAACCGAATAATACGCGTCCCTTAGGTCTATTGACGCAAAAAACATGTTAGGTGTAACAAGATCTAGGGCTGCTTCCAAATGATCCATCTTAAAATGAACTTTCTCCAAAGAATCATTAAGATCGGATAAGTCTATGATCATCCTAAACTTCCCGTTAGGTTTAGGTCTCAAAAATACATTAGACACAAAACGAACCTCGTTAGGGTCTGCGTATTCAATAACCTTCCTATCTAACAAACCATCAATTTGTAACTGCAAAATAGATTTTTGCTGAGAGTTTTGACGATATTGTCTAGGAATATCAACCTGAAAAGGTTCTTCGATAAATTCCAGTTTATAGCCATTGACATAACCCAAAATCACAGGATCTGAAGTGAGCTGCTCCCACTCAGAAACATGATTCATAAGGTTGCCAGGGATCGGATTCACCGGGTCATGAACAATTACCTCGTCTAGTACTTGTTGCCCTTCTTCTGAAAATCCTTCTTGTACTCTTTCTTGTGGTCATCACGATCGTCCCTATCCAACCTGTTGTAGTTGTCATCCTTTCTCCTACCTCGGAAGGATCGTTTGCCTCCACGTCTGGATTTCTTGTACGACGAAGAAGCCTCACTTTTACTGGCAGGGTTGTTAGGCTTATCCTTCTTAACTTCCATTTTCTTGGAGAGACGGTTGTGACCCTCGATCACTTTGATGGAACCCTCTAAGTCGTCACCAAACAGGTTCTGGTTTGACGCTGGTACATCCTTGCTAACGAGCCTCTTGTAGTCGTTGGGAAGAGAAGGTTTTAAATCCTCTCTCCTCGACTTCGTCCAGTTCTTACTTAGCGTAACGGCGATAGTAAGAGCATCAGCCAGAGTGGTAACAGCTTCTTCCACCCAAGGAACGGACGTATCCTGTTCATTCAGCAATTCAGTCACCTTAGCCATAGCTGTGGTAACTGACATGAAGGTAGCGTGATTATTTTGCCACCCCCTGTCTCTATCCCGAACGTACTGAGGAAGCTTAAGCCAAATCACCTCATTGATGCGTGGAGTCGTGAAATTTTCCAAGTTTTCTGGTCTCGCAAAAGCCTTACATTTCGTTTTCAACTCGTCAGGAGTGAGCACTTTGTTGCAGGCTTTATTAATGAAACCCACCACTTCCTCACTGAGTGGTGGTCCAACAGAGGCGTCCTCTTCCAACTGCTTGCCCAAATTGGAAAGCAAACGGGGTGGTCTTTCGTCTTCTGACGATTCACCTTCATCCCAAGACGACTCTTCATGTGGACGTTTACGAGCTGTCAGTTCATGTGACGACACTGACCTGTCATCACCCGGATCCTCTCTCACTAACTTCGAAAGTTTTTTGAACCCTACTTCCATGTTACTGTTCATAGTATCCATGTTGTCATTCATAGTGACCACATTGTCACTCACCGTACCTAACTTATCGTTCATTCCGTGGAAACCCTCTCTCAGGATCCCACTGATCTGTTGTAATGTTGACAGCGCGTCACCCGGAGCTCTGTCATCATCCGTCTCCTGTACCAGAACTGGAGGAGACTCATCTCCGCCTTTATCGTCTTTCTTTTTGGCTGGCATATCTAAATATGACCACCACACAGATAACTCCTGTAGAAAGGAACTGTCCAAGCGTGCCTCAGCTACGCCGTTAGTGAACTCCAGAATGGCCGGCGGCCAAATCACTGTCACTGTCACAAGTTTCGAACTGAGCACCGCCGTTTCAGGTTTCCGAGAACACTGAACAGGTTAACAACCCTCAGGCGTGCTACAAACGTTCATTTCATCTACTCCACGAGTAATAATGAAATATGACTTCCAAAATGTCGAAATACACAAGTATTCGACAATGGATTTCCAAAAGCGTGTTACCGCCACGCAACGAATCCAAAAACTGCCGGCGCATGCGCATCCGCCTTCTCACCTGTCGCCACCTAGAGTCTAGGCGGCGTAGTATAGTCACACACCTGCTCTGTGTTATAGGCAGCCTCACTTGGGGCTACATATTCCTCGATCTCCAGCATTTTTTCGGCAAAGACCTTCCTGTCCTCCGTCCACTCTATGGACTCTACGGGGGTTCCCAGTACCCGCACCTGGTACCGTTCAAACACCCCCAGTCGTCGCAGCTGGACGCCGCAGTTAAGTCCGGTCTGACCGCCGAAGGTGAGCAGTATACCGTCCGGACGTTCACAGCGGATAACCTGAGTGAGGGAGGGAAAGGTTTGAGAATAATAAATGAGTTTACTATATTAAAATGCACTTTTCTTTTCGGCAAAGACCATCCTGCCCTAAAGTGTAGTGTAATCCGTCAAAACTAAAATTCAAGATCTCTGTGGTCTATATTGTTATAAAACCCATCCAATGTCTATTGGGTTTTCTTGCACGATCTGTTGGTTAACATTTTTATTTCAAAAAAGAATTAGGAAACACTTAATTTATTTTGGTTCCCCCATCAGTATTATACTGTCACATAGTTCGTACTCTAGTGGTATGAGTTGTCTACAACAATCCCAACCACAAGGATTGTGATTCTTAAACCTCAATGCAACATACAAAAACCCAAGGCTTTACCTGTTCAACATAGGTTGAGGTGAGCGGCAAGAAGTAGACTTTGTCGGCCAGGCCCTTGGAGGTCTGCACCGTGGCAATGTTGGGGTTGATGAGGATGGTCTGGATGCCTTCCTCCTTAAGGGCCTTGATGGCCTGAGACCCGGAGTAGTCGAACTCTCCGGCCTGACCGATGGACAGGCCGCCCGACCCCAGGATCAGCACTTTCTTGGGTTGAGAGGTCAGGATCTCGTGTGGTTTGGGCGTGTAACACAGGCGTTTTGTTAACTGCTCACGTACACTCAGCCTGTTAAAAATAGACAAAATAGAATATTTTGAATATTGTGTCCATCTGATACCGAAAAAGAATTTTAGCTTAGACGTTATCTATATAAGTTTCCTTTGAACTACAAGAATACATTTCACAGGGGAGGATCGAGTTGGGTTCAGGGGGTGCTGATCCTCCTTCCCCTTTTTGGTAGGGACGTAAACCACACAAAGAAGGAAAACCCCACATGAGTGTGCGCGAATGGACAGCGTTGTAGAATTAGCAGCGTTGTAGAATTACGCCTATTAAGTCTCCCCCTTTCCAATATCACTGACCCTCCCGATTCAGGAAATACACTTGCTAGAAGGGTTCACTAAAAATTCGAACTAAAGAAATATTACGGTTTTGCATAACAGGTACTTCCAATAGAGTAAAAAAAACTCGTATAAAGCTTTGATTCTCACACACACACAAACATAATTGGATTCACCTGCTCTGGAATACACATGAAAACACTAATGTGTTTACTTACTGTGAAATGCGTTTTTTGTTGTTCTCCACTTGTTTCATGAAAACATCAAAGAGAAGCTCCAAGTCCTGGGGACCAGCCATGTTTTCAGGGTGAAACTGCGTGCTGTAAAGTAAGATTTATTTTAGTTTTCACACGGTTAATATTATTTCATACAAAAGATTTTGCAGACATAAAAGCGATAATGATAAACTGTCCTAGACGTACGTTTGGCATAGTTTGTTTATTGATATTGATTACACTTAAAAACCGCGAATTGTAGAACTACATTAAAGTCTTCATTAAATCAAAATATCTTAAGCTTGATATTCAAGGTGTTATGAATAAGTTTTTTTGAAGTACCTGAAAAAGGGCTTGGAGGTGTGGACGATGCCCTCGTTGGTCTTGTCATTGGCGTTGGTGAAGAGCACCTCCCAGTCGTCGGGCAGTGTAGTGGGGTCAACGGCGAACCCGTGGTTCTGAGTCGTGATGAAACAACGTTGGGTGCCCGCGTGTATACAGGGCTGGTTGTGGCCACGGTTACCATACCTGAAAGGGGCATTTTGTTATTGTTTTAATGCCAAATATGCCAATCTCTACAAATATATTGATTTTAAGCTTTTATGGGAAAAATCATATCAACATGAAATTGTAACGGTGAAACGAAAAAAGATTTACAATAAAAGTAAAATAAAAATATGCAGGAAGGGGGAAAATGGCAGTGCTTGAGATCAGGTGACTGCTATCGATCTCATCTTCCTATTCCAGTACTTGACACTGAGCACCGAAAAACAGCCTGATAGGATTCACCACTTCAAATGTGCACAAATATTGCACTTCCCTTTTCTGTTGAGAGGATACGGCCGCAAAAAACTGAACTCCCAGTATTTTTACCGGTGCGTCCATCTTATCTATCAGTACATGTAAACACGCAACGCACTGTGAAGAATCAAGGCTATTGATTACCACACGCTCTAGGATCTAGCGTACATCGTGATACTAAGCCCAGCTCCTGATCACAAGGTTATGGAAAAATTATTTCATTTTGATTCTTATAGTTTTTTTTAATTGATAAGGTAATACCAATCTTGGTCTTCCAATAACATCCACTTACAAACAGTTTAAATACAATATTCCGCGTACAAACTTCTGACAAAAGGATTTTCAATGTCGAGCCTATATATGATTTATTCTTATATATTTTATCGATACAAATGGAACTGGGCGGGTATTCGAAACAAACACACCTATAACATTTTTAGAAAAGCTCCTATGTTTCTCTGTATTATAACCATCCAGGTACACTCACTTCATTTTGAATGTTTTGGTACCAGCCGCCAGGGACAGAAGTTGATGTCCGAGACATATCCCAAATATCGGCTTGGGCTCGGCTTCGGACAGCAGGCTTCGGACGTTGTTTATGGTCTCTCGGCAGGACTGGGGATCGCCCGGTCCGTTACTCATGAACAAACCGTCGTATGCTGTTAACAGAAACGCTGGATTATAATTGCCAAAAAAATACTTATATTGAGGAACCAAATTTCTTTTAAGTTCATTGCCCATGGTAGTTAAATAGACAAAATCAAAACATTTTTTAATATTAAGCATTGAAACACTGTTCGGTTATTGGTTGTTCGTCTGTATAACTTCATGTGCACATGTGTGCTTATCATAATAATTTTCGTTCTTTCCATTAGTGACAGAAGTGCATAGTATATGTAAATAGAAAAAAGTTTAGATACCTTCATTTAAAAAAAAGAAAACAAACACTTATTCTAAGTAAAGCGGTTTGAGCAAAGTATCCTCCCTTTCCAATGACAATGACAATGACAATGACAATGAACTTTATTCACAACCTCCATGAGGCACAGGAATACATAGATATATACAATATTAACAATGTTACACAAATAAAAATTGAGAAAGAATAAGAAAAAAATGAAATAAAATGAAATAATTAAATAAAAAAAAATAAAAAAATAATAATAATAATAAAAAAAAAGGATGAAGTAGAAAATATAAAAAAAAACACTAAAAAAATATAAAATATAAAATATAAATAAAAGAAAGAAAAAGAAAAAAAAGAAAGGAAAAAGAAAAAGAAAAAAAGAAAAAAGGAACATATATTACAAGATTTAGAAAATACAGAATGCAAAGTACAACTGTAAAATCTGGCGAGTGCAGTACAAAACTGTACTCAGTACTGGACGGATCAGATAAGTCTACTGGTGTCACCAGTGGATATATCTAGAGGTAGTTGACTAGTTTGATTTGCAACTTTCCATAATTTGGTACACAAAAGTTGCTAGGTTTGTTAGGTGTTCAATATTTTGTGTACCAAATAACTTGTTCATTCGTAAGTGTAACTGTTCTTCCAGACAGCAGTATTCTTACGTCTTTTGTAAAAAAAAAAAAACGAGGTACCTCTGATTCCAGGTAAATAACCACAATTACCTGAGCTGTCCAGTGGGTGGTTCCAGGGAACCACGGTGACCTTAGCACCCCGTTCACAGAGGCAGCGGATCTGGTTGTTCTTGATGCCGCAGTCTACGGCCACAATGTGTACCTCCCCCTTGGGGTTGTAGGTGACGGGGGAGCTGAGGGACACCTCTTTGACCAGGTGCTGGGTGTTGGGGTCTTCAAAGGGAAGCGCTGTCGGATCTGTACCCGTCATGACGACCTGAGAAGTGTATTATTCAAAATAAAAATATTGATGGTGTTCTGATTGGAAAGCTTTTAAAGAATATTATTCTAGTGGAAATTGTTTGATACGCATATTTTACTTTTATGACAAAATTCTAGTGGAAATTGTTTGATACACATATTTTACTTTTATGACAAAACTCTTAAACTTACTGTAATCTGCGTACCTGTCTACAAAACCCCAAATAATCTTACCTTTCCCAGCATGGTTCCGCTCTCGCGGATCTTTTTGGTCAAAGATCGCGTATCCACACCTTCAAGAAGAATAAACATTAAGAACTGCCACACGAAATAGACCCATCTCTGAAATCTGCTTTTTGTTTTTGCAATTTGACAAGATTTTCTAAACGTTTAATCACAGAATGTAGCGGGTCTAACTTGTCAAAACGTGATGACATCTATATCACGTAAAACAATTTGTAATCTCTCAACAAAATAGCTTCATTATTTAATGTTCTTTTCTTTCAGCACGTTATGTGATAACTTAAAACTCAAATCAATTATTTCATAAAGATCAGTATGAAATACTAAATCAATACAGTAACACTAAAGTGCCCATACCATATATAGCGGGTACATTGAACTCCTTCAGCCATGCCGACAACGACTTGACGGCGGCCCAGTGGCTGTAATCTTCTATATAATCGGCGACGACCAGGGCGGCCACGTGGATGGCGGACGACTCGAACCAGCGGCGCAGTGAGAACTCATCATCTTCGTACTTTGGGACACCGTAGTTGCCGATGAGCGGGTAAGTGAGCACCAGGATCTGTGACTTGTAGGACGGGTCTGTGAGCGACTCGGGGTAACCCACCATCCCCGTCTGGAAAACTGAAATTAGGAATAAGTAATAGTAATAATTTTTTCCATCAACTATTCTTCTAGTCATTAAACAGGGAAATTTAACATAGTTTGCACAGCAGCTGAGCTGTCTGTAGAAGTAAAGTCTGGGGGAAAGAACTCCATAAATACAATTCAAATCCTATTTTGAGCTCTGTGGGCCATTGTTAGCTCACAGAGACACATATTACAGTAAAGGTTGGATGTAATCCGACATTTGTACTGAGTCTGAGTGCATTCTCTTCTTAATTATTTTAATTATATCGAGCTTATTTTCTTCATTCAAAGTACCTATCAAGAATTGTGTTCACTGCTGCGACGGGTCGCATGCCGGGAAAAATACAATTACTTTCACAAGTAGTTTGTTTGCGCTAACAATGACGGCCTTATCTGGCCTACATGCCAGGTAATGCTCAATGCCCACTCAATCAACCTTCATGGGGCACGGGGTGGTGTAGTGGTAATGGCTATTAACATTTGTTTTGCATCCCTGTGAACCGAATTCGATACATGCTGATATCATGTTCAACTCCTTTTGTTACAAAGTTTGCAACACCATAGACGTTATCACAGTTCTGTCTAGGACCAAAACGTGGTTTAGTCTGCTGGCACCGATAGAGGGGAAAACATACACCCCCACCACCGGTGCACATACATGTACTTGTCTTAATAGTTGAACTTCAAGGCACCTCAAAGTGTAGTTTAGAATCCATGATGTAACACAACAATTTCCTTAGAAACGCTAAGTGAGGTTTTCACGTAATCGGGACCTTTTCTTCATGAGATTAGTTCTTTCTGAGCTGAGAAAGAGACATTAATCAAGGATGTTTTTAGATACAAAATGAAGTTTGGACAAAATAGATTAGAAACCTGCACGGTTCTCTAAAACTGTGCATCCGGATGTGCATCAATTTTTTCCTTGCGAATTGGTGTCAAATGTAAGGGGGAGTTAGTGCAGACAGTAAAGTAGGGTGCACCGTTTTCGGATGTCTTCACCCAACAAAGTGCACCAAAATCTTTAATTTCAGGGACGGATACACATACATACAATTGATCAAGTAATTTGGTTAGGGATGTCTTCGCATAGACCTCGGCTAATCCTCACTTGTTTACTTTAGGATGGTCGAATCGATTGTCAGTCCTCCCCTGGGAGGGGGCCCTTGATGGAAGGGTCCAAAAGTCACATGTTGAATTTAAGAATATATATTTTAATGAATTTAATTATTTCGTTTCCTCCCCAGTACAAAATGTGGAATAGGTACGAGTTAGCCTTTTAGGTATGAATCCTAAAGATCTATCAGAAGAGAGGCATATATATTTATTTTCCTCTCCAGTACAAACTGTGGAATAGGAACAAGTTAGCCTTTTAGGTATGAATCCTAAAGATCTATCAGAAAAGAGGCATATATATTTAGTTTCCTCCCCAGTACAAACTGTGGAAGGGGACCCAGGCTGGACCCCCCTCAAGGGCCCCAATTAGGACGGGGGGCCTACAAACCGCCAGTCCTAAACACTGAAACAGGATTGAAATTAGCCCGAGGTCTAGACAAGTTTAAGCCTTTTGTTACCACTGTCTGGTCAGAACAAAAATTTAACAACTGATCACATTAATTTTATAGCTGTCGATGCACCAGCCCCCCGCATGAGGCTGAGACTGGAATACAGGGCTGGCTCTCCAGTCCACATCAAGGCCTACATACAGGGTTCCTTGAAAATCGAAAACATTTTAAGACCAATAGACCTGTCCACTTTGGGATGTATTGCTGGAATGATAAAGAGGTCGGACATAATTGCAGTTTTTGCAAAGTCAGGCACTGACACACATCTGAGTGAATGAGTTAGTATTTATGTTTTCTAAGTCAATAAGGTGTTGATAAATGAGGATGAGTTATTATTTTCTCTCAATTAGGTAATTACCTCCATTTTAGGTGAACCAAAATTAGGTATGTTTTTGTGATTTTAGGGTTGGACATTGTGAGCAAAGCTTAGCTTTCACTGTTCCCTATGGGAAAACGCCATTTTTGCTTTCCAGTCCTACAGCTATATATTTAACATCATATTGAAAGTAAAAGCTTATAAAATTTAGTTTTGGGTAATAGAACTAGGAAAATTACTGTGAATCTAGTATGATGAACATTTTTCTAAAAATGTTGATATCATAGAAATAAGGGTTGGGCTAGCTGGCAAAGTGGACAGGTCTATTAAGATCAAGGCTTAAAATATATAAGACCTGTCGACCTTGGGCAAAGAAAATATTGTTTGCTGTAAATTTCCAGTAGAAATGTACTTGCCTGAAAGTGGTATTTGGAATGTCAAGATAAGGCAACAACAACAACAAAAAAGTGACCGACCTACCTACCCTACTGTTTTTTGCCCTATGTTACCTGAGCACAACAATTTTTTGGTCTGACTACATTCTCAGTTGTCAAAAAAGTCGATTTAAGACCTTTTTAGACCTCTGTTTACAAAAAGGTCAAATTTAATACAATTGTGAGGCCTTCAATTTGAGATATTCAATTTAAGAGCTTTTAAAGACATTCCTGCATGGGAAACCTGTACATAAAGTGATAAAAACAGGCAAAAGATAGAGGGAAGATGTGAATTTTTCTGACAGTAATAGGTCTGTTGGAATGAGACAGCTGGCTTTTCTGGGATGGGTTCAGTTGTTTACGCTTCCCGTCCATATCTGACCTTCAACTTTGGTGCACTAAGCTCAAGTGGCACACGTGATTTCAAATGTATATCCTGGAGTTTTTAGTGCAGTTTATCTAGAACTGTAAGACATCGTTACATTCGGAGTTTGCGAAATTATTTTCAGATCCGGTTTCCCAGCTCAGGATCTGAGGTTCATTTCCAAACTTCCTACTATATTGTAGTTTACCACTGGACAACCAACACCCTCAAGTTAGTTGCCCAGTAACATTTTCTGAAGGCCCTCGGCCACTGAACTCCCAATTTGTCAAACCCTGTTTAATATGTATCATACAAAAAATACAGTTATTTAAATTACACACCTACCTAATCCCCAGCCCCTGCTTTCCACCTAAAGCCTAAACTTTACCTTACTGTATGTATAGATAAATTATGGTCTATGTGATTTAGGGATAGAAAACATCCCACAGTGGTTGATTTGCGCCATTCATTTAAATGAAAAAACATATAACTTAATAGGACTGGCAGGTGTGTGCTAACACCGCTCGCTTAATTCATAATTAATAAATACTGAAGTAAGGGGGCTGAAATCCACATGGAATGTAGAAAAGGTTGTCCTTTTTTGACATAAAATCTAAACTTGGACCTAAACCGGAATATGAGGAGCCAAATTCCTTACACAACTTGGTTTCCTACTTGGCCTGAATTACAGACGCATTTCAGACCCATATCTTTAGTATATTTTGCGATCTGTGTTAGCACCAAAATTAAAGTAAAAATGGATATTTAATAGATACCCAAGTAGACAATAAAGAAAGCTTTTCTTTGATATCCGATCATACACCATATCATCATTTCTCACCTTGCTTATTTCTTGATGAGTGGTTGAGAAAAACAATGTACTCTATAATGGCTACAGGAATCCAGTGATCGATAACACAAGTGGTCCGTGGGCCCGAGTCCCTTAAAAAATAATTGGTAGGGCCTATGTTTTCTTGTATTTAATATTATATATTCTGACATTAATAATAACCTATGGGTCATGTAAGAATTTATAGAAGGATGAGTTGTTGTAAGACAACAAATAGGACGCCATTAGACTTAAGTCTTTACTTTCAATTTTCAATATTTTTTTTTCTATTCTGTAGGAGAGAGAGGATATAAATTAGGCCTAAATGACCTTAGGAGACCTGATGAGACTTGATGAGACCTTATGAGACTTCTTGTCATAAACAAGATTCCAGACCCTCATTCCAGATCCCCACCCCTCCAGACTCCAATTCCAGACCCCCACCATTCCAGAGCCCCCCCCCCCCCCCCCCCTCCCCATTCCAGATCTCGATCCCCATTCAAGACCCCCGCCCCCCGCCCCCATCCAAGGCCCCCGCCCCTCCTGACCCCCCCCCCCCATTCCAGACCCCCCCCCCCCAAATCCAGACCCAACCATTCCAAAACCCACCCCATTCCAGACCCACCCATTCCAGACTCCCACCATTCCAGACCCCTACCCCTCCAGACCCCCTCCATTCCAGACCCCCCCCCCCATTCCAGACCCCCCCTCCAAACTTCCAAACCTCCACCCCATTCCACACCCCCATTCCAGATTCCCCCTATTCTAGACCCCCACCATTCCAGACCCCCCCCCCCCCCCCCATTTCAGACCCCCACCATTCCAGACCCCCCCCCCCCCGCCCCCCCCACCAATCCACACGCACCCATTCCACACACACCCATTCCAGACCACCCATTCCAAACCTATCAATTCCAGACCCCCCACCATTCCAGCCCCCCCCCCCCCCATTCCAGACCTTCCCATTCCAGACCCCCACCCTCCACTCCGGACCCCCCTCCAGACCCCTTCCCCTCCAGACCCCCATTCTAGACCCCACCATTCCAGACCTCCACCCCTCCAGACCCCCATTTGTTCGTCTATTGGTGGCAATATTCCTAGAAGCAGACAATTAAAGGTGAGTCAGCTGGGGGGTTATGGCTTATGCTGCAGCCAGTGCTGGCCGGATGTTGACTGCTGTTGAATACACACTTGATGGATGTGAACGCACTCACCGACCTCTCCTGTCGTGCTCCTCTCAGCACCGAACGCCGTGCCCGTAAACATGGACCCATCCTCAAGATACAGCGAGGCAGACATCGCGTAAGGCTTTATCAAACTGTTGCACTGTAGAGTAGGTCAACTGCTGCTCAGCTTCCCAGATCGCTCGGAAAGCAATCCGTCACTGATGAGTCCACTGATGACAGCTGACAAGCACGGTCTGACCTGTGTGTTGGGCTGGAAGAAACTGCGGAAGACGACAATGAACAACACTGACAGTTGTTTTTCGAGTGGTAGTCCGATAGGAACCGTGAAGCAGCATGAACTTCCAAGAGAAAACTGTTGAGTAAATTGGGTTAGTCCAAGAAATCAACACTGATCACCGACCGACCGGTCTAAATGCAGACACCCACGTGTCTGCGTCATCGAAAATCAGGCGAGCTGCGCATGGGCAAACAGGTGCTGCCATCTAGCGTTTTGGGAAGTAAACAAAAATAAAATATAGGTACCACCATCATGAATTCTAATTCAGTCTATTTAGTACCATGAGTTCTAAGGTTCACATACCATAACATCGCACATTGATTAGGATGTTAATAAAATTCAATTTGAGATATTAGTTGCATAAAATTTTGATATACAATTATCGTAATAGATCATTTATATTGACAACACTATATAGACATTGTATTGAGACCTAGCTCCAGAAGCCAACATGGCGAGGTCGTGGAACCCATCATTTGTCCACTCGGACAGAGAAAGGTATTTACTTGTTTGTGTTCTTTTATTGAGATTAATTAGGCAACGCAATTGGAAAAAGCAACAGGGTCATCTATTTTATACATCATACATTCCCTTAACACTCTCATAAACTAGAAAAACGTAAACTTCAAACGTGCAGTTGAACCCTACCTGCAATAATACATTATATTGCTTCCCAATTATAATTGTCACACTCAGATGCTTATCTTAGCTATGAGTGTGGCTTATGTCAAGTAAAGCCAATATATGCTGCAAATATGCTGATCTCAGCTATAATGCACATATTCACTTAAGACTTTGTTTTGAAATATTGCACACTGAACTGGTCGTTCTATGTATGATTGAATTTGTCATTTCCTACATGATCTGCTAAATGTATGTATATATGTTATTACACCAACCTATGCGGAAGATCACATGTATGTGAGTATGGTTTAATAAAATAAAAAAAAAAAAAAAAAAAAAAAAAAAAAAAATTTTGAACCATATTGACACGTTTTTCACTTCCAATCCCACTGGCTTGGCCTTGGGCTAGGCACAAGACTCAACTTCTCAAGTCATATTTGTTCACTAATCTTTCAAGAACATTGATAAGCCCTAAATAATTCGTCGATAGTCAAGCCTACGTTTGCACTTTCAGCCAAATTTCTGTCCTATTTCAGGGCGGGGGGGGGGGGGGGGGCGGGGTGTAAACCAGAAAAACAGTGTGAAAAGCACCTGAACACAACTCCTTTTATTTTTCAATTTTTTGTCATTTTGCGAATTAATTTAGAGGCATTAGGCCAAAAAGAAAAAATAGTTGTATTCAGCATAGACATCTTATGTATCTCTAGGTGTTCAGGTAACGAAGGTCGAAAAAAAATAGGGTAGGTAGGTCGATTTAAAAAAAAAAAAAAAAAAATTGCATAGCAATTAAGGAGACCCCGCCAGTGTTGAAAATTAAAAAAATATTCCAAATATCCTCTAAAAACATTTCTAGCATCTAAAATACATGCCCTGAACATTTACATGTTGTTTTATGATTTTCCGTGCAATTTTAGGTCGATCCTTTTGGATTTTGAAAAAAAATAATAACAAATTTCCCCAAACAAAATTTAGGGTAAGGCCAAACAATTAGGGTAGGTAGGGTTAGACTACCTGAACACAACAGTTTTTTTATTTTTGGCCTTAGACTAATCGTGATTAGATCTAGACATTCATTTATTGAGAAATTGAAGTCAGTTTAGATCTAAGTTAGTTCAGGAAAATGTCCAAGGCAAAAGCACTTAAGTCGTTTAAATGTTATTCCCCCAGATCTAGTGACAATTGATTTCTGAAAACTTGTTCTGAACGCTAGAAGCCTGAGAGGGCAGTGCGCTATCTTACATCATTTACTTCTAGGCCTAGATCTATAGATCGACCTGGAACGAGATTCATTTGTAGCCATTTGCTAATAAAAGGTAAAAATAGTAAGATATTTGCCTCCACCAACAAAGAGGCATTAGACTCTGCCGGTAGAGTCTACTGGATATTATAGAATGGATTTGGACTAAGAATATTTGCTTGGTAAAGAATAATTATGTGCAAAATTTAGATCTATAATTAAATAAACACGAGTTAGTCTACATCAGTAGATCTAAATCAAGAAGTATTTCAGTCCTAGAGTATACGAAGATTATCTCTTATTTCCAGGTGGATATGCATTTATCCAGCATACCTCAACAGCAAGAAAACAATACAAGAAGGAAGGAGAATACCAAAAGCTAAGGTATCATCCAATGTTCCATTTTCTACATTTTTTATTTCATTTGATATTGAACTATTGTTAATGTTTGATTTAAGACTGCGTGAGGTTTGTGTATATCTAAGTCTCCATGAGTCGTTTGTCCAGAATGCCTGAGTAATTCAGACTGCGTTTAAAGTTTGTCCGTCCACTTCCCAATAGTTCAAAAGAAATGAACGATGAGGGAGCTTCTTAATATGAAAGGGTTTTTATTCAATAAACATCTCATCCCGAGTCAAAGCCACCATGTATAAGTCTTCATCAGTCCACCTCCCATCTCCTATCAGCAATCAACCACATTTAGAACACGAGTTGCTCCAACACCTTCTAGACCATTCTAGTACTCAGCTCTATCACAATCCTATGTCCGAGGTAGTTGATATTGGTAAACTCCAGTCTGTTACACGGGAGCCGATGTACTTACTCCAGGTATAACTCCTTGGCTAAACTTACTTAGCTGATGTTCTCACTAAACTAAGTGACTACTAACTCCTAACTAACTAACTGCTCGCTCCCTACCTTGCAACGCCTTTTATATTGGTTAACAGGTGGCGCTAGGAGCGCAAGATATTTCTTCTAGAAGTAGACTAGAAGTAGACTTGCTAAGCCTGATCCTTGACGGATTATATAACACGAGAATATATTAAAAGTGCTAAGCTATTAGTACAATATTAGATTAATTCCTTTGTGGTCATTTATCGTTTGAAAATGATATTCATCTTCACACATTAGCGGCCATCCATAAATGATGTCACTTTTTCAGGGTATTTTTAGGACCCACCCACCGCCCTGTCACACTAAATTCTCTAATCTAAACATGAAAATAAGGCCCGTTTTCAGGTAGTGTCACAATGTTCAACCCACCCACCCACCCCCTTGTGCGTGACATCATTTATGGATGGCCCCTTACTGGTAGATCTACTCGGGGATGTAGATACTAAGAATTTTAAAACAAGGGTTTGGTGTCTGTGCGAAGTAGATTAGAAAATGAATGTCCTTTCAAATATGATAACTGCTTCATACATAGACGAAAGATACAATTTTATGCTGTAATTTCTTATTATGGAATGGATCAGGGTACCAACCACACAGGGAAAATGCCCAACAATTTTCCTTGACAGGGAAAACACAGGGAATTTGCAAATTTTGCCAGAACACAGGGAAAACAGGGAATTTCATTTGGCCAAGTTCTGAAATTCCTAATTTTCAAGATATTAGGGATTCAACCTTTTGTTGTTTGGTTGTCCAATTTTTTTCTCCACACAAAGGCTTTTAAATTTGAACAACTTCCTGGATATGACACAGGGAAAAATTGCCGTGGGACAGGGAAATCTCAGAGAAAACACAGGGAATTTGAAAATGGAATTTCGGTTAGTACCCTGGTGGATGCTATCCTTATTTCATACAACTTAAAATAACATAAAAAGGTGGAAATAACTATCTAACCAACACCAGGAATTAAAGTTTCAAGATGGTGAAACTTTATTTGGAATAAATTTAAACCGACATGTTTCGGCCGATTAAGGCTATCTTCTATAATATAAAAAGATGTTTCTTTTTATTTGTAAGTAATTCATCCATTCCTGTTACTTTCAGGCAGTGGATAACCCGACATACGCCGAAATCAGAGACGTAGTTGCCGCAGCAGGACTAGCATTAGGAGTAGAGGTAACGATTTAAACAACATCTTAAAATAATTCCCGTTTTCGGTCGCCCTCTGTTAAAACCTCTCGAAATAAACCAACAATTAAAAAACAGATCTATAATCTTATTGAAAATAAAATGTAATGCAGCATGATTCTATTTCTTTTGTGTCTCTGCTGGGTGGTAGTCAGGCTAGGAAAATTCTTCCAATTTTCTGGTCGTCAGAGGACGACCATTAACAGGAATCTGGTCGTCCACATATATTTTAGGTCGTCCTCCTTATTGGGATACATCTATGATAGGAAAATGCTAGATTTCTTGGGGAAGAATTCAATTAATTGCTTCAAAAAAAAGTGGTCGTCACGAGGACGACCAAAATTCGTTTTCTGGTCGTCCACAGCAATTTTCTGGTCGTCGAGGACACGCGGACACGCAGATTTTCCTACCCTGGTAGTATTATGATATCCTTGATCCGATGTGAGAAATACGAACGGCCCTAATGCTCATTGCAAAGCTAATCAATTGTCTTTTTACAGAATAAAGTTTACCCCCGTGAGTTGGATCCACGCGATCAGAAGTATAAAGGTCGTATACGTGTGCAGCTTAAAAATGATGATGGATCGCCAGTTGATCCGAAATTTCCTAGCCGTAAGTACTTTGTGCTCCTTGCACTTTGCAATAAGGAATATCTATGTCTTAAGAAGCTAATAGAGTACAATGTCTTCAGCTTTTATCATATGATTATATCAGTTCGTTTAAATCATGTCCTGTGGACAACGTACCACAGATATGCCCCCTGGTGGGAACATTTTAAAATCCACTAATCTTAGAACTTCAAGAGTCGATGACAGTTGACTTAACATTTTTTTTTAAAAATCTGAAATTTTGGATGATATCCTCTAGATAAACAGTCCGTTATCCTTTTAAAAAATGATAGATTGTTCTTGTTTCAACCAGCCAAGATGCCCAACATTTCTATGAATAGTTTAGTCAATATGATATTGATATGATAAGATGTTTTGCAAAACATTGACAGCATTATACCTTTCACTTTCTTAGGTAAAGCAGTGTTGTTGTACGCTGGAGAAACTATTCCCAAACTGAAGACGAGGCAAGGGTCCGGAGCCACACAGTCTTCAAGTCAGTCACAAAGTGGAAGTAGCGCTGGGGGAGCCAAAAAGAAAAAGGGCAAGAAGAAGTGAACTACAAGAGCAGCAAACATCGTTTAATGAACTAGAATGATACATGTAGAATACCGGGTAAAATTTGTAATATATCAAAGTTGTGTCCGAAAATGATTTTCTGTATATTGCTGTTTTGGAAAACCGGTTTGCAAATGTGTAATCTGTAATGTAATGTAAGGTTATTTGTTTGTTTTTGTATTGCAGATTAATATTGTATAATCTTAATTCTGCGATAACATTGCTAGCGAATTAGAAGGTATATCAGTTATGTATGTAATTTTTCTAAGCAGAAAGGATATTGATTATTGAAATAAATCTAAACGTAACACGTCCGTTTTGGGTTTCCCTTCTTAGTTAATAGTGATTTGAAAATAAAATAGATATAGGGAACAGCAGTAGGAAAATCCTGAGTATGCAGAAATTAAAACCAGGTTTATGTTCAATTTACTAGCATACCAGATACGTTTAATCGTATATGGGAGTGAAATCATTTTAAAATAGATGCGTTTATAATTGCATGGTATCCGATTTTCCTATACGTGCCAAAAAAGTAGCTAAATGATACTCGCAGCAGTCCACAAAAGGTCCCCATCAGGGCACCGTACATAAAAGAACTTAAACAACGGTTAGATGAATGTAAAATCCTTATTTTTTGACTTTACAGATTAATCGTGTGGGATCATAAGAGATACAATGTTTGTAAGTTTTGTAGGGATTCCCAAATTTTGGTGATTTAGAATAGCATGGTGAAATGTTACCTATCACCATTACATTCATGATGAATGTTCTTGTCATAGTTTTAAGACATTTAAGTATAAATCAAAGATGGGGACTTTCTCCCCTTTCTCGGTATCTCTGCGGTCCTGAATAAATTATGTCCTAAATTGGGCCTGCTTTCCATCCCAAAGACAAGAGAACTTCTTGTTTGGGGTACATCAGGTAGATTTGTTACCAGTCCTAAACGCCAGGTGGCGGCTATCAGTCTACATAGATAGGGCCTCAGTAGGCCTCTTTACTCTGGGACATGAGATCGGTTAGTACCCACAATAATGGCCTACAGGCTTCAATACACTCAACTGAATGCTGACCGTAAGCCTCACCAAGAAACCATATATAACCACACTTAACCAGGTTGATTTTATTCTAAACAATGGATACATAATAGTTTATCCTAAGCAAGTAACAAAGTACAGTGATGTGAAGGTTTATAATGATCACAAATTATAATATGACGGGTTTATGCGCTATGGCGAGAAGTCATAACCCTAGGATACTTGGAGACACCCAACCATTCTAAAATTCTATGATGTCCATCATATGTAATATACATTGCTGACTTTCTGTTAGCATTTCACCAGTCCTTAGGCAAGTCCACTCAGCTCACATAACTAAATGCTCCTAGACAAAGTCCAGCCTATCTGCAGAGTTTACTCTAGTAACCAGCCTCCAGGCCTGCCATGAGGTCCTTACTAACCGATGGTTTGAACAGCTCTAAACTCCAGGTGCTCCAGTATCGTATGATATGGAGATGCTCTGCCTATGCCCTAGCAACAGCCTTTTTATATGAGGGATCTTAAATTTGGAATGACCTGTTAAACCTGTTTTCCAGTTTGGTACTGTCACTTTGTGATCATCAATACCGTCCTAACAACAGGGACATTGATACTGGCTCCCCATGAGGCAATTACTTGCAACTAGTCGTCAACGATGAAGCTCAAGACCCGTGGCACCGTATTGGCGGGCAATTAGACACACTAATCATTGACAACTAGATTGAAAAAATCTGACATTTCCGATATTTTGCAGATGGTGAGCTGTATTAGTCGCCCGACTAGTTTATTAGTCATTGGGCTTGCCTTTAGTCACCTGACGAACACTTAGTCTTTGATGACCAAGTGCAACTAGTCACCCCGTGGGGATGCAGCATCAGGATTCCTGTGAAGAGAAGATATGAATTAGAGATCCTAAAATATTGCACAAAAGACAAGTTGTGCTTTGGAATTCCCTGTTTTACCCATAACAGGGAGAGATAAGAACAAATTTCTATATTCACTGCTAGAGCTGACCAAATTTGATGAGTTATGGACAATTTGTCTACACAACTGTATCTCCCCAAAAATATCAAGTTATCTAATGAAAATAAAATAAGCACATGTTGAATGCCCTAGAGTAGAAAGACATGTACGTTAGTAATATCATTTGGGCTGACATATCACACTATACCTCACTTTACTCAAAAAACTTTGGTCTTAAATTGAATCAAATACAATTCGCATTTAAGGACTGAAAAGGACAGGGATTCACCAGATAAATAGAGATTATAAACAAAATGTCTAAAGCAGAATGAATATTATAAAAAGAAAACTGCTTAATGTCAGATCATTACTAGATCATTGTAGCAAATAGCGATTAAAGGCTTTTCCAGGGTTTTGAAGTGTGAGAGGAACATGTATCATCAATTATTAGCATATATTATGAGAAATACATGTACTGAGTAAGTTTTTTTGACATTATGAAATTTTATAACATATTTTGCCCTTTAAATTGAGAAATTTTCCTTGGAATACTTACAAAACCTGGCTGATTATGCACCATGTATGTAAAAAGTACCATATTTGAAAACTGATATTTTCTATTTCAAAGTCTGATTGATAGAACTATGAACTAGAGTAGAGGAGCCAGTTTTGGCGCATCTCTAGTTTTCGCACAGTTTATGCATTTTTATGGATGCATTTTTTCTCTTGGTATCAAATTTGCAATTTTTTTTAAGCCAGACCCAAAATAATCTTGTGACGCAATTAATTAGAGATTTTTATTATGTTCTACATATATCTAATGTGTTTCAAGGCCAAAAATAATTATGTTTTGAAGTCCCTATTTTTTAGGAAAATGGTGGGACCCTTAAAACGTGAATAATTCTGAAATAAGGAGCGTAAAATAATTTTTTTTTAAAAAAAATTTCATTTTCATAGATATTAGTTAAAGTGATATACCATCATTTTGATATTAGAGTAATGGGATTTCATTCACATATTTTTCCAAAATTTCCGAACTTTCTTAATTTTGTTCATATAAAAACTTCAAAAAAGCTTCTTTATATTTGTAAGATATTTTCCTAAAATAATATCAACCAAAAAGTTGATGCATATGTTTTTTGTCTTTCGCCTGGGTAAATTAATGCGTTTTCAGTTATCAATAATGCACAAATATGGGTATTTCTCTTTTTGGTTGCGTTGCGTGAGATCTTGTATGGTTTGCCAAGTCTAGTAGTGAGTTCTTATATTGGACATTGTCATTTTTTCCCTCGCTGGTTGTGGTTTTACGGTGTGTTTCTATATCTTTTTGACTGCATTGCGGGAACAAGCTTCAGCAGTTTTTGCTCAATAAGAGGTTTGGCATTAGAGTTGTATGGGCTTCTATGGGTGGTCGAGTTTTGCAGTTCAAGTCTGTTTGCTTACATGTGGAATTTTCTCTGTATTGACTTGTATAGTGACAAGTTTAGTGGTTCTGATAGGCCTGGTAGTTCTTGTGATAGGTCTTACACCCATCTCTACCTCTGGTGTCTAACCTCTGGTGTCTAACTTCTGCTGTCTAACCTCTGCTGTCTAACCTCTATTGTCTAACCTTGGGGGTCAGGAGTTGGGGGTTCAGAAGGGGGAGGGGTCAGGGGGGATTGGTCAAGGTGGGGTTGGGTTGGTCAAGGTTGAGTTGGGTTGGTCAAGGTGGGGTTGGGTCGATCTAGGTGGGGTTGGTCAAGGTTGGGTTGGGTTGGGCAAGGTGGGGTGGGGTTGGTCAAGGTAGGGTTGGTCAAGGTGGAGTTGGGTTGGTCAAGGTGGGATTGGGTTGGTCAAGGTGGGGTAGTATTGGTCAAGGGGTTGATCAAGGTGGGGTGGGTTGGTCGAGGTGGGGATTAGTCAAAGTGAGGTTGGTCATGGTGGGGTGGATTGGTCACAGTGGGTTTGGTCAAGGTGGGGCGGGTTGGTTAAGGTGGGGTTGGTCAAGGGTGGGTTGGTCGAGGTGTGGTTGGTCGAGGTGCGGTTGGTCAAGGTAGGGTTGGTCAGTGTGGGGTTGGGGTTTGTCAGGTGAGGTTGGTCGAGGTGCGGTAGGTCAAGGTAGGGTTCGTCAGTGTGGGGTTGGGGTTCGTCAGGTGAGGTTGGGTTGGTCAAAGTGGGACTTGGTTGGTCAAGGTGGGGTTGGGTTGGACATGGTGGGATGGGTTGGTCAAGGTGGGGTTGGTGAAGGATGGGTTGGCGAAGGTGGGATGGGGTTGGTCAAGGTGGAGTTGGCCATGGTAGGGTGGGTTGGTCGAGGTGCGGTTGGTTGAGGTGTGGTTGGTCCAGGTAGGGTTGGTCAGTACGTGTGGGGTTTGGGTTCGTCAGGTGAGGTTGGGTTGGTCAAGGTGGGGTTGGTGAAGGATGGGTTGGTCAAGGTATATAGGGTTGGTAAAGGTGAGGTTGATAAAGGTGTGGCTGATCAAGATGGGGTGGGTTGCTCAAGGTGGGGTTGGTCAAGGTGAGGTGGGGTTGGTCAAAGCAGGGTGGGGTTGGTCAAGGTGAGGTGGGTTGGTCAAGGTGGGGTTGGGTTGGTCAAGGTGGGGTTGGTCAAGGTGGGGTAGGGTTGGTCAGTGTGGGGTTTGGGTTGGCCAGGTGGGGTTGGGTTGGTCAAGGTGGGGTTGGTCAAGGTGGGGTAGGGTTGGTCAGTGTGGGGTTTGGGTTGGCCAGGTGGGGTTGGGTTGGTCAAGGTCGGGCTTGGTTGGTCTAGGTGTGGTTGGTCAAGGTTGGTTGTCAGGGTGGGTTGGTTGTCCAGCTCATGAGCTCACAGTTTCACTAAGTCTCATCAGGTCTCCTAAGGTCATTTAACATCCTTTGAACATCACAGAATCGAAAAAGTCTAATGGTAACCTTTTTGTTGTCTTACAACAACTCATCCTCTATGAATTCATACACAGCCTGTAGGTTATTATTTTTCATACATCTTTTGTGCAAAATTTATTTGACAACATAGCATATCTGGGATCCATATCACAAATTACTACGAAGACGACAATTATTTTGCTTGACAGATATCAATAGATAACTTTTTTTATGTTAAATATATGATATATTGTTTGAATAGTTTACTCGTTTCACAACTAAAATATGCATGAATGTGTGAAAACAGACACCAAAATGTGTGAAAATAGTCTCCAGGTGCATTTTTTGTGGTGAATTAAGACAAGGCTACCTAATTTTGCCACAAATAATGAAAAATCAGTGGTCATTATAATTCCGTTTCCGTTAATTCTATCAATAGTTTTAAAATGATAACCAAAAATAACATGATTTGTAGGTCATATTTGTAATGATTTATGTAGCAGATAACATTTCACAGACATATTGCTTCAAAATGATTAGTCAAACATTGTGAAAAATTTATAATTCCTATGATTTATCCCCCGTGGGGATCCGGGGTGGGGGTTCCTCCTGGGAAGAATATGTCCCCAGCAGCCCCTTGCTGTTCGTAGGAGGCGACAAATGGGAGACCAGACTCAGTAGCTCTTTGGTAGAGTGCCCGCTCTGAGTCTGGGAGGTCTTAGGATTTATCCCTGGCCGAGTCATACCAAAGACTTTAACAATGGTAGTGGTCACTGCTTGCCTGGCACTCGGTATAAAGTAAGAACCACGAAACATGACTGGTCGGCCTGGTGTCAGTATAATGTGACTGGGTGGGGTATTGTGTGGGCCTATGGCATGATATCTCAGTGTGGCAGCACTATAAAGAGGGCATTGGGTCCCACTGCTACAAATAGGCACCTCATTTCATAGATTCGGTCACCGCCCCTGCGGCGTAAAACTAGCTGAAAAGCTTTACCTTGTTCAGTCTGGTAAAAGAACCCCAAAGGGTTGGCCGGACGTTAAACTAATCCCACAAACAAACAATCCTATGATTTATGGTTTGTGTAATAAAAGCTTCACTGTACATATACTGAACAATTATTTTTTCCCTTGTATCTAAAAGAATATTAACCCCTTCCACCCCATAAGGCCATATATGGCCACCACATGAGTGTTGTCCATAAAATGGCACATCTTCTAATGTTTTATTCTCATTATAAAATGGGTATTTCACCTACACTCATGAGGTAAATATAAAAATATTCCCAAAGTTCCAAGGAACCTTACACTTTTTGTATCATTACTCTATGATGTTTAGATATTTTAGAACATGTGTGACCCAACAGGGGGAAAGGATGCTCCGAGGGGGATTTTTCTTATGCCATAGGACTAATATTTAAGGAGATAATTATGAGTAATTTATCGAAAAATAGTGTTAAAACTGTCTCAGACTAACTTTTTCTGTACAATTCAGCTGACTTACTCAAAAGATTCTATTTCATTCCAAAATATCCTTATTTGGAATGTCAATGGAATGTTTTATTCCCAAAATCTCCCAAACAATAGTAATTTGTGGGTGCAGTCCAGGGACTGCTGACGAAATTTTTTTCATAGCATGATCAAAAAGGGAAAATTTATCCCTCCGAAACCATGCTTATGATTAAAATTATTTCCCAAACAATAGTAATTTGGTTGCCATGGAGACAATAATTTTAGTAATTTATTAAAAGAATTGTGACATCATGTTGAAAGATATAACTTGAAAATATTCCCACTTCAAACAGATAAACAATACCATTCTTAGATGAGGAGTTATGATCACAATAGTTTCACTATATAGAAGAAACTGTAGGAATTCAAAAGTGGGCTGTGTGCAAATCTCCTAAATAACTGACCAAATTTGCCTCCATTGAACACATGCCAGAATGAGACAATTTTGGGGTATACTTCCCCTTCTATCTATGACAGAAATAAGCACACCAAGATGTTGATAAATAATTCAGTGTAACACTAATCTTCTCCTAATTTTTGTTTAGATTTATTTTTTCTTATTTAGATAGATAAAGGCCAAATCTTTTTGCTTAAGGATAGACAACACCTCTCAGTGGGCCATTTGCAGTAATCCCTATTGCGCTCTCTCTATTAAGAGCACAGTAATTTAGTTTATATCAAATGATAGAACAGATTTTTCTCTATCTTTTGATATGAAATTAATTGTTTTTACTCCAAGATTGGAGAAATCAGAGAAGAAAACTTGATTTTTCAACTTTTAATTTTTGAACATAAATATCTCAGCTACTACTCATTTGATTTTTCTGAAACTTTGGGACCTTGTTTGTAATATTAGTATGGAGGGAAGCGTGTCTCAGATTTTTGATTTAGGCCTTAGTTTTTATTTTATGTCAAAAAACGGGAAACTTTCAATGATTTTTTTTCAATTAATTTTCTACATTTAATAAAATGAAAACTGAGGCCTAAATCAAAAATCTGAGACACACTTCCCTCCAGGTGAATGTTATCAAGGCATATACAAAATTTCATACATTTATGTTGAGTATTAAACGAGATATCCTTGTTCAAAAAATAAAAGTAGAAAATGTGTTTTTCCTATTTTCGGCAAGGGCACAAAGATATACAGGTACACATTGTAGAATTAATACTATCATTAGATAGGTTTATTAAAGATGTACTCAATGGTATAAAGCCCATAATCAGGCTATATATATTGAACAAAATATGCCTATTTAAAAAAGGTTCATCAAATTGGCCGCTGAGAGGTGTTGTCTATCCTTAATTTCAAGAGGTCAGTATCATCTCTATATGCAGGTTGGTCTATGTTACACTGAATGTTAGCCATCCACAGAATGCAGCAATCTGATTGGCTGAGGTGCACTCCATCCAAATATGCTAGGTGGCAGCACCAGTATTAGCCTGTACAGTAGCCACTGTGCAGGTCTCACGTAACTAATTGTGGCGCCATCTGTAGTGTCATATACCTTTCTGTCCCGAGGTGAAGGGAAGGACTGGCTTTGAGTGGCTGATAATGAAATAAAGAAAACTGACAGAATTGAATGAAAAATCACAGGGCACCCCTAATCATTTCTGAGTTATTTCATGAAAAAGAATCCATGATGCAGTGACTCTAGAAAATGTCAGTAGGTTTTTGAAATAGGCTCTGTGTTCCATGAATTTGGTCGCTGCAAAAGTGCCAAAATGAGGGTAGGTCAACATCTGGGAAGCTTGCTCAAAATTTTCAGGGTCAACCTACCCTGAAATTTTGATATTTTGTGTGCCAAAGAAGCCACAATAAGTTTCTGAGTCAATTTCATGTGGGTCAACGTTCTGAATATTTTTTTCCTCAGGATCAGTTATATTAAACTATACAGGAAAACAATTAGTTTCGTGAGACCTGCAGACATTACATGCAAGTTGGACTATGTTACACTGAATGTTAGCCATCCACAGAATGCAGTAATCTGATTGGCTGAGGTGCACTTCACTCCAAGTTACTCCATCAAAATCTGCTGGGTGGCAGCACCAGTATAAGCCTGTACAGTAGCCACTGTGCAGACACATGTCTATGCAGTAACCACTATGTAGACATATATATCTGTAGACTAGCAATCCCTATGAGGATGGATCTATCAGAGAATTCATTTTATCAATCGCAATGTAGTCATCACATCTAACAAATTTGAAAGGAAGAGTTTATTTCTTTTTCAACCATATTTTGTCAAATTTGCCGAAGGCACTTGTATTTTATAAACCACGGTAGACGGGGAGAACAAAGGATCTAGGCCATGGTTATATCGCGTATTGGCCTCAGTGAACCGGAACGCTATAATCTCACAGTCCCTCTCCCAATAGTCCTTCCATGACCTAGCTAGATACTTCTTGCATATTAGATCTACTTTATGTCCCAAGCAAACTTGGATGTAACTACAGTCTACTCCCGCACGGCCCTCTGCTCACATTGGAGCTTTCAGATTATTTTATTTGTTGACACTTTTGCGTATATCTCTTTTAATAAACGTCAGAACCATAAACAGTAATGAGTAGGATGAAGCTAATAATTTTGTGAAGATAATCCATATATTACATATTTAATTTCTAAAAGATTTCTATTTTTTGTGATTAAATGGAAAATAAAAATGAATTCCTCTCATAGGATCCAGTGTTAAAAACCTATACACTCTTGATTAAATATCTCCCATAATAATTAATACAGATCTATGATTTCTTTGTGAAGTTGTAGATTAAGATCTATATAAAAATACCATTGTAGAATTATGTCTGAACACAGTTTATTTTTACCAATGTAAAGGATCTCAACACACAGTCCCGTGGTTTATGTCAGATAGACCACTCGTCAGGCAGGCTACTTGAAATATCCACTCGGCTATCGCCTCGTGGACTATTTCGCGTAACCTGCCTGACTCGTGCTCTATCTACCACATAAATACCCATTTATGTTTTTCAAGAATTATGATTTGTTATCAAATAACTCAGTAAATACTGAATAATTCATGTTGTTGTCATTTTCAGGAACATTGACGTTTCTATATTCTATAACCTGTAGAGTAGAGGAGCCAGATTTCGCGCAGCTCTAGTTTTCGCGCATTTTACGCATTTTTAAGGACGCATTTTTTCTATTTGTATGAGATATCTATTTTTTCACTCCGAAACCCAAAAGAACGTTGTGATGGAATTAATTTGAAATTTTTAAGTTTTTTTTTGTAAATTTATGTATTTTAGAGCCAAAAATACATGTTCATGTCCATTTTATTGAGGAATATGGCGGGATCCTTAAAAAGCTAATAATTTCTTATATAATTATGATCAGATCATGTTTTCATGATGAAATATTATCTAAATGATGCAAATATGATGGATATTAGTTTAAAGTCATATATAAACAATTGATTAACAGTAACATACCATTTCATCATTATTTTAGAAATTAGGCACCTGCGTGAAAACTGATGACACAAAATAAGGCAGTTGTTAGTTTTCGCGCATTTTTCACGAATTTTCCACGGATTTTTCCAAAATTTCCGATTTTTCCAAAAATATTTTTTCCCCTTAAAGCATATATGACGTTCCAAACTGTCATTTACGTTTCCCTAAATTGCATTAACACAAGAAACTATGCATATGATCCTTGTTTGTCGTTTTATTAAATGAATAAAATAGTTCCATCAGTAAGAAAAATGCACAAAAAGGCATATTTTGTTAAATACAAATATGGTTTCTCTGCTTTAGTTTTTTCCAATACCATAGCATTATTTAGATACATTTTATCAATCAACCAAATGGCCAATGATTATGTTCATGCTGGATATCAATATAGAACATTTTATTTTGATGTCTCATACCATTTTTTTTAATTTCTTCATTATATTTCTGATTTTACACATAAAAATCATTAAAGTGCGCGAAAACTAACACCAAAGTGCGCGAAAATAGGCTCCAGATGCGCAGAAACTGAAGAATGGAAATAGGAAAAAGATTTGATGAAATACCCCAGATAAATTATTTTTTTCTATTTTTTTTTTGTCAAATACGATAACCCTACATTTTTGTCAACAAGTGATGATTTTTTTATATTAGAAATACGTTTTTTACAGAAATAAGAAAAGAAATTCCGTTTTTTTGGTCCTTAGTGCGCGAAAACTGGCTCCTCTACTCTAACTTCTTTGATAATCTTGACATTTTTGGTACCATTTGAAAGCTTATTACATCCTCTTAAATGTTGAATTACCGCCTGGAGCATCCTTTCCCCCTGTTGGGTGTGAAAAAAAATACTCCATTGCAAATTTCCCATAATGCATCATTAGCAAAAGATTTGATATTTATATGAAAATCATTGAATTCTCAGGAAATTTCTATCTAAGTCAAACTTTTCCACAAAATTACATGAAAAAATGTTTTTTCACCAATAATTCCTTGATTAATGGTTCCATGAGGCTGATTTCCCAGAATAGACAGATTTGCCCTATATTGACCATAACAACCTTTACTGGAACACATGTTCTAAAATATCTAATTATCATAGAATAATAATACAAAAAGTGTAAGGTTCCTTGGAACTTTGGGAATATTTTGATATTTACCTCATGAGTGTAGGTGAAATACCCATTTTGTTATCAGAATAAAACCCTAAAAGAGGCATCATTTTATGGGTAACACTCATGTGGGGTGGAAGGGGTTAATATAATAAGATTGTTAGGTTGCCATGGTTACAGAAAAAAGAACATACATAGTCAATGGAACAATTTTCATGGGTCATGTAGGAAATATCTTTTTCTGCCTTATACTTCAAACAGTTAGATAAAAGACCAAATCAATCAAAAGTTATTGTATTTTAAACATTTTTCTGAATAAGAAATTCTTTTTATTCTAAAAATACAAGGTCAAGTTAAAGTTACCATAACACGGAAACAAAGATGAATATTAGAACTGGAGGTTTTCTATTGTACAAGAAGTAGGGAAGTTGAAACGACCACATCTAAGCTTCTAAAAGGAATATTTTCAAATGGTTTGCAGTTTTAGAAAGCATTTCTTCTGTAGTCCACACACATTTTTATCTAGTATCTTCAGGAATAGAGGGTTGAAGGGGTTAATGGACCAAAAAATTGCCAAGACCACAAAATCCTTAGGGAAGGATAAGCAAAGCCATACTGTATTTGGAGTAAGTAAATACCAACATGTTTGTATCTGAATGCAAGTAAACTTGCTTTTCTGAAATTTAAGGAATGTAAGTGCCACTGAATGCATCGTGAAATACAGCCTTCAGTTATCCATTATGAGGTTAGATAACAGATAGGACATCTGTTCTGTCTTGTTATCTTGTCTGATGCTCTAACCTTATCCTAATGAGCTGCTTACTACACAGATGGTTTTTCCCAGACAAAATCTTGTATAAAAAGAGATGGAATAGAGCTCACTAATCACAAAAGATTCTAACCATGAACGGTCTTGTAGTCTTAGCCCTACTCGCAGTGGCTCTCCCTGCCTTGGAGGCCAGAGTCAGCCCCCACATCATTGGAGGTATGTGGTATCAAATCTGGTTCATAGTTCAAGAATTTTTATTGTTTTTGTCATTGATTCATTTGAATCTTACCAGATGATATAATTTTCATCCATTTTAGATAAGTAATACTACATTTATTATTAAAGTTTCTCTTCTTGCTTAATCACAATATTAACTTATATGATGCCTCTTTCCCTATAGGCCGTGATGCCCGCCCTGGAGAGTTCCCATGGCAGGGATCCCTGCAGCGCCTTGGCAGAAAGATGTCTGTTGAGACATTCCCTGGACACACCTGTGGTTGTGTGCTCATCTCTGACACCTGGATTGTCACTGCAGCCCACTGTGTTGGTGCTGGACCGTAAGTTATTCTATACTGTTTCTACTATTGCTTAAAGTCAAGGTCCTTACATTTTTGTCCATACACTTTTCCCTTTTTTGGGCAATATGATAGTGTATTTCTTTTAATATTTTAAATTTTTTCTAACACACTCTATGATGGTGTATTTGTTATCAATAATTATTGTAGTTTTGTATTCTGAATCAAATCAATGAGCTTGTGGTCTCAGAAATAAACTGATACAGTGCTTCACACTTCTAAATGGGACAGTTATAGATGTGTCAAGGGTCTCTTTCAGTCCAATTTATTGGGAAGTTTTTGCATAATAATTTGTCCATTCTTAAATGTCCCAAAGTTTAGGATTAAGCAGAGCAGGTAATCAAATACAATTTGACTTGCTTTGATGTGTTTCAGCCTTGGCCTCTATGTTGTGATGGGTCTGCAGACCCGCGGGGACACAAGTGTTGGTGCTCCAGTCGGCTACTACATTGAAGATATCATCAGTGTAAATATCATTCCCAATCAAATTTCCCAGACAACCCTACATTAATGATATTTCTAACATTATGTATGATGAGTGCTTTTACAAAGTGTTCTACAAGTGTAAATGTACATATTATAAGATTAAGGTCTTTGGAATTCACTGTGATTGTTAACTCAGAGGTAAGGCAGCTCCACCATTGTCTTTGAAGATTAGAGATACCTACGCTTTACAGACCTTTCATACTGAACAGACCTCAAATAAATCAAGTAACTGTGAGAAGTACTTAGATAGTAGTATATAGAGATATTTAATTTGATGATAATAAAAAAATGTTGTAAATACTGTTTGTACAAATATTCCTCCATGCGTGTATATAATTGTTAACCAACCTTATTGAATCCATCTCCTCATTCCTTTCACATCTCCCTTTTAAACTCTAACCCTTTGGTTAAAAAGAAAGACTTGAGGATAGCACCCTCCTTACATCAGGCCCTGTGATCTGTAATGACCTGCAGGTACTGTACATGGCAGCAGCTCTCCTCAGAGGAGGAATTGTTATCATAGAATCCATACTCTACTGTTGACAGACTACTAAATTAATCATGCCGCATAAAAGTGTTTCATTCTGATCAATGTGCATCTCCTCTTACAGCACCCTGGATGGAACAGGCGTACTCTGCAAAATGACATTGCACTGATCAAGCTGATCAGCCCAGTTGAGATGAACCAGTACGTCAAGACCATTGAGATGCACAGTGCTGGCACCAACCTTGATGGGGCTGACTGCACCATCAGTGGATGGGGTGTGACTTCCGTTGGTGAGTTGAGGCTTCTTGTAACAATATTAATTTTAAACTTGTAGACTAAATACAGTGGACTCTTGATTAAGTGGACATGAATGGGACCAACGATTTTGTCCGTTTAAGGGAGCTGTCCGTTTAACTCAGAGTTGGTGTCTGGCCATTAACCCCCCCCCCCCCCCCCCTCCCCTTAGAATATACGATTCCCACCTATCTTTCACCATAATTTTCTAATAAGTAAATATTTATGCTCGATGTTTTTATAAATGTGTATAGAATAGAGCAAATAAAAAGAAATATATATCTTAAAATGTAATATTTATTCACATTTCTTCATTTGATTCAATGATGATAATAAAATGTAAGAAAAGTTGAAAATATATTTTCTCATGACAAAACATGCAACGTTCTTTTGATTTCATGCAACACCATGAAATAATAATTTTCCATGTAAAACCAAGGTAAGCAAAGTAAAAGAAGTCCGCATCTCTGATTCCTATCACACCAAGGTATATCATTGTACGTTTTTGGTTCTATAAATACAGTGTTTGCAATTTCTGGAATAAAATCCTTTGATATCTACTGCAAAGGTTTAGGGAACGTTCATCATTTAATTTTCACCTATTCATAAGACCTTAAAGTCTTTGATTGATGTTTGTTTTGATTGACAAATTCTTTGTACACGCATTTCCTCTGCTACAGTTCTTAGCTTATGCACAACAGGTACGATCTGTCCACCTTTTTGTTTGGCATACTCCGACATTTTGAGCACCATATTGTAGAATTCTTTGTCTGTGATTACCGACTGTTCGTCCTCTTCATTTTCTTCCTCATCTGATGAGGGCGTGCTATTCATCACAGAACCAATTGACACGTCACTCTCCCCAGAAGCTGGTGAAGCTGCAGGGAGTTCAACGTGGGTCTGGTCCATAGTAGCTAGGTTACGATCAGCCTCAACGTATTCCTCAGCTGTGATACCAGTGTCTAGACGACGGATCAGTGTCTGCAGCTGGGAGAGTGGGATGTCATCTTCATCTTCTGCTGGGGCAGACACAGTTTCACTTGTGAAACCGGCCTTGTGAAAACACTTGATAACAGTGCTTGGTTTCACCTGGTTCCATGATGTAGTCAACCACTGCACTGCATCGTACACATTCACTGATCTTTTGGTGTCAATTTTGTCCATACCACTGTCTAGCCTGGCAATGACGGCGGTCAGTAGCTGCTGGCGATAGTTGACTTTCAGTGCCTGTATAATCCCGAGATCACAAGGCTGAGTGGAGCAGGTGGTGTTTGGAGGTAGAAATTTCACTGTCACGTGCTGCAGCAGAGGTAGATCATGTGGATGACATGGGGCGTTGTCCACAAACAGAAGAATGCTGCGGTTCTGTAGGGCCATTTTCCTGTTAAGCCAACGTAGGTAATCCAAGAAAATTGCACTTGTCATCCATGCACGCCGATTGGCACGCCAAATGCAAGGAAGATCATCAATGTTCAAACCTTTAAAGCAACGTGGGCGGTTTGCTTTTCCTATGATCCACGGAGTTAGCTTTTCTCCTGACATACCCACAGTGAGCAAGACACTCAACCTCTCTTTAGACGACTTTCCACCTTTGCACTGCTGCCCCTTTATAGCTAAGGTTTTATCTGGAAAAGCCCGGAAAAAAAGTCCGGTTTCATCTGCATTAAAGATATCTTTTTCACTGAAACCCTCACATACACCCTCCAGTCGTTGATGCCAATCAGCCACCACATTTTCATTTATGTCTGCACTCTCCCCACACACTTTCATTTGTCCAACATTGTGGGCCTTTTTCCAGTTTGTAAGCCACCCAGAGCTTGCTTTAAACTCATGGAGGCCCTTTTCAGCAGCTAGAGTGAGTGCCTTTTTGCATATTAGTGGTCCAGACACGGGAATATTGTTTGAACGTAATGCACAAAACCACTCATATACTGCACCATTTAGTTCATCATATGGGGATGTCACACGGGTCCTTTTACGATCACCATTGCAGTTTGATTCGTACAGGTCCTGTAGTTCCCTTTTTCTCTTTAAAACGTCTGAGATCTGTGATTTCCCGACCCCAAACTGCTCAGCTAGCTTTCGTACAGGTGACTTGCATTTCTCCTGCGTTTGGATCACTTTGATTTTCTCATGCAGGGTCAAACATTTTCGGGGTGTTGACTGGCGACGTGCAGGAGAAGACGCCATGGTGCAGTTGTGTTGTTTTAAGAGTGTCGGCCCACATACAGATCACAGACGGTGACCTCTCTTTTCTCCACCTGGTCAAGTGAGGGGTGAGGGGTCGGGGATAAGGGTGGCGCACTTGTCGCACAGTGCCAAAAATAGAAAGCGCTCAACACCTTTACCTCCGACTAAAACCCCCACTCACCTGTCAGCAACAACTTACCTAGTAATCAGTGAGTGGTTGTGTAACCACCATGTCACCTTCAGAGTTCCATGATTGCGACACTTGTCTCCACTCACACAGACAATTGGCAATTTGTCATTAGTATGCTGACCTCCTATCTAAACAGTTTAAAATGTACACATACTTGTCATGAAACGTTGGTATGAGTATACCGTAGTTAAATCAAACAAGGTAAATGTGTTCTGTTCTGTGAACAAGAAAAACTGAGAATCAAATACAGTAACGTTTTTTTGGAATAACCAAAGCAAAATTTCGTGATTGTCTCCTTAATCAAGGTAAAAATGCTTATTGGGACCTGGAATTTTGTCCGTTGTCCAGAGAAACGAGATGTCCGTTTAACAAAGGTTATTTTATATTAAATTAAACATGGATGTGGCCGGGACCAAGTATTTTGTCCATTTAAGGGGGATGTCCGCTTAACTGAGCGTCCATTTAACCAAGAGTCCACTGTAGATGTCAAGGTTATGACATTGTTAAGCATATGTATTATATGATTATCCTTGGTTTGTTACAGAGTGAAACATTCTGATAAGTGTGATTATATAAACCTTCTATGTTTTTAGAGTACATATTTCCTGATTAGAAATACAGTTTACCAAATTTATGCACTTTACGATTTGTATCCATGAAAGATTATGGCTGTTTTGAGGATAGCTATAAACATTTGTAGAAATTTCTAAAAGGTTACTTAATTTTATTTGCTTGTCTAGGCGGTGGCTCCTCAGCTGTCACTCTACAGGCAGCTGATGTCAAGGCCATCTCAGTAGCTGAGTGCCAACAGTACTGGAGTAACACTGGTGCAACACACATTTGTGTCTGGGAGGAGGGCTCAAAGGGAGCTTGCAACGTATGTTTCATAGTTTTCATCACTTTCTTAATATTTGCTATGTTTATGCATCAAAATAATAGTGCAGCATATCTTATGGTTAGAAAAACCATATTTCAGTTATGACTATGATAAAATATTTCAGATTGTCATGATTGAGTGCAACATTCAAACATTTATTTCATCCTATTTTCAGGGAGACTCTGGTGGCCCATGTGTTTGTAACGGAAAACTTGCTGGTGTCACCTCCTTTGGACAACGCGGGTGCTACCCCAACACTCCTTCTGCCTACACCAGGATCTCTGCCTTCCGTGACTGGATCCAACAAGTCTCTGGCGTATAAGAATGTGCAATAAACTAAATGACAATACTTTCTAGATATTTCTCTTGGTTCTTTATTTGACGGTCTGGCCATGTCACTTGCCATTGTCCCTTATTTTATATTATTTTTCTTTTTTATTGGTCACAACTTCACCTCTAAAAAGCATGTTGTTCCTCCAGTTGTCTCAAGAAAAGTATGATAATGTGTTACACTGAGGTGATGAAGATGATAACATAATGGTTCAACAAAAGTTACAGAATTAATTACAAGATCAAGTATGTTAGGTTCTAAAGAACCTAAAAGCTCCGTCTTATCCACTTTATTAAATAGCTGAGAGGGAGAGAGAGGGGGGAGGGAGGGGAGGGAGGGAGACAGAGAGAGACAGAGAAAGACAGAGAGACAGAGACAGAGACAGAGACAGAGAGAGAGAGAGATTTATCGGAGTATCAAGGTTATTGACTGGACAGTTACAGAGAACTGGATCGAGGTGATTGATGGATAGCATTGACGATCTGTTTGAGAAACCGAAGAGCTTCGGTTATTCGATTTTGTTGAAAGAACTATATTTTGGATATAGAAAAGCATCGGCATGATGTCGGCATGACGTCCGATGACATCCCGATGACATCCTGATGACATCCCCATGACCCCTTTACCCCTTCACCTTCTTCACCCCCTTACCCCCATACACCATGGATGAAGAGTCTGAGCTCATTTGGTAATATGTAAATTTATTCAATATGGCCGCCCCCAGTGGGTGATGGGGGCATTCCCGACCTACTTTCATTCTATTTCTAGAATATTATTATGACATCTTCTCGTCAATCTCCAGATACAGACTTATTTATGCAAATTTCTACACTCTCAAGCCATTTCCTATGAGGACAGTCTCAGTCTCCAAGCAGATTCTTTACTTCAGAAATAGCATGGTGTCCCCCCCCAATTTTTAACACTGAGTTCTATAGGATTTGGGACAACTTATGACTCCGATATATCGGACTATCAACGTTATCCACTCAACGAAAACGGAGAATGAACATTTTTCGATTCCCATAGAGATCCTATGTTAAAACCTACACTCTCTGAAGGACCATATCCCCCTAGCGAGAGACCGAGGAACCAGCAGATTTTCAATATGGCCGCCCCCAGTGGGGGAAAGGGGTATTCCCGACCTACTTTCGTTCTATTTTTAGAATATCATTATGACATCATCTCGTCAATCTCCAGACACAGACTTATTTATGCTAATTACTACACTCTCAAGGCATTTCCTATGACGACAGTCTCAATCTCCAAGCAGATTCTTTACATCAGAAATAGCACAGTTTCCCCCCCCCCCCCCCAATTTTGAACACTTACTTCTATGGGAGTTGGGCCAAGTTAAGACTCCGATATATCGGACTATCGACGTTATCCACTCATCGAAAACAGAGAATAAGAGGACAAAACCTATATAGTCATGTTCAGAGAATCAACTGCTAGTGGGCGATAAGAAATAAGTCCATCATCAAGTTCCATACCATTAGAGGTGTCTTATACATGCTTTGAACTTGACTTAAGTTGTTGCTTTTTGGATGTCTCATGATAGCATGTCACATAATTTGATGCCTCTGTAATAGGGGCTATTCAACACTTTTGGCAAGCATGTTACTCTACATTTAAATTTAATTTTCCCATCACTTCTTAACACTACCCTTGGTCTGCATCTATCCAGATTTTTTCAGCCGATTGGCTTTGTTTCAGGGTACCAACCGAAACTCCATTTTCAAATTCCCTGTGTTTTCCTTGAGATTTCCCTGTCCCGTGGCAATTTGTCCCTGTGTCATATCCAGCAATTTGTTCAAAATTAAAAGCCTCTTCGTTTTGAAAAAATTTGGACAACCCAACAACAAAGTCAAATCCCCAATATCTTGGGAATCAGTATAACCTGGCCAAATGAAATTCCCTGTTTTCCCTGTGTTTTGGAAAAAATTTCCAAATTCCCTGTCAGGGATTTTTTTGCCATTTTCCCTGTTTGGTTGGTACCCTAATGTTTGTACATAATGGACAATAGATGCTCATTGCATATGACAATCAGCCTCTTGTGACCATTAAGGTCTAGTACATCATTACCTTCTTGTATTAAATTGGCGTTGCTTCCAATCTTCACCAAGCTCTGCCTGTTCAATGCTAGCTACCATTGGCACAGATTGAGTAGGGACCAGAGGCAGAGTGCCAGTTGAATTAAATGCTGGTATCTCAACTCATACATGTCTCTATGAAACAGAATGCAGAACACCAGCATCCAGCGAAATGTCCCCCTATACCCACATTTGGCCACTTCCCACAGCCCCTCCAGTGGTGGCCTAACTGATAGGGTGTCCATCTCCAGTGTGAGGGGTCCTGGGTTCGCCTCCCAGTTGCGGCGCGTAGCGCACTTGTCATACTTTAATAAGAGATGCCACTCTGTGAACATAAAAAATCTGGAAATTTGGAAAACCAATGTTCCGGATTTTAAGCAGGAAGGGTTAAAAGGAACAAAATCTTCAAGAATATACATCCTGACACTAAAAGGGTAACTCTTAGACACCCTTCCTACTGCCAAAAATGAAATTAAAATAAGACCTAAGTAAGACCTATATAATACCTTGATGGGTACCAAAATAAGACATTTTAAAGACATCTCTAAGAAGATTTTTTGACATTTTCAAACAGTTATACTTTCTACCAAAAATGAGCAAACATTTAAATGACAGTAGGGAAATTCATATCTTGTAATAAATTCAGATTGACCAAAAATAAGACCTTTCTAAGATCTCTGGCCCTAAAATAAGACCTTTCTAATAGCCTTATGAATGGTAAAACCAAAATAAGACCTTATAATACCTGCATGGGTACCCTGACTGCTATTTGGAAACTAGGAATATCTAGATGTTGGAAATAATATGAGAGAAACTATCGGGGATAAAGTGAAAATAAACGTTTGTTCCTTGTAATTTTGCACACTGCATTGAATATATTGTAACAGGTGAACTCAGTCCGCTGGTGAATTCGGACCATGGTGAAGTCGGCCCACTGGTGAAGTCGGTCCATTTTAGAAATAAACATTATACTTGATAAACTAGCCATGCCATGTTGCCAAAAAGTATACAATTTACTGCTAAGATTGTTAAAAATCATTACATTGGAAAATTGGAACAAAATATTAGGATTTTACGTAAACAATTTCTTTTGTCCTGTCATTTACCTATTTACCTTACATTACGCCTATTACACTGTTACTATCTTTTTCTGTCCAAGGACCAAACGCTCAAGCCTCAATAACTTCACAAAAACAACTAAGTTTAGACAAAAAATCGAGACAACTTGAATCACCAAGGAACTAAAGCCATATTTAGTAAAAACAGGAAGAGTGGGCCAAGTTAACAAAGGTCCGATTTCACCAACGGACTGACTTCAATAGTATTCGAATATATGACACTCGTCACTAATTTATTTTGTAAAAACTTTGTACTGATATTGCATTACATGCGTAATAGGTCTGATTAAGCATTTACGTCATAGCGGAAAAGATAAAGACACAATACACGTAGAATAATTTTACAAGTTGTCAGTTTATTTTGAGGAAGTCATCCACACTAATCACAGTTGTATAAATAGATGTATATGTCTATATTCATGATTCATTGTTATCTAAATCATGTTCAAGCCGTGGCACACTACACAAGGAAGCCATATCGCCAGAGCCATTTCCATATAAAATAAATACAGGTAAACGTATATGCGAAATCAGAGTTCTTAAATTAAACCGTAAATAGGTAACACTGATTCGATATACGTCGGCGTTTGTAAGACTTCATTTTGACTGTAAATGCTTCCTTCAAAGACAAGACTATAAGACTAACGACACTACGACGATACTTGACTACCATCTGAGGGACTACCTTTAGTGTGTGAACATGCCTCGGCTTTTAATGCGAAGCTTTCCTTGCTGCCATAAAACCTCCGGAGAACAAATACTCCAACATTCAATAATTCGTGCGGACTTGAAACAATGTACATGCCACCGACGATTGTTACATCAACACGTCACGTCCACATTCTGAACCTTTCCATATTAAAACGTGTTTTTCAAAGATATTTGTTGTTATATTTTGTTGGGAAAAGACATTTGATTCATATATTTGTTTTAAAATAGTGAAATAAAGGTATTAATTTAGATATTTTTTTCAGTACGGTTTCAAATTTCTGCCGAAGGTAGAATCGGTACTTTGCATAGTCTTTCAGATGGGACAAATGGAGCCAGGACACACAAGTACAACCAAACCAAATCTGGCTACATGAACTAGTGCCTCTATCAATCGGTCATTATATACAGAAAAGCCGTAGCAATATACACACACAGGGCTGGTAGTTAGTACTGTACAGCTCGCCCATTCCCTTTAATTAGTATGCAGGGAGTCAACACCTCTTATCGTTTAGTATAAGTTAACTTTACATGAAACGAACACCTTGTGATATATTGCACTCTGCATGGTTTTCACCACTCTTTTCCTTCACTTATTCACGAGTTTTAATACACTTCGCACACATTCCCTCCATGTTATCAAACCTCACCCAGCGCTTTAATCTATCGTCCACTCCTGCTTTAGAACATTAATCTTAATAACTCATGATTGGGGAACAATACTGGGCAGCTGTGGAGTATGACTGGAGGAGGCTAGTACGCTATGTAGATGTATGTGTTTATAAGCTAATCTTTCCTGTATCTTAGCACCATGACTCGGGTATCGTCTTTGTAATTCCCACTAGGCTAAACACGTAAAGCGAGTCATAGCTGGGTAAGCGAGGAGGATGGTGAACTACACTATGATCGACGACACGCACCAAAACACCCGGTAATGTAGACATCCACGTTGGATGTTTTCACGTACAGTATGGGATCTACTATCACCAGACAGTGACCACATGGGCTTAAATGCTGGATTACATCGTTAGTTTTGTATATGATAATAATCCATAGGGTTTTAGTCGATTATTATTGTTTTTCCGTAATCTAAGACATACTTACAGACATGTACAAATACGTATATACATACAAACACAAAGACGGGACAATTCAATGTTCCTGCAGAATTGTATGCAATCAAAATAGAAAAATGTTGTTCTAATTTGTGAAAGCTACTGTACTTGTTATATCTCAGGCTGTCTTAGCTGTATGTCTGATAACAGCGCTAGCTCGATGTTTGTATAAAAATAATTAGTCTTAATAAATAATCAAGCTTTACAATATAAGAGGTGGCAAGGCCATTAACGCTGTAAAACTAATCAACTTCAGTGCAAGAAAAAGATAGCTTAAAAAGCCAATCATAACGGTTTTATCCAACTGTGACCAATATTATTCTTTACAAGTTTAATACATTTCGCTTTTTCAAAACTCTTGATTCATTACATTCTCTATGATGATATACGGTAGTCTCTTTCCATTCTCAGCTCCGGGAGGTAACATAAACCTGTCTCTAAACATAATGGCAGTAGATTAACGATAACTTGTCTTAACCCTTTCTTACCAATGGGTACATAAGCCTGACTACAGGTGGGAATGCCGAACTTACAGCACTGAAATTATGTTAACCTGATCCGGAGATATTTCAGTTATTTCAATTGAACCTCCAGTATTATTTTCCTCAGTTTCATCGCAATATGAGTTATAAATTACAACTTGGTGACTGTGAAGTGTATACATGCAGTAAGGCGAGAACCTGAATATCAGTATGACTGACAAAGATTGCAAGTACGACAATGACCATTTGTACATCACTTGATATCAATAATGAAATAAATATATATATATGTTTGTATGCATTATGTCATTCGGTAAACGTTGTACTCTCACGTTCTGCTTCACAATCTTGTAGCAATCCATCAATCAACAAGTGGATATAAAAATCGGAGACAATGATTCTAGTTAACAACAGGGAGACTAGGTGGGCGACAGCGCACGTATTCCACAGTAGAATGAGACAGTTCTCAATCAGGCACCGATTATTTGTCTTTTTTCTATATGTATATATATTTAAATAGAAGGGGTGTTATTTCTCAGCATCGTCGAACACGTGAACCCTTCTTCCGTGAGAATAAATAAGGGAGACGAGGGTGTTGCACTCATAACGTTTTACCCTACTGATTACCACCCCCGCTCCCCAGCCCCTCTAGCTATACAGTCGTAACCAAGCACGCAGACTGGGGTTTGCTCTTGTCCTCGTCCGCCGCCTTCTCCCCCTTGTTTCGACTGTTTAGGTAGGACTGGCGTCGCCGTGCGATCAGCATCTCCGTCTTGGTGAGCGGTTTGGTGGCCGTGGTGGAAGACTTGGGTTTGGAGGGGGCCAGTCCTTGCACGGACACGACCCCTTCGTCCGACTGATAGGTGACCTCGGTGAACTGCTGCTTGGCCAGCTTGCCGATTCTGACTGGGGACATCCTGCTATTGGGCCCGTTCAGCGAGCTGCTCCCGCTTAGGGTGGTGGTTGTGGTGGTGGCGGGTGAGCTGCTCGTCTTGCCCGTCGTTTTGGTCGTCGGCGTGTAGTTGTAGGGCGGCACGATCGCCGCGTTCAGCTCACCTTTGGGACTGCTCACAGTCAGGGTCTTTTCCTCGCTCGTCGGCGATATTGCACTAAGAGGCTGGGGATGCTTCGTGGTGGGTTTGGCACTGGTTGCGGGCCCGCTGTGGTGGTGACCGTTGGTCAGTGCCTTGTCCTGACCCTTGCCGGCCGGTGACGGGATGAGCGAACCGCTCCGCTTCATCCACATCCCACTGGAGCCCGGTTTGGCCAGTTTGGACGTGGGCGCGGGACTGTCCTCGGCACTGTGGGCCACGTCCTCCGAGCTGCTCTTCTTCCAGAGCCCCAGCTTCCTGGAGGAGGACGGGACCAACTCTTTGCCTTGTCGCACCTCGATCTTGTCCGAGTCGGCCGCGTTCCGCCTCCAGATGCTGGGGGATTTCTTCGGTTTGAGGATGGGCTCGGGGGTGGGCGGGTCGAGCACGTCGTCGTCTATGGTGTGGACCACCTCGTCCTCCGGGTCGATGGTGTAGGTGCGCCTCCACTGCCGCTTAGTACCGGCGTTAGGGGCCCCCTCCTGCTGGTCGTCGTCACAGCCGCTCGCCCCGTCCTCCGCGCCGCCGTCAGGGATGGGCAACTTATCGTACGTCGAGCTACGCGTCAGCTCCTTACGCTTCTTCTCCGCCTCCTCCTTCTTCTTATCCGAGTTGGGTTTGACCACAGACAGGAGTGACCGCCGCCCTGGTTTGGGCGACTTCAGCGGGGTTCTGGCTGCTGTTTTCGTCTCGCTCGCCGTCGACTTGACCGACTCGGTTGAGGACCTTGCGGGGGACTTGTCGTCCTTACGCCAGAGCCCGGCGATCTTACTGACGGCTGGCTTCTTGCCGCCTGCCGCCGGCTGCGGTTTCTTAAGGCCGGTGAGGCTAGAAGACGGGGAGGCGGTCTTCTTGGCGGCGGGAGACGGGGTGGTGCTGCCAGCAGACAGCTTGCGGCTCGGCGGGGTGCTGGGCCTGGGGCTGGGGCTGGCGAGTCCCGTCTTCTGACCAAGACTGACCTGGCTCTCCGACTTCTTGATGTCGGTCTTACTGCTGCTGCCCGCCCCCGGCGAGGTTGTCTTTCCCAGGGACGTGTTGCTCGTGGCCTTCTTCATGGGGCTCACAGCTGAGGTCTTCTTACCCGTGGGCCCACTGTTGGACTTGGTCAGCGGCGACTTAGCGCCCAGTTTGTTGACGCTGGTGTTACTCGCCGACTTGTTCACACTGCCTGTGCTGCCCGTCTTCCCCATGCTGCTGTTACTCGACGACTTGCTCACTTTGCCCAGGCTGCCACTGCTCGACGATTTGCTCACACTGCCGCTGCTGCTCTTCCTCACCGCGGTCAGCGCTGCGGGTGAGTTGCTCTTCTGGATGCCGTTCTCCACCGGGCTGTCTGAGTCGCAGTCCAGAGACCGCGACCAGGAGCCCGGCCGGTCCGACATGCTCCCCGAGCTGTTCCGCTTGGGACTACTTGTGCCAGCAGCTCCCCGGGTGAGCTTCTCCTGCGACTCGCTCGAGTACTTGAGCTCGGCTGAGCTGCGGTTGGATCCCTGACTGCATACCGAAGCGCGCTTGTCGCTGTTCTTTCCGTTGATCTCGGGAGCGTTCTGTGATGGCTCATCCTTCGTAAAGGTGCCCTGTTTTACAGGGGGTGGCGGCCTCTCCGGCTCAACTGCCGCTTTGGCTTTGGCAGAGTCTTTTCCCTTACCAGTAAACTTGGGAAGTCCGGTGTTGATTCTACTGGTGATCTTACCGAGGCCTCCTTTAGGAGGAGTGGTGAGTTTGGAGGAGTGTGCAGCTTTAGGGCTAACAGGGGTGACTTTAGATGTGGCTGAAGTCGAGGGGGATGCTGTCCTAGGTGACGAGCTGTTGGCAGTTTTCAGACTACTATCCCGCACGGGCACCTTGGGTGGCGTGGTCTTTGAGGCACCGTCCACCGACTTGGCCGACAGTCTCGACGTGTTCTTAGGCGGCGGTGGAGTGCGGAGTCGGGGTTGTGGTTTCACTGGGGGTTTCGAGGTTGTACTGGCTTGTTTGGACTGTTCTTTAGGCTGTTCTTTGGTTGTTTTGTTCTTCGGTGGAGTACCACCTCCTCCTCGGATACCTTTCCCGGGAGGAGGAGAGGGACTCTTCAGGGGTTTAGGTGTAACACGTGAAAAGAGCGATCTTCTCTTTCCTCGGATACCTTTGGGCTTACCACCGTCAGTTTCCTCCTCGGCTGCAGCAGGCTTACGGAACCTGCTGAGGCCTGGTTTGACGATGCGGGGACCTGGGCTCTTCTGACCCGCGCTGGGAGCGCTAGAATGAAGCGATACAGTGGAGCTTTCACTGGCCTGCTCCGACACTGTCTTCGAGCTGGAAGACAGAGCAATGGATGCTTCTGATGCCGTGTCCGACATGCAGTCGTTACTGACCAGTGAAATGGTCTCATTCTCGATGAACGCGTCGTCGTCGAGCGTACAACTAGACAGCTGTCTAGTCAGCGAAAGTTCCGAAACGATGAGGCTCGCATTCTCTTCTAGCGCTCGCTCCTGCTCGGGAGACATTTCTAACATTTCCTCCAGGTCCGTCGCCTCCACCACCGTCGTGTCCTCGGAGGACGTGACGGGGGTGTCGTTGGTGTTAGTTGTGGTGGTGCTATCGTTAATAAAGCTATCATTGGCACTATCGTTGAACATGTCGGGGGGCTCCGCGTAGTCAGTACAGTCCTCCACATCCCCAAAGCCCTTGACCAGGACGTCGCTGACAAACGGCGGGGGGTGGTCCTTTCCGGGGGTGGAGATGTCCGATATCAGCGACACCTCCATACTTTTGGGGAAGGTCTCGGCCGTAATGTCCATAAAGTCGGGCACCTCTTCTGTGTCCTCCAGGGCGGGACAGGCCATGTGGCTGTCGTCCAGGTTGCCCTCCAGGTAGAAGGAGGCCCGCTCCTTGGTGTGCTGGGCGTAGTTGGGGCGCTCACCTACAGAATGCGCACTGCCCACACTGTCCACGTCCTCGCTCTCACTAGGTTCAGAGCAGTGGTCCTTCTCGTTGATGCCTATCGTCTTCTGCTCCTTGGCCGTCGTCGCCTCCATGTCAAAGTCATCGTCGCTGATTCGCTGTTTGTCCGGGTCGCTCTCCAGAGCAGACGTGGGCATCTCCATGAACACATTCTGTAGGTTTTCGTTCTGCTCACCGAGATGCACGCTGTTCTCGAGAGTCAAGTCCACGGTCGGTTCAGGCGAGTCGTTGTCGAAGTCAGAAGGTGGGGGGATATGCTTTACATCACTAACATCACTAGCATTGTCTTGTTCATCAATCACTTGTCCGTGCACAGCGTCAAAGTTAAAAGGGTCACCAGGGGTGCCGTCAATGACACTCCCGACGCCCTCCGCTGTACTATTATTGCCGAGGACCTGTTCTTGATTGTATACCTCTTTACACTGTTTATCATTTGATTCCTGCGAACTGGGGCGTCTCCAGCCAAAACGAGTCTTTGATCCTTCCGATGCGGATCTCCGGAACACCAATCCAGAGGCATCATTCGGTCCTCGGCTTTCTTCTGTTATGGACTCGTTTTTTGACTGGGACGCCCTCACGTTTTTTGACGGCTCCTCCTCCCCGCTCCGGCCGGCCGCGAGGAGACTGGACTCCTCGGACCGAGAGGTTTTCATCTTGGGTATCCGGGGTGCACTGCCCGACGGGCTGGTGCCTTTCTTCTTGCGGGCCGACGGCTTGCTCTTGGGCATGGCGGCGTTGATACATTCTTCCAGTAGGGCCTTCTCCGAGGCAGTTGGTTCATAGCTGAGGGACTCCACACTGAGAGAACTGAGAGAGCTGTTCCTGGAGAACACGCGCGGCGTGTCCTCCACCTGGAACGATGCACTGTGATCACTGTGGTCGCGCGCTGCTGCCGGCTCGGGCGAGTTCTCGTTGGAACCTGAGCCGGAGTTTCGCTGGGCCAGACCCTCGTGGTCATCACTGTTGAGGGAACTCAGGGAAGAGTTCCTGGAGAAACAGTTCGGGGTTCCCTCAACTGCATACGAGTGGGCCTGATCAGGAGGGTCGTGGTGGTGTTGGTGGTCAGCGGTGTCGCTGCCTTCACCATACTGCAGCGACCGATGAGCCCGGCTTGGCACGCGGCTTTTGTTGACCGGGGCAGCTGCAGGGGTTGAGGACCCCGACAGCTGGCCGATCCGTCGGTTGAGGGCTATTCGGCTCTTGGCCGCCCCACCCTTAGAGGGCGGGGTAACGCTCCCACCCGGAGACACATGGCCACGTGGACCCTGCGCCTTCAACTGCTCCTTATCCCCCTGGAGGTCGGCGTCCTCGTCACAGCTGAGTGAGCTGAGCGAGTCGTTCCGTGAGAAGCTCACGGGCGTGCCCTCAATTCCAAACACGCGTGGGGAATCGAAGGCGGAGGCAGTTGGGAAGCGTGAGGTATCTTGGTAGGCTGGTGGGGGTGGGAGCACCTCCGGCACGTGTGCTGCTTTAGCCTGGGGCTTTGGCATCTCCTTCTGGCTGCTGTCGTTCAGCTCACTCCCATCACATGAGAGGTCGCTGAGTGAGTTGGCCGTGGAGAAGTTCAGCGGTGTTCCTTCGGTAGCATAGCTCCTCACAGTGTCTGATGGTAAGCTCACAGTTCTGTGGTTTGGGGCACTCTGCTGTGAATCAACAGTGGCCTTCTTAGGCTTAAAGGCGGGGATCTGATAGCGCATCCTAATCTTACTATCACTGCCCTCCGCCACACGGTCCATTTTCTTGGCCTTGGGTTTGTTCTTGGGCATGGCGGCTTCTATGGCCTCCGAGAGCAGGTCTTCACACTCCTCAGATAAAGAACTGACGTCTGATTTGTCGTCCAGTTCGCAGGCCGGATTGGCGGGTCTACCAGGAGTGTGATACACCTCGCTCTCCCCGTCACCACGCAGATGTTGCTGGTCCTCGCCCACGCTGAGGTCGCTGAGGGAGCCCCCCAGGGACCCGGCGTTGGAGAAGTTGAGGGGCGTGCCCTCGGTGGCGAACTTCTGCGGCGTGTCCGGCGCCGCGTCGAACAGGTCGTCGTGGTGGTGGGAGAGGTGGCCGTGGTAGCTGGCGTTCATTCGGGGGGAATAGCTGGTGGCTCCACCATACGGGGTCATGGGGGCTACATGGGCGATGTTGGGCACCTTCATGGGGAGGCGTGACTTGCTGGTGGGCGTGGAGGTGACCATCACGGCGGACGGTCCTGCTCCTCCAGTACCACCTGGACCCAGGTTGTTGACCTTGGTGAGCCCCGCCTTCTTCTTGAGGTAACTGTCGGACGTACTCCGCCGCATCTTCTTACGGGAGTTGTTGGGCATGGCCAGGTTGATACAGGCGGCCAGCATGTCCTCCTCGCCCTCCGACACGGACAGGTCGTCGTCGTCCTCCAGGTCCAGGTCGGCGGCGATGGGGCTGGTGGGCTCCTTGGGGGGTACAGCAGTGTTCTCCGGTATGACCTCCGCCTCCTCCTGCGTGTGGTCGGCGTCCTCCTCCTGGGCGTCCTCCTGGCCAAGCGGGACCCTGCGCAGGTTGCAGTCCTTCTCTATGTGCGGCTCGTCGTCGATGGTGAGCCGGCTGAGGCTGGAGGCGCAGGAGAAGCCCGGAGGGGACTCCTCCTCGGCGAACCTCACCGTCAGGTCGTTGTAGATCTGCGACTCGTTACTGTGGGTGGTGGCGTCGGGCGTGGTCTTCTCCGACGACCGCCGGCTGTCCGTACTGCTCGCCTTAGCCGGCAGCTTCTCGATCTGAGTCACGTCCGCCTCGTTCTCCTCGTCCGACTCCTCGGCCCCCGGGTTGGCGCCCAGGAACTTAATGGGCGACTTGCGATGAGTTGGGCTTGGTGGCATGGTATCACTTGGCGAGTCCGGGAGGTCGCTAGGTGATACTACTTCACTAGCCCGACGACTGTACTCGCTCACTACTGAACTATGTACAGAGTGGGCGTCGAAACTACTGAGTGAGCCAAGTGAACTACAGCGTGAAAACATGAGTGGGGTTTCTTGAACTTGGTTATTGTCGTCGAAGGTGACGCTCTTGGCCGGAGTGCCGGCGATGCTATCGTTGCCCTGTGAGCCGGTAGTGGTGTTGGCTGAGGACTGGTAGCTGTCGTTCTGGTTCTCCGGCTGACGCAGGGTGACATCAGCACTAGTGGTAATCTCAAGACTGGTATTCTCATCAATGCTCTCGAGCACAAGATCGTCGCGGTTGCGCGACTCGGTCGTCGAACTGGTATGATCCTGCGCGTCGCTACTATGCAAGCTGCTCAGCGAGCTCACACGTGAGAAGCTCGTGGGCGTGCCTTCGGTACAATACTTGGTCGGCTTCTCGCTGGGACTAGCACTAGCACTGGTATCGTCATCATAGTACTGGTTGGCTTGTTGTTGTTGTTGCTGTTGTTGTTGTTGGGGTGTTGAGACAGATTTGACACCAGGAACATTGTTGTTTTGGATATTGGCAGCCTCACTGTTATGTTTGACGGGGCGGGCCCCAGTCGACTGATGGCTGTGACCGGGGCAAGTGTCACTGAAGGCTTTGCGGGGGGCGGGGCCGGCATTGGGCGGCGGCATACTGCCCCCTGCGTGGTCCTTGTGGTCCTCGGACGTATACTTATTGGCCTTACCACTGAGATCGTTCATTGAGGTGGCTGTGGAGAGGTAGTTCAGGGGAGTACCCTCGGTGTAGAAGGTACGGATAGTGTCATCGTCTATGTGAGGTTCAAGGTGTTCCACGTATTCATTACATCTTTGAGCCTCCATCTTACACTCCACACAGCTCCCCTCCGGCTCCTTATAACGCGTGCTGTAGTTGATGGGTTGGTCGGTGAAATGACCATCATCTGTATGCTCAGCAAAGCGTATACTGTAGTTGGTGGGCTGGTCCATTTCATCATTGTCGAGATCAGTCTCTGCATAACCACTATACTGGGGGATGTTCATATTGTTCATGTTGTTCACCTGTTTGTTGTTGGGCTGCACCGCGGTGGGTGCTGGCTGTGCTTTCACCTGTGGGCTGGGTGCGGTGGACACAACACTGCCCACCTTGGCCACGGGTTTGGCGAAGGTGGACGCTGCGTTCTGATCACCGGAATCACTCCGTGGGGACTCAGAGTATTTCATACTATAGTTTATTGGCTCATCTTCAACTGGGTCTTGCTCATCGTCTTCAAGGTGCAGGTTTTCCATGCGGTGGCTGAGGTTGGCAAAGTGCATGCCCCGGCCACCCTCCTGCTGACTCACATTGTTCAGTGGGTCGCCGTCCTCGCCCTCCTCGGGCGGGCTCTCCCCCATCCCGAAGGACTGACCCTCGCGGGGCATGAAGACCGGGATGGCTCGTCGACCCTGCTGGGGGTCCTTACTCTGTGAGCGTCGTGCGTTCTGCGGAGTGCCCTCAGCAGACTGAGATTCCTGTAGGTTGGGCCCATACTGCTCCTTGGAGAAGGGACCGGGGTCGATGCCCGCATGCACGGCCACCTCATGCATGACCTGCATGATGCGACTGTTGGGGCCGCTGCCGCGCGCCCGGTCGGTTATACTAGAATCACTTCCTGACGTGCGCATCCCCTCACCCACGTGACCACCGTTGTTGTAACGCTGCATCGAGTGGTCACGCCGGCGATCGAGGTTCATGTTCTGTCGTTCCTGGAGGAGCTTCGAGCTCTTCCTCAATACATCTTGCACCCGGTTGCGATCGTATGAAATGTCAGAATGCGTACTTCCTACACTGTCCTGGCTGGCGGAGCGTGACACCGACCTTTGCGGTGAGCGGGGTGAGTTTTCCCCGCTCAGGTTCCGACTGAGGTGGTGACCACGCATCATGGAGCGCCGATGTTCATTATCGGTCACCTGGTAAATTCCACAGTTCTCAGTCGTGTACATAAACTTAGAGCCTTCGTGGCCAGGAATGTGCTTACGTGTCTCTGTGGGACTACCCTGCGGACTCTCTACATTGTCACAGGTCTCGGCCAGGTTCTGGTCAAGCTCGGCCTCCAGGGCGCGCTGCTTCCTCACATGCAGAGAGGGCATGTTGGATTTGGTATGGCGGTCCAGGTCCAGGTTCACCATGGCCGGTTTGGCTGCTAGAAGGTTTTTCAAGGCAGCTGCACTTCCCATTGATATCATTTTATGCTTGGAGTGCACCAGGTTCCGAAGCATGCTGACGGCGCCCATTTCCCAGAGAGCCTTCTGGTCCTCGGGACAGCGCGCCGACAAGTTCCACAGGGTGCCACACGCATTGCTCACTATCGTCAGACTGGGTGAACGCAAATGTTTCAGGAGGATCTGCAAACAGCCATGCTGCCGCAGGATCTTCCTATAGTCCTCTCTCACTGCTATATGACTGGAAATGTTTCTCAAGATGCCGCCTCCATTCTCAATAATGGCAAGTGTCTTGGAGGGGCTTTTGTACGTGAGCGTACTGACTAGAAAGGCCAACGAGCCGTCCACTGCGCAGATATCGGCCTTGTTCTCGCTGCAGTGGGCGGACAGGTTCCACAGCGCGCTGAGAATACTTTTCAGCGTCGACTCCTTCTTGACTTCCATGGAGGCACACATGAGTGCGGTGACCGCACCCACTTCCCGCAGGGTCTTCTTGCTGGCCAGGTCGGCGCGCCAGGACAGGTTGCGCAGCACGCTGGCAGCCACCTGGCGCAGGTCCTCGTTGGGCGAGTGAAGCTGTGCCACCAGGGCACGCATGCACGACTTCATGGAACAGAGCAGCGCCTTGTTGGTGCCGTCGCCGAAGGTCAGGTTGGTGAGGGCCATGCAGGCGTAGCGCCGCATGGTAATGTTGTACTGCTCCGTCGTGTTGCCGTTCACGTCGTGGTCCACTTGGAGCAGCTCGGCGATGGCCTGAAGCCCGCCTGCAAGAGGAGAACACGCAGTTAGTTAGGTATTTCATTTTTTAACTTATTTTGGAAAAGTGTATTCCGTTTGATCTATTATTGAAATTGAACTTAAGAAATCTTATTTATTCATGATGTGTACAAACGCATCATTATTTGCAATATTATAATTTGCAATAAGAATGTTTTCTTCAAGTAACTAGACCCTTGGGATAAAATAGTAGGAACATAGACTAGTTCCTATATGACGCTAACTAATGTGCAGCACAAATGGAGGTTCGCTTGATGGAAGAAAACATGAGTTCCTCACCTAAAGTACAGATGGCGTGTCGGTGTTCTTCGTCGAAGGAGAGCTTCATAAGTGCAGCTATGGCAGGTCCTGGGTGGTGGTCTATGTCTGCTGATCGGTCTGCAACAAACACACACAAACTTAGTCAAACTTTCACTTTTATTGTGGCTCGGTGACAATAACGAGTTTTACCCTGGTTAACGTACATCTAAGAAACAAAGCTTACGTATACTTATTCCAAAAAGGAGCTCAGATTCAGAGAGCTCCTTGTGCAAATTTATGTGCTTACTGACCTGTAACCATAAATTTCAGGATTTGTTTAAGCAGAATACATGCACTGGGCATTCTTAGTCTCCTTACCTACATAATCAGGATACCCAACTTTCACGGGTCTCCCTTACGTTCTGATGGACCCATATGAGTGTCACTTTTACAAGCTTTCTAATATCAAACCTAAATATCTTTGTTTATAACATTGAACTAATGCGAATGCCCCTCCCACTTTGAAAGCATTCGACTTGCTGAACCTTTAAGAATAACTTCAAGACTTTAAGTCTCTCCTTGTCCAAATATTTCCTAGCGTCCTCATCAGTTTTTAAGACTTTTTAAAACGTTGCTAAGCACCCAGTTTCCACATTTTATCCTGGGGTACCTGGACCCAGAGACGCTGCTGCCTGGCATTCCCAAGGTGATGACTAATTGGTGGTGGGAACAGTACGCGTACTGTTAGCTTCCCACACGTGGGGCCGGCCTCATCTATCTCCTCTACCCGCCACCTGGGGGCGCCACCCGGATCCCAGCACACCCCAGGCCCACCTCACTCACCCCACTCATCCCTCACCTGATACATCCCTCAGCCAACTCAGCCCTCACCTGACACATCTCTCACCGACTTCATCCCTTACCTGACCCACCCAGACCGCTACTCCCTCAACGCCACTCTCACAAAACTAACATCTTCCTGGTGGTCTTAAAAACTCCCTTCACCTTCCCAAACCTTCACTAGAGTGGTACTACCTGGTTTCTGTTTTTACAGGTAACCTTGGGTGGTGCGCCATACCTCTGCCTTGACTGATGATTCAGATAAATATCTATTTGATGAATTCGCTGCAGATAATTTTCAAGCATCGTTGCGGTAAACATTCTTATTCTTTACATAAAAATGCTGTCTTTTTTTTGTATAGACTTCTAAGGTCGGTGCAAGGAGCAAGGATTACTCGAATGACTCCAATGTTCTATCTATTCATAAAGATGCCATCTTCATCAGCTCCTTATCTGTACAGAATCAGAGACGGACACGCATGACAAATACCCTTCATCAAATCCCGAACGCTCCCCCCGCCTTCCCTATACACCCAAACCCTCACCTGTTCTAAGATGGGTCTCTTCGTCGTCCTCCAGCTCCTCGGTGAGTTCCCTCAGCTGGTCGCAGTGGGCCCGGATCTGCTCCAGTAGGCGGAGGACGCGCGCCTCCCGTCGGCCTCGCTTGTCGTCGGGGTGGGAGTGGACGATGTTGTGGAGGGCGGCGGCCGCCCGGGCCCGGGCCGCCTTACTGCCCCGCGTGTTGCCCAGTAACCCCGTGTCCTTGTCGCTGCCGTGAAGCAGCTGCACAAGTAGGGGCAGGCATCCTGTAAGCAAAGATTGTTTTAGATGGGTTAATACAATGAGATTATTCTATAATATTATGCAGGTATAAGAAGGCGAGTTATCTTCCTGCCCTATATTTCGACTTTTGGTGAGTAAATATGATTACTGAGCCTGATAAATATCCTTATCTTTTATTAACAGAACCCAATAACATTGAGCCTGATTCTTAGTCTATTACTAACCATTCTATTTTAAACTACATATTTGGTAGTATTAAAGTTGTCTTGAGTAACTAAACAGTGGGACTTCAGTTCAAAGTAATACGAGGAATACTTAATTAAACCTAAAATGAGACGAAAATATATCAATGCATATATTAAAACACCAGTATACATAGGCCTAAGATTTACAGAATAAATCTCACATCAAAGATCCCAACACCTTAAAGACTCTACCAGAGTGTAGTTAAGCTTACATTAACAGATCTAGTTCACATTAAACATTGACATAGGTGACAGGTGTAAGCACAGGCTGGCCAATTACCCCCCACCTGTGGGGCTCACCAAGCATGACGTGTTTACACGCGCTGGGTGCATGTACTCCTACTTACCTGATTGTCTCATGGCAATACAGGAGTCCTGCGAGGAGGACATGGCGAAGAGCGTGCGGCTCATGTCATCTTTGTCGTGTGTGCCGAGCATGGACAGCAGAGAGTAAACCATCTCCACCTGGAACGAGCCGCAGACACACCGTCAGAAAGGGTTAAGCTGAACAACAAATGCCCATGTCCATGCATTGGCAAACATACATGTTTATACCTAAAAAATTATCAGATATTCCATGCAGATAGTCCATGCAATCTGATTTAAATGCTGTACGTTAAGTTGGGGTAATTAGATAATTTGTTAATATTTTTGGAGTTAGATTTCAGGATTTGTTCATCAGCAAGTATTATGCGTTTTTGCATACTAAATTTCTATTCTGCTGCTGCAAAATGATAAATCTATATCCAAGCATGCCGTCAGCGCCTATCATTCTGAGGAGAGGGTCGGTGCATGCTGGCAATATGAAGCAGGGTTGTAAAGTCAGGAATGGAACTAATCTAAATGGTGCATGGTGAGAAAACATGTTGGAAACCCTCAAATTATTCTTCCAAGAAGTCCCCGGCAGTAGTTCAACAAATTGTTTATCATTGATAGAACCCAAAGAAAAATATAGTGTCAAGAGGCTTGCAAGTTAAGACCCATAGTGTTTTTCACCAAGTAACACCAAGATAAATTGTCCGCAAAAAAAAACAACTAATGTTGATTAGAATTTGCGAAAAGGAATGGCCACGAGTCATAAGTGGTTAGACGAAGCAGGCAGAAGCGTATAATATTGTTCTGCTATTTATCAGATAATAATATCGGTTAATGCACTATTCCACTCTGCTGTTTACAATACCGAGGAGAACGATGTGTGCGTTACACATACCCGCTGTGGTATGTCACTAACATCGCTTATATGAGGGAATCCCATGGCCACGGACTGGGTCCGAGATGCGGAAAAAAACAAACCATGGTGGTATTTCAGCGATTTCATCAAAGAGATATGAGACAAATACTTTAAATTTCACCAAAACCCTGCGGTGTCAGCACAAACGACTTATTTTATGCTTTAAAGAATGTTATGTGAGATTAGATGAGAGATTGGATTAAGATATTTAAACCACGAATAAATGCTACAAAACTAACATGACTGCATAATATGAGGAAACAGTTCGGATATTAAAACTAGAGATTAAAACTACTAGTGATAACAAGGGGTAATGAAGGCATTAGGAAAATCGTTCCATGCAAAATATTCTTAAAGTATCTCTAGCACAAAAGCATGGAATAGATGTTTTCGGAGGAGGAGGTTATTCATACACGAAAGCATACTGGTGATTCACAGTAGGAAATGTTTAGTACGATAGAACCGGAGAAGTGACAACAGGTATAATGGAAATGGCCATGCCAAGCTACAACCACTATCATGGTGGGACCTATGCAATCATCATCCGAAACCATCTACACCAATACTTGTACAACATGTACATGTATTGTCTTTATTCTGTCTCGCCTCAAAAAACTGATTATTAATGACCATTTTCGATATTCAATATGTTTAATTGATCAATTTGTTATCAATTAACCGCATTTCATTCCCCAATATGAGTCATATAGCCGCACCCACGACCTGCTCACCCCACCCGTTATGAGCTGCTCACCTTGGTGCCGAGCTGCTTGTTGGAGACCCGGCGGGAGCTGGACGAGGCATTGCTGGAGTTGAAGCTCATGACACTGGCCGTGTCCTGCTGGTTGACCAGTGTCGTCAAGCTCCCCTCGCTCCTCGACCCTGTGAAGAAAAAAGAAAATATAAAATGAATAAAAATTTACTAGTTGTCATAGGAACTAAAATGTGTCGACCTCCTGATATGCGTCATATACAAATAAGTAGGAAAAGAGAGCGGCTCTTTTCTCGGAGAACGTCATATTGAACAATAATTCGCAAAAATAAACCAATTGATATCCACTCCTTTCGATTTGGCATAACTATCAGTAGAAGTCCAATAAATACCTTTGGCCATCTCCGTTGGGGACAGCAAGAGTCGGGAATAACGTCTTTGTAGCAGTACCATTTTGGTATAGTATAGATCAACACTGCTCAGTGTTATCGCTCCATGTTCTACATACCACTGATAAGGACGACAGACACACTGACAGATACCAGGACAGCACGGCCCGACCCGCACACACTGTCTCCGCTACGTCAGTCACCGAATTCGGGGAACTCTCAGAATCCTGGTCTTATTTTAAATTTAGAAGACGGCAGACAGACTAGGATCCTAGTGCAGTGGTGGGTTGGCCGGATGGTCCACTATGTGAGATAGTACACATCCTGCTCCATATGGATGGTAAACACTGTTGACTGACAGGCTGAGCTAAGTGGGTATAGAACACTCCCATGGTTTTGTGATATTAAACATGCCATCCTGCATAGCGTACGTATCATCCCATCGTGTAGCGTTAACACCCAGTCCTGTGCCTGTGTATGTATCAGTGTATAGCGTATCGTATAGCGTTTGTAAGCTCTGCGGTCGCCCCAGCTATGTGTACGACAGCCCCCTGCGGTAGGATCGCCTGTGCCGCAGCCCCTACCACTGAACTACTCACACTCTCCGGGGGATGACTCACCCAGCCTTCCCCATACCGACCAGGACCATCCATCCTGCTCCTGGCTGGTAGGCGTCGTGACCCGTGGCATCACTCACTGAGTCACTCAGACCGAGTCAGTCCCACCACAGACTCACACCCGCTCAGGGTAATGAGAACCGAGCAGCTCCTGACTGATTTTGTGCCTATGTATTACAAAAAGGCTCCTGTTCTGGGGATCTTACCGCACAACTTGAGGTGCATCAAGACTGAGCCTGTGGGAGCCGGGAGGATGCCAGAGGAGCTGGCTAAGGCGTCAGTTATCTCTGCGTTTTTGTACTTGTTGATTTAAGAAACGCCAGCTAACATCGGCTAGCCTACTGCCTGGTACGGTCTAGTTAATCATCGCAGAACGCGTCTCATAATACCACTAAATGGAATTGTAAGACGTGTTCTAAGCTAAGATGCGCCACCTGATATATCTTAAAGATAATTATTCAAACAGAAGGGCTGAACTGAAGAGATACATAGCCTTAGGCAATATAATGTATTTCTTTAAATGCAATCATAGAACTGAATAAAAGATTAAAGTGAAATCATCACTAACTATATTACAATTAATAAAAGAAGCAATTCTCGTAGAAATTATATTTCGAGGATAAATGCTTCTATTGCTATTAGAGTGAGAATATTTAATCCGTCCACTACGCCACCAAAATCGTCATACATGATTGAGAAATGGCAAATATACCGTATTAAATCGTCCCAAAAGACGCGAGATTTCGCATGATGCTCCCATATAGACTAATATAAAGCTATACTCATGTGGAATGTTATCAATTATTTTTCTAAATATGAACAGTTAGATATGCCATATTATTCATGATTTCAATCTCATAAAACAGAAACTATTTCATATCTTGATTATTTAGCTTTAAATTTACAATAATGAGATTTATCCAAGAGATGTATCAAAGCATCTGGCGTCTTTTCCCTGGCGATGCCTCAATACATCTGGTATACTGAAAGGGCTAAGAGATAGAAAAGAAACAACATAATTATTACTTCTTTAGAAGTGGATAAATATTGATCCTGGTGCCTATTCCTCTATTTTGAATTCAAACATTACAGTTTTAATATAATAAACATTGACTCTCATAAACACCAGCTATGATTAATATTGGATAATCCCCCTGTGGACAACCCGTATTAATGGTAATCCGAGGTGATCAATCCCTCCGGGAGGTGAGTCACGACCCCGGGACACGGGCAGGGCGCGTCTTATTGATCTCTGGTCGTCTTGGATCCCCACCACCCCGGGACACCCTGTCAGCTCCTGTCAACTGACATCCATACCTTCAGGGCGGCCAACTTTCCCCATAGGGTTCAGGGCGGTCGGTCCTTAACATGTCAAACCTCCCCCCCCCCTCCCACGCTACCCCTTCCAGATCCTTCTCTGTGTGACCTGTGATAAATGACCAGGTCAAAGGTCAAAGTGACCAGGACAAACTCCCACGGTGACCACTAGAACACAGGTCACTGACCTGTTTGCTGTGGGTCTCAAACATTACATCGGTAGTTTATAAGTTGTTTAACACCGGTATTACTTATACATTATAACGGAACACTACATAAGTGGGTTTTTATAAGTGAACCGAAACAGGGCAGACAGACTCTCAGCCCCTCCCGGCGTACTCCGAGACGTTGAGGCCACACAAAACATCTGCCCCTACGTCAGGAACACCTGCCACCTACTTCACCTACCTAACACATACACCTCCCTGTCTCCGAGTTACCTGTGCCAATACAACCCAACGAACATAACTCTTAGCACTTGCTATCTCAATAAAGCGTTGAACGTTTCTGTTGTCTTCTTTTCTTGTTTTCGAAGACAATAATTGCGCCTGATAACACTTTTATAGTAACTACTCAACATTATTTCAGTCAAATATAATTCAATGATTTTCCATAAAAAAAAAAGTGTCACAAACAAAACAATATATATACAATAATAAATCGGGTTGTGTTTAAAGTTATGAATAGATATATGTCAGGAATGATTTTCAAATAGTAAGAATTTTAGAATTAGTACACATGTATTCATGGGTGTCCATGCTCATACAATATGGTGATTTGAACGCCGATTAAATTTGCTCACTTCACAAAATATTCCTTCTCAAACCATTCAATATTAAATTTGTGTAATATTCTTGTAATAAGCAACAGAAACTTCCCATCCACCCAAGATGAAAGCGGTATTCTACATCCCTCTGTTTAAAACTTGCCTTGGTACTCGAGGTTGGAGGGGACCCCGGGCTCCCAGCCCGGAGGGGACACTTCCCGCCATGACGGGGTGCCCTCCAGGCCCAGGTCCTCCAGGTCCACCAGACCCTCGTTACGGATCATGGCTCCTCCTGGGCGGGTCACAGCCCCTCCTGCAGGTGAGGCTGCACCAGGCCGGGCGGCAGAGGGATGTGGGGGATGTCCCCGTGATGGGTCTCCATCCTGGTGGCTTATCTTCTCCTTATCTCAGGTCTATTTCCGTCTTATCAGAATGAGGGTTTGTTGGACCTGCACGTGTCAGCTGGGGGTCCAGGTCACTTCAAAGACCCTCTGTAGGGTACTGAAGGGCCGCTCCGTCCTTTGAACCTTCCGCCGGACGCAGTGTTTCCGACAAAAAATACCACATTCATATATATATATGTCCTGTATGTATCAGTTGGGCACTGACGCCGGAACTTCTATGTTATCCTAACCTCCCCGCTTTGATTTCCAACGGATACTTAAGTTCAGATTTAACTACTGATTCTCACGACGTCTGCGAGTAATGATGGGTTGACACACTGCCAGTTAATTCCAAATATGCTGCATCCTAGACAGACATCAACATGAATAGCGCATACACAGTACAGCTTTCAAACTGTAACGGCAACACGAGTGACAAATTAGAACTGGTCTAGGTCAGCATCCCACGGGCATCTGTCCAATACAACGTCAAGCTTATGCAACACCTCCCGAAGATTATGACCGTTGGATAATCCTTCCTTAGTTAGCTTTGCCTCAGAATTACCCTGATAAGGTTCAAAACTGAGATAGTATTTCCCTCAATAGAGCACGAAGTAGTGATTGGGTGTGTGACAGTGTTTTTGGCGGTTGACAAGGCTGACTGGGTGCTGCAGCTCCGGTGGTTAACTAACGTAAATACCACTCAGCCTCTGAGTACGGACACCAACCAGCCTACAGCAGGCAGAGGTGGGGTGAGCCCTGCCGATATTTTCGGTGGTGAAGGTCGAGGATGTGGGTCACTTTTTGGGGTGGTCATAAATCCGTGCAAGTAGTAGGCTGCTCCTGTGTTGCTTGCTGGAGGCACCTCCAGTAGGTTGCTTGTGTACTAGTAGTAGTGGAGGTGACTGGTTCATGGCCGAGTGGCCGGGAGGTAAACAGTCACAGGTGACAGCGCCGCCCGTACTGCCCGCAGCTGGCCGCCACTGACAAAGGCCCCGTTCAAACTCAACTGTCTGCGCCAACTGTCAAAGCCCGGCTTACGGCTGGCTCTGCCCGGCTTTACCCCCGAGAGCGGCCCGGGTGCCTGGCTTCCCCGAAACGCTGCCTGGTGGGGCTCAAGTTGTGTAAAACTTCAGGGTCTTGTGACTGGGTGCAGTGGTGGCGGAGAAGGTGAGGCAGCTGAGGTGGTGATGCCGAGTCCGGGTAAAACATGTGCAGCATACCAGTCGGCGGCTGCTAGGTTAGCTGCTGCGGCTGCTGCTGCTAGTAGTAGGGCCGGGCTGAGTCAGGCGGGGTCTAAATCTAGCCCCCCACGGGTCAGGGCCTACCCGTCAGCGGGGGGAGGTGAGGGGGGGAGCCGGCCGACACGAGCCCTCCCGGTTACCTTTGTGTCGGGGATGGAGCGCCCTGCTAACTACAAAGACCCGCAGACGAGATGCGCCCAAAAACCACACTTACCCCCTCCCGCACCTCCACCCCTGACCCCGCCACCTAACCCCTCCTCCCCTTGTGGTTTTTGAACCCCTTAATTGCCCCCTCGCCAGCATGTTTATAATTACGACCCCGCGCGCTTAAAAGGGCCTTCTCTTTGGTCCTGCCGCCGCCGATATAATAGGGGCATTTGTTGGCGGTGTGCGAGAATTTAGATTCTCTGCATCTACCAATAAGGGACATTACAGAAACTGAGCGATGAGGTAAAGGGAAAATGAGAGAAGATTTGTCCCTTTACCGCGCCCAAGGCGCCGGCGATGAAACTTCAAAGGGAGCCTGCTTTGATGTACCGTTGTCAAGGTAACCGAGGGGGAAGGGTTGGGGCCGGCCACTAAACAGACCCTTGTGGGGTGAGAAAGGGGCAGTGTTAAAAACTGAATGGGGTTAATAAACTGACCCATTAGCGCCCGCATTAGCATTCTGCGCACATGCTTCGATCTTTAGATAATCAATTAAATATTGTATTTCATTTCTGATATTATATCTTGTAATAATCTCAACAATCTGAATCGTAGGTGTTTTCCATATGCCTATAGCTATCAAGACAAACAAGCGCTTGCATAAGTCTTCATCTGAATGTATACAAGGGACTTGTTGTTGTACAGTTCGTATTGTTTTTCATCTTCAATTTTTTCCAAGTTGGCCAGACTTCTCTAACTTTTTGCAGGCCTGATTTCTACTGCGCACTCCCTGCCCCGCCCTGCTAACGGTAAAGTATCTTTTTAGTGCGACGCCTGGGCCATAGCCCGACATGAGCAGCTTCTTTTTGATGTTAAACTACAGAACCCAAAGTTTGTTTGGCTGAATTCTGCTAATATCAAACACGACATATCTTTGTGCGGCAACTGTTGACACAACATTTGGCAAAGGCGAAGCTTTTCTCTCTTGAATCCTGATACCCCGGATATCATCTCTGTGGGTGGGCCAATAATACATGTTTCCAGTACGTTTGTTTACATTATATACATGTGGTTAGTATTTCATTCAGTGCTATACTAACTTGTAGATTATCATCATCAAATAACAGTGTCTGTGAGATATGAATAACAGGTCTGCCGAGAAAGAATCCAATCACAACCACGCCCCAAAACTGCATTTTAGGTCAGCAGTTTTTCTGTGGTCAGCCCATTTAGTTTTTTCCCACTTTTATTTTATTAGCCGTCTACCCTGCACGCACGACTAGGAGTCGCTCGTTTCCATGGAAACCAGACGCGTCCTGGTGAGGGAAAAAAGAGAATGTGGCTGTGTAGGGAGCCCCCATCATGGCAAACAAACACAGGTAGGGTGCACAAATAGCCAATGGGAGGGGCTCTATCAGCTGTCTCTGGTATGTAAGACCGTCTGTGATTGGCTCTCAGTTTCCTTGAGGATATAAGTGTTTACGTCGAAGGTAACAGATAGTGGAGGATGGCACTTAACATTCCCCGTCCCATCTGTAGGCTGGGACCATAGCACTGGGTGCTTACATCACACCCTGCCTGTCTCTCTGAACGTACAACAGACAACCACAGCTGGGGTCCTGGTAACGTGAGACCCTCCTTCAAACCCAGATGGGCTTCTCTCGGGAAAATAGCCAAGTCACACCATCCTACGCCAAGATATGTTGTTTTTAGAGTGCCAGAAACCATAATGGAGAGGTCCAGACGGTCTGTTTTTTAAGTACTAGAAATACTGAGATAATTCAGATTCCACGCGCTGCACTTCCATCACCCTCAATCGTAGTTTAAACCTTACTTCATGATCATGAATATGTCAGTCACCATTCAATGGAACATGAATGAAATAACTTGTTTTTCCCCTGCACTTGCATGTTCAAATTGAAATTTCAGTATAATACATCATATTCTCCAATGACACTATGAATTCCTCTAATTCAGCCCACAGCTGGCTGACACATCTCCTTACATCATATGACACAATATCACACATATCTGCAATCATGAATCGTAATAAACACTTTCTCATCTAACTCACCTGAATGTCTACGATGCCATTATTTGCATTTTGCACGAGCATTACGCACAAACAGTGTAGATCAAAGACATCCATATGGCAGGGATAGGGGGAGGGGAAGTACCTGACATTCTTTCAAATTCTTTTCTTCTAAAAAATTTGGATATTGCAAGTTTGACCAAAAACAACTCCCACAATAACACTCCATTTATTTTCCCAATTACAATGCTACGTGACAGACCCACCTTGCTTGTCGATGGGCCAGGAGCCGTGGTAGAGCGAGGCCAGGTTGTGGTTGCTGACGTTGCCGGCATCCTGCTGCAGAGCCTGTTGCTGCTGCTGGAGGGCCTGCTGCTCGGCGTACTCGCCGGGGGTCTGCGTGCCGATCGTCACCACCTTGGACCCGTTCTGCACCACGAGGCGCGGGTCGAAGGTGCCCTGCTCCACCCCGAGCACATCGCCCGTCTTGGTGAGGAACGCCTGAAACGAGCAAATGGAGACAATGGAGTGAGCAGCTCAGTAAATGGTGGGCGCGAGCAGTTTATGTGTGAGCAGCTCTCCCAGCGTTGTTATCGATTTAACGGGACCTCCTTAATGTGTATACTCCCGTCTTGGTTTATATTACACATAGAAACAGTATGTTCTGATATCAAACAAAATACACGTACTTACTATACAGACTACCCCTCCTAAGGCCACCAGTACCAGCAAGTTAAAAAAGCCCACGTCGCTCTGCAGTACACAAAAATATGACTGCACAGCAGTGAAGGTGGATTGGTTTATTGCGGCGCTTTAGGAGAGGTGTTCTATTTTGGGCAATTTCTAACAGCTTTCATGACTGACATTTAGTCGACGCCTATAACCGAGAGGATGTTAATTAACACACGGAAAGGATTAGGATCCCAGGTATTCTGATTCTCTTGATATTATTGTGCCATGAAGATTACCTTAAATATTGTTGGTTTTCAATATGCACCAATTCAAGATAAACACATATTATTGTAATCGACCGTTTGTTTAGTTTCCTTTTAGATTTAGGAAGTATAAGTACAAACACGTCATACCGTTCTCCTCATGACAGTTTGCACTCACAAATAAGGAGAAACACATGGTATGACAATTCCGGTACAAAACACAGCTATACAATGCTCTGACATTCAGGTTTTACAAACAGGATATCAGAGAAAAAAAATCAAAATCAACACTTCAACTATAGTCAATTAACCATTAGCACTTATGACCATAGTTTCCTTATGTGAGTTTCAACTACACATTATATCATTATATTTGCACACTTTATTCTTATAATTCGATAAACTTGTATTGTTCATTATTTTTTGCATTTTCACATGATATTCCAAGTAAACCATCGTCCTGCTTCCTACAAGAAGCACTCTGCTACACACATAGGGATTAAATCAAACAGCCAACGTAAGCAGCCACACACGAGAGTATCATATGGTGCATTACGCTGACCATGTATTGTTTAACTTTACGCCGACCATGTTCAACTTTGATTGTTTCAGTATTCTGACAGTGCAACAGCCAAAGCAGAATCAACAAGGCCAAGCATTGTGGGATAAAGCCACACTGAAGGGAATGCAGTCATACGGAAGAATGTTCTTCTTTTTGGTAACAATCTCAAAGAAATGTAATGAATACGAAGCAATACCAGGAAAGCCGAGGTTATATTTATGCTTCTAATGCAACAATAAATATAAAGCAAACCTCCAGCCAAATCAAATACCCCCTCCCCCTCCTAACACTCATTCCCCCTAGAAATAAGGATACAGCCAAAACTGACCATGCACAAAATGTAGTCGAAAATAATGATAGGGTTGTTTTTTTTCTGCCTGTGTGACTGTAATAACCATTGTTATAATGCACTGCACAATTTGACAATTTTTTTAAGGAAAAGAAAAGTCTCAAAAAGCATAGAAATTGAATGAATCCATTTTGCGAAATCAGGCTTGAGATAATTGCTAAAGCCTTGAGATAATTGAGAAGGAAATGAGCTTTTTGGCCAGAAAGGGGTGCGGCTTGAAGCTTACATCTCCCGTGACCACGGTATTGGTGGCGGCGTCTATGACGACCGCGCCCCCTCCGTCCACCTCCCGCTCCTGGTGGTCACACGTGCCCGAGTCACGCTGGTTGCTAGGGAACTGCAAGCACCACATCACAACATGTTACCATGGTAACCGCTGTCCTCCCCCACACCTTGGACGGACACTGTGACATTGGCACTTAGAGAAGAGTGCAGAGTTGTTGCGAATACTAACTTTTCTTCGTTGTAAAGTTTTTATTGTACTTACTTCAAGATTCTAGATTACAAAAAGACTTCAATGAATTATCATATTTTCTGCTATATTTTTAAGTGTCTGTCTTTTCGTTTTTTCTGCCCTATATATCGAATGATAGATTAACAGTTGATCTTGTCTTTAACAAATGATCCACTTATTCACAAATATATCTTCCATTCGACAAGTCAAGAGGAAGGGTCATACAATTTCAAAGGACACTGCCCTCTCCAGCTTGCCATATATCTATTATAATCGTTGAGAGTACGAGACGAAAGTTTTCACTGGGATATCAAATGTCACGAATAATGGCGATAAACAGAACTCTTGAATCGCAATCTGATTAACAAGAAAACCTGTGATAAATACCAAAAGGAAACGGCGGCTGACAAGATCGATTATCGATAGGGTGAGGGAGGTAGCGGCACTTACAGATATAGGCAGGTAAGTTTAAGGATGCTCAGGTGGGGATCAAACATACATTCCCTCTTTGATCTGTCTTGATTGATAACTAAACTCTTAAATTGATCCGTGTGAACTGATAACCTAACCCTTTCGACAGCCGGCCTGTCACATCATTGGTCTATATCAGCCGATTGAAAAAAAACCCAGTTCCTTATATGGTTACATTTAATTTTCAATTTACTAGCCTATTTTAGAAATTCCGCATTTCACGTGCATTTAGATAGTTTTAAATTGGAGAATAATTCAGTCTGTGTTTTGTATGTGCAACTTTAATTTTGTTATTTCTAGTTTTGTTTTGACAGCTCAGTGAAGGTTCCCACATGATCCACCCTCTCTAACTCTACGACTCAATGGGTAACAAACAACCATACCAATCTGTATCTTAATGAACACGGGCACATAACAGTAAGCAGTCCTGAGAAAAACTCGGTCCCCCTGACCCAGAAAACATGCTGGAAATGCTTCTTCTAGGAATATGCCTTGAGGCTAGAATACCAAGGTGAACCGCGGGGCGGGGAAGATGGGTATGCGTTTGAAGTAAGCTCGTTTTTCAAACTTAGTAAAAAGAGGGGACTGAGCACTGGGAAAGTTCAGTATGTGTACGTTATGTCTCTCCCTTTGGGGTTAAGTCTAGTCTCATCTACTCAAGCTCGGAGGGTGCTGCCATCTGTGGTTAAACGCGGCAACTACAGCGCTTATCGTAGGCGCGGTAAGCAGGTAAGGGCATTTTGGATTAATAAAATGGTAAGATTGAACAATGTTTACTGCCATGTGTATGATTCTAACAATTCATTATACGTGTATCATTATGAAATTTGATAAAACATTGCAAATGGTATCATTGTTAGCCAAAGTTCATTGAAGATGGTTCACAGAGACGCATTAAGGATAGATTCTACAAAGTGGCCTAAGTCATCGTCAAAAAAACAGTATCCTGTACCGATCTCGTCATGACCTTCTTCAGCATATATGATATGGTCATAATGTTGAAATGGTGAAGAAAATAATTGCTTTACTTAACTTTTTTTCAAATAGAAAGTAACCAGTTACAGGCCGTGCAAGGAAAACGAGGAACACCCCTGTAAGTCCGCCTCCGGTTTATATATACCCAGGAGCATAAAACACTTCTCCTACACTGTATCAGAGAGGTACAACAGAGAGGATACCAGCAGATGAAGTACCCTTTTCCACTCTGTGCCCAGAAACGTAAGGTACCATTAACCGGTCGGCCGACTCTCAGACCTATACGATCTCAATGATCAGAGACGGTAAGCATATTTAGGGCGTTCAAGTCCTAAGATCAAAGCCCAGGCTACCTCCATCCAGGAAACTCCCAAGACTCCAATTCAATCCCAGAAATTTAGACTTGCACAGGCTTTACAGACTGTACTTCTAATCGTTTTAAGTGGAGTTTATCTTTATTTTCTGTGTACTCGATGGCAAGAATAACTCAAAATTCATTAAAGAAAACAAAAAAATCTGGGTGAAATCGTTAGAAAAGTACTATTGGAGAATGCCCCTGATCCTTGAGGCGTAGACGACTCAGGCAGAACCCCAGGGACGTGTCTCTACGAATTTCATGATAAACCTGTCACGGCACGGAGAGGGGGTTTGGAGCAGGGAGCGACATCTGTCGCAGAGGGAACGCATCACAGGGCTGAGTGCGCACAGCAGACAGCCCTCCTCCCGCCTCCCGAACGACGCCTCAGAGAGACACATCTTACATCTTGGTTGAAACAGTTTGGTGAAACATGGAAAAACTACCTATAGCTATATAGGTCGACCTCACAACTCTCACTTTTTCACGGCTGGACTTTTCCTAAAGGATACACTGTTGAAATATCCAAAACTAATTCATATCCTGCCACAATATTCCAAGATCAACGTCCTAGAACCAATGAGAACGCATGTATTTGTACGTCATATAAAAATTGACGTTTCCACGGCTAAGCATATTGAGTGCGTAGGTCGCTCTTTAGAATTGAAATACAGTATGTAATAGAAGAAAATTGATTTAAAGGGTAAAGACAAAATTCGGATCTGGGTCAAACAGAACTAATTAAGCTTAATAGATGTACAATATATCACCCACTTATATTGCCAAACATATTAATCATTAAAGTTAATAGCACATTATGTTCACAGCCTACATACAGGTCAGAAAAAAAAAGATGGTCTGCAGTAAAACTGGAGTAAGCTAACATAGCGTGCATGCACTTAGCACTAAGCTAAAGGGGAACACGTCCGCATGGTAGGTGCCGACCCTTATCGTTTTGTTCCACATTACATGTATATGACAAACATAATTAGGACCTACTGGGTCCAACTAACGGCATCCAAAAGTGCTGAGGTTTTTTTTCTGGATAGAAAGCTGACCCATGCACATATACCAATGTCTATCTCACGTCTTCAAGCGGTTACAGACTCTTACCTTTCTCTTTTTGAACCCACCAAACCTGACGTTATACACCCAAAGACCGTAGACCCGAGCATCCATAGTCACTGTTTCGGGTCAACCAGTTCAAAAGTCGTAGGGTGACCCGGTCTATTATTATGCCACACGTACAATCCTAATAAGTATGAACCACCAGGGCACGTGAGTAACTCCAACACATAGCCTAACTTAGTAAGCCCGGGCTGCGTACAAAGCTTTGATGCTGGGCATGTACTCCACGTGAACGCCCGGCTCTTTAACCATGGAGTCAGAAGCCGTACATCCTGGTGCTCCTCCTGTGGCCCAGCCTCCACCCTGGAGGAGGAGGAGGCAGCTGGGCTGACACAGATCTGGATCCGACCTGACCCCGGCGCCGTCATTAGGCCATCCCGCCGAGTGGGGGCCGCCGCCGTGTCAACGGGCCGCCCCTCAAAAGGCCAAAAACACCCGGCGTTTAACGGGGAATTTACGCAGGATGATCAATTCAGGAAGAACTCTATGGTTTCATTATCAAAAAAAGAGGAAGAACAAATATTCATGCTATCGTATCCTATGTTAAACTGCACGTCCCACTGTAGTTGTGCTATGACTGACGATTTGGTGCACTTGGGTCATAGTATTTTCCACAGATATTAATAAAATCCAAAACTGTATCTTTTCTACTCTATTATCATAATTATAATACCGCTGTAGACGTCTTTAGCTCGGAAAAATTCCATCAGGCAATACTAAATAAAAGAGAAGAATAAAACTAGACCGTCACTAAATAGGGTGGTTGCTGGAACATAGTCTGGTGGGATGTGAATTAGTTTCAAAGTGTTGGGGGCCTAATGAGGCGACATGATTGCCTCTAATTACTGGCGGTGAATACGGTTCGTCTCGGCCTGCACTCAGAGTCTCCCCACTGGTGGCGTGTAACGGCTGAGAGCTGTGTCAGAGTTCTAACAACTGACCCGACCGAGCACCAAGACAGTCTCTGGTATGTTGTTGACTCGAGTTTTAAGCGACTCATCTATGTGAACAACACATTAATGAGCTCCTCTCATTAGACTCAACGGCTGGCAATGGCCACATTCCAGGTTGAGATATTTATACTTTGATTTACTTTCATCATTTCTGCTTTAAATAGCATACTTGGAAGTGTGAGCTAGTATCTTGGAAGTGTTTATAGAATATCTAGTAATATGTACATATAAAAGTTGCGTTTCAATGATGTCTGATAGACCTGTGACTAATAGGCCTATAGCCCGTCCAGGTTTGAACGCATATCCCCGGTAATAGAAAAACTCACACGTAGGATACGTAGATATCAGACGCCTTTCTCTTAATATGATAAAGTTAACCTCCTCCTTAATAACTGACTTGCACAGTACATACTAAGTTAAAAACACTAACCTAAACCACCTACAGGGTCTTCAGCAACATCAGGTTTTATTACCTGTTTATTGCAACTCTCAAAACCTCCTGCTCTATCCACTAACGTGTTTTTGTGGCGTTGATCTCCGTGTATCATGCTAAGGCTACTGTAAGCCGTCATCTCCCATGCACGCGATCACACCACTAGTACTTTCACCACCCCTCTGTAAGCTCAGGACACACTCCGACGTTGAAAAAAAGAGCCACATACCGCAATGGTAGTTGAGTACATACAGATCAGGTATTTGAAGGGTCAAATTATTACTAACAAGAGTTGAGATTTAACCGAAATGTTTGGCATGACGTAGCTGAACTCTTGACACACAAAATGAAATATTCCCAAGGTATCTCTAATCTTAAAGAGTTTCTTCCGGACAATGTATCTTTGTAAACCTACACTGGACACTCAAATTTCATATCAGTACATATATTATTACCTTACAGTGCTTTCATGCAGCCTCCAGGTGACGAGACGCGTGGGACTCCGAAACCAGCTTAATCCTCCAGTAAGCACCACCAGGAGTCTGTATAGTAACAGTTGTGCGGCAGTAGTAACAATGTATAACGTACCGACTGACCTGATACCTGCTTCAGGTATGATGACTCGGTCTGACTGAGGTGACTGTTATCTGTGTCCTCGACCACTGGTCACACACACAGTGATACTGCACAGCCGGATATAGACTGGGCTTATCTATACACCACGGGGAAAGCTTGGGTCTAGTGAGACGAAGATACAGGCCTGATGTAATGTCTAGGATTTACGATGACAACTATAAATTGAGATCTGTACTGCAGAGGAACACTTTGTTTTGTTAAAATTATTTCATTGACTAAATAAATCATATTTCATCTTCTAATGTTTCTTACTGTATTATCTCATCCTCCTATCTGAGTTAACTGGTTAAGATAGATACTGCCAATAAATGTTATTATGTTATCTTAAGAAGCGAACGCAATACTTAGCTTCATGTATCAAATTAAAGTCTTATAAGAATAAAGTTCATACAAATGTGCTTATATCAATAATCATTGATTCTGTCACTCATTGGGGGATTCTTGATTCGTTTTCATATGATTTCATTTTTCACCAGCACTCCTTTTCTAAACGGTTTTTTTTTTAACAGAGCACACCCTCGTCTCGTCCTACATATATACTCTTTTTCTAAACGGTCTTGGTAATACGGCTCTATAATGAGGGTGGCTTAAAGGTGAACCTAAGGAAACGCAGTATGGGAAATCCAAATAACGTGGATCTTTAATCTGACGACCCAGATAAGCTCCAATAATCCGGTGGGACTTTGTGTAAACCACGTGTCCATATATCTGACATACATGAGAGAAAACTAGGTGTCGATCCAGATTTGTGTGACTATTTTATGACATATACGTGTGAAAAGATAGTGCATACCTCAAGGCTTACTATAGTCCAGAATCACGGACAAGTCGGCAGGGGGATACATGTAATCCTATGGGCAATCAGCAGATTTGCTCACTTTTAGATCCTACTTACTAAAATGTGTGCGACTGTTTGTGTGAGAATGTCTGTACACTCATGATTCAAACTTTTTCTTCCAAAAATCCTCCCCGAAACATGTTTGATTATAATAAAAACTTCCGTCCTTTTATGTACAACAAACACAGGATCATAGTTCAGATGTATTAACTCATCTTTCTTACAACAGATGCTACTGGATAGAGTCGATTGGAATATCCATAATGTGACATGATTATATCTATGACCTTTGTATATGGTCTGGACAAAGATCGTGAAAGGCGTAGAGGTTTAAGCCTAATCTATTTTTGGTCTGGATGCATGCCCGTGTTTACATCAGACCACATCACCCTCTCCTTCCTCTACCCCAAGTCGAACATGTACTAAAGTGCAGCTTACTCCACCATACACAACACGTACTTAGCACTGGGGTTCTCGGGACCAACGGCCACAAATTACAGTCGTTAAGTACTGTACCTTCTCAAACAAGAGCAAAGTCTGAATGTAAGTAATTGGAGTTCTAATGATGTCGAAACCAAGTTTAAAGTCAGATCAGCCATTTCTGATAAACTCCTAATATAGTTCCATGAAGCAAGTCTATCTGAGATTCCTTAATTTTGAAATGGACGTTCTATAATATTACATCTATATAATTATGTTCCACCTTTATCATGACGTACCACCTACCTGTCTAATGATGAATGCTTGATGGTTCTATAAGTATCCGTTCATGGATGATTATCTATTTCCTGCCATGATCCACCTTCAAATGAAGACCAATTACACCTGTTCTCTTCTCGTATCATGCTGATTCACTTGGCTTAATGGTCACTCACTATAATCGACCGAATAATTCCAGTGTAATTCACATGGTTACGCACTTTGAAATTGACGCCTAATAGGGTATTTTCGTTCTACACACACGCAAATAATGCACTAATCGTTGTTCGTCCCGGGGTGTATGTAAGACCACCTTGACGCGCCTCCCCCTCGGAGCACGTCCCGTAACGTTATGCCCGGCCCACCACTAAGACCGAGGAGGAGGAGGAGGAGGCAGGGGCCTCTGTTGGCCGCCTCCAGGATTTCCAGTGACTGAGCACGTGGCGGCTGAGAGGCCCGTTCTGCCAGACCTTTAGCTGCAGACCTACCTACCATGGCTGAGTTCACCCTGGCCTCTGCTAGGGGCTGTGGCCAGCCTCCAGGCGGCAGGTCTACCCCGCCTCCTCCCTGATGTTATATATCATGCCAGAACTAGTAGGGGGAAATGCATTAAGGATCCTGAAATGATATATTTGTATTTTCTCACTTGTACTTTGATAGGTCAGAAACGTCGATGTATTGAGAATCGTGGCAAGCCTTTTCTTTCACTTTTACCTCGCCTACATTTTAATTAAAGAGGGTTTTAGTTCGAAGGGTATACTCCAAGTGTGCATTGAGTACATCGATAAAAGCCAACACCTTTCTCTTCTGAAAGTTATCATAGAAGGAGAAGGTTTTATCAAGTGCCAAACTGAACAGAACGGGTATTTCAAAAATCCACGTGTTTACCGGTTTCTGAAGATGTCTTCCTGCCAAATCACTATGATAAATTCCAATAAAACTAATAAAGATATCAAAAGCACGAACCAGAAACTGCAATACACATACAAAGCATCCACTTGTGCAAGATTTTCTCTTTTTGGGGGCACCATGACACATCTCCTGACTATTGTCGGATGTAAACCACAAAAAGACACGGACCATCCATAATTCACTTCGCTCATCTGTATATATACAGATGGGTGGCTTGGTTTATTGCCTTTTTATATCACTGCTGCAAGTTGTTAACAACCTTTTTCTTTTACGTGATTACACATGAAAGAGGCGCGCGCCAGATAATTAAAGATAATCCGGTCATAGAAGTACATAGACGTAAGTCAGGGTTGAATAAAACATAAGAAACAGCATTTTGTTTTTAATTATTGATTCGAAGTTACAAGTACGATCTGAAATATGTTTTTTTCAGCAATATTATTGTAAACTATTATTGAAGTTGTTGAAGTGAAAATGTGAAATCAGACAAATATATGAAAACTTACACCCCTGTAATTTATTGACTAATAGCAAAAAAAAAAAAAAGACATTGTTTCATCAAGAAGGGCAGCCAAGTGTTATCTTCCCATTTCAAAATGTCTGACTTTCTTGTCTGAATCGTAAAAAAAAAAAACACTCCTAGATGGATTGTCGTTTGCGATTTAATCAAAAGACGAAGGAGGGAAACCTGATATCCATTTCAACGATTCGGAGTCTCGGCTTACATCTAAATGATTCCTGGTGGTTTTCTCCTGATACCTCTCACTGCATCTTGAGATGATGTATGGATCTGGGAGAGGAGAGGGGGAGTAACGTATATAATTTGGTGGTGGGCTCATGGTACAATGGCAGTTAACCTTTCCCGCAGGGAGCAGGGGATTCACCCAAAACTGTCTCTGACAGTAGCATGGCAGTCTGTCCATATCATATAACTCACATTGGAGTATATTCATTGGGGAATAGTCAGCAGCATTTCTGCTCAAAACACAGTCATCACACAGGTAAATACTCTGTGCTTTTATTTTTTTATTTTTAGGTAAGCATTGCTTTACTGTACTTTTTGTTTATTAGAAAAGCGCTTCTTATCTTTAATATAATTATCCTTTCGTTCCGTTTTCTTCTAATCTTTGGTTTGTGAGATACAAAGAGAACTTATGTTGTAACCTTACTCAGGTGGGTTTCCGAACAGCCCCAGCAGCTCGCTGTCACCAGACACTCATTGCTACACAAGTCACACTTGGTCACGACAAGTCCTGCCCTCAGTGAATACGCTTACGGCCCGCTGGGGGACGATCCTATACAAACAGTGGGCCAGCGTCTTTGATAGCCCCCTGACGTCTCCCGCCACCCAGGCTCACATTAGCACTCTATATCACTTTTACCCGCCGTAAACACGTCAAGGGGTCGGATCGGATATCTCACCCCGCCCTATCGACACCTCCCACCTTTCTACTCTGTTTAATTTATATTCCATTCCCATTTTTCACTCCACATACGTTTTTATGGCGCAGGTATTACGTTTTTTCGGCTCTGACCTGACAGGTCTTTGATCTTGGCCCGATTCATTTCATGGCTAGTTGCCACATCTCTCTAGTTTTGACTGCAGATTTATTTCAGTTAAAGCTTCAGTCATTCTGGTTTGAAGGTCATTTGAGATTCATAGACCAGTGAGATTATACATTCTCCCACACTTTTCCAATGTTGTTTCAATCTAGATACTAACTGCATTTACTGGACAGTCGTAAACTGCGTTTTTAGCTAAATGAAAGTCATATGCTAAGTGCCCATTGTAAGGCTATAATTTTCCAAGTAATTTGATAACTGCTGACCCTATCTATTAAGACAGGTCCAGTCTTTATCACTGATTAAGTTTTTTGTTCTCACTTCACTTGTTACAAATCTTTACTTTTTAATGGAACATGTATATGCACTTAGCAATACATGTGTATACACTTAGCAATAAAGTCCAACGGTAATATATCTAGACTTTAATTCAAACCTAATTGTTAAAAGAGAGCAGAAACATTGGTAAATTTACCAACAAGACCAGGGACTAGACGGTTAAAAAATCATAGGCTTGGTGTGGTCTGGGGTGCCTCCAGTTAGGGTTGTGATCAGACAGGCTCAGCTCCCAAATAAATGGTGAACATGTTGTGCTCGGTATTGGCTCACATATTAACGGAGAAAACCCCCAGGCCTTAGCTCACTACCTTCATCACCCAGCCTACAGTCGCCGTGTGGTCTACCCCTAATGAGCACTACAGGACATGGCCGGCCGAGCAGGACGCCAGCAACTCGTGAGCAACTCACGAGCACGTGCTGTACGTGCAGAGAGCTCGCCCTAGTTTGCATGGACTTGTATTTTACGTATTTTAGTGGTGTAATATAGCACATCCTGTGTACAATGTCTTTACTTCATATTGAAAACGATCGTGAAGTAAACAAATTGTAGGGTGACCAAGCGCAATGGCACGCTGGGATAAATAAGCATAGCGCATTAATATACAGTCGCCATATAGATATACCATTGAATATTTCATTTTGCGCCTATGAACTTGATGTGACGCTTATACCCTAAGGCCATTAATGTAAAAAAAAAATGATGTAAAGCATGCGGATGATGCTTTGTATCAAAACTAACCAAGTATGATCTCATGACATGTAAAAATGAGAACAGCGGCGGTCGGCCATCTCCCACCCCAGGGTGCCATCCATCAGGTGTGACATGTCAGACAGGCCGCTGACCACTGGTCAGGGGACACGCGCCGGTCACACGATGACCCATTCTTACACTGACCCCGGCCGGTCACCCCATTGTTACCTGTCTTTTATGTGGGTAGTTTTTAACCTTTAAGGCCCAGCTGTGATCTCTGGCCAGGGAGACAGGTATTGTAAGCGGTTGGCTTGGGGACAGGGGAAAGACCAAGAGACAAGACGACCACAGCATACATCTACTTCAACATGGATGAGTCATGTATGTATCTGAATACTGTTTCTTCCTGCGTTGTTTTTTCCCAGTCTAATCCCAGTCGTTACACCGATTAGTGCATGTGAAAATAAAGCCGGAGGTGTGGAGTATTTTACATCGGTTTTTATATCGAATACATTTAGTTCGAAAAATAACAATAAAAAACAACAAATGCTAAATGTAATGATATTGAATAATATTGGGTTGGACATGATCCATAATTAACAAAGAAATATGGTGCATATCTATCAGTCTAGATAACAGTCCTTACCTTACTGGAGGGCGAGAGCCAACAGCGCTCAGGGGTTCGGGGGTGACGCCCAAGGCGGGCGGGCCCACCGCTGGGAGGGGGATCCTCCAGGCGGCGGCACTAGAGCGACGGGGAACCCCACACCCTGCGCCTCGGGCCATATACATCTGTGACTGTGTCCAATTTCAAAATACAGAGGAGAGCAAACTTTGGACACATGTGTACGTGGCGTACCTGTGTGAGTGAGCCCCTGCCCTCGGCTGGGGTGGGGGAGAAACCCAACGGCTGATATCGGCCCTTCTCAAAGAGATAGTTACAGTATGGGAATTGTAGGGGAAACTACTTCTGATCCTCATCATCTTATAGTATGATGTGAGCCGGGATTTGAGTGGTAAACTTTAGTGGCTTGGTCGCCGATGCTTTGTTCTATACGAGGAAATTCTCAACATTTATGTTCAGACGCCTCACATTTATTACGACAAAGGCAGTTTAATAAACGACCCGAATGACTAGACCCAGGTTCAATGTAATACATTTTTGTGGCTTACATTCTAATGGTACCATCATAGCTCAAGTGAATTCTTGTGGTAAAGATAAATGGAGTTCACGGACATTGACTATTTCATACTCGCCTGATTTACCACCAATAGTTGCTTTTCAGATACTTCTGCTGTTTTAGTTGTATACATTTTTTGTAAAATAAAATGTCCTTTAAATGTTTGATACCCGTATAAATAGCACAAATAATATCATGAATAACTTCTCTTTTATCTCTTTCATGTAAATGAACTTGTGTTTATTTCGCTCTATTGTTTTTTCGGAGATGCGAATCTTAGGTTAAAACGTACGTATAACACGCCTGATATACGTTTCTTTATAATAGAAAGGGTAATTTGATTTAATGTATGACTCAGAGAAGGCGGACAACGCATCAACCACAACTATAATCAGTCTCCCCTACTCCGATACGTCACCCCCTCACTGACGGATCAGTCATTAATCTGATAGGATAGACTTTCCCTCTAAAGCCAAACCAAACAAACCCATCGGTAAGATTGCGGCGATCATCGGCACACCAGTAAATCACCCCGTGACACCCATAGTCCCACCTGTCTACAATCACCAACAGTAAGAGGCCCTGCTAACCTAGACCATCAGATAAGGGCTTTTATCGGCATTTTACTTTCCAAACATATCCCCGATACAGCTCTGGATCATGCCCTGATATAATTCAAAGTTCTGGATCCCTCCTTTGAGACGATTCAAGGTATTGGATCTCTCCTCTGATAACATTCAATTCTGAATGCCCGGCCGGATGTCGATGTTCTAGGATACTTTTACTACGGATCCAACTCTCCGAATAAAAATCAATTATAAATAGGTCCCTTTTTTTGAATAATTACCTCAAATAATGTGGCATTGACACCATCAACAAAAACAGGTCTTGGTGATCTCCCCGTGAGAGGCATGTTCTGGTTTGGGTAATACCGAGAACCTATTGTATGCACTGGGAGTCTGGCCATCTATCTTATGCCTGACGGGTGTATGCAACAAAAGGCACGGGGCGACCAGTGGGCCTGGCAGGCGGCCGTCTAACTGGGATGGATCGGCGGGCCTGAATGGCAGCATGGCCTTTTACAGAACACCGAGTATCACCATTTGTCCAGGTTTGTTGTATAATATATACAGGGTGCTGGCACATGCTTTCGGATTCCTATATGTAAACCACTACTGGTTCAAATGTCTTGAGTATTCTTGAAATGTCCCTCGATAGATGATTAGAACGATGGCTAAAAATGATAGAGATAAGAACTTTCCCGTCAATGTCGGTCAATAAAAGCCCCCTACTTTCTTTTGCTGCACCAGACATTTTAAATTTCAATCAGAGTACTATCTGTTCCTTTAAGTGTCTGAACGATTTCATATTTATTTATGGTTAAAGTTCAAAACAACTTAAGATTCATTATTTTTAATAGGACAAGTTCTAGATATAGAGCATTACATTATCAAGGAGGTTTAATTGCGATCAAGACATTGTAATGACAACTACAACTACCACATTTGAATATACCATGTCATACAGGTTAACATCCTGCTGTCGCCGACTGAAGCCACTCCCCACTCTGCCCTCAGGTATACTCGTCCTATCAGTACCTACCTCGGGGCCCTATGATAAACGCCTGTCGTTACCTCGGCCGGAGACACTAAGTAATAAGACGCCCGACCAGCCAATCGGTAAACGCCTCTTCTAATCAGTACTTCAGCCCCGGTACAGAATGGACGCATCCATTATCTTACTCTAAGGGCACTCTCCGTCTTGTTGAGAAGTCGTCCGAGACACATAAAAAGACCATGCAAGAGTGACTAAGTGAGGAATGAAAACGAATTGCCTCAGAAAACAAAGCTTTCTGAGGAGATTCAATCTTACTATATTTGGAGTGAGATAGGGGTATACATCTCTATCAATCTAACTTAATGACGACAGGCGCGATAAAACAAAGAAGTTCTTACTTACTAGGACTCACAAATTTATTTAGACTGTCCTTGCACTATAATTCCCTTAAATTATGTTGTACAATACACATAAGGATATATGGTTTATGGCTTTGTTCAATAAGGCCCTTTCCATACGTGCTATATCTTCCCAGATCACGTCACATCTGTCCAACTCGGTTTTCCTCCCTAGACCCCTTCACCCACCTGACACAGCCCCCCCCCCCCCCTCCCCACGGGCTCCTCCGGGGGGGGGGGGGATCACCCTGTCCCCGTTTATCGCCCACCATTAGCATCAGGCCGCCCCAATCCCCATCAACCCCTCAGACCTACTCACTGAGCAGCTCACAGAGACAGGTCAATGGGATCTGCTCCATCCCCCGCACAAACCAGCCACAGTCACTGAAAACCAACTCCGTCCAACCCCAACGGCCAGAACTGGGTGGAGCCTGATTCAAAGTGATCGCTCCATTCTGTCGCCGGGTTAAAAAGGCCCGACGACCAGTTATCGGGGTGGACTCGCTGGTCCGGTTTGTCGCCGTGCTACGGGAACATTTGCATGTCTATGGTGATGGATGGCTCCTGCCGGAATAGCACAGAGGGCTGGCACTGGGCCCCCGAAAAAAGGTGAAGGCAGTAGATAAACACGGCAGGAGGCGCATTATCACCGCCTGCAAAGGGCGAAAGTACAATCTAAATCATGTCCTTTTTGAGGATAAATCCTCGAGGAAGCCTTTGGAGACTAGGGGTTCCGGAGTTTAAAGGGTAATTAAATCCGTCGGTTGGCACAAAAAGAAAGGGCCGCGGCCTCTAATAATCAAATGATGATTGATTGGTGCTCACCGTTGGCATCAGCTTTTGGTGTTTTCCACGCGGGAGGGCATATCCTTTATGTTGCCTTGACGTCGAGTTCTATTACTAATAAAGCCTCTCCTGATAGATGGGATTGTACACTTATCATTTTCTGCTTTATAGGGTTTGATTCGACAGGCCACCCCTTCAATTATGTACGATGGATAGTTTACATTTAGATACATCACCAACAGCTTTCGAACAACTGGGGTGTTAATCTAAGCAATGGAGATTGAGATTCTGAAGCTCACTCTTACTCCGTGTTAATCCAATTCACATGTCCTATTTTTGGTAATTAATATCTAAAATTTAATACATATGATGCTTCAATTATTTTCTCTTACCGTGAACTATAGATGAGGTACGCAGTAGTACATTCCAATTCTAATGTCCGATGTCTCATAAATACATCCACAGGTATCCTGTCTTACATCTAGTCACTTCCCAATTCCGTGCCACAATCCTCTGGCTCATAATACGGATTTCTTGATGTAAATACTAATTTTAAACTCATAAATACAGCTGGTGACATATGTAACGTTCACCCAGGCACAGCCACACTGCTGAAACAGCTCCGTGCTGTACGATATGAGAACCGGTGCAGGAGTCATACCATAAATCCAGTGGCCGTAATTAACCTCCTCCAGCTGGCCGAGCAGCCTCCAGCACTTTCATACATCGACACTCACGCACACCCATCATAGGGCGGGCGTTAGTTACTCCTCCAGTGACGGGGCGAATCGGGCCGTATCCCCGTCCTCCAGACCAGGCTCCCGGCGGCCTCCTTGCCTCCCGCTGCCGGGGACGACAGTGACGACGCCTCCAGTGGGAACGGACTTTACGACTGGGATGTTTCAGTAGTGTTAGATACAGTAGCGGTGTCTGAGGCGGCTGGGGTAGTAGTAGTAGTAGTAGTAGTAGTAGTAGTGGTCGGGTTACCTCAGCCCTCTTCTCGCGGGCTCCTCTGGCCGTCTCCCCGGCCCGAGGCGGAGGTATCACAGGGAGCCGACCGTCACCGATACCCACTGCCACCAGCCCTAAGGACGGGCAGGTCGGGGTGGGAGCGAGCAAACAGGATCCTGGCCCTGAGTGGTGTGTGTGTCTGTGTGTGACTACGGAGGGCACACGCCGTCCGCTCCACCCCCCCCCCCCCACTCCACCCCCCGGGCCCCCATCCCTCCAACCAGGTACTAGTACTAGTTGTAGTAGTACTGGAGGGACACCACTCACCTGGTGATATACTACACCTGGATGCCTAGAGTACTAAGTATATAGAGACTCACATAGTCTATGGGTCAACTCAGGTGTGACCTTATCAGTTCAAACTGCTGTTTCATTATCTATATTTAGATATTGACTTGTCTTGAATTAGCTATTTTTCTCAGAGCTACAAAGATAAAGTGTGGGCTGTGGCATAATTCCATGGCAGTCTATTCCATTTCTTTTATAAGTATTTATAATCCAGTCAAAACTACATCATTCATTCAGATTTTATCTGTATTCTTCCTAATAAAAATCCCTAATTAGCGCTTTCTCTCATCATCAAGCACTCTAACTTCTTCTTGAGGCGTCATCATTACAAACAAATGCACCTATTTTATCAGGTTTCAAAGTAAGCTTCCATTGCATGGCAAGACGATTTCTCCTTCACAGAGATAGTTTGTGTTTCATCCACCAGATGGCAGCTGAAGAAACCGACGTTTAGCATGTCATCTCTTTCAAACAACTCAAATCTTACTGGTTGTTGCAAAAAGTTACATCGACACGTATACATGTATTACAAACAGGGCTTGTGAAGAAAAACTATCACATTTCTAGATCCCATAGATGTATTTTTAACGTATGGTCGTTTATCTTTATGACTCCCGTCAAATATATGATGGTCAGATACTAGTTTTGTGTACGTTATGAACAGCTGTGACAACCTCAGTTCCTACCTCTACAACAAAAATACAGTGCACCGGGCTGCCTTATGATACCTTAACTGCCGGGTACTTTATTGGTAGAGAGAAATATAAGTAATTGCTTATTATGTAGTTGTATATATATCTGTACATTTGCGACAGGTAAATCTAGATTATAAACGTATCGGATTAATCATTAAACTTCGAAGATTAATACGTGACACCAGATGGCGCATAAACATAATGGAACACCTGTAACCTCAAAGAAGGATGCTATGAATGGACCACCAAATTATGGGAGAGGATCTTAATCATCAACGCCTGTGTTTTTAACCTAGTCCTCATTCGCCATTTAAAGGGAAAATAAAGAAGAGTGAAGTGATAGACGATCAAAGGTAGATGGTAGAACCTAAACTTCTCTGAACCAGTAGACTTCATGAGGTCAAGATCCCAAGAAACATATAATCTGGTGCAAGGGTACGAACAACTCATAACAAATCAAAACATTCCGGGACGTACCTGGTCGTGGTGCCGCTGCTGCATCCTCAGCATCTCGGCCTCGATGAGTCTTATCCTCTGGAGGCGGGCCTCGTGTCGCTGGGCGATCTGCTCGGACGTGCCCAGGTTACCCGACATGAGGTCACTCAGCCGGCTCACCTCGTACTCCAGCTGGCGCCGGGTCATGTCCGCCTGTAGGTTGTACTGGAGGAACAAGAAAGGAGAACAATCATTAGTTACTTTGTATAATTATTAGTGACGGTGGTAAGATTTTGTCAGAGACGATGTCAAAACTTAAATCTACACGTAGTTTCATATAGTTCCATTCCTCAAAGGGAAGAATGGTAAGATGGTGCCAACTGCCCTTTTGGATTTTATTTTTCTTGATGCAATTTAATATCAAGGGGTTCCGAGGTCCGTTTCGGAATCAAAAGCACTAAAAAATAGAGGGCAAAACACAGTTGTTCGGGAAAGTTTAGTAAAGGGTGAACGTATGCAATACATACGTTAACTTACACCATGGTTTAATATGAAAAATTTGATAGACTCAAAACGTAGAGCTGTAGGCCTATATTAGCGCACAGTATCAAGAACAACATATATATTTTTGTGAAACGCGCTATTGCCATCTATGGCCAACACACTAAAGAATTATTTCCAAATTGTCATACCACAAACTTGAACCTTCCTCTGAATATTTCTTTTTCAGTAAGGTTTTCTCAAAGGGCATTAAAAGGTCACCTTAAAATACACTTATCGACCAGCTCTTCATCCCAATGCCATATAAGTTCCCTCCCTCCCCACCAGACGACGCCCCCGTCGGCCGGTCCCCCGAGCCCCATCTATCACCAGCTCCTGACCTACATTCACGAGTCGCTCCCAAATCGCTCCGTGATGAGATTTCTATGCAACACCGGCTCTATTACATGGATCTCTCCAAATTTATGGGAGACAATATCGGGCGTGACAGAGATAGAACGCTCGGACATGGAAGGGCTCCAAGAGACATGTGACGTCACGGATATAGCGTTTAATCCACAAGGGAGAGGGTAGGGTGGTGGAGAGGGGTTGGTGTCTTTGCAGTGATATTTCCAATTAAAATACTTTATGGGAAGAAATAAAAAAACAAGTAGGTATGTTGAAAAAACATTGATCCTTTTAAATGATTATATAAATGAAAAATGGCACCCTCCACATCCCGGTCCACACCCCTCGACTGTATGGGGGTCCTTATATTTTCTTCATATGATAAGACTGAGGAGGTGGGACACTTTAACCCACTGTATCATATGTACAGCCTCCCCTACCACACGCTGATCACTCCAGCCCATAATTACTCGGCGACGATAAATCTTGTTGACATAAATCAATCAGCCCCCTTCACACGCCCGCCACTCCGGCCACGTCCTGCTCAGGGAACGTGTTCACACCGCGCTACGCCTTCTTCGCCGAATGATTCCGTCATAAATCGTTTTTAATGCCACATTTATAATCGGTAACGCCTCTAGACGGAGCACTTTAAAGAGATTGTAGCTTCCTAGGCAGTTGATTGATTCGGTGGTTCCATGTTAAGTTTGTAAACAAATAACGGAAAAATTGTAACACTAAAAACGTGTCCTTAAATAACTTGACTGTTTTAATGGCAGGTTTCCTAAAACATGCGATTATTGTCAAAATATTGATAAAGGTGAACCGTTCTTTAAAATGCTGAGTGGTGCAGGAGGTCGCTCCTTTTGTTTTTACTTGCTTTATTAACATTTTCGGTGATAATTGGATACCAAGCGAAGTTCCTCATTTTGGCAACTCCCACTGACATTTCTTCCCCTTGCTGCTCTCGTTTCGTCTTTCATGAGGTAAGTTTTATCCCTACCAGTAAAGATCTATTGTTGAACCTATCTATTAAGTTTTATTTGTATCTATTTTTTTCCCCAAGTTCCACACTCTCTATTAAGTTTTATGTTTTACTGTTGGGAAAAACACATGATATCGAAAAACTACGAATAAGTCCTTAGGAAACCTGGAAATGAGAGATCTATCAACTGAAGTGTCAGGTTCAATTTCAAGCCCCTGTGCTGTATGAACGCTATATATACACAACTATAAACACAAAAACAATTCCCTAAGCCTACCACCCGTCTGCCTGTCTAAAGCTGTAGCTTAGCCCGATCCTTTATTGATAGTCTACACACTACAATGGCTGGCGGTAGGTAGGAGTTTGATAGGGTTGCCGTGCCAACCTGCCATCAGACAGGGCCCGTCCATTAGAGCCGGGCTCCCAGTCCCATCAGGGCCGACTCGACGGGTTTACCTCAACAACACAGGACCACAGGTCAGCAATGCTCTCCAGCAGGTTAGCCTTGACCACGGCCTGCCTTGATCGAATACTCCCAAGACTTTCCCCCCTAAGATTTTTCTTTCACTTTTTCATTCGCTATTTTTCCAGGAAAAATTTCCGTTTTATTTTTAGCTTTACGCAAATTTTGCAAAAGAAGTATTTCCCAGAAGTTCTCAGGAAAAATATCTTTCTGGCCGATGCCAAATTAATTGATTAATTTTTTTAACTGCGAAATATTTAGCAGTTTTTTGTTTTTTCAAAGAAATTAGTTAAACTTTTCGTCAGTTATTCAAATTTTATACCTTTTCCGTACAGCCGCTCAAGCATTGTACACTGTATCCATGCAGTACATTAATATATAGTTAATGCAATTTATCACTAGTATAAATGCTTCATGACATTTGACATAGAATTTCGTTTAAAAACCCATGCCAAAGAAAATATTCTGGAACATGAGTACAAGTCTAACACGTGCTGTCTACCAACAAGACTTTGCTGAGACTTAGAGTGGGAATGGGAGCTACATGATCGGGTGTAATGTAGAACCGCCTTATGTCTATAGGTGTTGGGCATGCGAGGTGGGCGTGGCACTGAGTGCAGGCTCCCATTGGGCCTTGCTGGTCCCACAGAGTGCACTGTATCCTAATCAGTACAGTCACTTTGTGTTCAAGTCGGAGATCACCAGGGTCAGCATATACAGTGATGGTACTTACACAAGGAGAGTGCTGTACTCCGGCAAAAAAGGGTAAGGTAATGGAGAAAAAATGTAAGGAAATGTTCAACGGGAAAAACTGATGGAAAAGCTGGCGCCATTCTTTTAAGTATGCGCATACAGTGGAAACCATACTGACATTATGTCTGGGATGTTTATAGGTTTATATACACGCTATATTGGCATAGTTATACGAAGTGACTGCTGCATCATTTGGGATATATTTGGGATAAGTAATAAATATGTATGGTTATACGACCGATTAGGGGCAGTCTAGCCATATGTTTTATATTAATACACATCTTCCTTTAAAGTATCTCACACCTGGCAATATTTTATCTGACAGAACCATGCATGCTCATCCTCGAAAAGAAAACATGACTCTATCACATCCAGACATAAGTCGGTCAATACACTATATTTTGGGCAATCTTGTTGATGCCGAAGTCCCCCCACTCACCCTCTCCGACCCAAATCGGCCATATCTTCCAATTGTTGCCGACTAAAGCCGTGGTTCACCAGGCCCCTCTATGCGTGGACATTGGAAAGAGGAGCCTGGTGGTGGTCTGGTTCCATTATACCTAGCCTTTTTGTTCATTACCCCAGCCTACCTACTCAGGCACCAAACGGTTCGAGGCCCTTTTAGGTGGTGTCCACCACTACAATGGTTCAACCTATGATCAATCACATCATGTGAATGGTTGTAGGTCTGTCTCATCGAAATACACCTTTCAACGAAAATTGTGGAGGTTGGTTTTTTTTTTTTTTTTTTTTTTTTTTGCGAAAGTCTATTTTCATGTCAATGTGCAGAGACGAAATTTAGCTGAAGACATCAAACTATAGTCAGAATTTACATTTCGGATCCCAATAGTCAAACAAATCGTGTAGACTCTTTCATTTCCTTGCACAAACGTAAATCAGTATCCATCTCACGATTCTGTCATTCTTTTATATTGACATAATACACACACAGATTGGACAAAGTCACAGAATCAACCGCAGACTGGTCAAGGGGGTCACAGGAAACCAGTGTTGGACGTCACAGCCCCTGTCGCCTCCCTTTGTCCCCTACCCGAACCTTACCACTTATTTATTTCATTTTGTATGAACTGAAGCTGGCCACGTTGGGCATCAGATATACCACAACTATGTCCCTGCCTAACCACAGAATCCTGTAGCCGTGGTGCATCCAATAGACTCCCCGTCTGGGTCTATATACAGACAAAGAGAAACACACCGTCCCCCTGTAGCGACAGCATAACAAAATATATTCTGTCGGATGAGCCAGGAAAATCATAAAAACATCAGTGTGCCTAGGAATGTAATATTTGTGTCTGTATGTTTTTATAGGTTGCTATTGGGGGAGGGAGGATGTTTTTTTCGGCCAGATATATTTGTACCGACCCTGAGAAAGCAGTAACTCAATATGTATGCAGGGGGAATTTCTTTCATGAACATGTATATTTATTCCCTATTTCTTGTCATCTTAAAAACTTTTTGTAGCAGAACATTCCCACACACTCATCCCAACTTTCTCGCATTAAAGACTATCATCAAAGCCGCGGTATATTATTGGAAAGTTTTATCCTATACTAAACTAAGCTACCGGCAGTATTATATTCTATAGGGGAATCACCCCCAAGGGACTGGGTGGGGGTCAGGCCTTCATTATGGCGCCAGTGCTGACAATAGATTAGCATACACATAATCCGCCGCCGAACACAAACAATCCCCTCCTGTACCCCCCGCCGAGCCGGCGATAGTCCATATGCTAACGAAGGTGAGTCGAGTCATGGCTCGCTGGTGAACATCCATCAAACTCATATTATCATCCCAGCGGTATAAGGCGGGGTCTGCCAGTATAGCATGTGTACACGACGGGCTGTGCTACTGGTCAAACTGGGCCCATATTAGATGGAATAACATCCACGGCACCTCTTGTCTGCTATGGGCAAGGTCCTGGCCAACATGCCCCAACCAGTTTATTGTATAATAGGAATATGAAAGGTTGAGACTATGGAGCTTTCTATGTTCTATTGTAAGCATATTACTTTCGAAACACGTTAGATTTGTTCTAAGTGATGCTCCAGGGCCAATTTCTACATCATAAAATGTACTGTGTGCCATTATGTAAACGTTCTATATTGCTATAGTGTATTTCAAATACAACTCTCCCCCAGGCAATACAAATACATCAGCTTTCACCCTAATGTTCTGTGCAGTAAGTGCGGGTAACATTTCCAAAGGTCAACCGTTGTACGCTATTGGGACTGACGGCACACACCGCCAATGTGTATCTCCATTCACTCTTCATCTCACACGAATCAACACAGAGGGGAGAAAGCGAATCAACACAGAGGGGAGAAAGCTGCCATGGGAAAAAGGAGAAATGAAATACGGCAAGGCTGCGTCGTCGACAAGGACAACTTCTGATGTTTCCATGGTGATGTGCGCGGCGTGCCGTGCCTTTCGGGGCCCACTGCCTCCAAGATGGGAAATTTGCATGTGAGCAGCATGTTAACAGGTAGCATGTGAAGCCCGAACTAGGCGGCTACGTCCCAAAGCTTGCAATGCTGCTAGGCAACTTCTCTGTGTCTTGGGCATACTTTACCGAAGTCATATGCATGTAAATGAAATATGGGTCAATGTGCATATTGAGGATACAATAGTTACCTGTAAATATTTCTGAGTTGCTCCTGAACCTGAAAGTGAGTTTATATTCTGTGTTCGTCTAAACTTGTTAAATATTTGTAAACTCGGAAAAGGTCATTGCAACAATGGAATATGTGACACATGATTATATTCATTTCATTAACATTATTTCAAGACTTTTTGAATTTATATTCCATTCTTACAAAATGTAGGCATATTTTGCGACAAACAATCGGTGTAATACAGCTGGTCCATTCTGATTCAGACGTGACAGTATGTCAAAAAGCATTTGACCTGAGCTGGCTATAAAGCACGACAGACTGCTGCTGCATCTTCAGTAGAGAGGAAATTAGTCCGTTTATGAACTACCGGTACATAAAAAGATAACGTCAATAAATCAATCAGTTAATCAATATATATTAGGTCAACTGTTATCTGTCTGACAAAGAGGCGTTCTCTGAGTCACAATAGATACCAGCTTGTGTCGCATAGGTTCAAAGAACCTGGTATGTGTCAAAATATTACCAATAGGGTATTTTATGGAAAAGCCTATCAGTCTGATGGATGTTCACTTTTATAACAGGGGGATATCACGAATTTTCAATTTCAAAGGTTTTGAAACTCTATCCAAAGCCATACATCCTTGTTGAGAATCATAATCCTGTTGTGACAAATGGTTTCAATGTGGACACAACTCTTTGGTTGGGACACTCAATAAAATGGCACTCATGGGTTTAAAGGGGACTGAAAGATAGCCAAAGTGGGAGCGCACGTGAGGATTATATAGGGGCTGCATGTGTTGCCAACTGGATAGGCTTGGGATTGAGATCCGAGACTGCCAAGTACAGGCTTGGGGATGGGATGTGTGATTTCCACATACACATGTGAGAAAGAGTCTGTCCCACGATCTCTGAACAAGGATGATCCAACCGCGTTAACCCCCAACCCCCAACCCTCCGACCATCCCGTGCAGGCCGCCCTTATAATGATCTGACCAAGCCGGCCACAGCCTTCAAAGGCCGTCTTCGATTGGCAACAATCAGAGGGACTTATCTCGAGAGGCCGAGGACATGTGGAGCTGGGCCCAGCAGAAAAGGGAAAGCTTGCCCCTTTTGAGGGTCCCCCTCCGCTGCTGCTGTCAGAATATCAATCTCTGGGCGGTATAAAGAGAAGCCCCACAAAGGGCAGGTCCGTTTTTTATGTCGGCTATAAATGTCGGTGGTTGACAGGGAACAAGTAGCGGCCAGAAACCATCAGTGGCCGGTGGGTTCCTGTAGGGACGTGCACGGCACGTGAGGCCCAGCTCATAGAGCTGAACTACGAGCCCCGAGCATGCCACGGTGTGCGGTCCCAATTCACTCCTCAATATTGGCAGCCGCCCGACCACAAAATACATCATTACCTCGGTTTGCTTGCGGCCAACACGCGCCCTATACGGACCGGGACCTGGGCGCCGGTGGTCTTTGTAAGGGCACCGACAAACCTGAAAGCCGTCTTGAGATTTACTTATGGCAACCCCAAATTTCAGGGTGTGGGCTGTACGTGGTAGGGAGTGGCGCTGTGGTTGGTAGATTTGCATCTCTATATCGCAACACGCAATCCTTTATGTACCCCATAAAGGTGACAGGCAAAGGAAATCTGGTGCAAGAGTCAGATCTGATTTGCAGGGACTTTTCACTTGGCAAGTTTGGGAACTTGTACTGCATGGCCCAGGGCAAGTAGGGTATACCGGCGGCTGAGCCTGCGCTGTATTGATGAATGTTCATTAAGCAGTGGGACGCAGGGGGGACGCTGGCTGAAAACGCTGTCTCCACTTGCCCTGTTCCCGCGGGTAATTGAATTGAAAGGCCAGTCCCTAAGTAAACAGCTCGATAAAGGCTTATGTCTGGTGCTGGAGCGCTGCCATGCATACACGAGAAGGCTTTCGGCCGCCCGCCACCTCAAGCCCTACTAGTGGGTCCATTAGGATATACTCATCTAGATGTGCCAACCCAGAAAACACTGCCCAACCTTTCTGGCCCCGATAAAAGCTACGCACAAAAACTACTTGTGGGACCTGCATGTAAAGTAGATGATAGCCGGATAAAGAGACTGGGAGTTTCAACACTAATGGACCTTATAGAAGGGTTCATGTTGAGGCGGAGGTGATAGAGTTTAATAAAGATTGGGTCTGCGCTGTGTATTACTTCTCTTCTTAATACACCTTCCACAAAACGTGACCGAAAAAAAATGCTGTGTGAGTAATTTACTAATATAAAATATGTTCGAATCATATAATACTGGGATGTGAAATATATTATTCTAAAAAGCAATGTGTGAAATAGTATCCTACAAGATTACCAAACGTAAAAAAAAGATTGCCAAACGTCATACATGGTGTACTATGAGTAGGCATTGGCTTCAAGTGATACAAAAAAGGGAGTAAGAGAATCGAATTTAACCAATCTATCAAATGTTGTTCAGATAATATTTGATCAGTTCCGTCGGAAACACGCCAGACGGATGCACCATTTCTTGAACATGCCACCCTGACCCTGTACGTTTTACGTATACAACCATTGAGAAGGGTTTCGTATACAATGCTTTAGGGCATATAGGTGAAGGGGATGACCTCGATGGAGCTCAAACTCAAACCAAACGATGAGCTACTCGGACTACGGGCAAGGTGCGCTCTGGGACTGTTTGACCCCTAACCCGAGCATTTCCGAGCAATTCGTCAGACATTAATAAAGAATGAGGGCCGACACTGACCAATCCCTCTGCTGCGCCGACCACAAATCTAAAGCAATTACTAACACAAACACTCATTTGTTGGCTGATGATTAAGATGCTGGCTAAAAGGCCAAGAGGCCCTGCATTGAAAAGCAACAAATCAACACAGTTATAAAAAAAAACTATGTTTCCATAGCGATCGAAATGTTGCTAAAGAGTATAATTCGGGGTAATTATTGAAATGTACTCTAAAATATTTGACAGTAAATTAATTGCCATTAACAGCATTTAGAATCGATTTAACCCTGCCTTTTAACGAGTTTAGTTCAAAAATAGAAACACCGATCAAATCAAATGGTCCTTGATTCAAAAGGATTTACTTCATCTATTCTCTGAACCATAAATTAATACAAATACAAGTGGAACATTGGGAATTGAACAAGATGGTCATACTGGGACTCCAGTAATGTGACCCAGATAAATAGGTCATTGTTTTAATACATCAGATCGACTTGAATTAATGATGACCCTTCTGGCTCGGCCCGCACATTTCCTGAATGGAATTTGCCCCTTTTATCTTGTCCATTTCGCCAGCAGAATTGCATCGCTTTTTACCAACCCATCCGGCTCGATCTTTCAATAACATGGTCGAAAAAGAAAATGAATTGAAATTTGTGAATTTTTGGACACGCGAATTAATGATAATTGCCCGGCTGGGTTGATGAGTCACATTGGAGTGTTTGATCCGTGTCATTTAGGACCTCTTGGGGCGCTTTGATAACGATCCGTAACTAGGGCCTATAGATCATTTTGGATCCCCTCCTGGGTTTGCCCAGGATCCATTGCCTCCACACCCAGCTGTGCTGGCCCCCACGTTCCCCCTGACCACCAACCCCACCCCACCCTTCCAGTATCAACCCCTCAATCAGTCCGGTAAATATGACTGCAGTCAACAGACTGGACATTTCACATGTCCACTGCCGTGATCATGTTGCCGCTCGCCATCCGTGTATCATGTTCCATGTCACAACATGCCCCCTGACCTCCAGGGTCCCCCGCGCCCCGTCTAGTCGGGCGGAGACGATCTACATGACAGCCGAGACAGACGGAGGAGAGGCGTGAGAATCGATCACCACCTCCAGTCACTGAACGGGAGGGGGGAGGGGGCACCCTGGAGGAACCAAAGCAGCACCTGATCAGTTTACACCTACACCTTCTATATATGCCTCGCCTACATTCATTACACAGGAATCCATCTTGGAAAGACCTTATTACTTATGTATGACATATTTGAACAAATCGTGTTTAAGAAACATTATAGTGAGCTTAATTTTCGAGCACCGATTCAAGCACTATTATGTGACTATACAAGTAGATGTTTCTAGTATCAGGTCATAAGTCAACCATCCACACAATCATGTGTAGTTTTTACATTCACCGCCACATGTGACGTGTGGTATTTGGCATGTACTCTTTCCCCCAAAACAAACATGCTTTTAGGCGAACATCATACGAAAAATGACTCACTTTCATTCGCTGGGAAATATTCATGGACTTCAGAAAGATCCGCTACAACTAAGGTTGACTCCTGCGGCAGTGGCGTTAATATTTCCATAGTGGGGGCTCATAATACAACTTTGGCCCTGACCCTATGACCCGCCACGACCTGGTTCACCACTTTTGATCCCATGCCCAGAAGGTCCCCACCTCACCCCATGCAATTGGCATGATCCCTAAAGGGCTTTCATAATACAAATGCATAAACATCATTATTTGAGATATCTATGGTCGGCCGTGGGATTGCAAACAGAAGGGCTAGGCGAGAAAAGGTCGCCATGGTCACCCACGCAACCATTAATTACTAAAACAGCACACGTTTCCTTAATTCTGAAGATTTTCTTTGTCTCTGGGTGGGCTAAGCCTGTGTAAATACGGATAGAAACAAAAGAGATCCATAGATCATGTTACTGCGAATGTTTTTGCTTTGTGTTCACTGTTCTTCGTTTTTTTGTTCTAGTATTTTCCTTTAGGTTTGAATTTAAACTTTTTTTCCAGCACATTAAAGATTCGGCTCCAAAACCACCTGCTGATTCTTTTAGGTTCTGTCTAAATCTATTTCTTAGTGACTTCTAATTTTCCCTTTCCTTTCAGAAAAAAAATCTAAAAGTGTGCGTTTACAATATGAATATTCCTCCCGTTAACCTTAGACCAACCCCCCATACAGGGGTAGCCCGCCTGAAGCAGTCTGACCCACAGAACTGGCCCAAAATCTCCCACCGCCCCCTCCCTCTCTGGACCCCTCCCTCGCCGCCACAATTCCGATACAGCCCTCCTTATGGACCAGGCCCCGGTAAAACAGAAGCCGTGTAAAATAATGATCAGCGCAGCAGTCCCCCGCGGCTGTGTGTCGGTTAGTAAGCCGGCCCCAGCTGCTCCCAGTCCTGCTGAATCTTTGACTACCTCAGCTGAGGCCTGGGTCCCTGAGCGGGTCGGTGTGAGCTGCTCGCCGCAGGTCGAGGGAACTAATGCCGCATTTAGAAGATGAATGTTTTATTACTATCAGAATGTATTGAATGAGACGTGATAGTATAGGATAGATTATATACGTGTGTTATATAGTATGAGATCGGGCACAGGGACTCGAAAGTTCCACGTTGGGTTTGTAGAAAAATAACATCTTTGTCTTTCTTGCTTTTTAAACAACGCAGAATTATGGTAGATCCCTATAGTTGTTGTGATCTATGTATATATACTAATAAGGCTGATAATTTTCGTGTATACGATAAACCTATTTGTGGAAGAAATCATAAGAATCATATTATATAAATATTCTTAGACCGGTAAGTAACAAAGTTAACACTTTTGAAAAGCAGCTAGTGTATGCAATCCAATTCCTAGCTACTTCGTCCATGCACTCTGCCCAGCCTTACCTGACGTCACCTGAGTCGGCGAGATCCCTACACGACCAGGGCTTTGCATATCAATCGTCCCCCGACAGTGGCCCCAGGGACCCCGGGCCTGCAGGACAAGGCCCACACACACGGCCAATTGCCTCGTCTCATCAATCTGCTCCCTCCCATGCACCGACCCGCCTCCTGCCCACTGAACACAGACCCCGCCGTTACACTGTCACCAGCTGAACGATTGTGTCTACTTATGTAACGCATACAACGTCAGACGGTCAGGGCATATATTGTTATAGTTCTCTGGTGCCAGCAGCCCCCAGATAGCATCAATTCGCTGATGAGGGGTTATTAGTTCTGAATTGGATGGCCCCTCATAGCAGTCTAATAGAACATGATCAAATTAATGAGTGCTATATGTGTTGGTTATATGGTAGTCATCAATCAGCTATATTATATGGGCAGTTTTCATCAAAATACGTTACATGGACGTGTTGATGGGGGAACATTCGGATCTCTCAATGTGTTCTATCCATCTGTTGCAGACAGCAAGTTCTTTTTTTATTATGAGCTGTTATTGTGTTGAGGATTTGATAATATCAGTATTTCCGTCTCTTTATGAAAAGGCCATTCCTAATGTAGATATATTGCAACACATCTATAATGGCCAATAAACGCGGTATTAATACGCTGTGAGCTCCCGGTGGAGGGTGGAGGCGGTGGGCCTAAGTCCTCTGTCCTCCTGTGTTGATCCAGACCCGCCTACTGCCCTCCTCCAGCCTATCCCGGCATCCATCAGTGTCAGGCGGCCACGCCCCTTCTCCAGGGTCCCATTGATCCGTATAGATCCGCCACCCTTCATATAGTCCGCCCTGCTTCAGTGGCGGGCTCAGTCTCCGGCCCGATAACCCACCCCTCTGGAGGACCTTATCCTCCTCCAGTACCCCACCCACCCCCGTTCCCACGTGTGATCACCCCGGGTCCCACTGATCCTGTCACCAGAGGGGGCAGGGCAGTGGTGACCATCCACGTCTAACCCTGTCGATGCGAATGCATAAAGCGCTTACTAATCGATACAGAATTTGTAGGTCATAGAGTGTGTGAACGTGTTAGGCGGGAGGCAATTCGAGGACTGCCAGATACGGGGTATGAATCTATCGAACTATCGCGCATTGATGCACTGAGGAAGACACGTCAATAGATTCAGATTGAATGCTTCGGACGTCTGATATGCAGCTCTGTTTCTGACCTAAAAAACGCAGCTCTCTTCCTGACCTAAACAGTGCAGCTGTTTCTGACCTAAACCATGCAGCTATGCTTATAACGTTAAACATGCAGTTCTGCTCGTGAGTGGAAACAACCCTGTTCTGTTTCTCAACTGTAAAGATTTAGCAATGTCTCATGGTATTACCAAAACTAAAATATGACCTGTTCCAGACAAGCTGTTGCTCCCTCTCCCCTTGCCCCGCCCACACCTTGGAGTTGCCAACTGTGGCGTCCCTCCATCCGCTTGATTCCGCCCCACTACCCAAAGAACAGCTCCCTCTCCAGCCGACCCACGCTCCTCCAGTCCACGCCCTGGAGAAGTCGACCCCCTCATATAAAAGCCCCCTACAACTCGTACATCACAGCTTTTTGCGTGTGAAGAGTCGTGGGGAGAAAATAGCGTGCGTTTTAATCGGCAGAAAAGAGACAATAAATTTGCCTTCTTTCTGCACTGAACTCGTGCTCCCGTGACCTAGATTCATCGGAGATGAGCTCAAGGCGAGCAACTCGAGAGGAGCAGTCAATGTAGGGGTCGAGCCTTATTGTCATTGATTCAGACTAATAGGGTCTGGTCCATCAGCCATTCACAAATGCCGTATAAAACAACCATCTGTTTGCATAAACTAAAGGCCCATACTCCCAACCTCATTAGATTCTCTATTCAACAGGTTTTCATTCCCCTTGGTCCAAATGTCTTTTTTATTTTTCCTCCCATAACGGCAGTAGCATTAATGACCTACTGCTCACTTTATGGGCCGCTAATGCAATTCGGAAAGTCATGTACAATGGAATGAATTAACTTTGATTGGGTAATGGAATTACAAAGGGAGATAGAATAACTGAGTCTGTACTCAGGAGTACAAAGGATTGCCCCGCGGCATCTTGGCAAATATTTTAACCCATCAGCAAACAGAATTCCTTCCCAATTATTCACTGGCCATCACGCAAACTTTACTCCACCTCAGCAATATTTAGAAGTCACAAAACTGTCATACCTAGGGTACAGGTTTAAATACAGCTAAATGGTCTAGTTTACTAACTTGATGGTCAGATGTTATTTTCAAAGTTTCTAAACAGATCGCAGCATTATGAAATTTTAGCGGTATTTATACTTTGCTCTTGAGTATTGCGAGTCGGTTTGAAGAGCATCTATACAATGGGATTTGCTAAATACAGCAGGGTTAAAAGGACCTCCATCCGTCTCATTATCCAACCATACCAACTCCCCCTTGGCCAAAATGGCCGCTGCTGACCAGGACCTCATTTCCCCAGGACGTAATAATCGGCCTGAGTCCCTGTAATATTACACTGACCCTGTCCACATGCGGCCCCCTACAGCTGGGCCTTTGTGGCGCCCCGTATTAATATAAGCCCAGAGCAGGGCACCCCGAGCTGGTCCCACGGCTACATGCAAGGCTCTCCTGATGCGCTATTACAATGTAATTAGACCAGCAGCTAATGGTGTCACCAGCTAGGGGATTCGTTTGGGGGTGGGCATCTTGGGGGATGCTAATGTCTTTCTGAGGAGGATTCTGAAACATGTGATGAAAACTGAAACAGTCTACTAAACTTAAAACACATGTTACGGGATATCCTGTGTGTAGGAGATGTTACATCATGGTTGCTTCAGGTGGCATTTGAAGTCCTACTTTTTTTTACTATAGAACTTTCTCCTGTCGTAATGATGTTATTCAGAATACCCAACACCAACTTTTCGCCTGCTCTGGGTGTGTGTAAATTACCCCCGATCGATGGTCGTGGCTACTGATGACAAGCTCTACAGGAGGAGCACTCGGTTTTGGTCGCCTAGATCAATTTAGATTCTCTCTACCAGGCAGCTTCTTCAAAAAGACCTGTCGTCACGACATACCGCCATTACCTTTCGTCTCTCCAATGTGACGCTAAATTGGATCTCACTATCAAAGCCACGGGCGCAACGTTTTGTAAGACTCTATAGATCAATTTACTTACTAAAGCGGAGGCCGAAGAAATCCCCTTCCCACTCGCCGAGTTGTGTCTAACACCAATAACAGTCTCTGTCGCCGTTCACCTGAATATATTCATGGCTGGCGCTATCAAGTTTGACATTTTATTGGCATCGCTGAATGATTACCCCTTTGCACGATTCAATCTAATCCAACCTATTTACAACTTGATACAAGGTAAAAGAGTGTTTGCAGTACAGTGGTAACGTATACCCTAATTGTCGACCAGGGTGCAGGTTTTTAACAAAAAAGGAATCAGTCCCAATCAATGAAGACCTTTATTTGCGGCCAGAATCAATAGCATCAATGGGCTGGGGTACCTAGACTGCGGCCTATATTTATGAGGGGAGAAATCCGATCGCAATCAGTGGGGGGATTGATTGTGCTATAGCAGGAACTGTTTGGGCCATTAGTGATCATAGCCTTGATCACAATGACCTACCCACACGCTATGGGATGGTCAAGTTCGGTGAGCAGCTCAGACTCAGAGTGAAGGCAATGTTAAGCCAGGAAGTTAACACTTTTTACCATATTAAAGGTCCACATTCCCTTTTTGAGAATACTACGAGTCCTGTGTTTGTAAAGAGCGTGATTATGATGTATTCAACATCGTAATACTGTAGGTACACTACAGGTCCGCTTTTATTATGCCTTCATCCCCTATACGGGAATGGTTTAACATGCACTGTTTTGGAAGTAATTTCCAGTTGGTCACGCACTGCTTAGACACTGGATCCAACTTGAAGACATGTTTTTTCAGCAATACACAACGACTTATCTCAAAATCTCAACACTACAGGGAGTTTTATCAGTACAAAGCCTCCGCTCCACCACGTCTTTATCAGACAGGTGGGAGAACAAGGTGTGTGATGGACGGCTGAGCTGCTCGTGGCGTGTCGAGCCTCATTACTGAGCAGCTTAGGATGCGGAAGCTGAGTAGGGCATTAAAAAGGGCCTATTAATCGTACGATCAACAACGTACCTAGAATAGAACCGTTCATGTAGCAAACTATATCTATTCAAATACGGTTTTTGGTTCAACAATGTCTCATTTTTTTCAATTTATATTAATCTGGGAAATGTTGGGTTTGCTTAAAGTTCAGTCCTCTAGTAACCAGAAGTTTCTTCTTATTATATTACCCTATTTTTCTCTCTAGACAAATCTTCACTAACCAGACTGAGATAGTAGGTATAGTAAGTAAGTTGCTCAAGTCTTAGGTAAATCCTACTGCTTCTGTCGTCGACTGTGGTCTCACCGACAAGTCTGTCTATACAAAGAGACGCGGGTCAATACTTCTGGAGACCGGCCGTCAGGGCTCCTCCAGTGTGCCCCTGTACCACGCCCAGTCACCAGGAGCAACCCCCGCCCCACCGACCCCCTGGAGGACCGCCGACACAAATAGGCTGAAATTAGAAAAGGCGTGTCGACTGGGTAGGGGTGTGAGGTGGCCTTTTACTCTTGATATTGGTAGAAGTGTTCTCGAGGATTCTCGGAAATGTAGAATTTCGTAAATCCTCAAATTATCAATAAAAGATAAGCATAAAAAGGTCCCTGGTTAAAAAAAAGGCCTATGTGCCTCACATAACCATAAAGGTATATAGGCCTATGCCTCTAGCAATACCACATAAAGCATCGATATAAACTTTGCGACAGAAATTCATTGTATTTAATTAGTTCAGGTTTAACGACAGATAGTGTAAAACCCTACATAACTTATTTTGACAAGAGGAAACTGAGCCATTTCCTTATCTAAAATTTGTAATTACAATGAAATCTTTGCCCGGCGCCTTGACTTGTCTCCTCAGACAAGGGGAGCGTCTAAAGCCATTTCTTTGCTACCTGCTCCCACCTGCCTTGTCCGCACACCCAGGAGGCAACAGGAGGAGCAGCCGAGGAGGAGGAAGCTACAGGATGAGTCAGCCTTGACCCCTGACTCGCTCCTGTCCCCCACTCTGTTGCCCCAATTCTCCCACAGTGGGATGAAACCCCTCATTTGTAGACTGATTAGCACATTAATGAAGCCTGATCATGCATGTTCCCACCCAGGCCAAACAAACAGGGCCTGTACAGCTTCAGGGGGTTAAGCGTCTTCAAAAGGCAGATTTAAACCTGTTGGTCTTTGGATAATTAATCTGAAAACTAAACAGAACAATGGCACTGTAACTGTGAAACGCCTTCCATGGTCCCAGAAAAACTGTGGATTAACTGGCTTTTAGGTGTGAGCTGCTCTAAACCCTCCGTTCGGAAAGGGTTAAGTGAGCTGCTCCTCGCTCCAGGTGAGCTGTCAGAGCTCCGGTCACAAGCCGCCTCTGACAACTGCTCCTCGCAAACCTAATCAACCTATCTCCACGCGCCAACAGCCTCACGAGGCCCCCACCACACACCTGCTAATTACTGCTCACTGGCCGGGCGAGCAGCTCACCAAATTACCACACAGACCCGGGGCCCGGCCTTGAACCAATGGAATGTGACGCTGAGAATATTTGGCCAATCAGGGCTTTGGTGGATGTCAGTTAAAGCCGGATTAGTCATCTGTTTTCTTCTGAGCTCCTCCGGCTACAGCTAATTTTCTCCTCTCCAACTAAAGATTCCTATAGGGAAAGGGTGGTTTTCGTGGGGATGGGCTTTTTGTATGGCCTCGTCTTCGGGGTGGCCGGTTTTCGGGGTCAGTGCTGTCAGTCTTGACGTGGCGATAATAGGGGTTAGACGTCAGGGATCGTCCTATGTAGGCCAGGTCTGGGGAGGGCCCCAATGACAGGACAGTGGGTCTCGGTCTGAGCCTGACAAACGACACCACGATAGGCCTGGTGGGGCTTCGTGGTCATTAAAAGCCCTGCCCGGCCTAATGCAGGTCAGGAGAAGGCCTGCTTTACAGGAGTGATATACATTATCCGTTGGCACACATATCCACTTATATGATAATGGTCAGACAGAAAATTAGGGTAAAATACTATGTGACTCTTTATGGAATATACACACGAAATCCAGGTTTTCTGAGTATTTGAAATAGTTCAGGAACTATGTGCAGTGAAAACCACCTAATATTTACGTATCCCTTACACTTATTCAGTAAAGAAGGAGGTAGCTCTAAGACATTTTTTAATCCACTTGTCGAGAAGTGCTATCCTGTCCGCCCGTAGGAGAGTCCACGTACCTGTCATGGTGCCCCGGGAGGCCTCCCCCGGCCCCGGGCGTGCGGCGCGCCGCCCCCGGCCCTGTACAAACAGCGCGCCCCTCAAGTAGCGCGCCTCAAGTGGTGCTCCCGGCCGTACCGCCCGCACAACTAACCGATATATTTGTGTCAGTTAAAGTTGACCCAGCTTGGGCTAGGGCGGAGAGGAAGAGGGAGAGGGAAGGGGGACATGAGTTGACCCCCTCTCCCCATACTTTCCCCCAATCCCCAAGCAAAAAGCTCCTTGTGGAGGATAGGCGTACACTATGGGCACTAAACGAACAACCAGACGCCAACATAGCCCAAATACCGTTAGCACGGATGTCTTGGCGGGAGCCGGGACTACTTTGAAATGTGACCCCTTGTTTGGGTGCAGCGACATACCCCTGGCCCCTACCCCCGCCAACAGGCCCTCGGTCAGGCTCTGCCAACAGGCCCGACAAACGGAGTAATCTCTACATTCAACAGGCCTGTGTGCTCCGGCCCAGGTAGGCCCAGGTATTGGTTTCAAGGGCTCCCCTTACATGCCCACTTGAGGCTATGATCGGGGCCACTCCCGCGTCTGGCACTCGTAGGGCCAGGGATCTGCGCTGTCAATCAACGCCAAGCTTCTTCTCTGGTGGACGTCCTCACAATATTGACAGACCTGTCAGTCAGCCGCAGCCTCCCCCACTGTTTGGTCGGATGCTCTCTTTTTGGCGCTCCGCCAAGAGCAAGGAGTCTTTTTTCTCATTGCCAGGCTTGGTTTATTAATGTTTTCATTCCACTCAAATGTCACCATGTGTCAGAGTTAATCTAAGACGCATTAGCTGGCAGTGATATGGAAATGAAGCTATTATAGGATATGAACTAGATACCAGATAGATTAAAATGGTATCAACAGTGTAGCAATATTGCATAATGGTATCACGTGGCGTTCTCATGATATCATATTACTATTCATGATCAATCCTATCAAACCTTAACAAGCCGGCAATAACTTGGAAACTGTGCCTTCAACATCTAAAAAACATGTCTTGAGGCATAGTAAAGTTGTTCCACAAAAGGGGGCGCATTTGCATTGACATCAGAAATACAAGTGTAAGTCGTTAGGAACATAAATCACATCAGTTTCTGATTTAGCGTTGTTAATAGTAATATATCAAATAAGGCTTCTCTCTGATACTACACCAATTCAATCCAATGTATATTTGTAGGTTAATGTTATTTTGTTCATTAAACGTGGGAAACCTTATTTCAAGTTTTCGAACACCACCAGAGTAGTAGTATAGAGAAAGGTGACCACAATTCAGGCAACAAAAACCGTCATCTATTATAGGCAAGACGGTAATCTTCAACCATGAATATCTGCCATCCTTAGTGACGTTTGACTCGGACTTCCGCCTCCCGAGCTCCTCTTATTACCACCTCATCCCAATCTGAGTGCAGCAAATCCGTCATGTTACATCACCTCAACCCCCGCCCGTTAAAAACGTCATCAGCCAACGTTGGCTTTGTCCATCGATCGCTCCACCCTTGTACGGACACACAACCAAATATTGACCCCATCAGAACCCTTCCTGTTTCAGTTTTTTGTTCGGAAAACTTTGCTTTTTTCTTTAATCTACCACTTTGCACCACCTGACCATTGCTGCTGCTACCAATGAGACCGTGGTATGCGTGAACACTGCGGGGGTCCGGTCGTGCACGCTGTGGGGGTTTGGTAGGCTATAATTTATTCCGTTCAATCCCACGGAGATCGATACTGGTGCCCATCTGATAGGAGGCGGCCGATACGGGGTTTCTGACAGCTCCTTGAATGTGGAGCGCACTTTATCAGACGCTGCTGACGGAGTGGTTGACTTAACACCAGGCATTAACCAAATGGTCCGGCCCGTCGGTCGGCAAACACTTCCCACGGCCACATGCTAAGCCTAGAACCATGGCAGACTGGCTGTTCCCTTAATGTGGCACACTTCCCACGAAAGTGATTAACTTACCTATTATTAGCAGCATAGGAAACCATACATGTTACATTTTTACAAATATCGACTGAAATTAAATGTGCCAACACATGAAAACAATTCAATATCCTTATATATAGTCAAGCCTTTCTAGGATGATCCCTGAGGATTCTTATATTCTATTAATATTGGTATGGAACGGGATTAATTATTTACGGTTGAAAAGACCAAAACTTGAATGAAGTGGTAATTGATGGGCTGGGGAACTATTAGCGCTCGGCGTGGAGAAATAGAGCCCCTGTTATCGTGTATTTGTGATATAGGCTGGCCGGGGGGCGGCACCGCCGACTGATTGTGATTACATTTGCATCCTCATTTTGATTATTGTATTTGACCAGCCATCAATCTCTCTACAAGCTCTAGCCGCCCACAATGTGTTCTCTCAGACCGGTGAAATAGGACACCTCTGTAATGATACCAGTAAAAAGTCGCCTTTATTTAGAGACGCCGCTGACTGGAGGATTACAGGCAATTAAAGCAGAGTGAATCTGAAAAGGCCTTTATTGTGAAATAGGGAAATATCAATCAGGTTCGTTTTTTGCCAGTGTTATCGTTTTCAATATAAAAGAGAAACTACTTTTCTATTTACTCTGCACTCTTGGCGTTGTGGAGAGTTTTAATGGATGACAGGGATATTACTGTAAATAAGCACTTAGGGTCCTATCATTAATAGAATTACAGTTTTAGATATTTCCTTCAAAGCGATTCAGAACAGTTCCCCTGAAAGTCTACACAATCATTTGTTCCACAATTCAGCCAGGAAATCTCAATGTTAACAGGCATGCTGGGCACCCGTCAATACATTTGCACTGCTGAATCACACTGTGTCTGTCATGATTTGCAGTTGGAGAACGATCGAAAATTTCCGGCCGGGGGGTTCGCCCTGCCCCCCACAGCAACCCCGGACGTGGGGCCAAAGCCTTTTGTCCTTGTCCAAATGAGGGCGAACTTGTCCTTTTTCAACCCTCGACAAGACAATCCTGCCATGCTTGTTTTATTGACAAGGAGCTCCATTGAGTCTGTCAGTGGCAGTAAGCAATAGGCGGACGGTAAACGTTTAGGGGTGGGGGCCTTTTTTGGGGGTAAAGCTACACTTGACCTCCCCTCCCACTTCAGAGCCGCCCACCCAATGAGTCAGGCAACCACTCCGGAGCCATTTTTCGGCGTTAATGCATACCCGAGATGGTGTGACACAATGCATTTTTTTTGGCGCTCCGCAAACCATCAGGGGTTTAATTGTGGCTGGATTTTGTGTTGGCATTTAATGTGACAGTATGCTCACGTGACTGCCTAAGACCCCCCTGGAGGGGGAGGGGGCTGAGTAATGTGCATGGCATGAATTTATTAGCATGCAACCTTGGGACATGTTTGATTCAGCGACTTGCAGAGGTGTCGGGGGCATTCCTTAATAGGACGAAAAAACATAATGACAAGATCATAAACCCTGAACAATAACCCTAAAAAACATCAACCCTAATAATGTTTTCCAAGAACTTCCAAGTTGATGGGTGCAAAGTTCCCCCTCAGGGAATAGCTGCTATCCTTTAATAGTCTCCTTCACATGAGTTATGGCATTCCTCGTTGACGCACATGCAGTCAGTTATAACCAAGAACTATCAGAGGCAATGGGTACTTACTGTTTCTGTCAATGGGAGGCTCTCAATCTTCTTGGTGAGTTCCTCGAGCTGCTCATAGTACCATTTCCTGTGTTTGTCCTCTGTCTCGATTTCACGTAATATGGACGTCCTGCAAGAAAAGATGAGATATTGTTAGGCTGGGAGACATTACCAATTCTATGGAACAAAACAGTGTTAATTAACAGAGAAAATAGGATGGATAGGGGTTGCTGTGAGAACGCATAACTTAAGGGCCCAATAACTGGGTTTACTTCCAGTATTGTTGACGGTGTGTATAAATATGCCGCCACTAATAACCGACTCTCTATTCTGCCAAATGAGCCAAGGAAATTCATAACGAAAAGTCAACAGTCCTAGTGTGATCACAAACAACATGTTTTGCACCCATACCTCAAATATTCATTGTGTAAAGTCTGGAACAACACTCCAGATTATTATGTAAATGCCCTTCTCTTTACACCGAGTAAAGTTAGCTGAAGCAGAGTCTGGTGTAAAATAGGAGCAGAAGAACATGAGCGCCGTTTGAGCAGCTCACACAGGTCTGAGCAGCTCGACTGAGGCGCAACCAGGTGCCGCTCGGAACAGAACTCCTATCAATATTGATCCTGAGGATTACAATGAAGCGGCGGGAGTGAAAAGTTCATGGCGGTTGACAGAGGCGAAACACGCGTAAAATGACACCGAAATCCAATTTTCCCGCGAATTATTCTCCGAGGCAGGGGCGTGATGTGTTGTTAGACACAACACATTGTGGGTCCGGCCCACATGGTAGGCGCTGGCCACCTATTCAAGTACCCACTCCACCCCCGTCTGGTCAGCTCTGACGGTCAGTATGGCCTGACCAGAAGCCGAGCTTGTTATTATGTATGTGATGCAAGACCCGGCTACTATAGCCGCCCCCGAATGCAGACGCATGCACGTCGGACACGTGCAGGAGGGCGCCCAGGAGGAGGGGTGGTCAGGGGCAAACAGGCCGGTGTGCTAAGCTGTCAAGGCGGGTGTGACGCCCTCCTCCAGGGGAAGGTTTTGGTCACGTTCACAGGTACGTGCATGCCAAGTGTCGCCGGTATGCTGATTACAGTCCTCGACTGAAATTTCTATTATTGACGTGAAAATCAAGTGTACATTTTTATTCCCGCTTATAAAATCTTAGTAATTTAAACCCTACAATCTCTATTCTTCCAAAGTAAACTGACCAAATACGGAGATTGAAGTATAAAGTTAGCAGCCAAATAGCCACAGTATTTTCCCCACATTCTTGGACATGTCTTTATAAACCCCAAACGATTAAAGCCAAGCAACACGCCTTCAAAAACATTCTTTTAATTCCTTAAGAAAATCGATAAAAACACGCGCAAATATTGACTTATAACAGTTTGCCGCGGCACCCAAAACACACTGACCTGGATTGGGTCTGGAAAAATCCGAGTAAAATCAATGTTGTTGTTTGGTCTGTGCATTGTAATCATGTTGTGAGTCACAATGCCCACATGCCTAATGCTGTCCGAGTCTTAACACTCGGCTGGGAGGGAAAGATCCCAGAAACAACTGTTGAGCCATTTCCAGACAAGCATTTTAATCCACTCTCTTAAAACCACGGAGTAGGCCTAGTTGATTCACCCTAAATAATCAATTCGTACTGCCACATGCTTACCCTTTCGTGAAAAGAACAAACTATTATTAAAACACACCCATGGAAATATTATAGTAATATACAAATTCACTGTGAGCTAAAGGTCTATTAGGAATGATATACAGTACATATTTCTCTATAAATTCGATGAACTTACATCGAGCTTTTTCTATGAATCCCTATCGAAGAGTATCATATCCTATTGAGTACGTAGAATTAAGGTTAGACTACGGTGATGAGAGGCTGATTTTGTAAAATTGTAATATTTCTGAGAGTATTGATGGTATCTACACATATAACATATCAAATTAAAGGTATTAATATTCTTTATAACATGGTAGAAACGATATAAACAGTGCATTTGAATTGGAGAAAATATTAATTTTAAACCTATTTTTTTACTTTTAATTTTTAATAATAATCAATATCATTAAATAGCCCTGACAATTATCTATTCAATGATATATCTTGTATGAAAAGATAGTTTGTGATAAAATATATTGGAAACATTATGGAGAGTGTTGCAGAATAGCTCTGCATTACCATAGTCTAACCTTAAATTCAATATGTTTTCTGTAGCGAGGCTTTCTATACGTTCTAAATGGGATTATCTGGAACCGTCCTATAAAGTCCACCTCAGGGAACATCCAAAGGGATATGAATAAATTTACACTGTACTTGGTGAACTCAAATCTATTCTTGGATGTGTCGCGATGGATTGCTCTGCCGACAAAGCCAAGATTCTTTTATCTGATTTACAATCGATCACATTCTGATCAAGGAGTCTTCAAATGTAAATAAGCTTAAAAAGCCTTTTCCATTATACACGCTACAACTCAAAGACATCACAAAAACAGACGTGTTATTTTCTCTCACGAATATCAGACGGCAATGGTTAAGGCCCAAGGGAGTCTAACTCCCGTCGACAATTCGCTTCATTTTCTGGAGCCTAGAGTGGAGTATAGCGTGGAGACAGAATAGCTCCAGGGTGGGTGTAGCAGGCATCGACCAGCCCAGACTCCTACACGCCAGGGTCGGGAATACTTCGGCCTGAAAACCAGCCGTTCGCAGACATTTCTGTCTCGTCCCCTCAGAATAAATTGGCCCGGGAAAAAAGTTTTGATGGGCACTGCGCATTAGCCTCCCAGACGGCGCTATTGATTCTATTAGTTCTCTTGTAATTCCAACCAGGAACAATCGCTTAAATGCGCTGCTATTCGATCCGCTGACAGCGGAGATGCTAACACATTAAGGTTATTTAATTCCTAACACAAGAGAAGTGCCTTTAATTCATTAAGGACCGGAGTGCTGGCGGGAGTAACTCTGGCAACAGATGGACCACTGTCGAGAAGAATCCCAATCTATGTCCCTAATAATCGGATCTCAATATCAGATCACCGCTTTCAGGTCAACAACTTGACTTATTTCAATTTTGTTTTGGTCACGAGTTAAGCCATGTTTCAATGCAACACATCAATCGTGGAAATAGAGCCCATCAAAAGGAGTGATCTAGTTTTAATTTGACAGTGCCAAATCAATATACATTTAAGCAATTAATCATTATTGAAACACTGTTAAGAGATCGGAAAATCATCTTTTAGAAACATGAAAATAAATAATGTTATATTGGTGCAGTCTTTCCCAGGAAACATGCATACATAGATTTACGTGCATCCTATACTAAATCTTTTGCATAATCATAATATCTCAGCAAAATATTGGTTCCGCGCATGTTATTGTGAAACATGCAATGTAAGTAAGAAAACAGAACATTGTCCTAGTCCATGCCAATAATCCATTTGGGTCATTCAATTATTGAGTGGAATTGCATTAAAAAGCGAGAGGTTTTCCATGGTCTAAAAACGCCGATAATGATCCCAGGTGACTTGGCTAAGTTGAGTTCATTACCGAACGACCCACCTGAGTTGGATGAGCTCGAACATGGCAGCGTTGGGCGAGCAGCTCCTGAGGTAGGACCAACAGTTAAACATCCTCCCGTATCCTGCTCCTTCTTTTTACTCCAGTAAGCTGCCTTACAGTGGGACCTGTCCTCCAGGGTAAATCCGACCGGTCCCAACTCCACGGTCCCAGATTGTGCACTGAGGTCGTCATCCAGGGCTTTAACTATAGTACATACCTTCCCCAGGTGCACGCCATGGAGGGGTCCAGTATACTATAAGGGTCAGCAGGTGGGGAAATAACTGTTATGTTCCGCCCTCAGGCTCTGAATGCCTAATACTGTTGGTGAAGGTGGTGCTGGTAAAAGTGGTACTAGGCCCACTTTATTTGCTCGTTATGAAGCAGTGACGCTGGAGGAGGCCGTGGAGGAGGAGGGTGGGGGGGCGCTCGATAGATGACTCAGCTCAGTGTTTACCTCCACCAGGAAATGGAGCTAGACGCCGCCTTTCTGGGCATGCCGTGTTCCCGGCACGCCCGGAAGACGGTTTCTTGGCGATAACCAAGGTGTGGAAAGCAGGCGATCAGGAGGAGTGTGGTTTGTGACAGGGGAGGCAAAACAGGCACGGCCCTCGCATGTCAAAAGGTGGTCACATACTCTAATGGACGGCAGCATAACTCATCTGAACCATCTACCCATAGCGATTGAGTATTCGGCAATAAAGGTAATATCATTCATGCGTTCCGTCCCATAAAAATCGCCAGCATCATGCGATACGCTATGATATGTGAATTACTCTATTAAATATTGAGTAGTTTTGGGTATATCTTTTACGGCACGAAGCGGTCTGCGTGTTATTAATGGAGCTCTGTTTCCATGGACGTGGGGCAAACAGAACGGGCGAGATAAACGATTACTGGACAGCCGGAGGGCAGGCAAGGCTCACTCTGAGGGAAGTCTAATCACACCTGCCCGCATCATTCATATATGATGGTCAGACCCCGCCGGCCACAAAGAAAACACTTCGCGTCTCTCAGGTTCCAACTGACCAATGTTTTAGTGAGGTATATTGTTTTGTTCAGAGCAGACACTGCGGCCTACATTAAAATCAGGGATAGGGTCTGCTAGGCCTATAATTTATACACAAGGCCCCCAAGCGACCCCTGCATCCCAGGCCCTGTCTATTCATCCATCTACCCACGTATCTGTCCTACCCTACTATAATGGTAATATTGACCCCCTTGACCGGCCCGTCACAATACATACCAATCAACTGTGATATGTATACACAAGCAGGTTCCACCCGCGAACACGTATAGACGTTAGGTAATACTGTTACAACTTAGAGCGTCATATATGACCCAATAGGTAATAGGCTTCCTTCTGGCTGAACCCTGACTCTACGTGTTACCCGAGCCAAAGATTTGGCATATTATAAGGACGATGATGCACATAGTAAACGATCCATTATACAGGGGGTAACTTTCTCAAATACAGCTTTTATTACTTTTTATCACCATAATATGGTGCACTGAAATATTATTTGTGATTATTGTAGAGTTGATAAGTGTATAGGTATAGGAAATGTACAGTGAAGAGCCATTTTATGCATGACACTCAGTAGAACCATAGAACTGTATGCAGAGTTTTATGGTAGCACCAACACTTGCTCCCTAAGGTGTTTGTATTGTGTACTGGTCCTGGGTACAGGTCAACAATGCAACCGAATATGCATGGATGGTCGATATGGATAACAAAATGGGGTAACAATAGACGACCCATCACACTTGGCACGGTAAAGCAGACATTCAACGTAGGCTGGGAAACAGCAGACAAAAATGACATGGTCCTAAGGAAGACACATAAATATGTGGGTGCTTCAGGCAGGGTAACTGAGTTAAATAGCCAATTCCATATACTGCTTACATTTAAACAAACTGAAACTATGTCCAAACTATGCGCGGCCATGCCAAGTCACACCTAATATGAATTTAAAGCAGGCTGGTCTGATTCATAGACGTTTGAAGTATTAGCCGACATGGAGGATTGCAAAATATATACAGAGTCAAGCCATCATGGCCGGCCTTTCCACTGATGTGTAATGCTGACTGCTCCTGTCAGTCCCACGCCGCTCTCCGGACGTCAGGGCCGGTGTGACGTCACTGCGGCGTGGGAGGGGGCCACATTAACCTTTGCCTGCCCCTGATCCAGCAGAAGCCCGGCATCCTGGAGGAGGGATCCAACCTCCGGCCTCTCGTCATTACAGCCCCGCCCCGCTACTAAGTACCATATAGACGGCCCGGAGCCAGCAGTCTGCCGGCTGTCTACGTCTGCTAGTCGGAGCTATTACTTACTGTCACGTCTGGCGTCGACCTGTGTCAATATAATCTCACACAGATCTACTATCAGATCGTGCGGGTTTATTCTGTGGGACAGAAGCTTCTATGATTCCATGGATGGGCGCCGCCGCTTTAATATTGGATTTTTAATCATTTTGCCGTCCATTGAATGGTCCCCCACTTCATGGCATTGCTTTGAGGCCAGCCAGCAGCGCTGCGTGGTCTAGTATCTCTATATGGTAACCCCATTATGAAGAGCTACTTGCTTAAATCCACGAGCAGCTCATTCTATCAGCCCACAAGAGCTCGGTAGAGTAAGGGACAATGTGTCTCAAAGGAGGGCCACATTTTAGGCTACAATGGTTTTACAACCCGCTCGAATTCCCGACGCCGTAATAATCTGACAGGTCGGCCTGGCGACAACCATCATCTGAGGTCCCTGAAGGGCCACTACCAGCAATGGCCCTCTCCACGTTTCCGGTCAGATATGACCTACTCGGAGGGGCAGGTTTATTGTTGGGGTGTCATTCATACAGCTGTCCACTCGCCCACCCCCTGACCTGACCCACTCTCAGGGATGGACTCACAGGTGGGCCGTTCCCATGGTTACCCCTTATCAGTTATAATCTCCGTTAGCATACAAGGCAAAGGGTCATGACCCTGTATTATTACTCGTCTGTAATCGCGTAGGTGAGGAACTTGCAATCCATGGCTTGCAAAATTTCACTTAAAGCTTTTCTATCCTATTCTATTCCTTACAAATTTAAATCGATGCTTGCATATTACTACAATGGGTGTATACTGTTATCGTTTTATATGAATAATTAACTTATATGTTATTGGTATTGCTTACTTCTTTAAGAAATCTGTTATGTGACATACTATCACAATTTCTAACTTAGAAATGTTGTAAATATATTTTACATGACTTCGAATGTGACCGAAACCCTAAGAAACTACTTAAATATCTGTCACACTACCATGCTACCTACAGCCTCGAGCAAACTGGGTGAACCCTGAGTTCTGATGCACCAAGATGATTTCCCGAAGGCGGTGCAGGACTCATTGGCCTAAGCCCGAAGCCAATGAAAGCGCTGGCAGCGGTGATAAAGGTAATAAGGAGACTATCAGCTTGTCGTAGGGCTATTGGATCGGGCCTCAATGATAGGACCTGACCCCGGGCTGTACGAGTGACCCCTATCCGCTGACCAGGGGGGTGACACTGACCCACGGCCGGCTGTAACCCTCCACCTCCCGCCGCCCTGTCACTGCATATTGCCTGAGGACTAGGCCATGAAGAGGCTGATTTACTACTTATATCAGCCACGCAATCTATATGGACCTAGCACACATCAATTACACGCTGACCTAGACTGCTGGGAATTAACATGGATAATGCGGTGCTTGATAATTTTTCTATTCATATCTTTTCATACGTCATCTATAAAATGACTTTTGCCTTATCTCAAATCAATAACCCTTGCATTTGGCGTTGTTGGTGTGTTCGAAAGTAAAGCCAATAGATTTAAACTCGAAACCATGTACACAAGATGATCCATACGCCCGCTCGACGGGCCATTGGAAATAGACCTGTTCAAGGGGAAAGGATGGGTCAGGCTCCGGTTTAGTTTTCCGTTGAGGTGAATCAAAATGTGGGAATAGTTGAGGAAATGGCGTGTACAGTTTCACTATTGTACCCGTGCGTGATCCCCTATATAGTCGCTGCCGCCCGCTCCCATTGACCAACCCATCCCTTCAACCCTGACCATCCTACAGGCAGGTCGTCGGGTGTGAATGTCCAGGCCTGTGGTTAAAGGGTGGGACCGGGCTGAAAGCGGGTCAGCAATGGGCCCTGTTGGTGGGTCACACCCGCGCATGTATGGCTGCGGGCAGCGCCACCAAGAAGGCAATCAGCAGCCCGGCGCCGGCGGGGAGAGGGCGTAGATAGCCCCGGCCGGCCCAGAGGGGGTGGGGAAAGGGTGGAGGACCCATCTCGCTGTGATCTCCTCCGCTGATAGAGCACGCCCTACTGGAGGACAGATCATCCGGGGCTTCCTGGTCCCAGCCTGACTCCATGAGCACCACTCAGGGTGGGGGCACTGCGGGCAGGGCGGCTGGAGAGCCACCCTAAGCCGTAGTCGTTACCCTAGGGCGCGAATCAGGTTGTGTGTGTATACTCCCATTTCAGTGGTGACGTCAATGGCAGAGTTGAGTGCCTCCTTGGGCGGCCGTCTTCTAATGGTTTAAATATTGACCAATAGCGTGGACAGGAAACTGATAACGCTCGGTACATTCCGTATTGACCGTAAGCAGTATAGGCAAATGGGGAGATGTAGCAGGCAAATATATGGGTACCCCTGAGAGTTTATACAAGACAAACCTGCAAAATAACATGTATGTGGTTTATGGAATGTACATTTGTAAATCTGTCCCAAATCTAGACGTATATATACAGAGAAACAGTGATAAGACCCATTTAAATTATATCTAACAAGCCTTTGCACTTCGAAAATTCAGAGCCTAAGAAGTATATAGAAAGTGAAAATTTGCACTGGTATCGCATTGTTTACACACTGGGCTTTCACTGAACCTCAGCTGCAAACGCACTTCCCTTAGTAAGGACCTCATCGCTTCTTCTTGTAGACGAAATCTATGCTATTCTGTGTGCTACATACTGATGCACAGCCAAGAACAAATGTGCCCACATGATGCGTGACGTGTCTTGGGGGAGTGGGAACCATTGCCGCGGACTCAATCACATTACCGGGCCTGCCGGCAGTGCAGCCAGCTGTGTCTAACCTGCCTTCACTGCGTCTAATGAACCAGACGAGCAGCACAGCGCCTTTGATACGTTTCTACGTTATTGATCGCGATGGCCGGGCATCGACCGGCTTCCCCCGATCGAGCCAATATTACCAATCACTCCTGGAACAAAAAGCCTAATTAATACATTATGATCCTCCCCCGCGTGGGTGACAGGGGTTGGCAGTGCTAGGGAACAGTGAGGGCACGTGCACTTACATTACAGGCCCAACTCCCCTCAGAGACTCAGAGCGCTCCCTCCATCCCCCTGACTACCCCCCCTCTCTCCCCCCCCCCCTGCGTTCCCATACACAAAACCCCCTCGGGCTCCGGCGTAATGGAGGGTGCAGGACAATTATGATCTATGACACGGTAATGTCACACATGATCCATCCCCCCAGATCCACTGTGGTCCCCCCGGCCCTGCGCCCACTGCTGGTAACGGATGGGGCCCCTACCCCGGGCCTGTTGTCTCTACCTCACAGCGACAGGCTACTTTCTACACGCTCACCCACCACTGCTTCACTTGTCAGACATACACCACATGATGTATGCTCACTCATATGAACCGTATAGACTCACCACCCTAGCTGAGGTTTATAATTCAGCAACCTCCTACGTTTATTCTTTCTTTTGGGCACAATACTTTGTAGGACAGAGAGGATAAAGTACACACTGGAAATTTATGGCTTTCTTTACCAGTCCCAAACTGCGCCTGCGTCCCATAAGGCTGTTTATCGGGCTAATATTGTAATTTGCTACAAAGATTACATCAAATAGATCCACGAGATGATATACACACGCCGCTTAATGGTACGGAATGAGGCATTTGCTCCCTCAAACCATAAGAAACACCAGCCGTCACGGACGTCGTCCTACAGCATTTTTCACCCGCGCCCATGTTCCCCGCCTCCCCAATCGATGTGCAGGATTCTGCTCATGCTCTTTACCCACTTCTTCATGCGTGAGACGGCCATCGAGAAATGACAGCTCTAGCCGGCGACTTTTTAACGCGCTCAAAGCCCTGGGTAATGAGACCAAATGGGAACGGACGCTGGAAATTCAGTCGCCACTTCAGCAGCGCCAAATGGAATACTGACACAGTTTCTGGTAGACTGGAGACTGAGTTGTTCTGGCAGGAGAGGCGACGGGGTAGGAGCTGGTGGCGGATTGGACATGGAGGAAGGGGTAATTAAAACAATCAGGCCGAGACAGGAGGACCGGCACTCATCAGACTGTAATCCAATCAGTGGTCGGCCGGTCGTCTTGTACCCGTCGGCCGGACAGATACCTTTGATGGGACAGACTGACAACATAAGGTCCGGTCCAACCAATCAGCCACAACCCTCCTGCCTCCAACCGTCCCCGCCCACCTCGTCCGCTCCCAGTAGTCTATGGGTCGCGGTGAATACATTTACATTAAGATAATTCTTAATCAAAGGTACCTGTGATCAAGGGATTTTAATCTGGTGTTCTGAATGTATTTAGCCAGTGGCAAAATTCAAGGCATCTAGAAATAAGTATTCTATTGCGTATATGCAAGGTCGATTAAATTGAACGTTAAAAGAATATCAGAGCTTTTCTAAAGTTGAAGTTTTTTTTGAAAGATTTAGTGACATATTTAAGCCTCCATGTATAATGATTTTGCTCACGTTATCAAAACCATTCCCACTTTTTCAGAAGCTGTTCTGTAAAATGTACAAGAAGTGGGCCCAAATAAGACCTCAGTGATGGCACACCCCACCGTTCCCCTCCCAGGTGCCGTAATTGACAATCACTACAAAAGTGGGAACCCCACTGTTATGTTAAAACGCGGCCTACGGAGTATTATCCCCGCTGAGCTGCTCGCTATGGAGATGAGCAATTACTGGTTTCATGTTGCTGTTGTGTTGGGAGGCCACCGCAGTCCAAATTTGCAGGTCAATTAGGCATCCTGTAATTAGATTTTCCCTCAATTTCAGACAATTTAATGCTCGTAGTGATTCATTCCTTTGGCCACTGATTGCTCGAGTTCATTCCCGGAGCAGGTCAAGTGAGCCGTTGTAGTCGCTCGCTCGACTTTTTAGCCGGAAAGAAGTGTACAGTGGAAAATTGAAATAGTTAAAATGTTACACCCATCAGCATTTTTCTCTTAAATAGGACAACGTCTTCTAATACAAAAAAACAAAACTCACAACATAGCCATAACAAATCAATATTTTGGTTACCCCTTGCTAACTCCGATCGAACTATATTACATAGAACCCAGTTGCCCCAGAAGATTCAATACTGCCTGGTTATACTGAGACGAGGATGTCACAAGCAGAAGCTGGGGGCCGGCTGGCCGGGTGATTTATATGCCCCCAAAGACAGGCCCAAGCCTCTTACATAGGCCAGGGCTGCCCCCCACTGACTCACCAGGCCCGGCAGGCAGGCTGCGGATGGCATCGACTGGCTGCGGGCCGGAGGTGGGCAGGCTAACTGGCCATGTAACGGTATTTGGCCTTTTGCTTTGAACTGAGCCATGTGTTATATAACAGCCTCCAGTGACTCATAATAGTCTGGCACTTGGTCAACAAATACGGGGAAATACCGATTGTTTTGTATTATGGAAAGGGCATGTTTTTCCGATGCGCATATCATGTTCAACGAAAAACACTTGTTTTATAGATTTTTTTATATATGACTGTATCCTATAACAGTAAGGAAACAAGAAGCCGTCCGTTCTACATGAATGGACGTGAAATCTGATGATATCCACTGTAACCATTACCTGCCAAAATGCAGTAGCTGGCTTAGTTATCCGATAATGTGAGTTAGGACTGTTTTCTCTAAGTATCTCAACAGTGTTCACTGGTGACAATAAAAGAGAATCGCCGGTGTTGCGTTCTCTGGAACTTGATCAATAACGTATTTCCTCGGACTTCCACTAATAAACGGCGAGTTATTTCAAGACTCACATAACCGCCAACTGTTGACGTCTTGACCTTTGTCTATTTATAGTCGGTGCTGTCTAACAACGGTTGAATACATTCATTAGAGTGACCCGGAGGTTTCCTGCTCCTGTTATAGGACTGACCTCCAGGGAGGGTCCGCACAAGATGGCCCCTTTGACCGCTGGTCAGCCTGGCACATATAAATCATGCTGACCTGTCAGCTTGACCCATCGGATCAGGGGCAGGGTGGGATCAAGACGGCGGTCAGGCAAATGGAAGGAAATGACCAGGACAAGGGGGTAGCCGGCAGTGGGGGGTGGTGGTAGTTAGTATGGGCAGCGTCCGCTGACCATTACTCCTCCAGGGAGCCCGGGGTGGGTGGAGGAGGGGGTGGGGCGCTGTCCGGGGATTCTCCAACACGGGCCGACATTAGTGAGGTGAGGGAGGGTAATCAGGCTGATTGGCACACTTACACCCTCGGCCGCCCGCCCTAGGAGGTCCGGCCCCCGCCCCGCCCCTCCGGAACAATCACAGGGCTGGGCGCTTTGCTGAGAAGGCTCCCCCCTCCTAACACCCTGGGGTAGGTCACAGGCGGTCAGACTCAGGGTGTCGCCTTGGCTACACCAACAGGAACTTCTGACTGTCACACATGATGTAGTTGCATTCACGTGGCTTCAGAGATTTCTGTTTCCAAACAAATGTTGATAAAACACAAGCTGTCCTTTTTCCCGTTGGTCGCCTGTATCTATCTGGAATACCTCGAGGACCTTCATTCCTTTCGAACGCTCGTGCTTAAAGACAGTGCTTCAATGACCTAACTGTGGCAAAGGAAACGTTAGATTAGTGGGGCCTATACACATGTTTTTGGCAAAATGGAAAATATGCCTCCAAGTAAGTATGATGGAAACAAGGGCAATCAATGTAGCGATAAAAATCAGGAATTTCTCTCACAATAGTCTAAACGGCATAATATTATATCCACAAAACACCAATATTAATTACAATCCTCATCAACTTAAATGCGTGAGGAAGATCAGGCAATGCAGTTAAAAGATCATATGTTTGAATGGCAATTCCTGTACATGAAATTACCGAGTAGAAAACGGAAACGGTGGGCTGGAGGCGGGTGCAGACACGCTATGGCAATGCAGACAAACAAGCAATTGTAATGAACGTCATGAATTTTACATTTTAGAGCACTACCATTGTGGCAACATTAGAGACCTACAATTCTATCACGATATTCATTCACAAGACCTAAGGAATGCACAAAGATTTCCTACAGTACAGACAATAAAAAGGTATATGCCACCGGCGGTCAGTCTAGGGAAAAACAAACAAGAGCCGGACTAAACAGGATATTGTTATGACCGGTTTGCATGCTCCTTGGCAATATAGCTGAAGGGGAGCTAAGTTCGAAGAAATCAATCAAAAGTTTCTAGGTAGTTCTAAATTATCTTGATGGTAGATGCACATGCTCCTAGGTCAAAATAGTTTACACAGTAGGAGTGATGCAATAATGATTGTGAATGCATTTGAGATCATCAAAATAATGAAATCCACCTGACCTCTGGATGATGAGGGCAAATACTTTGAAGTAATTAATTTTCATCCTTAACTGGAAATGTTTTGGTGACAGGAATCCAAATGATCCTCATCTGTTCATACAGTTTAAATTTAGCAATATGCACTTAAACATAGCTCAGAAAGCTCTTTTAAAACAGTGAGTAATGTTTTATGAAAGTACCTCTTATTTACCGGGTGGCCTCTCCTAAGCCTGTTGCACACATGTAATCCGTCAAGAAACTACATGAAGTAATGTATGGTCCAGGATTGAAATTCTACGGTGCGTCCAGTCAAACCTCTCGTACTTGTTGCACCCTGACATCTGGATCACTAATGGTTGGCATTAATCCACCAAGTGATCTGCAGCTCAGCACAGGTTAATCCACGCTCCATTAGCTGTACCTATTTTTCTTGGCAGCTCTTGACCAGACGTTTCCTGACCACGTGCTCCTAGATATGATCTTCAGATTACACTGGCCATATAAGGCACAACCTTTAAGTATATCCTGGGTGGAGGAACGTTAACACAGGGCGTCCCAATATGGTCAATGCTATTGGTGCTGTGGATGGTTTAAGCTGTATAGGGTTGGTTGGGGGCGGCTGGCTGCTGCTCGTCTACTGCTGCTGGCGGCAGACTTTACTACATACTCTAGACTCTAGACCGTGGGAGGGGGAAACCCAGGGTGACCATACTATACACACACAGAGGGGAGGCCAGGCCTAGTCTATAGTGTGAGGCAGCACTGCTGGACACATCAATACAATGAGGTTATTGCGACTGACCATTGGATTACTTGACCCTATCCGTGGCTCACGTACGTTCAGGAGATACGTCACAGACGTTTTGACATGTCTACGTGACGTGTCATCGTCGATTTACACTATCTATGGTAACTTGTCGTATTGCGTCAGAGCTAACTGGCGATTTGGGGAGGCAAAGGGTGAATGTTTACGGAGAGGCTGCTGCAGCTGCAGCTCCTACGACCGCTTATGGCCATGGGTGGGGAAGGGACAATATGAGCAGGACTTACCCGGAGTTTCCGTCTACGTCACGGGCCGTGGGAGGCTGAGGGTCACGCATGTCAGTCACCAAGCTCCGTCGTACCCAAACCCCAACCTCGTCACGCCTCAATAATGATGACAGCTCAGCACTTTGGGGCAGGCCACCACCAATAATCCATGATCGGCCCTGGAGTCACCAGCGTCAGGAGCAAGGCCGGGAACACGGAGCAGCTCGGCCAGACACACAGACAGACAGTATTGGTAGGGCGGTGTAGGGCCGGCCGTGGTGCTGGTGGTGCTGAGGCTGGAGGTGGGTGGTGGTGGTGGTGCTCTTACTGCTGCTGCGTCATCACACGGGGCGATGGCGGCACACCCCTCACCACATCAAAGGGAGCGGCTCCTTTCATCCTGCCACCACCTGATGATCCCAGGACAGCCTGGAGGGGGACCAGGTTGACGGGTTGAGGCTGACGTCCCACGCTTGGACCATGGAGGGGTTTGGTTCGTACATGCTGCAGCAGCCATGATTAATTCATGGTCTGACGCGGTGGTGGTGGCGGCGGTGGTGGCTGGTGGTGCCTCCGCCTCTCTGGCTGAGCTATCCCAACACTACGGCCTGCTGCCATCGACCGAGGGCTGCTGCCTCTGCTGCTGCCATGGCAACAGAGAAAACGCATTAGAGCACGCCATGCACGCACATATGCACGTACCTATGCGCTTTCTGGCATTTGCTTCCACTCTGTGAAATAGCAGGGCCCTCCGGCACCCAAAGCAAACTACATGTAGAGCCACCCCAGAAATCTAATTCTCTTGCATACTGGCTTTGGCTATCAATGCGAGTGTCACCTAACCATGTAACCCTAAACCAGGCTTGGCGTATGCACTGACCAGTGGATGTAACTGGACAATGTTGGCGCGTAGTGGTCAGTGTCTTCAGGGTCCAGGACAGATGCAATCATATTCTATTGAGATTTACTGCCCTGGAGCAGGGGTTACTGGCGAATCACATTGGGGTCTTTTCCCATTACACCTCAGCAATTCTGGTTTACTCAGAATGTTATTTTCCCACACGGTCCATCTCGAATGAATGTTTCTGCAACCAGTTGCAATTACTAAAACTATTTGGATTTCCGATGGTTACTATCAATGAGAATATCATATTCTATATGTGTATACATGACAACCACAATCGAACTAGAAACCACTAAAATAAACTTTTACAGCCCTTTGTTTAGGCAAAGAATGACAGTATCCATGACATATGACCAGAGCTGCCACCAAGGATTGATGAAAAATCCGGAAAAGTAGGAAGGATATTTCCGGATTTTCAGTTTAGACTCTAAATGGAAATATTGGCTAGATAGAGCAAATTTATTATCTAGATGGCTAAAAAAGGACATAGGAATGATTTGGAAAGCAAAATTGCTGACTTTTGTACAGAAAAATATCAATTTCATCTCTATTCTGTGTTGGCAAAAATCCGGAAAAAGAAGGAAAAATGGCAACTCTGTATGACAAATTCACCATTTCCTGAATGCAATCAGTGATAAAAGTCATAACAAACAGGGTTAGATTTGTTTCACTTCCCGGCGTCTCCGGCAGGCTATAAGGTGGCCATTCAGACCCCACACCTGCCTTACCGTCTCCTCATCCCTCCCCTACCCCCGGCTGATTTACCAGGCCGCAGAGCACCCTAGGCAGACTTATGACCACCATCAAGATGAATATTACATGCACATCTCTTTTTTTCTATATCACTTCTGGCCGTATTATAGACGTGGCTTATGTCTCCCAGCGCCGCCGCCTCCTTTTATACTATGAATATATAAAGGTCGTTGGATGGGAAGCCTTGAACGATGCGTTTTCCTTTACCGATATACTTTTATATCATAGTGAACGGTGTAATAAACAAGAACTTTTCCATCAGAAACTCTATTGCCTACTTTTTTTTACTCTCATAAATAAAACAGCCTATCAATACGAAGGCATCAAAATTTATAGACCAGTGCAACGAGGTAGCCAACCATTAGTACTAGGTCCATCGTAAATTATTATGGTCGCATTACAACTGAATATTGTTTTTATTATTTTTGCGAACCATTTGTGATTTCTCTGTGGGCCGGTAGCAGGTCTAGCCTGAAGGCATTAAGTCCCAAGGTCCAGCGTACCCAGTTGTGACCGGATGAGCCGAGGTCCGGAAATATGTGTACATTCTAGGGATGAGTAATGGCGGGATTTAGGACCGTCCTTCCAAGTGGATCCCACCAAATCGCCGCGGGTATCACCTAAGGAGCAGGCGAGGGGAGATGTGCGGTTGTGTAAAAAATATCTTCTATAAATTTGAGAAAGGTCCATTGCAACTCAAGAAATGATTACATGCATTAAATATTTTAGATACACCCAGGATATGTACGGTTTTATGGGCAGTAAACCATCTGTATCAGAATGCACTGGAAACCTTTAATGGAGGCACATAAATAACAGCACAAAGAATTATTGTACAGAGACGTTTCCTTGGTTTAATACATACATCACGTGTAAAGCACTGAGATATAGCCAGCATAAACCTCCCACCTGCCATTGGAATTACTTCCTTCACAGCTCACTACTCCCCTAAATCCCATCACTTACCCACACAAATGTTTTCTGCAGTAAGTCCATTGTGCACTCTCCGAGCCCGTTATACCCCTCACGGAGCAATACACACAGACATACGCCGCAATGATGGATAAGGGGGTAGGAGGCAGGGGTCTGTACTGTCAGACAATAATACCGAAAACACAGCCAGCTGGGCCATATTCCCTGGGAATAACAACTCCCCGAGCCCAGCGTCAGCCCACATTGTCCAAACAGCGGCGTGTGTAGGCATACACCGTTAAGATACCATCGACAGACTCTTTACGACGGCCAGTTTCTTCCCAATGGTCTGTGCCGGCAAACACAACCTTGTATAAACTCCAGCATTATAAATATCGTTATCTCCACTGAATGTGGGTCCATCTCTGGGCTATCTTGCTGGACCGTTGTTAGTTTTGTGACGACTACATCATGTATTGTCTGGTTATGTGTGTGGCGTCTCAGTAGGGGCTCTAACTGAATAAACCGAGCAGCTCAGTTGACATGCCCCTCTCGCTGGGCCTTTTACAATCAAACCCTGTCGTAGTGTGTAATCCCATCCTGTCTCCAGCAACGCTTTTTTTTAATGTCATTTCCCCACTCTGTGCCTAGTTCTTTGCCCCTAACCCTAGGCGGGCGCTCGTATAGGGATAGGTGTAATTGTATCCCTTATAACATCCGCATTTTTGTCCCGAGCAACTGACGCCTTACACATGACGGAGTCAGTCAACTGATATGTATTTTTTTTAGCAGCGGAGGGGATATATAATGTAATATCTGTATGCTTTTGAAATTCAATTATTCATTCCTACATCATATCTGACTGGGTATAAATTTCCATGCGGATGTTGCATTCACTATAATTCTGAACACACTAGTACGATTTCAAAACGCACGGCCGCACTCTATTCATTAGCACTGGTGTGACTTGGTGTTCAAGTTCAGACTCACATATCACCATATTGTTATAAAAACAGTGGCATTCATTAAAAACAGTTTCTGATCCCACCCTGCACCCCATGACAGTGTGTAATCATCAGCGTCCCACTGTTCAGGGGGACAGTGACAGTACCTCACGGGCCGAGATGTCTGGGCCCTCGTCTCCCCCAGACATAATGACCCACGTACTAGGGGGTAAAAGGGTCTGTCAGTACAACACGTACCTGTCACTCAGCGTAACAATAACAGTCTCAGCTTACCCTGTCCCTGGGACATCCCGCATCCATGACACCCAGCGGTGGGCGACAGGAAGCGTGAACCCCGATAAAAACTAACGTCCATTTTTACACAACACAGATCGCATGACACTGCTACCAAAATGTAAAGGGAGACTACACTATGGGGGAATTGGGTTGTCTTGAGACTTGAACCCTCAGTACTCAATGAAACTGTCCCATTTTCTATTTAAAAGGTCCGAAACCAGTCCGACTGTTGGACTCAGCTCAGTCTCAACCTTATCGATTAAGCCTTAAGGCCTACAATTAACTCTCAATGTGTGCGTACGATATATATTTCAGATACATACCTACAGAATCACAAGATGATCTACAATATATGGAAGTATAAAATATGGGATAATACGCGTTAATAGCTGCCTAAGGGATCGAATCATTTTAGCAGCTTTAATGTAAAATATCATCAATTACCAAAAGCAATCAATTAGTTGCTAGTTTACCAGGAACATTAATTCACTGGGTAATTGCAGTGGCACACCTTTCCAGCAAAGCCCTCCCGGCAGCACCCTTCCCTAATGGGCCAGGGGACAGAAAATACAATCTCCATCCTACTCCTGTTGCCTTCGTTAGCTCCAGGGTTGGCATCGGCTGCCACCTAGTGACAAAGCGCTGAACTGTGGATAAATAATAAACTGGGCGGTCCTTGGCTGACCCCTCCATCCGTTTTGTTTTGCCTAAGTTTCAGTCCTCTGTATTCAAGTACTGATGACCTAATTATACGGCTTAGCGGGTGATAATGACCCAGAGAGATGGGTGCTACCCCCGACTTACCTGGTCTGTTATGGGGTGTGCCATAACGGGATTACTAAGCCTCAGGTAGATGGGTCTGGATCAATAAGGCCTTTAATGAGGACAGATGGTGTGGCTTAGTTGGGGTGCTCATCGCCAATGGGATCAGACATATTTAGTTAACAGCATTTTATTATAAGGATTTTGAGGGTTATCAGCCAAAATATTACAGTACAACCAAAACTTTGTGACTAACAATATGCAGACTTATCCGAGGTAAGTAGTACAGATCCATATGGAATAAAATGCTAAATAGTATCCAATGTATAAATCATAACTGGGTTACCTATATCAATTGCATACCAGGTATGGAATTGCTGCAAATATGTATAGCATACAAAATACTTGTCGAATATGAAACTGATCTTGACTGTTAATCATGTGTGTGGAATAATAACACCATTTTAATATCCCCCACAACAGGTAGGGCTTCCATAATCAACATGCAGGATCGTGAGATCCGGTAATCCGAAATGTAGCTGTCCCTCACATGAAATGTGGCACCCGACCACACCCTAAACATGACCACAGGCTTCACACCGACAACGATCTGGTTATAACAGGTGCACCATGTAAAAACAGCATCTGACAACGCCAGGTCTTTTGGGGGAGTGAACAGAGATATCGGATTGCCTGATCCCGGGTCGCTGCAACAGCCTGCAAAGAGCCTAGTGTGGGCCAGACACAATAGAGGGCGCGCCGATCGGAGGCCTAGGGCACTATGCTGGGTCATACATCAAACGGACCAGAAACCCTCCATCCCCGACTTACAATATGCTCCAAAAATATCTTTCCCGTTTTTTTGTGTATACCAGCGCCATCAATGCACGGTGTCCTCTATTACATACCATGGGTATAATCCTTATTTCATATGGTGGTTTTATCATGGTTTACCCTAAAAGCAGTAGGGGCATTTCTTCCCACCCCCAGCCCAGCGCCGGTCGATGGCCCTGACGGCCTGCAGGGGAACGTGAATGGCTGCGACATTTTCCGCCACCTCAGGCGAGAAAAAGGCCGGATTAAAGGCTCCCTCTATTAGGAAACACACGCCCCTGGGTCAGGATTTCTGGGGATGTCTTGGGCTCAGGGCCCCAGGGGAACTCATTGGGAGAAGGGGCGGTGTCAGCAGGCAGACTGCACTGCCATGCTAGGTAAACCGACTGTCTGCGTTTAGGGACAGAAATAGCCACAGTTTCTGCACATAGGCCTTTGCCTTTATCTGACCAACCTCCCTGCAGTGTCACTCCTGTAGGCCCCATAGCCCCATGGTGGGTATTATCAGATTATCCCAGCAGATTAAAGTGGCTGCCTGCAGGTGCAGGAGGAACCCGGAGGAGGCTTGAGAAAGGTCCTCCAGGCAGGCTTAACATGGCGGGGCCGCTCTTAAGGCCCTCTCCAGTCTGCTGACCTCAGGTAGCCCCCACCCCCTTTGCTGCTGACCTTACGGCGGACCTCCCTCAGTGGTCAGTGTAAATAATCTCTGGTGGTGTAGGGGCCTCAGAGACGAGGGGTGGGTCATGCTGCACGCCGATAGCAGCTGTATAGGGCGTCCTACAATGTCCTACTACATGTTCAGGGGGCGGTGGGGGTGTCATTTGAGGATGGCCGCCTCCATGGGTCAGCCTGGGACTGGAGGGGCCGTCGGCGCACGGTAAGCACGCCTTGCATTAATGTCAGGCCACGTGATGGAGGGTGGGCCCACTTGGCAAGGGGTTTCTCCATAAGGACTGACCATCAACTCTGATTGTCCCTGAGAGACAGATCTGAGGATAGCCCACTCCCCCCTGAAACGACCCACATTGCGGCGGCCACACTGACCACTCGGCTGGACACAATGACGACCCCCTCACTGGGGAGTTGTCGACCATCGGCAGGTCAGCGAGGGGAAATGACCACGGCCCGAAAGGCAAGCATGAAACACGTACATGTAAAGAATCCTGCCCCTCTCGCCTTTTAGGGCACAGCGGAAAACAGATGGATTACAAGAGCCATATGAGTGGGGTTTTTACCTAGAGGAAAAATCTAGATTGCCAAAAGACTCCACTGAGTCATATCGGTAGGATTTCCGTTCAACATACTTTTATGGGTTTTGGACTCGACCCAATAGCCCTCATTCACTCAGCCAAATATATCGTGAAAATATTGGGAAAAAAACTGTTCAAAACAGAATGACTACAAAGAGGATTCGTCTTGACAACTACATCGTGGCTTTGCAATGTGGGGCAACGGAAAGGGATTGGTTGATCACTGAGGACAATCTGGGCATACTTCCGGAGTAAGGGCTTTGGTAGAAACCAGATTACTAAGACCCTCCATGGAGGCCCAAACCCCATGGGAAAGGGGATCCCTAAGACCGAGATCTCCGACAAGATGGGGACAAATCGGGATAGATTGTCTCCATCAAAGTTAAATCGGGCGGATGGCTGGAGCTCGTCGCGTGACCAGGTCACGAGTCATTCGGGGAGAATCTCGTACTGTCTCGCGTGGGTGCGTCTCAAGTCAGAGTCGCCATGCTCAAAGTCGATGTGGCCTACCACCGCCTCTGGCCATGCAGTTATGGGCCTGGAAGGGCATTGTAAATTCTGCCTGGAATAAATGTAGCTATCCAGCCTAGGCTATAAAACAGCTGGAACGAGGATAACAGGGTTCAGGTCCGTTTCCCATTCTTTTGGGTAGTACCAGAAATGTTTATAGTCCTTATTATAAGAGGATGTTTGAGCCATCTGTCATCTTAGCCACAGTGCTTAAGTCAATGTAGCGCTAGAAAAAAAACTATATTTGGGGGAAAATGAATTGTATATTACCTAGGCTTTGGGATCAAGGCTATTTAATGCAACCTCCAGTATACCTAATTTACTTTAAATGTGAATGGTAGACCCTACGTCGTTTGTATTGTTCGACTGGTCCCTGTGGAGCTGTGCCGCTCCATCGACGCGCGCCCGTCAATGGTATATCGGTCAGCGCCCTCTGGTCACTGACCCTAGTGACCATGGGGCTAGACGAACGAGGGCATCACGATTGATGGCCACATAGAAACGCCAATAGCCAACAATAACCAGTAGGGGCACGGAATACCCCAAATCTACAGGTCTGCAGGCAGCTACTAGGATAAACCTTAGAACCTTCTCCCCCTTTGTTTTTTTTTCAATTCACAACCTTTCTAAACAGTATTATTCATATAGGCCTACTGCTTGGGTTATTTTCGTTCTACAGTGTGCTAAAATAAAACGGCCTACACTGATAACAATATATATGTAATTTATCACTAGAAGTTGACCTTTATGATTCCAGAGGGTAATTCAATCTTCACATTCTCGCCAGTCGGGCTATAAGAGTTACATATATTCAGAAAGTGAAGGTGATGGCGGGAGGCAGGGCATCTAAAGGTGTTAGGTGGGTAACGACAGGCGCTATTAATAGTGAATTGGGTCTGGCTGGGGGTGTATCAGATTCAGCCGAGAAGCGGCATTTCTTTTTCATTTTGCCCGAGCCTAATGCCCGATCAAGATGCAATAAGAGCCGCTCGGGCCTACGCTGCTCTGACCCTGGACGCCCATGATTAAGGGCTGGACCCGTCCCGTCCCCACTGGAGGGCCTAGATCATGTGACCCCAGCCGGCTGACCCTGACCCCGTTACCATGGTAACGACACCTGTGGAGGCTGGTGGGAATATTGGGGCTATAGGCGGGGAGGTGTAGGGCCCGAGGAGGGGGACATACCTCGGGTGCCACTCCCCGGGGTTAGGGATGTGCAGGCAATTGATCAAATTGACCGAGTGGGTAACCTGCTGGCGGATAGTTTTTACTCGGTGATAGATATGTGTGAAATAATTTATTTCTGTCGCCCCTGCAGTCCGTTGGTCGGTTTCAATGGACAAACACATTTATATATGTAGACTATGGGGTTAGCTTTTACCATTTCCAGAGAGGATGGCCACTGACAATTTGGATACAAACCAAAACAGTTCTTCAGTATAGACCATATAGATAGCCGTGCAGCTGTAAACAATGAACTACCCAGGGTTTCTCATCAAACATAAATTATTCGTTTGGTTGTACAAGCTTGAATACAAAACAGTGAACTAACCTGTGAGTCCTTTCCATTTGTCAATTACGAGCTTAGTCCAAATGTACTAGTCAGCATTCAGTAACTCTAGGTGTGGTCCCTTTGGTTATTACTTCAGACCAGGTTCACCTGTATTTACTCTGCTAATGAGGGGTCATATAAGGTCAGCCTTCTGTGACCTGGTAACATCCCCTTAATAATCTAAATAGCCTCAGGGCAACCAGGTTAAACTCCTGCCTTAACATATGAAAGAATTCGTAGGCAATATCATTGTAAGTTATCCCGACCCATGAAACGTTCTCTCCCTTAATGGTTACCTTATTTAATTACTGAAAACAACCACTTTTGAAAGGTCACACGCGTACATTCACCGACCTAATCCCATACTTCTGGTAATCTTATATGACTCTTGGAAATGTATCTTTTTCTCGTTGGTCTGGATAATGGCCTTTCACCTTTGTCGTAGCCTGTACTGGCCAGCTCATTAGCGGTCCATATACATGTATAGGTATGATGGAGGGCGTGGTTACCTGGGCCCAGATGTCCCCTACTGACACCTGCCATCAATACTGAGTGAAGTGACAGTGATATACAGAAGTAACATACAATGCATACGGCTGTTGCATCCATACCATGTATCAATTACCTTATATACCAACTAGACATTTCATAATTATTTAGCAGAGAGTTGTTCTAATGCATTAAGTGTATTTTTACATAGGGGGGCCTATAGGCCTGTTTTTGTTAGAATAGCAATCCTGCATATTATAAAGATGCAATATAGGTCTAGCTATCGACCAATGTTGCTATCAGAATATTATTGTACACCGAGCATGTAAGAGAAAGAAAATGCTGCAAGTATCTTACTAAATTGAAAAAATCGAGAGAATTTAAAAACCAAGTTCTAAAATACTCCACTTAACGCTGCCCCCCTCAACCTACCCTGCCCGTACTCTGTATGATCCCCGTTGATCTGTCCATTAGGCCGAGCGGCGCGGGCCGGCCACCACTCCCCGCCCCGACCATACATCTCCATCGACCACCCGCCGTCACAATGGTCGCCCAAATTACACCGCTTGTCAAATTTATACACGCCGGGTCACCTACCGCACGCCTAATAACGGTATTCCAGCTTCGTTATAGTGGGTATTTTTACAGGGGCGGCGGGGATTTTATTACATTTGGCCCGGGGCCAGAGAGGTGTTGGCGTCTTCTGGGCCGGCCACCGCACCAATCACTGCAATGGGGTCTGCGGAGAATATGTCATTATAGGTCGGCTGGTGGTGGTTGTGGTGGACTGAGCAGCTCCTATGGAGGCCCCGAGCAGCTCGTGCGTGTGGGAGTTACTCTACGTTCTGGTTGCTCTGAGCCCCGCGTGCAGCCAACACATGGGTAATATTACACGATGTTCTGACAACAGGAACAGTTCCTCATGTGAGGTTGTCATCTTCGTAGTCACCGTTTTGTAGGGACATGGATATGAATGGCATGAATGGCAGAGGGAAGCTGGAAAAACGGCTCTTCTGAATCCAGTGTCCGTATTTTTTATGGCTCGTTCTTTTTCAGTCCCCCCCCCTGGGTTGCAACACACGCTATTTTAGCTTATTCATATTGACAAATCATAACTGTATGTTTCGCAAATAGCAATACCTTTCATAAAATACATGTACTGATATGGTTTAGGAATATTACAGTTGCCTTTTCACAAATATTGCTATATCATCTATTGGTCTAATTGAAAATTTAACAATTCGAAATCATACCTTCTGTTCCAAACATTGTAAACGGCAAGGTCTGTGTGATTTAAGGACAATTCCTTCCTCTGCATAAGAATCATTAAAGTGTGAGCCGTATCACTATGAGTGACCCTTTACCTGCACCAGAGCGCCATTTCTGTACTACTCACAGCGGCGTCCACTGCTCACTTGGCGCTAACCCAGTGACCACTAAGGGGCCTCGGGGTACTGGAGGGCCACTCCGTGTGACCAGCCATCACCTGGCCTGATCTGGTGGCCTGCTATCAGGCGGCACACCTTACTCCAGTACAAAGGCCCGCCATCCCACGCCGCTGCCTTTGATCTCCCACCTCCCGTGGATAGCAGGGATCATCTGAGGACGGGGTCCGCTGGGAACGGGTTGGGAACCCCCAGCCCTGGGAGACTAACACACATCATGAGTCCAACCCCTCCTTACCTTGACCACCGGGTGCCATGTGCTCTCCAGGGCGGTCTTTTTTTTTCGCGGCCAGAAATAAATACTGATGGTTATTGCTGGTTGTCTGCACTGGCCGTTTTCATTCATTTTCTCGGAAGAACGGCGGTGGGCGGTATTCTAAATCTCCATCAAATCAATGCGGACCTCTTTTCTCGTTCCCCCTAAGAAATTTGCATTCGGGAAAAAATGCGATTTTTTTTTCCGACTTGCATTTTCCTCCATCCCACCCCCTCCCACTTGCCGCGTGTTTCCGCTGAGATCAATACTCCCGCCCAGACCTCGTCCCCTTTCATCCACTTCCCCTGGAGCAACTGCCACCTCCCCCTCCTGTGGGGCCAGCCTCTGTGTCCCGCCACCAATTACTACCCCGGCTACACGCGAGCTATCATCAGACACAGTCGGCCAGCAGGGCTTCATTCGGCTGCTTTCCTCCAGCTTACTGCTCGAGATAAGTGTCAAGTTCGCACCCCGATCACTGGTTGATCGCACCCAGCTTCTAAAGGGGGCACGGTGGACCGAAACGGTCTGATCCGATTCTAAATCAGCGCCAACTGATTTCTGACTCCAAGGACAACTTAATCGGAATTCAATTTAGGAGACCAAAAATAAGGAGGAAAGGGAAAAAAAACGAGAAACAGTTTTATTTATTTAGAATTTCCAACTCCCTTAACGTGTACCTCCTTAATTTGAATATCGACTTGGGATTAATTTCTTTGGCTTTTGGGGGAAGTTTCGAATAAATCTCCTTGACATGGTGAAGGAACTGGAGTTTGGATTTTATCGTTCATGCAAATCACTTATCTTCCATTCTCTGCGTAAATTTATGATGTCTTTGTCAGGTACGCAAATTGACGACAACAACTGATAACTGGCCTACCCACAAACGCTCCCATTCGCATTTACATGTAGCCCTACTGTACATACAATTTTGTTTTCTACCTGGCGTTGAGCATTTTATTTCTCCAACTTTTCCGATAAAAGGTGACAGTCTGAGTGCACACCTTTGTGGGTCGTGCACTCAGACCTTGTCTAACAGACCTCACTTTTTACCTGGTTGCTATAGTGACGCCAGACGTTACACCTTTATATCACCTGACATCAAAGACTGAACTTAATCCGCAATCCTTTAAGAATCGGCGTTAAAAACCCGCCAACCAGTGCGATGCCCCATATATGGGACCTGGGTGACGCTGTTTGTGAGGGTAGGGGAGGTAGACCCAGGAGGGACTGAGCCACAGGTGAGAACAGGTAAGTAGAGTACACCTGAGTGGTGTCAGGTATTAAGGGGTGTGGGTGGGTCTAGTATAGGCCTACGTTTGAGAGAATTACGACGTTTCTATTTATACTGAAAGGTGTACATAAATCCTATGATACTCCCTTGAAGTTGCTTATTGTATGTGGTTGTTCTTCACATTTTGCTATGCATTTAAAATCATTGTGTCATTGTGTTATCCTTAAAAGCTATGTGCATCGAACAGACAGTATTTCGTGTTTGTTTGGATCTCCAATTACAACGAAAAGTAAAATAATACATACAGAAAAGGTAAATATTTTACAAATCAGGATGGACGTTTATAGGAGAAACCAAATCTGCAAATGGGGAAAAAAAGTTCATGTCTGAAAACGACTTGGGGTTTCCCCTGATGTGAGGGATGAAAATTTGATGGCTTGTCTCCTCAGTTGGTGATCCATTTCACGCGCGTCTTGCCATGTTGGGGCGGTGTTGGTGAGCTGCTCGGTGAGCTGCTCGTCTCCTGACGGCGGCCCATAACCCGGCCCCATCACCACTCCCATCAGCTCCCCTCCCCGCGCTCGTCAATACCACAGACTCAATAAGGGAGGAAGAGAAAGGAGCCGTCAGCGCGCCACAGTTTTCTTTTCATACTCCCAACAACAGGTCGTGGAGACCTAAGCCATTGCCGCAAGTCACGGACAGGCCGTTTGGAAAATTGAGAAAGTTGGGCACTAAAACGGAGTCATTACGAGCCATTTGTCCTGCAGCAGATAAAGATGGAAATAAAAGCCGACCGGTGTTTTCCCCTCTGGAGGTACTGCTTGATCGCTGCAGCGTGCTTGAGGAGGCTTTCCAACAGTATTACATGAGTTGTTCTTCTGATGATGTTCCTTTTATGACCGACACTTGTTTTGGTTTTGAATTATGACCAACAATACGTGTACCATTAAACTCGCGTATTTTACCTGGTTCTCCACATTTAGAGACAATAATAGCTTAGTAATGCCATAATAATGGTAACTATCTTTGTCGTAGGGCCAAACCTTTGCTGTGGCCCTTGTCATTCCCACTTTCGTTCATTTTACCTATAATGTTACTGATCGTTTTCACTAACACTACTTATTTTCCTTCTGGGGAGGGGAAACAAAAACATGAATATGGACACTTGACTGACTGGACCAGTTGAAACTAAATCAACATTACACAGATTTTGGCATTCCTCATCTCCTCAGCCATCTGCAATCATTGTACATACCATTACCATATTTATACATAACTGATAATATTATAACTGAATATGAATTATGAATGAATCAATTGTAACATCTGGAAGATCAAAAATTTTGAAGATGACAAATAAAATATTATCAAAAAAAAAAAAAAAAAGAAGCCCGACACTACCTCAGCTCCTGCTCACATCTGCTCACGTAAGGTTCGTCGGGGCTGACCTTTACGGCTTTATCCGTGCCTGTCCGGCTAACAAGCCCGACCCCGGCGAGCATGAAGAAGCTGGATGCTTTACATGCAGGCCGGGCCGGGCCTGGGGGCTGGGCCGGCCTGATTTGTGGTTCTAATCTGCCAAGACTGGTTCCCCACATCAGCCAAACGACCCATGGCTGTGGTTATATTGTGCCGAGGTTAAGGTCATGGATCAACGAGCAGCTCATAATTTAACCACAGAGGTCAGGCTGACCTCTACATGCCACCTACACATGAACTGTTTTTGTGAGCGCTTACCTTTTTAATAAGCCTGCCAAACTAAACAATGGAATTAGACTTTTTTCATTAAACGTGTATTAAACCTTTCATCTTTTTCTCCTTCATAATAATCCAACTTTTTCCTTGTAAACACAAATCACGCTCGTTTTTGCAGGTAATTATTAAAAAACTGCAGTCCTGGTCCATTTACAAGCGAAGGAAACGAGCGTGTAATGAAGGATACTCCAGCCGCAGCTAACTGGACGCACCTGACTCGGGTTTGGGTACCACGTGTCTCAGGTGTTAAATTTACCACCTCCCCTCCGGAGGGATCGTCAGCCGGTACATCTCATACGGTCGTCATATTCTATCAAACCAACCTGAAGCGAACAGCAGCTGTTGGAACGGCCTACTCATTCTACTTTTCTAAAACACAACATTACGAAGGGAAAAAACATGTTTAAAGAAATATTTTTTCCGGATTCCTGAAATTGGCCAGCGTGTTACAGTTGCAGTGTTACAGCAATAGAAATCATTGGAAGTGGCCTGCTGGTACACTATTGGGTAGTTCAATACGGTATTGGCAGCCTAGCTGTGGGTGGGTGTTTGCGGAGTGGGAGCAGTGTGTTCATACGACTTGGGTGTCTCCAGGTCCCTGTAAACAGACAGGTATTACCCAGAGTACATACCCTGGAGGAGTAGGCAACACGCTCAGCCCCTGGTGAGGTCTCTAGGTCTGTGCAGGTTAGACATACTGGGGTTTAAATCAGGCCCAGATGTTGGCACGCTGTAGGCCACCAGGTGGAGGGTAAAACTATTAGTGGGTAGCTGATGGAGGGTAAAACTATTAGGAGTATGTTAGATGGAGGGTAAAGCTGTAAGGGGGCATAATGTGTTCCTGTCTACTTCCTCCCTGGTACGAGCTGTTTAGTAACACTAAACAGTGACGAATGTACAGGTGTGTGAAATAAACAAAGTTAAAACCTCACCTGCACGTACCTTGACTTGCCTTCAAATGCCAGGCGGTTTAACTACACTGTTCATATTTAACTTCCTGACCAGACTTCACACAGGGACTTTTCTTGATTTTGTTGCGTTTCACCACAACGTATTTTCAGATACTTCAACCTTTTGATAATTGGATTGGCATTGTGTTGTCTGAAATCAAAGACTTTCACGAAAGCCCTGCCTTTTCACGATTTTATTTTTTCGAAGGCTTCATATTTGTTGAATAAGCTTACCAATTCTAATACCACCTAAAGTAAACTATTTAATTTCATGGGTACATGTATACTCATATGCAAAGATATTTTCGATCGTTAACGCCATAGCAAAAGATCAGGTGTGCCAGGGACGTGCGCCAGAATTTAAATTTGGGATTATTTTCGTGTAAAGTCCCATCGATCTTAGAATAATCCCCGCCGTCTGGAGGCAGTTATTTCCGTGTCACATTCCCTCCAGTATGGAAGTATCAAAGCCAGCGAAGCGTTCTTGGCCCGCCATCAAAGTGGAGAGTAAACAATCCCCTGTGATAAGCCGCCAAACTGGCTTCTCATGCAAGTCACTGAGGAATTATTCATAAGAAACAATGTCCTCCTCGTTTCTTCTTTATAATACAAAACACTCACAAATGAGTGCTTATTACGTCATGCCTATGTCCTTTATTGGTGAGTGCTCTTGGCAGTCTTACATAATATATTACAATAATTACCTAGACACAAAGGACATACCAAAGGAAAACTAATATATGTAATCCTTAAATTACAGTAGGGATTGTACTTAAACACAACCACTACCACCATCTGTTTTTCACCTCCTCTGATATATACGTAAAACAAATGGGATCTCTCGGACAAAACCCCAATAACTCATTCCTTAACGACGTACTCCAACCTTATAGAGAGCTTCCGCAAACCATTTCCGCGTACATTTTCTTTTTCTTTTTTCCCCTTACAAAAATAGCATAATGGGAGACCAGTTCCTCTTGCCCCCACACCCACCCACGCCACCACCCCTACCCAGGTTTCGGGGCCATGCTGGAGGAGCCTGGAGGAGCCCCAACCCGTCCAATATAGCCCTGAGAGGCGGCCATATATCACCAGGCGGGCCCAATTTGCCGACGGAGGGGCGGCAATCAATTGTCACCGCACCTCCCGCCGAGGGCCCCTAATTGTTTCCTGTGGCCAGGCCGCGGCCCGAGCAGGAGCGAGCAGGTTAACTGCCAGCGAAATGCTCATCATAGCTCAGCTACTGTTAATGCCCCATGCTCCTGATTCGCCAATGGCCATAACAATCTCGTTTCACATAGGAATGTTTCCGCGCTCGATTAGGCTTTGGACAGTATGGGAACGTTTTATCGTGGGTGCTGTGGAACCCAAACACAAGCATCTGGTAGTCAGCTCTAAGATCCTTGCAATAGATTTAACCGAAGCTACTGGATTTGGCAATTTGGTCAAGTCCCACATTGCAATTTCTCAATTAGACACGAGAAGGCCACAGGAATGTATCATTGGGTGCCTCTAAAGGATTTCATAAGCACACGGTCCAAGGTACCACTTGATCCTCATGTGACGCTGTATACTGTTCTTACTTTTCAGTGTGAGTGACATTGTAATCTTTTACCGTGATTAATATTTGGGATGTGAGTATTGTATTAAAACACGACATGTGGGTCATATATGTACACTATTTCATGCTGATTTTAGTGAAGATCCACAAATTGATAATACTTTAATATGTAGGAATTAAGGCAGCTCTAGATGTCAACGGTACATGCGTCTTGAATATAAGTTTTGATATGTCCAAATAGAAAAAATAGATCAGTACAATATCAGCAATGCCAACATATTCCCTTTCCCTGTATTAATTCAATTCTCCCCATATCATTGATACTCATATGACGTTGTCATATGAGAGCATATATGCATTAGGTTTCTCCTTTTCTTATCTTTTCTCCTCATTTCCTATCATTACCAACCTCCTTTCCGTGGGAGGGAAGCGTATGTCTATAATTACCTACATACAATATGAATTGCGACTAACGTCTTGAGCCGTACGTCAATCAAGCGGACTATAGCCTCAATGAACAGGGAGAACGGCTTTCTGTGAGTGTATCGGAATCCACATTCCTTAACTGAATGGCTGCTTCAAACGCCATCAAATCTAATCGCCTCCGACTTTTCCCTCTGGGGCGCGAGTCTCAATCATTCAGCGACAAGTCAAATTCAACAGGAACTCGTTAGATTCCGCATCACTTATACAACGGCCTGTTTCCATCATAAAACGCCGCCTCCAAGAGGCCGGCCTAAAAAACAAGGACTCCGGCTTTGGGCAGGTTTGAAGAATTGGTTTGGCGGAGCAATTTGTCCTGGAGGGGAAAAACCCGGGCTGTCGGCTAGCGGAAGCTGGGGAGGGCCTGATTTATGGCCCAATAATTAGGACAGTCATTGATGACCTTGTAAGATTTATGTGACTGTCTTACAAGGTTTAATGCCTGCTCTAACAACCCCTCTAATCAGCCTATAGCCTCTCTAGTGGGCCTAACTCAACCCTCTAGTGGTCCCCACCCAACCATCTAGTGGGCCCCACACCGCTCTCCCCAGGTGGTACTACCAGTATGCTTGCCTTCAGCGCTGATGCATAACTGAATACAGAATGCATCTATAAGGCTTATGTGCTTGTTTTTGAACGCGAGTCGCTCATGAGGTGCTCATACTAATTCGGCGTATGTTAAGCCAACAATAGGAGAGCGGTAGGCACTTAGATGGTAAAGGAGGGGCGTCTTGGATGGCGCACTCTCACCGGGAAGAAGCCATGATAATCCCCGCGCTAACGAGTATGTGTCTCCTGTCCCACGCCAAGGCCGCCCAATTGGTTTATGTGGGACGAACGGCGGGGGTATAGATATAATAAATATTAATAATTTGGCGTTAAATATGGGCTTAATCAGGTTTCGATGAAAACGGTGACAGGATTCATCAGGCGCCGGCTTATTTACGGCGGACTAACAAAGCGGCGCTGACAGACCAAATGACACGGGCCATTATGAATGGAAACCTGCAGGTCCCGGGTTTCTTTTTTACCACCTATGCCACACAGGCTGCACCGGCAGGGAGGGGAAGACAGAATACCACTAAACGGGGGACTTTTTTAAGGCCAACGCCACCAATTGGCGTCGCAAATCACAGCCATGCACACTGTAGATAGCATAGATAGCTGTAGTGATTACATTCTTCCCTGTGTAAATATTCACACCTAATTGGTGGGCATGCTTTTTAGCGCATTTTAGTAACCAAAAGCAACCTGTTTTGTCGCGCATTAAATCGGTCAGCAATCAAATTCGTAATCCTTTTTTAGAACGTGCTAACCATCTCTGGGCCCAGGGGCCCAGGGGATGGTCAACATGAGGGTCATTGGGTCAGTAAGTCGGACCCTTCCCTGACAACCGCCACACATTCACACCACAAGTTTTTATCAAATGCCTAACTAACACCGGCCTACAGTTTAATACTTTCCATTTGTAAATTTATTTCTTTATTCATGCACACCATAAGCACAATTACAAGTATATATGACCTGCAGGATTAATAACAGTGGCAGTACACCCATGCGTTTGTGACATCTTTTATTTATTTTGTCAAAAGAGTGTTTATCAAATACAGCATAGTAATTTTTTCTGAAAAGAACAATTGCGACTTTGCGCCATGATTTCTAGGGGGTTTGCTCGTCCATTACCTGGAATGAACCATAAATCTGAGTAGTGCGTTCCATTAAGAGTGTTGTACAGCGACTGCATGCTTCAGGTCTACAAAAGGGCCGACGGGCATGGGAAGGCCTGGCGCCAGACAGAGTGGGGAGGGGCCGGGATGGCGCCGTGCAGGACTACCTTGGCTCAGGGCCGCCCACTGCCGTCCCACTGGAGGCCAGTACTGACCCCTCCAGGGTGGGTTCACCTGTTGGCCGCACGTAGGTGACTGGGTACAATCACCAGCTTTCTGGGCTGGGTCAGGCCACATGCACGGATTGTCGGTAGTGTGGGCAGATCTAAATTGAACCAAGTGCACACATATTGTATGAGACGACAGCGCCTTTGGGTTTTGGCAGGGGAATACTTGGTTGTGTGCTGGGGAGGAGGAGGGGTAGGGGATGGTGGTTTGAAGCTGATGCAAAACGATTTATAAGCCTTCCGTGTGAGTGGTGGGGGCTGACCTGTTTGCATTACGGTCGGCATTGGATGGACAGAATGGGTCGGGAAATCTCATATTGACTTTTGTGAGGCTGTCGTGACTCGTCTCCCCCCGGCTTTTATCCATACCATCTCCGACCTCCTACCCCCTCCCACCACCCCCCATACACCCCACCCCCACTCCACCTCCCTCCACCCCCTCCCAACCTCCGTCCCCACTCGATCCCAACCTTTCCCCTTCCAGCCAAGACGCTCTCTGCTGACCTTGGCCCTGACCCGCCAGCCTCAGTCTGAGATGCCCCCTTCTCGTCACGCCAAGAGGCCCTTCGGTCCAATCAGCGGCGATGACACTCATCAACATGGCCCTGCTCATCCCGACCAATGGACAACGTCGTCTTATCGCATGGTCAACCGCCCGAGTATTCCGACGTCCTCTGAACTTTACTCCAACCCCTTCTCTCCGTCCATTCTCACGTCCGTCTTTGAGATGGCAGTGCATGTCACTTATCTATGCCGATACGTTTCGTATCTTACTTAGTTAGCCCTCACGCTGGGAGATATCTACATGGACGGTTGGCAGGTGCACGCCCGGAGTGGGGCCGATTGAGAAAATTTAGCAGATTGCTGGAGGGATAGTGGCCAAGATCATGCCCGGGGAATCCAGTTAGCCCTGGTCCTCCTTGGCGGGAGTGGATTAGCCTGGATAAGATTTACATGGCCTGATCCAATCGGCGGCGGCCCATGTAGGCCCTTCCCCATGACCGCCAATCCGCCGGCGTGTTACCCCGAACCTGGGGTTGATAAGGGGTGCTGCATCCTGCCTTATTTCGCCGGACGTGAGGGGTATACCGACCAGTCGGGTTCCACCGTATTGTTTGTGCCTGTTTTTGTAACATTTACCGTGAGCAACAAGAAATATACATATATGATAATACTAAATGTATTTTTCTGTTTAATTATTTACTGAATTACGATTTTAATGTATTTAAGCAACCTGTTCCGGTCATAAACAATGTACGTTCGGTTTCTCCGATTGGCTAAATGGGGACACTCATACGGCGAATATAAGACGAGAGTCTGGACGAGAGGCTGGTCAAGCCACGTGTTGCCCGGACCCCTCATGGAGTGGGGGCTGGCCCCCAGCACGTGCAGTGCACGCCGTGTGCACGCCACCCACCCCCAGGAGGTGGCATTCATCAATCTCTCCCACATCCATCATGCTATCTCTGCCCACCCCACCAGCATCCAATCACCAAGGAGACCAAATTATCAATTACTTCAATTACTATCGCCGGGCGCGTCGGGACTTCCTTCCTCGGCCGGCCCCGTTCATGCTGACACGTGCGCGCACCACGTGCACAAAACACGCAAAGCTCCTTGGTAAAACTCCTCCAGCTCAGACCCAAATCTCGCATTACCCTCTCCGCTGATTTTTATCAATCTGAGCCCTTCAAAGGAGGATGGGTTTCTTATGCGGCCGACAGGGGCTGATGTTGTTTACGGTGTCATCAGGTGTTAAGATGTGAAAACAATTACACCGAACGGGTGGCCTGATTACTTTACATTATCGTTTTTTTTAATTGACTAAAATTAAATGACGTGCAGTCAATTTGGTAGCTTCTAGATCTGAAGGTCTTATCTCTGTAGGGGCCTTGTTAAAGGAAGCGCAACCACATGTGAAATAGTTGGAATCAGTCGACAAAGGAAAAGGTAATTATGTGAACTGAACTACATGAGTAGTATAGGCAAATGGGCATCGACTGCGGGATTCATTTTAGTTCTTTTGTGATCACACTAGATGAAAACCGTTATTATTTAAATGAAGACGCTGAAATTTAATAACATAGTTCTTCCAGATGATCCCATGTTGAGTCATGGACTTCCAGAATTGACCGAGGCATTACAGACCTAACAAATCATCTGATTCAAACGATCCCTGTCTAGAAATATGAAAGTCGCGGGTCCTACCTTTCCTGGTCCAGCTCTTGTATAAAGGTATACAGTTCCTGCTCGCCTGAGCAGCTCCTGCGCTTGGACGGGGAGCCTTCGGTGGGTGAGTTGCTCCCCGACTTGTGGCCTTGGGGGTGGGGGCCTCCTCCTCCAGGCGGTACGCCTTCCAGGCCTGGCGGCACCCCGGGGCTGGAGGAGTTACTGCGGGGGGCGCGGGGGTCCATAGCTCCTCCTCCTGGGCCGTCTCCCCCGCCACCTCCACCATCGTCGTCCCCCTGCTCCTCGCCGGCTCCGGGCTCCGACAGACTTGTATTGACGGAGTATGCGTTGTTGGTGTGGATGGACATCCAGTTCTGGTCCGTCGTCGTCTCATCTGAAAGACACAACGAGACAGTCGGTATTAGTTATGTGGGTAAATAGAAGGTAATTGTAAGGATTAGTGTCCGGACAGAATGTGCCCGACTAATATGAATCAAACACAGCGACGGACGTATACTGCATGTATTGGATAGCCCTTTTCGTCATGAAAGCACTCAGGTTTTAGTGGTGGTCCTGAAATTGTATTTCCCATATTATGAAATTGCATTTCCCAATTTACTGACCCAGCAACGCAGGTTGCACCCTGAACCCTGCCCACAGAATGTTCACAGACGCTTAGACTGATCTGGATTGTTCAGTATCTTACTCATCTGACCCTTGGCAAGCCTTAGTTGTAAGATGGCTGTAGCGGCTTACACGGGGTGCTCTTTCTGTGTGACTTGGTGAACACAATACACCAAAGGTGCAGCCTCCCCGCCCGCCCCGTAAGGCTGTACTCAAAGGTCATGTACGTGGACCAACCCGCCAACTGGGGACCTAGGGATTTGTCGGTACGCCCATAAGCCGGTTAGAGTGATGCCCCCGGCCCTAAGGCCGGCCACGTGTAAATTACATTAGGCACCCCTATACCCACACACCCATAAAACAACATACACCATGCACCCTTTATCACATAGAACATTCTTAAGTCGGTTCAAAATGCCATTGTCGATTACAGATCACGACTTAACCCGATAACTTCAAAGACGACCCCAAAAGGAGCATTTCAATAACGCGAATACACCTGCAAAGTACGTGTGTAAACACTGTAAAGCATTATGCATTATTTCATTAACAAAGCCTTTCTAATTCATCATTCGATTTTCGGGGCCAGTGAGCAGACGGTAATTCTCTAAGGCGGGAAAATCCCCGTCTTGAACTGGTGCTCTAGTTTCCGGTGTGGGGTGATGTGAGGTTTGGAGAAGGCGGGCGGCACCTGAAGGAGTGCCTCTGCTCCTTTATGACACATCATCAGCTGTACAAACAGCACTAATGCACTCCGCCTGCATAACCCGATCCTACTGGGCCACAACATGAACAACAGCTCCTAATTCCCCTGCCACCCCATACCCTAACAACACTCTGTTCTGAATTAAGCCACCCGAATAGGTTCTTTACTTCTACCTTAACCCTTCTTTAAATCCAGTTATTCAATTCCAGATCGGCTCCGCATATTCTAATATGTTTTTACCAGCACTCATACTGTTTGCCTGTATGTGGGCCTTGCTTTTTTCGCCCACTACTATGGAAATCCATTAGTGACATACACATGTTGTATACATGTTGTTTCCCCTGGAGGAGCTCAGCACACTTCATCAGCCCCCTATACCCGGCTAATCCTCCTGCTCTTGTCCTCCTCCGCTTTAGCTCTTCCCCCTTCCCTCCATCACGACGACACCATTTGGACATAAAACATCACAAAGTAATGCGGCGCGTCATGTCGTCTCTTGGCGGCGTTTTGTGCCCGCGCCACTATTACTTTGATATACACCAAATGGCTGGCTGTTCGTCAGCCTAACGGCCGGCCTCTGCTTGTGGCGGCACCTGCCAAGCCTCGTTATACTAATCCTACCTTACAATGCGCACCTGTCCCTCCGAGCAGCTCGTTTTTAACCCTCCTTCAAGGCCCGCCTCGCCTGGTGGGAATTAGCATCACCTGCCCATAGATTAACCATCACCTGAGGCGCTACCTTTCTTACGGCTATGCCCGTCTACACTCGGGGCGCCCCGTCCTAAAGACATGCGGTCCCCTTGTTGTATGAATCATTAAACATAGAAGGGTTTCTTACGAGCTATACCAACGTCTAGGGGTTTCTTCGAAACGATGAATTAAAGTTGCATCATGACTGCTACATAGCAATTCTATTACTTCTTACAATGTCGTTTGTCAGTTTGAATATTTCAGCTATATACGCGTGGGGAGTGAAAAGCACATCACTTCCGGTTGAAAAGACCATCAACTTCCGGTTGGTGGTCTTTCAATCTTCTTTGTGTGCCCCTGGTATGTTCGGTTTGAAAGACCCAGTATCCGGGACCTTTTGTGTGCGGTTGACATTGTCCACCCACCTACACGTCGTCCATGGCCCTGGTCTGCTGTATCTATAGCAACGGGCCGTTTGTTTGCACTCCATCTGCAGTCATCATGGCGGCCGACACGGCCATGTTTACCATGACTACACTGTTAAAAAGGTGTTTAGAAATTAAACATGTTTAGGGTCTAAACATGTTTAAAGCCTAAACACTTGTATTTTTCTAAACATGTTTGGATTACAGATGTTTATTATCTAAACACATGGGATCCCACATGTTTAAAACCTAAACATTAAACACCTAAACATGTTGAATATCTAAACACTTGAACCTAAACATGTTGAATATCTAAACACTTGAACCTAAACATAATAAATTTCTAAACATGTTTAGGGTCTAAACATGTTGTCAAACTGGTTACAACAAAGTGTTTAGGAAAGTGTTTAGGTTCTAAACACTTGTTTTTACAGTGTACCGGGAACATGTCACCTGACAGCCCCCTGCCGGCCCCAGTGTCCCCGTCAGCTTAGCCTCGGGGATATAAAGGCTGACACCATACACCAACTTAATATTGACTCCCCAACTCCCCTATACCTGTAACTGTACGTACGCTAATCATGGACGCAAAGACTCGTGCGACAACTACTTCATCGTTCAAAGATTCAGATTCAGTAGAATTGCTATGAGGCAGTGGTTAGTTATTCTCGAGGCCACTCTAGCGGAATAAAACTTGCCATCGGAGATTGGAATGCTAGTACTTTATCGTGTTTTCATTTCGAGGTCTGCGCTGAATGTATGATTAAGTAGTTTTGTTTGCCCACTGTTGCACTGAAATTAAAATCTACTCTTTAATAGTCACATCACACACAGTTTCATCTTTCCACCAGGCCGCGTCCTTATCTCCGTTATTATCATCCTTCCGCATGCATCCTAAATGTTTCTCCGTTCAGCGTCGACAAACAAATCTCCGCAGACAGTGCCAGTGAATTATTTACCAAACATGGAAACCTAAAACCATTCTGCCTGCTCCAATGGTCGCCCAATTATTGGCCTGTAACAACCCGCTGAAAATCGGCAATATTGGCTTTAATGACAAACGCGATTAGAATACAAAAAGGCCACCGGCTTCTTATTTCTGACAGCATCATTAATGTTTGAGGCCACATCATGGGGACTCCAGTGTATCTGGTGGTGGTAGCTGCTTAAGTCGAATTTACATTTCAACGCTCAAGTAAACTCCCATAACCACGGCTATACGTGAGACCGTCATTAGATTACTAAGAAACCACTGCTGCGAAAATAGAAATGTTTATTCAAACGACTTTACTTTGATAGAAATCTAAGACACGTTCCGGTGATTATTTAACGCATACATATTTTAGTGTAAACCTGCCTTTCCCTCCCTGCCGTCTCATGTGGGCCCAAGCTCGTGCCAAGTACAATTTTCCAGGTGAAGGACGGACAAAGATAAGCGGTTCTGACAACACGGTTACCGCTTCACATTTCATTGCCTGTACAGGACCTAGGCTGGGGAGATCAGAGTGTGATCAAAGCTGGCGATGATCCTCAGGTGTTCTGGATCAACCCCTTCTCACCTGATGTGCCAATTGGGGGTGTCTGATGTCAGGGTCAGTCTCACCCCGCTATCGGAATATCGGCAGGAGGAGCTTTGATGACTTACCTCCCCTCCCCAATCCTAACAGAAAAAACTAGAAAGGTCGCTTACACTGGTTTTCATGCCTTTACAAAAAATAAAGGGAGTCTCTGAAAAACGATATGAAATGTATAGTCTATGCTGAACTGTGAGACATATCAAGGTATAATTTTATATGGTTTTATTATTTGGCTGGAAGACTTACAGAAAGTAACGCATGTGGCAAGATGGAGAAAAGGGTTGATGGATTGATATTCTCCGCGTGGTTTGTCGGGGTTTGTTACTCCGACGCTCCCCGGAGGCTCGTCCACGCTCAATATTGGGATGTGTTTGCCAGGGTGTTCCATTCGCCAAATGTCATTATGCAGCATTGTGCCGCCGGCCAAAGAATGCTAATTCACAAGGTTCTCCTCAACCCCTTCCCCAGTATTCCCTCCTATTATCCAATTCCAGAAAGAAACCCACAAAAATAAATCAGTATTTTGTGATTTAAAACGGCGTGGATTTCACTAAAAACGTAATGTATTTTTGTCCGAATGCCTTATTCGACACTGTTCAATTCGACGATTCATTTAATTCTAGTTATCTCTTATATCTACGCCAGCGGGAAGTGGATTACAATTCAGTCATCAATGGCGTAATGGGAAAATGAGGTTTGAAGCAAAACCGGTCGAGATCCTCTTAAATACCGGAGGAGATTGGCGAGATAATCTTGTAGTGGCAGAAGATGAAATTTTAACTAATTTCTTGTGCCGGCGGATCATACCAGAGGCGGAGAGACCTAATGGAATATTCAAGGTAAATGTCCTGACAGCACAAAGCAGCACGTTCATACGCGCCTTGCGGAACAGCTAAAAGCGTTGTCAATCCTTTCAATACATTCAAGGAAGCGCCCCTCGTTGGGCCTAAAATATGGCGCCTTATTCCGCCCCTAGGCCTGCTTCCCGTGCCTTCATTCAGACTAGGCAACAGCCTATCTCTATCATGTATAATGCAGGGTATTCAACATGTGAGGCTTACATGCCTGTTGTACACCCCCTCCCATGTGACTCTGTTGGTTAGGCAGCCATTACGACTGATTTCACTGTTTGCACGTTACCACGTGTGCATGCACTCGGGCACTTCACGTTGGACTTCAATCACAGCACCTGAGGAGGAACATGCAAGGCCATTGCCCAAATGAATAATCTATCCGAGGGCGCCCCACGCCATAATGAGTATGTTTTTAGCGCTGAATACCGCGCATCCGACCCTCCAGCCCCTGCCTCCTCATCCCTACCCAATTTCCAGCACACAATCCCTCCCCCACTGGTGATTTGGCCCGCGTTTCGGATTCCGATCCCTCTTCCTGGAGTCTCGTCCATTCTCGTTGTTGTGTTTTTTCGCCCGCAGAGATTGGTCGGACCTGAGGTAACCACGCAACTGGTGTGTGTGTTTGTGTACGGTGCGCGGCGCGCGGTGCTGATGCCGCGTGTTGACCGACGCGTCGCGCGCCGCCCCCACCCCACACCGACACCTGTACCGTTGGCACTCTGCGAGTCTCCCCCTCCTCCCACACACTCTCTCAGACCGGTGCCTTCCCCGCCCAGCGCGTGCCCTGCAATTTCCCCCAATGAGAACGACACTTCCGGACACTGCGCGGCCTATGTATCTTAATTTGCAACCAAACGAGCAGTGCTACTGTGAATGCAAACTACATGTACTTGTTACAATTTAGTGAATGCAAATGATTTGAAAGACTGCATATGGCTCGTTTTTCCCCCATCTAGTCATACATACAAATGAAATCCCAACATCTAGAGTTTAGTGAATGGTAGGAATTAAATCAGATATATTTCCCAGACAGTTATTCCCCTCCCCCTTTGTCGCCGTCCTTGCTCCCCTACTCAGGTATGCAGGCAGCAGGGACAGCTTTGATCCTGTAGGATCAATCTTGAGGCTTGGATCCATCCATCATGTGATCGCCGCCCTCCGGGCATGCTGCTCCCTCCGGACCCCTGCTATCTGTGGCCGGCCGTCTTGGGCTAACCACATCCTGATAACAAACCATAGTCCACAATCGCCAACTAACATTCTCATACATGTCAATCTCTACCGTCATGTCCTCCCATGCTTCCTCTCCTTCCCCCATCTCTTTTCGTGGGGTATATCGCCCCATATCGCACCCTTACACATTGCCATACCTTATCCCTGAGACTGAACTCTAGGCACTGCACGTATCAAGTTAGTACATTACCAAATCACTAGCCACACATGCCCATGTGTTAAATTACCTTTCTTTCTGTAAGTGTCTGCTGCTCCAGATGGCTTCATGTCAAACTGAGAATTATTAAAGCATTATCAATTTGATATAGATGTCATTTAATATCTACTCATTCCCACTGATTACTTTGGGTACAATATCTTTAAGTGAAAGGCCACTCAAGAGTTAAACTCGTGACATTCTGTGCCAGATTTGTGATCGGCCGTAACGTAAACCGACAATAATTATACCTATGTCCAAGCAAGGTAACATATTACAGTTACATGTCTCAGGTTTCTATGGCTCCCGTTCACTCACTTCCCCTAATGTAGTTTTTTTTCAACCACAGCTATATCACTATATATGAGCAGCTCAAGGGGCCAGTTCACGTATATGGGTCATCCCTGAGGTGCTCACTGCACCTGCCACTCCCCACCTGTTAACCGACTCCCAATTACCAGATTCACAATCCGCAATCCGTTGAGTACATTTCCCCCTACCCCTGTTGTTATCGACATATCAGGTATATAGCGCCGGTAACATGTTAATGCCCCTGCCGCTCCCACCGGATAAAATTGACATGAAACATGAAGCATGTGACTAATGGAGCCTGTTGATGGGCGGGTAGGGTTGCCATGGTTACCTCCAGCGTCCATCCCCTTGCTCCCACACCTTTATCGGGTTCCTCCTGTACGTGCGACCATCGCGCACCCACTCAGGGTAGAAGCGGAGGGCTGAGGGGGTCATATCCACTTCCCGTGCGACTACCGGAGCAGCTCAACTGGTAATTAAGAAGTTGTGGGTATTCCAACTCAACTGTCATTTCTAATGGTATAACCGTGCGATGGCTGGCAACCCTAATATGATACTGCCTATTTGTATTTCACATTGCAACAACAAATCTGAATGAACATCATTAAAACAGGAAGTACAAATAAAGTTGGATAGGATGCCAAGATTGCTCGGCGTTGTCTGTTGCTAAAATTAGACGCATCTGCTCATTCTTGTCGAATGAGAATGGATGTGACCACCTGCTCTTTGCTGCTCACCCCGACCCTGACCTATATCGAGTGACCGACTGCTCTGAGGACAACTTAACTCTTGTTACCACTCAAATAAATTAGTTATTACAATTTGAAGACTGTTAGAGATTGTCCCAATGCATTGCAATTCTAAACCTTTTAAATCTAAAAAATCACTTTGGAATCCTCTGTCAATGTGGATATTTCTTTCTGTTTGTTATACTTTTTGGTTTGTGATTGTCTTTTTCCATAAGTAAGAGCCGGCGTGTAATGGGTTCAGCGCTTTCTGTGGTGAGTGACAAACTCGGCGTTTACTCGGACAGAAGGGCGGCGGTCAGGGTCGTGAAGGAGATGTTTTCATGTGATCATGTCTCTGACCCTGTCTCGTATGCCCGTCTGGCCATCCTTTCATGTGGCCCTCTCCTCCAGTCCCCGCAGACCTTAGACCCACTACCGAGAACCCCTTCCCCACCCCTGCCTGTCTCCGGCACCGCCAAGTGGCTGCCAAGTGACCTACTGCGGCTGATGGGCCCCAATTTCTGGGGACTTCTAGGAATAGAGGGCCCACAAAAGGAGCACATTGCCGACATGCTGGGCCGGGATCGCCGCCACTCCAGACTGACCAACTGACCAGCAGGGGGTGGCCTAATGGGTGTGACGGACAAGTCGCCGGAATACTGGACAATGGTCAGGCCGGGCGACTGTCCACTGTCAGTGGTCAGTTATTAAGGACGTGCCCTCGTTAAGCTGACCCAGGCTGAGAATGGTCAGTCTCAAGGGCACTGCACATGGTCAGGCTCTCTTTAGATTCTATCCTGTCCCAAAAAGGTCAAGTCCAACAGGTAATGTTATGCAAAAGTCTGTTGATGTAGCAAATAAGATAAATGTTATTTTACAAAGTATTAATCAAATGCATAAAAACAATCAAAGGTCTAGGGTTGAGAATCACCTACAACAATGTAAAACAAACATTATTTCCCGGCTCTTACGGGGATACCTGCAGTTATTTTGCTTCAAAATGCCCCTGAATTTTACATGGAGATCCTCGGGGTCTGCCCCTCTCCACCTTGACCCTCGGCCTCGGCCAGGGACGAGATGGACATTAATCCTGCACTGGAGAGGCAGGGATTTAAGGGCTCCCGTCTGAATAATGTATACAGAATGTTTAAATGGATAGCAGGCATGGTCAAGTCTGGACCACACACCTGCATGACCTAAATACCCCTCCATTTTCACGAACATTTAGTGTTTCTCTCCCTGTTTAAAAGAATAAGATAACATTGTGCTATGCAAATAGCCATCGTAGCCATATGCCATAACGCTACCAATGAAATGTAATTTCAAGGACATGGTAATTAAATGAGCAAGAATTAGCTTTGAAGTTAGAAAAAAGACGACATCACAGCCATGCATTCTACTGTTTCTATATTTAGATAACCTCTAATTTTCCGTACAATAGGCCGGTTTTCGTATAAAAATAATCCTCAAATTGGCTTACGGTCGCGTTGATCAGATTCGCAATTCCTTTTCTATTCAATACTCAAGAGAGCCTGTGAGTAACATTACCCCCCTGTGATGATCAGGACGCAATTAGCGCCGTTTGACTTTGCCCAGGTTGTGTCTCCTCCACTAACAAGTGTCCCCCACTCTGTGCCGACAACTGATCCGGCCCCGGCAGGTGTGGTTTGCCCACTGGTCGGCCGCAGCATATGTCCCCTTACAATGCCCGAGCGACTCGAGCCGCCGAGGGACTCCCACAGGGTCAGCCTATCGGGGTCAGCCTGCCTCCTCTCCTCCTGCTGCTGCTGCCCGCCGCTGGACACCGGATCCCTGCTGACCACCACCTGGGTACCATGACAACAGATGAAGGCCGCGCCGAGACGCCGGCGTCTCCCTGGAGAGGGCCGGGAGGAAAGGGCGCCTTATGGGCCCCGTGTAAGGTTCTAAGGCCGGGCCTGCAGGCCAATAAAGGCCGCCGCCCGACACTTAATAGGCCCGTCTTATTAGCCCGATGCTCTTCTCCCAGGTTCGCCCACTGGTCACAGCGGTCAAGAGTTGGCGGGCGGCCACAGGCTCCTTGACCACGGGACATTAAGACGGGACTCAATGCTTTGGCAGGCACACGGAATGGTGTATAAAGACTCACTCGAGTACGAATTTTAGCACTCTGTATACGGACGTACTTGAAGTGCCTTTGAAGTATTTATAGAGAAAATTACCGCTTAGAATTGCTAGCGCCAGCCTGCGCTCTCCCGACTTGAAACGGGAAACTCGCAGACTGGGGTGAATGACCTGCTTTCAATCACTCTCGTCCTTGTGGAGATTTAAAGGCATTCCACACTTGGCTTTCAGGCGTTTACTTTTGGCGAAACCCGACCGTCATTTTGAAACCGTAAACGACGGGTTAGCGTCGGGCCGAGTTTGTGTAAGGCGGGGGAGGAGGAGGAGCTCCGGGGAGGGGGCAGAAGTAGGACACGAGCAGCTCAGACCTGACTCCCTGCTCCACTTGTGCTGCTCGCTCAGACTCACTGAGTTCCCCTGCTGTCGACATACAGTCGATACAGACATCACCCCGCCTTGCTCCGCCCACATTTAAGGAGAAGTAACCATTGCATTCACTGTCGCTGCTTGTATGCAAGTAAGGAGGAAATATCAACAATACATGCCAGCCTACATCAAAGAACTCGTTCACTCCTACTATTATTACACTGAATTAACATCCCGATCTTCATCCAATATTGAGAGGCATATTATGAAATGTAAGAGTTGTTTATTTAATGGCTCCAACATCACGGAAGAAGAAACTGCGGTTGTCAAGCAATAATCCCAATATGGGACGACTCAGTGTTGCCAACATCGCGATCCCTCTGAAGTGTAATTGTTATGGTCCCATCCAAATAATGATAGTTATTGCCGGGAAAGGTGAGTCAGACTGCAATTGAGTATACCCCGCACCCACTCACCCAGTTCTCAGGTATTGGCAGTACTTCCAGGTGCGGGTCAATAGAGGTCTGCCCCGGGGTTATAGGTACAGAGATCGATGCCAGGTGTTACTGCTCTTTCTCTACCTGGTGGTATGTTACATCATAAAGGCCAGGTGGGTTATGTCGGTTCACATCATCAAATGAGAACCCAGCCGAAACCAATAGATGTGTGTGTTAACATTACGCAATCTCTGGGCCAATTACTGTCTGATAGCAGGACAAGCAATGGCCTTTACAATGAAACTGTTTGATGATTTATTCTACAATGCAATATGAAATGCTGAACTAATAAATGATTCGGCTGATGTATAACCATAAAATGGCCATTAGTTACGGTTTGTCACAGCGAAGACTACATCTATTACATGTATACATACACAAATGCCATCTGCTTCACTCCATTTAATATTAAACAACTATAAGGAGTTATTTTTGTACGTATGGAAAGTATGTTTATATGTAGCGTTCTCATTTCTTTGGATTATATAGTTCCATCCGGTTTAATCTTCAAACCCATTTTTGGGTGTCGAAACCCAGTTTGTCCATTACCTTACAAGTCAATATTAAGATGTCATCGGTGACAGTTGGCAGGCCTTCCTAGCCGCGGACTGCCCCCCTAACGGCCCCACCCCTGCTGGTGGTCGGAGACCGCTCCTCAGACTGATGATATCAGATTATCTCAGCAGCCGTGCTTATTTAAGGCTGACAGGCCTGCCAATCACCCCCGAGGCTCTAGAACCGTGTTTACCTAACCCTATGGCCCGTCTTCTCAGCCCGGGCCCTTCCCCTGGTCCCAGCGGGACGTGACAGGGACATGACACCTTAGATGTGTCCCAAGTCGGCCAAGGGGGATGCCCTGCTGTAGGGCATGGACAGAAGGGCGGGTTTGTGGTAGCGGCACACAGCCACCATTGCTATAATTATACAGATTTTGTAGTGAGACCTTACGGCACGTCTAGTGAGGGTTGTCCGAAGACGCAGCGACTGTCAACTGACCTGACAGACATCTCAGACTGGTGGTATCGTTTTTTGACGCGCCTGTCGGCTGGGCTTTGATACATGGAGAAAAACTGAATTAAACCTCTCAGTACGATAGCAACCCCATTTTCTCCTGCCCCGTCTCATTCTTTGGTGTAATCTCGTTACGACGACCTGAGGAAATGCACCAACACAATATACTACTCACGGTTGACGATTTAAGCAGCCCCATTGTACGGCTATACGCTGGCGCACTGCCTAAAGTGTACGTCCGGCGTGGGACAAACTTAATTTAGAGGATATACTACTCTGCATTATTGTATTCACTGAACATGGTCCATTATAGATTTAAAAGAAATATCTAGGAAAAATCAGTAGCAGAGACTGCAGATACGTCATGTGTTTGGTCGGGGATGCGTCAAAACTTCTAAACCTTAATATGATGATAATCATTAAAGGGAAGAATTTGACGACAATGTAACGTTTACATAATTGGAATTGCATTCTTTCGTTAGAGTCGAAAAGAAGTAGTAACAAGAACGTATGGGGCCCCTTGATTTTGAAAGTCAAATGTCGCAGAATAACCTCAGCCTCATACATAGATGACATCGTTAGTCCATTTCCCGGGGACCTAATCGTGTCAACACATGCAATTAAAAGGTCACTGCCGTCATGAAAACTACGACTTCACAGTGTTTGTAAATAGCTCTCTCCCATTAAGACAACCCTCATTCCACTTTAAGGAAGTGCTAGCTGCTGCTGAATTTAGCCAAGGAGCCCCTCAGAGAATAGGCCAGGGTTATAATTACTTGAAGCATTCTCCCTGACTGGCTAGCTTTGTAGCATCTCCTAGGCGTGATTATCGGCCCTCCGTTGGTAATCCATAACTATCTAATCCAGAGAGGAGGAGGACGGACACATGCTTCACTAAGGAGACAGCGCCGGCCGGGCCTACCACAAAGAACACGGGTGTTGCATGTGACTTGTGCTGTTGCATGTCATTACAGTAAGCAACATGGGAATTGGTCTAATTGGATCCAAACCACTCTAATCCCATTATAAGCATGTCTTCAATCAGCACAACGTGTACAAAAAGCCGGCGGTAACCCGCTACTTGGGCCGTCACTGGTACGGTGTATATCAATGGAATAGGGAGAACACCAGGGGACAGTAGGCCCCTCTCTGGAGGACGCCTCCCGCCGTCAGACTTAAGGAAACCACTAATGGAGGCGGCCTTAAGCACACGCTGCATGCTGGGGTGCGCGCCAAACAGGCAAATGACTTTACGCACGGACAAAAAAGGAACCTAATCAAATTCTGGGTACCCACAACCCTTTTTATATTCGGGTTCGAAGCATGCGCGTGCTAAATACAGTGTTTTTAGGGCTTATAATATTAATGTGTGATTATTTAAAGATGATGGTTTGAAGCGCTTCCTTGAACACGTCTAACACCCTTTACAGACAAGACTATGCGCGTCTGCCGACAGTTCAAAACAGATATAATGCGCATACATGCTTAAATATATCACAGTAACCCTAAAAGACAAAGTGACTTACTACTGGGAGGTTTCCCGTAGGAGATGTGACTTGGCCGTGCCCATGGTGGTAGGACGTGGGTGGGCGCCGACCGCCCGACGTACTGTATCGGTATGAGGACTCCCTATGCTGAGTCTCAGTCGTGAGTTATGATAATCAGTCCTGACTCCCCTCCCCCTCCACCACGTCCACCCCAACCCCTAGTCCCCGCCCAACTTGTACCATGCCAAGCGTCTTCAAAATCCGCCCGATCGCATTCGGAAATTTATGTTTAATTCCTAATCATCAACCGGCTTTGAATATCTGTATTGGGGAGGGTAGAGTATGCATTATCAAAATGTTATTGGAAATATCTATTGTGAAACACATTTCTACCGATTATGAGTAGCGCATTAAAATCATGTCTAAGAAAGTGATAGAATTATGAGATATGTCAATAATATCTATTTGATCTTCCGAACGTGCCCGGCGTATGTGACTCCCCTCATGCCCCCTCCCCCGACAATGGTGTGACAGTGGGAGGTGGGGGGGGGGGGGGGGCGTGTCAACCTACACAGCAGTATACCTGGGGACCTACAGGTGAGTCACTCCCCGCCCGTACAGGTGAACCACCACTCGGGGAGGCCCTTCACCTCAGGTAATAAGCCGCTCCGGGGGCACAGGTGAAGCCAAAGGCAAATAGCGGTATGAACATTATGACTATAGACATATATAAGACCGAGCGCTCGACAGGTGGCGCGGGTCAACGGCGGCACTTGTTTGGTCACCAGGATACATAAACTGCAATGGACAAATAAGTGTCTAAACATGTGTATCACATTAAATTGATTTGGTCTTTTATTCAAGAAATATAAGGAGGATTTAAGAAAGCTTCCTCAGATTCTAAATACACTGTATTTTCTGGTATAGTGTATACATGCGGGGTTGGGTAGGCTGGGTCGAAGAAGCAAGCTGGAACTCTGCAGTTTTTAAAGATAGTTCACTACCTTAGATCTTAGAAACAAACATAGCAGCGAAGTAAAAAAAGAAAAAAAAGGACCCGGCACAGAATATCGCCGCTCGCGCCCCCTACTTCCAGCATTTCCGCCCCTAACTTCAGGTCCTTTGCGGACAGGTGACCCTTACCCGTTTCCGACGTGCAGTGGGCTTGGAGGGGTGAGTTAGTTAATCAATTCTTACGTTGTAGGTATACAACAGCTCATATGCACCCAGAAAAGAAACATTATACCAAACAACTAGAAAAATGGTGACGCCAGACAATGAATATGTAGATCTATACGGCACGTTGGTAATATATGTACACATGAGAGCCAAGGCCTATAGTTCACAGCGGCTAGTGACATGAGCGGTCATACGACCTTGGACGTCAACTTTTTTTGTTGGAGATAATCTCTACCTCCGCTTTGACATAATATTGGATCATCGATAGAAATGAGCTGAGGCAATATCCCGAGGGTGGATTAACCCTGGATGAACTGTCAGGGTGGGCCCGGTTTTACGAGGCATATCGGAATAGCTGTCAATAAACCGTGTCTTTGGTATATGTAGTTCTGCGTAATCCTTACATAACCCGGGGGAATAAATGTCAAGATTACGCAGAATTTGACAAAACAGTTCCGCGCATACATGTTGGTAATCTGTCACTGATGTATAATACATAGAAACGTTAGAAGGCTTCCACCACATGCATATTCCTGACCATAGGTGAAACCCAGCCCACGCTATATGCATCGGCACAGATTCACATAGTCATCTATTATTACACGGCTCCGCCTCGCGGGGGGGGGGGGGGGGTATAATGTACCTCCATAACTCAGAACGACAAATGTATTCAAATAAGACGCCTTTCACTTTCCCGTTAGTATTTAGCTAATACTATTACTACCGAGAGCCTCCGTCCGCTGTGCATCGGGCTTCTGTCTTACATCATACCCATCCCCTTTGTAAGATGCTAAAACAAACGCTCATCTACATAAGGAATCCAATCAGACGCCCCGAGAGCAGCTGAGAAATGCAAATTCTCCACAACGGAGGGAAAAGACAAGAGGACAGGAGTGGGTGGCCGATCTAATTCTGTGCTGACTTTTTGTGGCACTTGAGTCTGTGTGGGTCGTGGGGGATGCAAATGGTGAGTTATTGGCGAGCAGTTGGTGGTAGAGCAGCTCTCCGGGTATACCATTAGTGGCTGACGGAGGGGCCATAGAGGTAGTAAAGCACCCCCGGGGACAGCTTACTTCCTATCTACGCTTCCGGCGACTGGGCGGTGAGCAACCCAAGTCTGGTTAAAGTGGCCTCTACCATGAGCGACTCACTGATTTGAAGCAACTTAACCAGGATTTGTACCTTTTACCCGCTGTTATCTGTGTGTAAACTTAACCGGATGACTGCCGCAAATGAATCGAGGCGGTTTTATGTGCAGGATCCCCGCTCTTACGTTTGTTCAATTCCTAAATCTCAATTAAGTCGAGCAGCAGGAAGAGACATAAAAGTTCTTTATTGTTGACATGGTCTATAAAACGGGACTATGGATTACCTAATTATGAAGTTTTGTTTTCTCATCAGAGCCTACAATACGGAACTGTTGAGACTAAATGGCTATAAATAAATAGAATTAAGCTTGGAAAAATGGAGCCGGTCGGATGTAGGACACTTTGGGAAGGAGGGCACGAGGAGATTCATTTTGTGGAGCAGAAGACGAGCGTTGTGTTGAGATCAGACTCTAATCCAGCAGTAGACAGACTGGTGTTTACCGAGCGTGCAATAGAGGCGGGTACACGAAACACAAACCGGCCCAATACACGGGTACACGAAACACAAACCGCCCCAGTACTGAGGGGTATTATAGGGCTAACTGGCCAGCCCCGCCCCACTCCCATTAACCAGTCCGACGGGCAGACTGGGCGCGACCAGCCCCGTCCTATTTGATCAATCTCGGGCACCAATTATCATTTTGTGTTTGCTCTGCAGTATTCAAAGATAGCAGGAAGCAGGCAGATCAGCAGTCGCCGGCGCCAATTACTGCTTTTTGGCCGTGTTGACACGAACGTCAGCCCCCTGAGTTGACTCGGCGATGAGATGAGCTCGGTCTTGGGCCGATTAAATCCTATCCTTCATACTTCACGGCCAAGATTCCGCGGCCGCTTGAAAGCATTCCAATGGATAATGATCGATCCGCTCAGATTACAGATACCAATCCTTTTTCAGGGACTGACATTTCCAGCCACACACATTCTTAATGAATTTTTCAACGGTTTTTCTTTTTGTGGCTTTCGTTGATTATTTTTGCGTTCTTGACAACAGCATTACACTGCGTTTCTCACACAAATACTACGTTTGTATTTAAAGCCAAAACGTCTTTTACGTTTGGAGGAACATTTCGTGTCAAACAAACATTTTTTTATCTGATCACGAGACGGTGCTATAGCAGATAAGCCAAGTAGAATAGAGCAACGTGTTGATAGAAGTAATGCAATAAACATGAGGTCTTCATCTGCATCAGTCATCATCAGTGTCTGTGCTGGTCGAAAATGAAGCTGGATCCCCCGAGCAGCTCGGAGCAGGTCCCCATCAGCTCGGAGCAGCTCCCCATCAGCCCGCGCTGTGCGCCCATTACAGAGGCGCCACCTCTACCACCCCAGCCCCCAGCCCCTCTTTACCCGAGTCACTGACAGATCTATACCCCCACCCCGAGTGAACGCCGACATATCATCCACTCACTCCCCAACCCACAGCATGCCCAAACCATGTCAGCCGGGCATTCATAGTCAAGTCTTTGTGGAGTTGGATAATATCGAGTTAGCGCACGTCCGCCGTCCGGCCATAGACTGCCTCTGGTCGTCGCGGCAGGGGGTGCTGAATGCCCTCTTACCGGTATTATCGCCCACCTGAGTCTCTCCTCCTGCGTCTTGGCCCCAATCTCCATGGTGACTGGAGGTCCTTACCAGCCTCCACCAACCCCTGACCACCCCTTTATGCAGCAGGCCGACAGAAATGAGCCCCCCGTAGACAAACCTACCACCCAGCCCAATGACCCTTCTATACCGGCCCAGAATGCTCTCTTTGGGAGATTTTATTCCATCCTATATCATCGCAAGGTGGTGCAATTTTCCTTACAACACCAGAGTCTTTAATCTAGATTCTTCCTGAAGATTTTCTTGGAAATATTTTCAAACAAAGTGGGGCACATCTTAGGGTTAGTTTTGATTGGTTGATATGCCGCACAATAACTTGTACATAGGCTATAATAATCGCTACGGTAACCAGACATTTCATACCCTGGTCGTAATGTACCTGGTCACTTCGTACCCTAGTCATGGTCACTTCATACCCTAGTCACTTCGTACCTGGTCACTTTGTACCCCAGTCATTATGTACCTGGTCACTTCGTACCCTAGTCACTTCGTACCTGGTCACTTTGTACCCCAGTCATTATGTACCTGGTCACTTTGTACCCTAGTCATTATGTACCTGGTCACTGTGTACCCTAGTCAGATCGTAAAGGAAAGATTTCACATAATTAAAGAATAGATATTCTTTAATGAAATTTGTTATGCATGACCAATGTGTCAAGAAAAAATGATACTAGAGTTATTCTGAGGATATTCCAGAGTTACGAGACTTTAATATTTGGTGTATTTTATGTTTTTTTAAGGGAAATTCCCAAATTTGTGACGTCACAAGGACACTTATTGGGAATCCCATCCTTAAATAAAAGGGAATTCCCAAGCCTCAATTCTGTATATTAAGGAAACTAAGGATAAGCATAACATATTTTTATTTAGCCCCGTACAAGCTATTATCGATTGTATGTTTTACTTATCTTAGTTGATTCAATTACCTGAAATCCCCATGTCCTTTTGAAAGGGATATCCCATTATTATGACGTGGCAAGGGGAGTACTGACAGCCCAGAAGTAAGGGAATTCCCTATTATTAGTTTATTTACTCTATAATTCACTCAAACTTCAACATTTTCCAATTTTTGTTTTTGAAATATTTTCAGGATACCCATGAGAAACTCTTTCAATAAAGAATAGGCGTTTGGAAAATTATGTGAAAGCTTTCCTTATCCATAATACATCATTGCCTTTGTGGCCCGATTTCATAATTTAAAAAAAAAACTAAATGAAAAAAAAAGACCTTGTTTTCCTAAAGAGTGATAATGTTTTTCTGATGGTCCATAGGTGAACTTTCTGATCAACTGAATATTTTACTCATTTTATGCCTAAAATATGATTAAATGCGCGAAAATAGGCTCCAGGTGTGCAAAAACTGGAGAATTTATATAGGAAAAAGATTTGATAAAATACACTAGATAAATATTTTTTTTCTATTTTATTTTTATCAAATACGCTAACCCCACATATTTTGCAACAAATCATGAAAAACAATTATTAGAATTTTTTTTTTTTTCAGAAATATGATATTAGGTATGGCAGGTGCTAAAGGGTAGGATACAAAGGGACCAGGGACATTATGACAAGGGTGCGAAGTGTCTAGGGACATTATGACCAGGGTACGAAGTGTCCAGGGACATAATGACAAGGGTACGAAGTGTCCAGGGACATAATGACCAGGGTACGAAGTGTCCAGGGACATAGTGACAAGGGTACGAAGTGTCCAGGGACGTAGTTACAGGGGTACGAAGTGTCTGGTAATCATGGCTACGTCCAATATATCTACATCTATATGATGTCGTCCTGACAGATTAGAATACATAGCACCAACCACAAAGCGCGCCTCGCTCGCAGACTCTAAGAAGTAGGCTAATGGAAGCTGGCAAAAGACAAAAGTCCGTCCGTGGACGGCTATTATTCTGAGATCAGGTCCGTCTTTTCAGATCGGGTCCGTCTTGGAGTGATCATCCATCACATGATCCAGCGGCCGGGCGCCGTCAGTAAGGCAATCCCGGCTATTGCCATCAGGACGGCGTCCGCCACTTCAAAGGTGTGCAGCATGGGCCGTGCGCGGCGAGCAGGCTGATATATGAGGCTGGGATATACGATATGTGGACATTGGTCCCTGCATCAAAGACTAGTTTCCCATCAGTGGCCGTGCTCAGCGCACACTGAGGGTAGGGAAGGACGGTGGTCGGGGGGTCTGAGCCTGACGTTTTCTTCGCCACAGACAATGCTGCAATCAGACGTGTTTACTGACCATACACCATATCAGGCATTGTCGTACATACTACCACAGACAGTAGGGTTTCTTTCATTTTCATACCGAACGTGTACTAGATCAAAGTGATAGAGTGTGATATTGTATTGATAAAATCTTGATCACAAGGATCTACCCCAAGCAAAATGATTTAACCTACATGATAAGTAAAGGGTAACCTACTTCTTGACTTCAGACTAATGATGCTACTTGGACTTTTGGAATACTATTCTGTTACTGAGGAATCTGTGAGAATTATTGATATGTTACCTACAAAATATGTTTTCCTTTGTACGAGTTTAAAATCTGTGCAACATTATGATTGGAATTAAGAGATATCATACTTGGAAATTTCATGGTCTCTCTAACTGTACAAGTGTATTTCTCATATTTTCATCCAGTTGTTATATAAATATTCATGCCGATATATTCTCGAAATTCCCCCTGGTATGAAAAGCTCTGCACCATATCCATTCCGAGCAATTGCGTCCGTCGTGTTTGCGCAGGCAATATAGGGCTGAAAGGGGGCGGCAACAGGCGAATACTGAGGGATATCGTCGCCCATGTAGGCTGACACGTACATGGCCCTTTTGATGCCCTCGGGGCTTTGGGCTGTGGATTAGGTTTTTACAGGCGACAATGAGAAGTGATGTTGATATTCTGCCGGCTATCACGTGGGGCTCGGGTGTTGATGTATAGCCCGTTACCTTGGAAACCAGCCTCGATATGGCATGGTCCAGCAGGCGCAGCTGCCATGCACCCATAATGCACCGCTACCATTTCCTGCTGCATAGAAATTGGCAATTGTGGAGTGACTGCTGGGCTGAGGGCTTGGAGCCTAGGGGGGGGTGCATGCTATCCGCCACTGCCTGCTCCGACCTGTGGTCAGCGGGCGGGGTTTGACCAGGCAGCACTGACCCCATCCGTCCACTGACCGGACCTCCGTCATCAATCTCGGACAGGGTCAGCCCGGATGGACAGGCCCGGCCACATGAATTACACACCCCGATGTATTGCTAGCTGAACCCTGGTGGGGCCTCACTGGAGGAGCAGCACAACCGTTTCCAATTTCTCCGCCACTGGTACAGCGGGCCCCACTGACCCGTTAAGGGGTCCAACGGTCCTCCAGCTGGAGGAAATCTCCTCCTGCACATAACCCTGATCCCCTGATCATGACTTGCATAAGGAATACCCACATCAGGGAGAAGGCAGTAGAAGGCACACTGACAGTACAATTTTACATCTCCCTACAAATCTAGACTTTATTACAACTGTCTGGAGAACCCTATCTATCAGAATAACATTTGAACATTAGAATCCCATTCCCGTTTTGAATCTCCTTTTATGTGATACTTTATTACCTGAGACACAAGACTCCCGATAAATATGACTGCCCGTAAAACCAAGTAATGCCCTCCTGGGTGGCGACGGCAGCGGCGGCGGGCTCAGCGTCCCAGCTCGTAGCTCATCAGATAAGCCACGGCTAAGTTGTTCTTTATCACAACCCTGGAGGTGTGAGTCGAGCACAACTCTCACCTCCAGCCGGCCGCTTCTATTAATCTCCGACTTGGTTGCCAATAATCCGCTGATATACACGCCGGCTTTCTTTGGACTCATTGTCGCTGAGGCCCTCACCGACTGGTTGTTAGCTGCGGGCTGGGATGCGGGAACACGGCTAGGGGCCGTGACAAATGAAGGGCCTATTGTCACAGCCTCGTAAAGCCAGCTCACAGGAACCACCAGCCAAAAGCAGGCAGGGGTGGGCAGGAGTAGTCCATCACCTGGACCACTGGAGCAGGGGTAGGAACATGCAGGCCTGGCCCGCTGAAAGCCCACACTCCACAAATAGACAGCCTGCTTAGATTGTAATTCGTCATGCCGTCATCATGCTTCTTGGGGCTGACTGCTTGAGGTAAAATCAATAGTAAACATGAAGGCATAATCGACAATATTGGTGGCGCCTTGGAGAGTGTGGAAGCAACAATACGTAGAAGTAAGAAATGAATAGAGAGAAAAGGGTTGCAGTATCTTTGGAATTGACAACATAATGACAATATTATTGAAAGGCGAAGTATTAAAATCATGAGGTAAACTGATAAAATCAATTAGGGCTGCCTTTGGATAAGAACTCGTTTGGATTATGTATATATCTAGGGACCTAATGCCATATTTGTTATCATTAAGGCTCTCTAACCGCAGAAAACATCCCGGCCAACCTACATAGGGTTCTCTCATCAAACAGTCACAGCACAGACACTCCATAGAAAGTCTAGAAGTAGATCCGGGCCTGGTCGCTGACAGCCTTCCTCGATCCCACTGAGTGGGGTGCCGACAGAGGGCCTTGAATGGGGCCCAGGTCAGAAGGCAGCAGAGGGGGCCGAGGCCCTGCATAGGGCCTTAGACTGACGGAGAATGGGACCATCTGCATATAGATGGGGCCGGTAGGGGGAGGGTCGGGATTACCATCGGACACGTCGCGCCGCCTGGTGGATGGGCCACTTCTCTGAGACTGCCCCCAGCAGCTCCTTCCTCCAACTCCCAGCCCGATCGGAACGATTACCGCGGCCAGCCCAAGTGAAATCTTACCTATCTAGGGTGATACCAGCCCTTTATCTACTGCTCAAATGGGTCGGGGAGGGGGGGGGAGGATTCTATTGGCACACATGCAATACAGGGGAAAGCTTTTCTTTTGGCGTTGTTAATGGCTTCAGGGGAAGCTCTTTTTAGTCGGGAGGGATGATTTCCTCCATGTGGGATGCAGGAAGATTTGATTATTGAATCTACATACATGTACAACAAAAAGATCGTCTTAAAGCTAAACAGGCTCTCAAGATTCGTCCACTCTCAAGTTGTGTCTGACCGCTGAAGCCGTCGCGGAGATAAATTCAATAGCTATTGGTGTAATAACAGCCGCTTCATTTCACCAGGGCGACTCTTCATGTGTCGGTGGGCAGGGGCTCACATGGCAGCCTACTGACCATCGACTAGGCCAACAGGGCCCGTGATACTCGGGTCTGATTCTAGGTCACAAAAGGTCACTCCAACATGAATGGCGCCGATTATGGGTCCAAGGAAGTCCCATGGAATTCGAGTCTTTCAGACTCTGAGATCAATTTAAAGGTCATGGGGGTAATAATAGGTTGGCTGAGGAGTGCGCCAACCTCGGTCTTTTTGTAGGTCGAGGTGGGTCTGGGTTCTTGACCCCAAAGCCCCAGGTCCCGATTGATCGGCGGGTTTTAACGTGTGGGCCCCCAGGTTTTAACGTGTGGGTCCCCACGTTAAACGACCGCCCAGGTCAGACCTTGGCATTGCTCACCATAACTGCCGTTTGACGACGTTCATGAAATATCAATACATGCACAAAGACAACTTCTGAAACTCAATCTGCTCCGACCCAACCCCCATTACAGCCGCACGCGCACCCACGTTGCCATGGTAACCCAAGGTAAATCGGCCTGTTCTGTTAATGTGGCAGGTCTGTAATGCAATTTAGCACCTGGAAATGAGCAGGAGCCAATGTTCTCGGGACAACGACCAGAGCCCAGTGTACACAAGAGCCGGTCGGCTAGGGTCCGCAGAGAAATCTTCATTTGCCTAGGCCGGCCTCCCCCTAAATGAGCTCCTTAAAGAAGGAGCAGTCCCCTCCACTACTCTCTACACGCTTTAATTAGATCAACAGATTCCCCCGAGTTCTAGTAATTAAATCACTATTAAACAGAAAACAATGTAATTCTATCTCCGTTTTTCCTTATTAAGAAAATCTGAACCCATGTTGCAGTCCTGAGAGTAGTCTTCATTTCCAGAAAATACATGTACACCACTTCACTCGAATGGTTGTCTTAGGAAAATCAACATAAATTGAACGGAATAGAGATAATTATTATATAAGATTAAAATCTAAAACTAGAACTAGCCATTCACTTTTATATACCTTCTTTAAATGAAAAACAGTGACAAGTTTATATTTCGAGCAATTACCGACAGGCATTTCCTGTATTTTGATTATATTAGGGCTCTTTTGGGTAGCCTGCGAAATAGAGTGGTCAGTAAACCTAGACGGTCTAGCTGGCAAACGGGTAAACATAGAGCTCCGGGCCGGCAGGGCGTATGTCGGAATGCGATATAAACAGGAATGCAAAGTAAACAGGAGTTGACAGGAGTCATGCAATGGTCGGATCCACCCTGACTGGTGGCGCAGGAAGCCGACAAAGAGAACACCATTAACAGTGGTGTAAGGTGGGCGGCCACCGCACTGAACGCATGGGATCTGCCACTCACAGCCAGGCTGGGGTTAGGAGGGTAGGGATATTACGAGATTATGGGCCCTGTTTTCAAAACACATGCAAACGTTTGAAATGCTCTTTTGTTACAAATGCATGATTTGTAAACCATGCAAACCAGTTTCAAATTCCCGTCGTATTCACCCATTTAAATGTGGACGGCCAATAAACGATCCCATGAGACATGTGAACTCCATTTACTTAGAAAGATTATCAACAGAATAAAGGGTAAGTTTTTATTAGAAAGCTTTCTACAGATTACTAGTACATTGGTTGCACAAAAATCATCATATATACTGCAGGTTTCAGCTCAAAACATTTCTGACCCAAAACAGGCATTCATATTTAATGGCGGCCAATTCAAGACCTGACAGACCCCTATCCCGAAGGCAAAGCGTTTTGCGATGAGCTTGACATATACACGCGCGCCACACATAACAAAACGGTTACCTTCCTACATCCTCCCCTCCGGGGAAAATAGCAATTTAGGCCACTGGGCCGTTGGTATAAATAATAGAGGATGGGAGATGTAGGAATCAAACGCCTAGTGGGGCTATGTATGGGTGGGTGAAGGCGGATGAGGGGATAACAGGTGGAGGTATGGACGAGGCTGGTGAAAGGAGAGAGGGCTCCTCCAGAGCGGGACCTGGAGGGGTTGGCAAAGAGGAGGGTGTTTGTCTTGGCCGTGGAGGATCCGGCTAAAGGAAGCCAGGATAATGCATGGCAGGACCATGTGGCCATATTCCCTGGTGACGGGGGTATTCTTCATGCCCTGGAGGAGCCTTCACGGCCTGGAGGATCCTATTGTTTCGCCGCCCGGCTTGATGCACGGCCGCCATTATTGGGCGCTGATCCCCGCGGCCGGCCTCCAGACCTATTGCAGCACGCGCCGCCTATACGTTTCATCCCTCCCCACGGTTACCTAAAGATAACCATTTTTGTTAGGGCCCTGTGGAAAGATGGGGGAAGCGTCGGGCTGGAGGAAGAGGAGCATGAGGAGGGGGTGAATGGTAACAGAGTGAAGAATAAATGGTGGACGCCCCCCGCGCCCAGGGCCTCGTGTGGATGATCTAATGTCGCCAGGACAAAGGCCATCCCCAGGAATCGCCCCGCCGGGATTCCAACCCAGCCCGATGCCGTGCCTCAATCTCTACCATACATTATCCAGCAAACATATAGCCCTGAAAATTGGGTTTATGGTGCAGTTAGTCATATTTTCCTATCGGCCTACAATCCGGGGAGCCATAGCCCCTGTGTGGTGTTTATTGAGAGTCGAAAGACGGAGACAGATTTACGCCGACGTAAAGGAAATCCTATGTGCCTGCTCTAACCCTGGCTTTATAACCCACCACTCATCTTAAGTTTGATTTAGGGAAAACTACAAGGCAGCTTAAGACCCTCAGGAAACGGCACATATTCCGGGTTTTTCTGCAGAACCTGTCGTTGCTTGGTCGCCTCTTTTCACTGAACCCAGTCTACTTTAAACAAGGTTGGCCGAGCGGTTACACGGGAGGAGGGACTCGCCGGTAAAGGGGATGGGGGTTGGGGTAGGGTGGGGGTATCCGTCGCGGTGACAGAGACGTAGGGCCCTACTACAGCTCTACCTGTCTCCAGGGACCCGCCCAATTGCCTGCCTTCTAGCTGTCACTCAATCAAACTGCCCTGTCCTTTTGTACCCGCCAAAGCCCTTCGGCCATGGTCAGACCCGGCGTACTGCTCGGTATAGCCCCACAACGAGCAGCTCACGAGCAGCTCACATCAACCCCTTGTCTCCTCTCTCTGGGAGGGAAATAAAAAAACACGGGGGTTTCCCCGGGAACCACTTGTAGAATGTCTGGGCCATAAAGTATCTAAGTTGGCGACTCTTCACCGCTGGTGGCTATGAATTATTCAGCGAACAGAAGGGCGGCGGCCGGTGAGTTAAGGTTTCTCATTTTAACCTGAATCACATTGGGCGCGCAAGGCCGTAGATATGTTGACAGAGCTCCAGCATCGCTTTGCTCTGTGCCTCTAAGATGAGACCCGGGGGAAATCTAAAATAGATGCTTTCAAGGATGTGCGTGGAATGGAATACTTGAGAGGGGGCTGCTGCTGCTGCTCCTCCTGTGCCCTGCTCGGGGCGCCGCGTCTTCCAGGGCGGCCCCACCACCTTGAATCCAATTTGAGAGGTGGGGGCGGGCCGTGTTAAAGGGATCAAAATTCATTACTAAAGCGCTAGAAATCTTCCGGCACAACCCAAACAGACCAGCGAGGCGATGGGTATAGCTGAAACACCTCTGCAGGCCCTCAGCGACTGCCCCCGCCCTCCAACAGGTTCTGGGCCCGCGGGCAGAAGACAGGAGCACTGCTGCCCCTGCCTCTTGGCAGGCCAATCAATCAAGGCTTTCCTTAATTTTGCCCATTTGGTGGGTGGGGTTTCTTGGTGCAGCGGTACATATGGCGGCTCTGTATGGCTCGCTGAGTGATCCATCACAGGGCTTGTCGCTACCTCCGGGACGTACGGAGTCCGAAGGTACGTGATGACTCCGATAAGATGGGGGCCTTCTCCGTCTGACAGTCAGGTTTCACATTGAAAGGAGCGGGGGACGTTATCATCATGTCCGCACGTGTTCCCTGACTGTCCTTGAATGACTTGCCACTGCTGCTTTTTTTAACACTTGATTTGGTCCATCGTCAGAAACCAGAAAACATGTATTCATATTCTAGACTTGAAATACTCATGTATGAATTGATGTGACATAGCATTTTGAATCTACAACGTATTTCCTCCTTTATTGCACATCACAGAAATATGAATATCAATATGAGAAATTACTATTCAAATGCCACCCCAGTAGAAAAGATTATTTGATCACAACAGAATAAATCCCATTCTGCCTTTCCATTCTTCCTTCCAAAACGAGCAACCTCCCTACAGCCCTGCTTTCTCAGGTCAGTGTAGACCCTTTTCAACACATCTTTTACGCCGAGTTGCGAAAGTCAGTGTGATTGAAGCGAGTTTTCCTGCACACACCTCCCCAAATAGGGCAATGGAAAACATCAAAAAGGTCTTTATTAAATTGCCGACGGGCCCTTTCCAGGGCCTCTCGGCGCGTACACACAGAGGTCGGGGCCAGCTGGGCCTCCCCACCGTCGTTTGATTGTCCACTGAATGGACTTGGCCGGTGGGGGTAAGACCGCTGAACGGACTTGGCCGGTGGGGGTAGGAAGGGGCCAGTCTACAGAATCCACTTACAGTCTCCGGAATCCGGTTTGCATACGGATCCGGCTGTCGGTGGTGGGCTGTCCTCCAGGGCACTAATCCCAATCCATCCATGTATGTAAGTATTAAGTCTCCCATCTCGGAGAAAGTCAACTCGAGTCGCTTTGTTTTTCTTTCTGTCTGATAATGAAGACTGCTCTGGAGATTGTTCCCATGACATAAGTTGGCTAATTATAAAACTATAGAAAATACATGAAGCAATACCAGTTTTTGCCGAAATATAGGGGAGGGGGCATGACGGGCCGAAAGGACTTCTAAAATATTTTTAAAAAGTCCAAAACGCTTCGAACATCAGTTAAGTGAAGTGTAACAAGATCATTCTTGAATTTAGAGATGTTATTTCTATTTTCTTCGTGAATATCAAATGCTGAATTGGCCAACATGTGTAAACACAGTTGTTATCTCAAACAACCGCCCTAAAGGTTATCAGGCTTACACGTCACTGCGCCACTTTTAAGTGGTATTTGACAAGTAAGCACACGGTAGGTGGGTAACCCAGTACACCTGGCCCACAGGAGGAAACCCTCGTATCAGGGGTAACCAGGAAGCAGCAATAGAAGTACTACCCACCCTGGAGGAGGCTGCGGGTCCTCTAAACTTAGAATAGAAAACTATTCTAGGGTTATGTAGGGCGGTTTCAAAGGGTAGATCTAAAACATAGTGTAGATGTCCCCATGTGACACATGGCTTGAGAAACTATATTATGACCTTTGTATTTGCATCATTACAGCACGACGATTCCCTTCTGAGTAAAATGGAAAGGTATATAGCTTGTCCTTAAGGCAGGTTCCATCACATGAGATCTGCGATAGACCTGTTCTCTTGAACTCTACTTCAAAGGATTAACACAGGTAATCTCTACTCCTTCAAAACGTGTATTAACCTGTTAGGCTTGCTGTAGGGACTATATCTACTGCGATCACATACATCGTATAATGCTACTGATAACTTGGATATCTGAATGGGTGAGGATTTTCCCTCTGGTAAAATAATGTGCGAATAATTTTTCTTTTTTCACTAGTCAAAACAGATTGTATCAATTGATCCCGGCTAGTGGAGTTATGTATGACCACCCAAACAACAAAATTGTACATTGTTCTAACTACGATATTACCAAATCAACCGCAGCCAGGGTAAAACCCAAACAAGCAGTCACCTGGCCCCTAGCAGCAGTGTACCCCGCCCACACCCTACAGTGGGTAACGTGATCACAGGTGAGTGATCACACAGATGAGGGGGGTGCCTGTCAGCTGGAACGGGGATCAAACGTGATTCAGCATCACAATCCAGATTATCCAGGCCGGCGCACCGACGTGGATTAGCTGCTCACAGACGGGGCGAGCTGCTCGTTCACTTTTAACTGCTCGCTGCCTAGACACAACCCCGGCTAATTCGCCGCCATTTGTATTCTCCGGCCTACGTACACTTCAGACTACCTAATTTATGAGGTTTACTTATCCTGCACAAATACACCATACTCTGTCCTATATAATTTCATCTTGGGCTCGCACGCTATCGTGATTAAATATCTCGTTCAATTACAATGCAGTAGAACAAATCGACTATGGTAGTTTCTATTGAGATTCCTGGCAGCAGGCTCTGCCAAGCAGTGGACTCTCTTCAGTAATGGGAAATGGAAAAAGGACGAAATCGATAATTTTGATGTTTTTTTTTTGTTCTACCTCTGTCTTAAGATTCCAGTCTTTTGACATGCTTATCACAACTGCTTTCTTTGCCGGCAGACCCGTCGACTTGGAATGGCAGTTTGCATTTGTTGGTTCTGCCCTGTCAGTCAATGTGGCATATTGTCTCCAAGTGCCATTGATACCGGGGAGAGAGGGAAAAGTGCTCGCCACAGAAATGTTATTATTGCCACTTGGAAAGGCGGACTCTTCAGTGAAAGCATCGGGGTACAGGCAGTTAAAGGAGAGGGGTGCATTTATTGCAGGTGCAGTTTCTGAACGAGGGTTTCTTTCGGGTTTGGGTTAAGCATGTCAATAATTATGAAAGGTCGTTCATAATTGTCATGTCAAGATTCAAAATCGATTTCCGCAAGAAACTCTGCAACCCCAGCCAAAACCCCTGACAGGTGCATTTGACATGTTCGCAGACACCCACGTACCACTCAGGGTTACTGGGCAGGAGGAGTGGGTTACACTTCCTTCCCCAAATCAGACTTGATTAGGCAATGAGCGATCCCCGACGGCTAATCCAATATTGGCGGGGGTGGGAGACAAAAGGCAGCTCCGGGAGCTAACATATATTAGATGGTAGAAGCCGGAGTAGGGCGCGGCATTAATCATACGTCAGGGGTAAGACAGCGTCCCCCTGGAGGAGAGGCGCCATCGATCATTGCCTGTAATTATAGCCGTAATTGGAGGACAGACACTTGTCGCCACGTGGCAGGTTTCCCCGCCGGAAGTGGCTCGCCCACCTCCGGCAGCATGTCGCCGCAGCATGTAAGGAACATGTGATGAACATGTAAAGCGTCGAGGTGGGCTATGACAATAACATTGATTGTGTTATGGTGGGTATCGGAGACGTGGAAATACTAGGTCTTCGGTGGGTGTCAGCTTGATTAGAACGACTCAACCTGTCACAGAGGGGTCTTTGGGCCGACCAGTGGTGGCGGGAAGGTAACTGGGACGACGTCGGATTGTCGTCTGCTAATTAAAGCAATGCCTAGGATACTGACTCTCTTATAAAGACCATGTTGAATCCTTCTGGTAGAGGGGGATCTGGTGAAGCAAAGGTAAACAGAAGTAAAATACACTGAGGGGCGTACTTTAGAGCGGTTTACCTTAATTTAAACCTCCAGATAGATCTATGTAGATGAACTTTAGCTTTGAAATATCGGTCCCTTTCGCTAACGTTAAGTCAATGATGCAGAGGGCCCAGGAGAGTACCGCTTTTGATTCGGCTCTCTACATATACGATGCAGGACAAATTCTGGACCTCCAGTAAAGTATGTGTCCCAGTGGACATTCTCATGGCCTACATCTTTTAAAAACCTGTCCTGCACCCCATCAAACCCAAGTAGGATCCTCAGGGACTCTGACACAGAGCTTTACTTTGACGGTCCCCAACCACACAAGCAGACCAGCGTCTCACGTGACAAGAACCGACCAATCAGCTCGCGCCGAGTGTGCCGATTTACCTGCAGGGCCTGCAGGAAGACAGAACAGATGTAGGGGAGATCTAATACAGGCGACTCACATGCGCCGGGCGATAAAGTCCACCCTGGCCGGGCTGGTGATGTTAACACCAGCCGGCCCAGGCTAGGCGTCGTTTATGAGACAGTAATGAATGGTGGGCCACCGATAGGATCGCTGCAATATGCTGATAAACTCCCCCCACTCCTGGCCGGATACCGCCCGCCCCCCTACCCCGATCTGGGCGAGCAGATGACTTACATGACCACTTATCTATAACAAAGGCGTCCGTGGGATGATAATGGTCCGCCATAATGACTGGGTTACACTACCGGAATCCCCGTGAGACAAACTCGATATGGACTAGTCGGGGAAAAGGTAGCCTCCCCGTTTGAGGTTATCACCGACTGGGGGAGTCTTATCTCCTAGCGCCACACGTAAACGACACATTTCTGACTCGACTGCTGTGGTTTTCTCAGAAGATAAACACCCTGTGGTCAGGTTGACTCACACAGGAGTTATTCTTCATACTACCTCCCACACCAGGCCTTACTGACAGGTTACTAAATATTCTAAAGCTGAACCCCAGGGCAAAAACAAAACACTCCCTTATTGAGTCACACCCTTAAAGTATGTAAAACCCCAGCGGACTTCGGTAAAATCCTTCCTATGAAATACACCTCTTGATCTTGAGCAGTACAGAGGGTTTAGGCCTACCTAGGTAGGACCTGCTTGTGAAGCCGTTAATGAAGCCTAACACGTAGGGCAGTGATTTAGAGGAAAAGGCCCCAGCCTCCCGGCTAAGGTTACACTATGTAAATAGGTCCTCACCTTTGATCCCCGATGCCAAGCTATGTGGTCGACCTTCACAATAGGCTAAATATCACATGAAAGGTCACAGCGTCCGTTCGGTTAATAGGTCAGGCACAGCAATCGTATACATCTATGGTGGGAAAGGGATTTTTTGCGCATGTTCTCCTTTTGTACTGTATTTCCCTGTATGCATGCATAGTAGGATACGTTTTTTACACAGGTTCTCCTCCTGTGATGTTTTTTTGGCAAAGAAATCGTAAGTACGTAGGTACATGACTGAGGGAATCAGTGGACCTTTCCTCAGTTCCTGTTTGCTGACCCCTACTAATGTTCTAGTTTACTATCCCTCTTTGCTGATACCTGCAGATCCAATTATAACCACAATTATTTATTCAAATACTAAAAGAAGGTCCTCAAAGTATGTTATATAGCTCCTGCTCGTTGAAGTTTATGTTATCAAAAAAGGAAGATCGTTTGGACCGCCCAAATTATTTACTCTACATATACCCTTCGCGTTCAGCAGGACAGATGTGCTTGAAACCAGGCCAATTTAGAATCTGGGTGTACAGTAAAATCTCAAAACCCTGAATTATATGTATCTAACAATAACAAAGCAGAATGCTCATGCAACGTGTTATTTGTCAGCTTCAGCCAAACAAAACAGTAATCAGGGATTAGGGTTTGTGGGTTCTGAATGGCTGGCCTTTCCACCTTGACGACCAGGTCTGTAGATTGCCCCTGGCCGCCTACCTCAAGTCCCCTCCTGCCGCCTTCATCCATGGAGACCGAGCAACTCTCATCAGCGACTGAGCGACTCAAAGAGGGCCCCATAATGGGCGATGGGCACTGGGAGAAGACAACAGATCATGAGGCCGGGGAGTGGCGGGGGTTGAGGCTGTATGGTTCTCTGTCGGCTGAGATGGGGGTGGGATCCCAGGCTTACACTACCAGCCCACCGGCCGCTGTGTTGATCATTTGTCAGGCTGGAGATGGGTGGTGATGGCCAGAAAGGGGTGGTGGGAAACAGGCGATGACTGACTGACTGAGCGATCTCTTCTTTTATGATGCCATGAGTGATGGGCCTGCCGCCGCTTTCCGCCGCCCACCATACTGCCCGCCCGCCTTTTTTATATTCTGACGGCCTATTTTAACCGATAGCATCCATCCTAAATCTTCCTTTACTACTTGGACGGCACGTCAAGCCTCCCCACACAACACACAGCCTGGGCTGAATATGCGAATGTCTGGTATATCATCATCTGTCTTCTGGGATGGCATTTGAGATTCAGGCCCCTGCCTATAGGGCGCTTCCCACTGAGAGGGTTAAAGCCGCTTCTCATCCTGATTAAACTTTTCCTCCAGTAGAGAAGGCGTTATGCCACCGGGCTGTAGGGGGAGGAGGCAGCAGCGGGATTCATTACATTAAGTGGTTCAAAAGTGTACATAAAAACACACCTGGAATCCATCACTTCCCCTTCCGCTGCCTCGGCCCGGCCAAGTCAACACGCAAACCCAAAATCCAATTACAAGGGTTAGGGCCAGGCGAGCAGAGAGAGGGATCAGGGGGCCAGCTCCGAGCGGCTCTATGTGTTGAGATGGGGAGGAAAGCGCCTGCCAACACCCAAACCACATCACAACCGCCGGTTATTTTAGCATAGGGTTTTGGCTAGTGGTAGAAGCCGAGTGTGAGGTGGGGACAAACAGGTTCATCAGAACCAGGTGCTCCAGGTGATCCTCCAGCCTGTACTCCCCACACCCCGACTCCAGGCCCACTCAGCCTGTTGTCAGCTGAGATAAGCCGACAGGGCCGCTATCTAAGTACCACCCAGGAGGGTTTATTTGTATACAGTAACTCCAGCAGGCTTCCTGCGATCATATATGTTAGGGTTGAGTTACAGGGAACTGGTGCTAGAACAACCTCCTAGGGACGATGAGCGGAGGCATAGGGGCTTCTATGGATTATGCTATTGAAGAACAAAAGATTTACCAGCATAGAAAAAGAAATACGCGTAAATCGGTTAAAATTGAGTGGTGTAATTCAGGCAAAGGATAAAACTGGTCATTCCAAAGAAAATTTAAAACCTCATCATAATGGAAAGAAAACAGCGGTTTCATTTCGCATCAACCGGTATCTATTTCTGTTCGACTGCTCTTTTCGACGGACCCCCGCGGTCTCGTTTCTAGCCGGTTTACGCCTCTTGATTGTAGCCAAGCGTTATCGGGCGAGTATTTTGCTGCTATCAATGACTGTCAGCGGGCGGGCGGACCCGGCCCACTCTGATTGGCTGGCCGGCCCGGGGCGGTTTCACGCCCGCCTGGTTAGAATCAATGGCCACCAAAAGAGTGAATGCAACTGTTGTCAGGACTCAGTGAATGTCAACCCAACGGACATGGTTTGACGGGCGCCTAACGTTTAGGGAGGGCGCTTGTCACCCGCTGAAGGCTATTGTCTGTACTTACGGTCTCTCAGTGCCAGCGGGATGCTTTTAGAGTCGACACATGGTCAGTTTAACACATATGTAAACTGGATTTATGACTCCTCTCAATAATTCAGACTCACTGACACCATCAAATACTTCAGTCGTTTCGGAATATGTGTGGCCCGAACCGTTTCAAAGTAAAGATCCCAAAAACACATGTTTGGCTTTTCAACCAAAGAAAAAAACACACCCAGTTGAATACTTGTTACGTTGGCACAATTTCAATGAAATTTCTATTGGTCCTGTGTTAGGATCACTAGTTTAAAAAGAAAACGTGGGAAAAACTGGAAAAACCTGTTTACCATATTGCTTTTCCCAATATGATCCACTTGTTTTTTATGGTCCGTGCAGCTGCAGCTCGGATGCCAAGGCTGTTCGTGATGGCCATTTCAAAGCTGGGACTGGCGCCACTGGGACAGGCTATTGACTGACATTTAAGTAATACAGCAGCAAAATGTTATTGTTTCCACCAGAACATCAATGAGGAGGGACAATAAAAAAAGTTTTGGGCCAAAGAGAAATGGTGATAAAACGAACCTTGAACCTTAACTATAATAGAGCTGATCCAACTTTGAGTACTGAAGTATTGACATTCATGTCTAGCGCCAATATCGACATGCATGTCTAACTCCCATCTCTTGTAACTAAGAAACCCGCATTGGACGTCTCAGGAATTATGGATTACATCTCTATCATGTTTTACAACAACTCTCCAAAGAGGATTGCGTAACACATAATCATCAGAAAGATGCAAATTTACATCAAAGTATCATCGCTATTTTATAAGTAACACTGAAGAAATATATTCAGACCTACCATTCTTAAGACATTTTGGTAACCCAAAATGGCAGGGGGGAAAACACCCAGATATAGGAGTTAGTATTCACTGAGGTCCCTGTGGTAAGGCTGCCCCCTTTGGCCCCAAATCCATCACTTCACGGCCTCATCTATCCCCCTCGGCCTGCCCGCTAAACTTTTTCATCAGCTCTTTCTTTAAGGGTGCGGCTGGCCTAGATTAATGCCCGCTGGTCGAGCTGCTCGCCCCACTCACCGGCCCGAGCACAACACTTCCTTCCCGGCCACGGCAAAAAGCAATATCATGTAGGTCGGCCTTATGTATTCAGCCAAGTGTATTGCATGGGGCCTGGCTCCTTGACAACAAGCAAGGGTGGGTCTATGGGCCCGACAAGGGGTTCAGGGCTGGTCATTCAGATTTCAGGGTATAACATATTGACCCTTTTCAGGTGGAACATGCGGTCTACATAGGACGATATATCATCAACTATTTTTCAAACTACTGGAAATGCCATTCTGACTGTATCCTATGGCCTGGATTGGCGAGCAGAGATTTGCTGAAAGAAACTGGTTCCTTTCTTAATTAACTTTTAATAATGGGAACCGCGCCCACAGAGCTCGGTCACTAGGTATATAGAATCTGACATGTTGCAGGTGGGAGCATAGCACATTGTTCAGTATGCTATGATAACGGGGCAGTGCATGCACGCTGGTGGGCGTGTTAGTGTTGGTGGTGGTCGGGCTCTGGTCAGAGACCAGCCGGCCGTCAACCTATACATTACCTACCTATGTGTACATAGTAGCGATAGCCGCGACCACTACCACTAGGGGGAAGCCCTCACTAATGAAATAACCATAAACCGGCCGACTAACAACCACCAGAAACCAAATGAGTCCTTATTGCCCGCATGGCCTACTTTCCATGCACTACTTAGATTGGACTGGTCGCGGCCCGCGCTGGGGCAAACCGCTGTGGGCGCCGTTGTATTGTTCCACTTTGTATAGACTACTTACCTAATATGGACGCGCTGACGCGGAGCGCCGGGCACAGGCCAATGGCAGACATGGGGGTTGGGTAATGGGGTCAATTTCATTAAATCACAACCAACTAGCTCGCGTTTAACTCCAAGGTGCGGAGTTTTTCTCTTATTCTTGTTTTTCTTTTACTAAATCAACATTCCTTTGAGATTCTATTTAATTGAATGCTCGTTTGATTTGGTCATTTAACCAACACAGAAAAATGTTTCAAGGAACTTTCAAATATTTTCTTCGATTTATCTAACTCATCTTTAAATTCACCTTTTTATTTTCTAAGCCAATTCCGAGGCTCAAAATGTTGATTAGAGTGCATGTGTCGACTATCGCGGAGTAAATGTGTTAAAATTGGCAGACCAAAGGGGCATTAATGTGTCAGTATCAGCAGGTCGTTTTAACGCAAAAATAAGCCTCAGGTTATTTTTACAATGACCATTTCACCTGCATTGTTGGGCACTGAGATTGCCTGGAGAAGTAGGAGGTATTAAATGCCATTGTGTATGGGGCGGCCACTGACACTGTGTCCACAGACCCCGGTCCAGCCGCTGTCTGAGTCTGGTGAAAGGTGTATGACGACACGATCACATTACACACTATCCCATTACACCTACCGACCATGAACCTGAAAGCAACTTAAGGCCAGATGAGCAACTCTGAAAATGAGCAATATCTCTGATGGGATGGCTTGGGGTTGTATGGCGATATAAGTAAACTGAGTCGCCCTATGCATTGCAGCTGCATATCTGATTTCCCTGCATTTACAGCGTGGAGAATGGGGAACCTACCTGGCCGCCGTGCCATCCTAGTGCCGTATGTGGACCTCTCCAGTACCCTGTAGTAGTAGTCGTAGGATCCTCCAGTGTCTGGCCTGCAGTCTCCCCGTGTCCCTCCTCATCTCACCTGCCCTCAGTAATAATCCGACCCCTGGACGACCACATCCAAAGGGGTCCAGCACGTGGAGGACGGGCCCACAGGAGGAGGGTATGGCAGTCCCCCCGCAGTTAGACACCTAGGTCCTGTGCCGGGACGGCCTGCATCCTGTAGGTTGGATCCTGCTCCTGTAGCAGCATGGCTCCCCTCCAGCGTGCAGACGCCCTGGAGGGAGGGACGTAACAGTAGTATAGGGCGGGATGGGGAGGCGGCGGCGGCCTAGGGGAGGCCGGGCCCGAGCCTGGCTCTGATGCTCGGGGTGGTCGGTAGGAGCAGCACTCCCCGATCTCGATCCCCTTTTCCCACTCTCCCTCCTAGGTCTCCTCCCCCACACGCACACGCAGCCACCTCCTGGAGCAGCAGCAGCAGCAGCTGGAGGAATGGTGGCAGCAGGAGGAGGGGTGGGTCCGGCCGGTGCCACAGGCTTGGCAAGGTGTCACTACAGGCCACGCACGTCTAGGACCTGTTATAGCTTAATCCAGGCCACAACGTCCGTTCCAGTTTAAATACTCCCACGCACTCCCCAGATCGAGGGACCAATCTCAATGTAGGCTGGGAAACTGGGAGAATATTACTAGTCAAAAGCTAAATCTGTTGAGCTCTTGGAGTGTATTTTTCTTGTGAGAATCAACACGCAATCCTATCCGTTATAGAGTTCAAATGCTGTGATCCATATGCACATAATGAAAAAACAGGTTTCATTGAAACTGTAAGATTCTGTATATCGTCGAGGTAAAGTGATAATCCATGTATTAGATCTATGCCTCTCAAACGGGGTCGAGTTGCCTCACTTGAGTGGGCCCGCCAACACGTATGAAGAGTTCCAATCAGAGTGGCCGTACGCCCGATGACAGCCCCAGGTCGAGATATGCCGCCATCCTGCCGTGATGAAGGGACTTGTTGAGCGTCACCAAGGCCTCTCCTGACCTAATCTCCGGGGAAAAGGGGGGCAGGGCGGCCTCCTGGTGTTATGACAGCCTCACCTCCAGGTGCCCGGGTACCCAGCGTGAAAAGAGGGGTGTGGACTGTTATAATAATAAGAAGGGCGCGGTGGTCCGGCCTCCACTGATGGTCCGGGTATGGCCGTCTAAGGGGTATAAATCCAGAGGCTGGTGACAGCGGTAAGCCCGGCTGAATGAGACTTGGGGTGTTGCTATGCTAATGGTCAGTGGGTGGTAGCAGGGGAAGGGTGGTATGGGGAAACCCTTTCTTGGCGGGCGACGGGTACATATGGAGTGGTCATGGGGTGAGTGTGGACAGAAGGGACATGACCGTGGCCGATACAATGGTCAGTCCGTCCTCCAGGGTCACAGGGGTGAGGCGGTAAATCGTGGGTGAAGAATAGCCGCGGTCAGCGCTGGTCAATGGTGTAGATGCGGACCGTACGGATCGGGTCGGACCTAACCTCCTGTGTAGGCCTGGGATGGATCACACCATTTACCTCTGACCACCAACTCCAGTACCCCACATACACCCCGTCACACGCACCAGATCCACTGACCTTTGAGAACGGGGACAACGTACTATGGTTATCCAAGACCTGGTGATCAGTTCCCATCAGCGTCAAACACCACACAATCTGCTTACTCCGGCTCCTCTCCTCCAGTAGTTGAGTTGCTCAGGGCTGATTCCTCTCCAGTTGCTGGTATCAGAGAGGAGGTTGTCATCACCCGGGCTGGCCTTATCTCTGTGGGAAGATAGCACGTGCTCTACACCTGCCTGGTCCGCACCCTCGGCCCTGGGCCTCCTCCAGTGGGCTGATTTATGGAGTACATCTCCCGCCGTATATACACAGAACTAACCGAGGGGGCACGAAGCAATAATTATTTCCCCGATGTCGAAGCTGATTTCGATGGTCGAGGGCCTCGCCCGAGACCATCGAAATCAGCTGAGACGAGGGGAAATAATTATTGCTGAGTGCGCCCGAGGTTAGTTCTTGTTTTATTATATATCAAATACCTGCCTATGTTGAAGAAACAAGACGAATTCTCTTTATTTAACCTCCGATCGTGGGCCGCGCCATTGCCGGATGCGTTGAATGTACCTCCTCAGCGGAGAGTTCCTAGCCTTGCTACTGTTTCCGCAACGCATCAAACGTCTTATTTACGAATTTTAACGCATTATTCCTGTCAATTCATGCGTTATTTTCAATATTTTGATGAATCTATGCGTTAAAATGCATGAACAACGCGAATTTAAAGGAAATAAATCGGATCGATACTACAACTGCACCGCCGTCTGGTGTTTCATGCGGAAACTACGGAGATCAAACATGGCGGGCATGCAACGCTTTCGCCGAATTTGACGGTAAAATAAATCGATTTTACGTTGTTTTTTCATCAAATTAGACGAATTTGGCGTGGTTTGAGGATTGTTTACGTAGTTTCCACGCTGGCAAGCATCATTATTGCCCCACGGAGAGTAGCGGGGCAATAATTTTTGATTACGCCACAGTGTGGCATAACGCCATCAGTTATTCCACCTTTGCTAACGGGTGAGTACAATGCTGAAGGAATAGGCGCTACGAAGTTGGTATATAACAAAATCCCTTCCTCCTGTGCTAAGCGCTTTCATCCCCCGGTAATAAGTCAAGAGGCGAACCCCCGCATACAGCCATACACGAGTAATAACTTGATAAAACTGTAGGGTATACTCTAGGAACGAGTGAGTGTTCGTAGGCACGCTATGGCCAGCACAGAGGTATATAGGTTCAACACTTGAGGCCTGAATACGTGGGTACCAGACGTCCCATGTACTGCGGACCAGCTGGATCCCACCACAGTAAGCGGGGGAGGGAGACCACTCCCATATGGCCAGTCCCCGGCCCAGTCCTAAGCCTACCACTCCACGGTTTGGCCTAGTTAAATACTTGATCCCTCGGCCTCGGTAGCGTCTATTTGTGACATAATCTCAGCACTCGATCTGCTCCCACTCAGCGCCCAGACCAGCAGGCCTCATAACCGCCACTTACCAGGAGTAGCTCGCGAGTGGCTCTTTCTTACAGCTGCTCGGCCCCGTCTCCACTGGCCGCCCCCTCCAGCCTTTCTGTTTACATTACCGGTCGCCAGTAGGTTTCGGCTCCGGATTCCACATCTTTCCACTTCTTCTCCAACCAACCCTTAACTTACCCCCACTGGTTCTGAGCTAATTTTAGTCCACAGGTAAGCAAAACTTCGCTGTACCTGCCACACTGGGGGTCTTTGCAGTTACATCCAAGGGTCCCGTCTGGGGGCTGTTACCACTCGGCGGGCGGGCGAGCAGCTCGGTGAGCGGGTGGCGAGCAGGTCCTGTTCCTGTGTAAACCCCTCCCCCGCTGACGTGAATGGAGGAAATGCGGCTGCACGGTCCCGGGCCGCCGCTCCACGGCCTGCAGGAGGGAAAAAGGTGGCCGGGAACGATAGAAGAATCCACGAACAGATCTGATTTCAGGGGCCACGCGGCGTGAGGGACGGCCCGTGTGGGACAGTGGAAGTTGGCGTGCTGCTAAAAACACCCTCAGGATGCGCGGGGTGAGCGCCAGCGCCGGGATGGGTGGGTAGGTGTGTTGAGTAGGGAGTGGGGGTAGGGGGAGAAGGTGCTAGATGGGGAGGTGGGACGACGGTGGCAGCACTGGGTGGTGTTGCGGGAAACCTGGTCCCTGACTTCAAAATTACCCCTAGGTGCTAGCCGGTGGATATAATCCAGAATGTTATCCAGGTCATGATTCGTGAAGATTTAGCGAAGTATAAAACTGTTTCAATACCTAGACACCAAGTGAAATTCTTGAGTTAGCCCCCTGGATTGAACCATATCCATGCCGCTACCGACCACTAGGAAAAGCCAGGACAGGTAGTTAACCTGTTTGGTCTCGTATTACCAACTAACGACAGACTGAGGGGTCTTTGTTGGTGTGTTGTGTCTCTGTGAGCAGTAGGCGAGCTGCTCGGGTCGTAGCCACGAGCCGTCAGCGCCCACCGATTAGGGTGAGGGATCGCCTCCAAAGGTCAATAGCACCCGCTGGCCACAATAATCAGAGCCACGTGGAGGCCAACCTGCCGCCGCTTTAGATTCTCCTCCTGTAGATACCGCATACACCAAGTTCTAGGAATCTTCTAGGAACGTTATCGTAACACCAGTACACCAGTGGCACAGGTTAATTTTCGCGGCATTGATAAATCACTCCTGTGTGTTCAGTCTTCTTGTCGACCCATCGATCCACACCACCTGCTCCGTCTCCGAGGATTCATTTCAAACGGGAGCGACTCACAACTGATCAACAGTGGCGGTACACTTCACAGAACGAGGATAAATGGTACAACATGTTGGTGCGGAGAGTCGAATTTCTCTAGGTTAGATTAAAGGGTCATAACCCGAGGAATATCATATTATTATAGACAACCCATATGGAATTGTCGAGGACAAATTGAAATTAGTCCCTGAAGATAGCGTGGTGATATTTTGATGGGTTTGGGGTGATGCTTGGGACGCTGACCCTAAAGCCCGTGTTAGCGGCTAGTAAATCAGTTTTTACAATAGACGCGCGTTGGTTTCTGCTGCAGGGGGTCGGCGGGGTGTGGGGGAGGGAGGAGTGTTGCATGCTGATAGTGGTGGCAATGGGCCCGTCACCCGGTCGGGTCAGGCCCCACCTCACACATCACCTCAGTCCCCCTGCTCTCCATATGGTAACTACCCCCGCTACCCGCCCGGCCCATAAACCACCAGGACCCGTCCCCCAACACGGCACGCTGAGGACGGCCACGAATACTCCGATTCCAGCACTCAGAATAGCAGATCACCTCTTCAGGGTCCCCTCCTCACCCCACAAGGCCCGGTTTTACGTCTATTGCTGTCGCCATAAAATAAGGGGTGTTCTGGGGGTTGTTCGGAAAATAGTGGGTTATTTTTGGTGATCCTATTTTTTTTGTTTAGAGAGGGTCTTGTTCTTGATTTCTTAATGTGGGGATAAAGGTTGATCCACAAATCATATTACACATCACATTATTTGCTGCCCGCCCATCACCGACCCTGAGAGGCAATGCTTTCCTAATCCAGTATAATCCTATCGTCGTCTCCTGATGGAGTAAATCCCATAGATTAGGCAGATCTCAGGGGTCGACCGTGCCCCTGGGCAGCCAAGTGTCTATCCTTCTCAAATCATCCAATCAACCAATCCTCACATCGCATAAATCCATATGGACAAGTCTGTATAATCCCCAGAATGACCGTGTTTAGCACCTTATCCTGTGAGTGTCTCCTTCTGAGCCATACCCCCAATGGCCGACTTCTGAATAATTAACACAGGCTTAGTAGTTGGGTAAACAACGGTCAACGCCTGTGGAGGTGTTTCAGAGAAGAGGTCACCTGTAGCTCTCTAAAGTGAGGGGCCTCCCTCTCCACACTCCACACAGTCTCAGCACGGAGGGCCTGCACAGTGGCTCCGTCTAGCGGGCCCCCACCTACCAACCCACCTTGGGACTAATGTCTTGCATCAAGCAGCCCGGACCCACCGCCGCTATGCAAATCGCAACTCAACCTCGACGTGGTCCGATTCCCAATTCCACCTCCTCTCGAAAAACACCTCTTGGTTGCTATGGTAACGCTTGTTGCTTTCCTGATGCAATTTGCCGGTGCGGCGCCCCTGTCGCCCACCCTGCTGGGACCTTTGGGCGTGTAGGGGCCTGCGCCGGGAGGGAGGGGGGCAGCCCTGGAGGACCTGGTCTGAATACACACTGAGCAGGGGCCCCCCACACACCTCCCCTAACTCACAGGGACCTAGCCCACCCCTGCCTCTGACAAAACCCTGGTCGAATTCTGGGAATTTGCGCGTGTGGAATTGTGTCAGTTCGGACCAGCGTGCTTCTGGCTGGAGCGAGAAGTAGGGGGTCGGGTAAGGAAAATGTAGGGTAAGGTTTAGGGTGAAAGGCTGACTCCCACTCCTTCTCTCCTCCACGGTCCCGGCCAGTCGTCTAGCTGAATGCTAATCCGGCCAATGATTTATTGATGCTACGACAAAGCAGTGAATTTGTGCCAAGTGCGCCGGCTGGGAGTGAAAGGCACTGAGCGCCAGATTAGTGCCATGTGCATGCACGTGCGCCGCATGTGAGATGTGGGGCCCACGAGGCCACCCTCAAACCACGCTGGTACTTTAGGCTGGAAAAAGATCAATGCATAAACGGCCCCAAGTAAAACATCAATTCCCTTTCACTTCGTGAGTCCCACCCGAGCCAAGCAGGGTTAAACGGAGAGAAACAAAAAACAAGGTCCGCCTTAAATCTTATTTGAATACGTATTGTAAGTGGCCCCATTGGTTCAGAGCCCCACCCATCAACCTTCATCCCATCTGCTATCTTTCCAAGCTGGCACCTTCTATTAGCACACACATAAGTAGCCGACCTATAGTCAGCTTCTGAGACGCCCTACAATATGTTATTTGTCAATAGTAGGGAAATATGCAAGAAAACTAAGTCTGCAAATACAGTTCTCATATGCTTAGCACGCCATTCCATGTTTTTACTCCCACAGACATAACCCAGGATCGGGAGACACCGTTTTATGTCGTGTCAGCATTAGACCTTCCCGGAATTTCTAGGATGAGTCAAAGCTGGTTTGGCCGGCGCCAGCTTTATCTTGGCCCATTTCGGCCGTCGCCATGGTTTCATGGCTTCCTGGCCCGGACTAGGGCTGATGAATAGCGCCCAGGGGGACGTCGGGGGACGCCGCCGGCACCACCACGACCCCTGCTGTGAGCCCAAAGAACTAAGGCACTGCTGCTGACACCTACCGCTTCACACGGCTGCCCCAGATTCATATACTACTTGCAAAGTTGAGATCTTGGCAAAGTTGGGCGAAGTGTCAAATCTGATTTTGTTATAAACTTTTGTTCTTTCTGGTTAAACATATTGCCTAATTAATTTCCACAGAAATGTTTTTGAAAACGGTTTACAGACCTGTATTGTCTGTATCACCCTGTTGCTTGAGAAAATATAAGTTTATGATGAGCGTCTTCCTACAGTAAAGAATACATGACGTACATCCTTGTTAGTTTCACCACCAAAACAGTGTTACATAAGTATCCTTCTAAGATTATCCCAGTAGAACAATGGCCATTGTCTGTATATTTTGTTTTTGAAGAAAATGCTTGCATTGTTTTCTTTTTTCTGTATTTTACAACAGGAGTACAAACTAAATTGCGTGTTCTTAAAGAGAGTCAAAACCAATAAAAATGATAAAATTTTCAAAACTCAGAAAAGTATAGAAATATGTTAGGTGAGTCTAATTAAGGTCAGTGGTAAAGTATTAGCTCTGAAAACTAGCTCAAACCAGAGTAGAATTCCATGAGAGACGGTAAAATTTCCATTTGTCTATAAACAAACCCTATTTTTGTGGATCCACATTGATTGATTTGAGCAAGGAAAACATGTTTACAACGATTTTTTACCATATTTCATGGTTTAGATTTTAACACAGACCAGAAATAGGCGCAAGGAATGAATTTCTATGATTATTTGAGTTTGGAAAATTTTGATGAATACATTGGTTTTGGCTCCCTTTAAATGTAAATAAATCAAATTGTTACTTCTTTTGGCGTATGTTGTCAGTTGTCACCCCTTTAATAAGAAACATTATACATACAAAAATAACAAGTTCTTTATGTTACGAACGAGATAGGAGATGGCCAACAACCAGTTGCCGACGTATCGGTGCCGATAAGGGTTATCTGGGCGTACCATCGACATGAGTCATGTAGCCGTTTGCTGTGGGCTGATTGAGACATGGTTGTAATTAGTAAATGAAGGCCGTCGTTAACACGGGATTAATGACACGTGCACGTGGCGGCATGCCTGCCCGTCCCCCCGGGGAGACGGCGCCAGCAACAGCTTATCGGACATAGGCCACGCACAGGGGCCGTGGGCAACGATCCCACTGGGCCTATCCCTCTGCTATCTAGCCCTGTAGATTAGGACAAAAAACGTGATGTGTACGCTGTAAACATAATAAATAATGGCCATATTAGTAGGGTAATAATTGCGGAATATCAGCTTAAAATATGTTTTACTTCCAATCACGATCTATTCGACCTGAGAAACAACTACATGTGTAACAGTGTAATTGGAGTTAATATTTGAATTTCCAGTGTTGATGGAATTTTGATCCGCAAAATAATGTCAGTCACGGTCCATGTTTAGGGGTAATTTTACAGCGGGTTTACTTCCATAACAGTTATACACACGTGCTATTTCATTGATCAGTGCCATAAACAGTCTAAACGACCCACTTAATAGCCCGACTCTGTTACTATCTCCCAATCAGTATTTGTTGTCAATATAATTTCATTCCAATATAATAGTCTATAAGTGAAGGTTGTAAAAACCAGGAGGGCAAGCTGGGTGAACTTTGCGTTGGCTTCCCAGCTGGCGACGACCCACCCGCTGTGAACGGGCCCGGGAACAATTGTGGTGGGCGACCACTAATCCTATCGGGCGACAATTAGTGCCCTCAGGTGTCGGTGGCGACGTGTCGCTAAGTGGTGGTTATGGCGCCCATTGATCCCTCCACCAGCCGCCCAAATATGATAATAACGGCTGGTTGGGTGTGGGGTTGTGTGATGTAGGGCGGGATGTGAATCAGAGCAGCTCAGGGGGCCAGGTGAGCAGCTCCAAGAGGCTGGTGAGCAGATGTACTATAGGATGAGCAATCAATGAAACAGCTAGTCTTTTTTTTGCTAGGGGCCTTCCATTTAGTACGGACGCAAAGTTTCCTAAATTTTAGCCCCCCCCCCACCTCCCTCACCCCCTCAGCTAAAGTACGCTAAATTTCAGACCCCTACTCCACCCCTTGCTGCGTACGTACTTAGTGGAAGGCCCCTTATATGTATAATCATTTCATTTTCTGTGGTACTCTCATTTTATGAAGATTCCTCGAATTTTTGTGTGGATGTAAATATTCCCTAGACCTATGCTTTCTTGGGTATGCAGGGTTGTTATGTGATATTATGACGTGCACCTAGCTGTATTTGGACAGGTGTACAATATACATTCCACCTCCTCCTCCTCACCCCATACTAAAGCATTGTGCCCCTGCGGGTTTTACGAGAGGAAAACTCAATACACCAGGGGCGATGAAACTGGACCAAACCCGCACCCTGAATGTGGAGAGTATTGGATCTAGGGAGGAGGGTAGTCTGGGTTTAATTTAGCCAATCCCGGCTTATGCTAATACTGAACTATTGTTAATGTTTGATTTAAGACTGCGTAAGATTCGTGTATATCCAAGTCTTCATGAGTTGCTTTCCAGAATGTCTGAGTAATTCAGACTGCGTTTAAAGTTTGTCCATTCACTTCCCAATAGTTCAAAAGAAATGAACGATGAGGGAGCTTCGTAATATGAAAGGGTTTTTATTCAATAAACATCTCATCCCGAGTCAAAGCCACCATGTATAAGTCTTCATCAGTCCACCTCCCGTCTCCTATAAGCAATCAACCACATTTAGAACACGAGTTGCTCCAACACCTTCTAGACCATTCTGGTATTCAGCTCTAACACAATCCTATGTCCGAGGTAATGGATAATGGTAAACTCCAGTCTGTTACACGGAGTCGATGTATTTACTCCAGGTATAACTCCTTGGTTAGACATGTTTCTTCTAACCAACTAACTCACTAACTGCTCACTAACTGCTCGCTCCCTACCTTGCAACGCCTTTTATACTGGTTAACAGGTGGCGCTAGGAGCGTAAAATGTCTCCTCTAAGAGTAGACTAGAAGTAGACTTGCTAAGCCTGATCCGTGTTGGATTATATATCATAACAATGTATTAAAAGTACTAAGCCATTAGTACATTCGACGGCGGTCAGGTGTTTGAGTTTAAGGAGGTGGACGACATAGCTCAAACCAAATGAATATAATGAACTCCCAATTTTGATGATTGGATATATTTGTTAAACCATGGTGGGGTGGCCTTGACTCTCGTGGTACATTCAACACAGTATCAATAGATTTGTAGATCCGGTTTCAACACAAATTCACAGTGAAATTATTCATTGAGTTGATTTCCACATTTTGAAGTTCAAGGTTAGCAGAACTTGTTCATAAAATGACAAGGTAATTGTTAAAATTTGATAACATGATTAGTTGGATAACAACGTAGATGATGACATAATCATGGTTACAAAATGACAAAGTCAACTTTAGAGGATGAAGTATTTGTCATCTTTAGGTATTCACTTAGTACATGCCTTGTACATTAAAGTCAGTTCTCAGCATTGTTAGCTGATTTTAAGATTCAAAGATTGCGACACCCGTGCATAAGGTGACAAATTCAGTTTTGACTTAGTACGCGCATGTACAGTTTCTGATATTTATGATTTGTAACACAAGTTAACAGAACTCAACATATATACAGTGTAGGGTTGTCTTAAACTTCTAAGAGTAACAAGTGTACATCAAATCCAATTTTCAGAACAAATTAACACAACATAAATCAATTCAGAGAATTCGGACATTTTGAACGAACGACTTTCATGATACAATGCGTGTCGAATTTCAATCAAATTTCAACCAGAACAACATTATTTACAATAAATACAAGGTCTCTGTATCAGGTTTAGTAATACCGAGCAGTTGGAACCAGAAAATACCACCATTCCCGTCACGCGTCCGCCAGCTATACTTAGTACACGTGTACTTAGCGGGACGCTTGACTGGAGTTCCCCCCCAAGGTTTGACCTCGATTTGGATCCTTCGGGCGCAAAGCGCCCGGATGGCAAATTTCTGCTTCGATCAAACTTTCAAGTTTGATTGTTCGACCTGATATTTTGGGCCGATATGAATTAATTCTGGCGCTTGATTACGTTGGTTGGGGACCTAAACTTTAGTTTAGCATAGATTTTATAGGAAATTATACGATGCTTTGATCATGCTAGCCGATTTCAGAATTTGGATCTTTTGGATCAAAAAGGGGTTTTCCAAATTAGCCTCGTTTTGACGTCATTTTAATCAGTGCCGGCGGTATTTTTACAGAGTTAAGACGTGTTTTTTATATCTTCGTTCATTTTACTCTATCCTCCACAAGTTCACCATGGTCCGAGTGGCTATTTTTTCTTCAAACCGGGAGGCCGGACTCCAGGATTATCCTGATCTAATCCGGAGCAGCACCGACCATTATTTTGTAACTTTTCCGAGCGAGGACGCAACGACAGCGGAGTTGGCGGGGCACGCCTTCGCCCATCACATGCTCTACCCGGAAGACGTGCTAATAGTTATGACTAACCTCCTCGACATTTTGACTTGGGACAGAGAATTGGAGCTTTACCTGCCACTATTCATTAACCCGGATGGAGTAGTGAACTTTTATGCGGAACTATTTAACCAGGCGTTCCTGAACCTGCGAGCCCATCCCATCCCAGCCACCCTGATCTTGGCCACTCCCTCCGGTTTTGATGCCCGGAGTTGGGAGTTGACTGACAGTGATAGCTCGTTACAAAAGTGGCTGAACCGGATCATCCCGCGAGTCAGCAGAGAGGTCAGAAGAGCCAACGAGTGGTATGCGGTTCCGACGGTTGACACTGGTCACGCACTCCACCGGCCCAAGGTAGTCGCGGACGGGGTAATGACGGTCAACGATTTCCGCGAGCTGACAGATGGCTACATGCCGTCAACCCGGTTGCTTCGTCGTTGGGCCCGGGCTTTGGGCCGAGTCTTTGTCAGACTGCCCCTTCAGTAGTAGGCCGCCGGCACTCTTTTGTATATATTAATTTTTTTCTAATTTATCGGAGTGATTTCCAACAAGTAATTTCTGGATCCAATTCCCGGCCTGCGATTGGAACACTTAATTCCGGGTTGTTTTCACCGAGTGATTCCGGTGATTTAATTCCCGATCAGCACCTAGTCCACTAAGATGTATTTTATCCAGGATACCCCGGACAGTGTTTCTTTTCTCCGGAGGCCTTTGGCCAGATGTTCACCAGGAGCCGCAGGAACATAAGACTGTTGCCACGGGACCCGTCGTCTACCTTGCTCGTTGCCGGGCCTTCGTCCTTCTCGTGGAGCCGCCCTTCTAACCACCGCTCCGAGATCGGGTAAGTTGTATCTTCCTTTTCCCACCGTTTCTTGCATGTTAGGTAGGCTACTAATCGTAGATTTAAGGAGATTGTTGGTCAGGAGTTAGTCAGTAGTTTTCTCAGCTCGCCTTCACGTGGTTGAATTCCGGAAGCTGATGTCATTCCCGGAACCAGAAACTGTTTCGCTGGTGATTTTTGTAACGGGTAGCGTGGGCGGCCACCTGGTGTTTACTTTTGGTTCCAAGATGGTGGACGCGGGCTGAGAACTAGGACCTTGTGTACTAAACTTATTATCTTTTCCAGGTCCCGCGGTATGTTAGGGTGATGTAAATGAAGCAATGTGACACGGTTGGCACTGAAAAGCGTCAAGCTGTATAATTTTTAGTGGGCGGATTGTTTAGACTAATATGATCAAGCATTTTACTTCGCGCGTGGTTGGGCGATATTAGGGGGTTTTCTGATTAGCGGTTTGTTGCTATTACCGATCTAAGTAGGTTTTCTGGAGTGTGGGTAATTCGTATCGTATTGTTATTATTTGATACTGTTAACTGTTGGGGACTGACACTGCACATGATAATCAGGTATGGGTGGCCAGAGATTCTGGTCTGAGAGTTACAACATCAGATTCGCTGTAACAGGATTCTTTGTTTAGTCGTTATACGTACAGACCATTAGTGTAAATGTCTACATTGGAAACAATTCACATGGGGTGCCTTAGGTAACAAGCGCTTCCCAGGGTGTTCACCCCGGTAAGTTTAAGTGACTGTAGGTGACCAAGTATTTTGGTCCAGACTTCCCAGCATTAGATTGGCTGTGACAGAATTCTTTGATGAGTTGTCCCCCTTACAGAGTACTGGTAAGATTGACGTGTCGGCCACGTAAGGCGACACCACAGGTGGAGCCGTCCAACGAGCTGTTGGCGACTCCAAGGTAAGTTTGAGATGTAGTGGCGAAGGCCACAGATACCCATCCCATGTTTTAGTCTAACAGCAAGACTTCGTCAGTGTCATCGTGTTAGAATAAGTGTTAGAGTGAGCATTATGGTCAAAGTCGTCTCGAAGAGGAAAAAATACTACTGTGAGGAGCCCGAGATGAAGTCTCTAAGACACTGAATGAACTCCCAAATGAAGATTCTGTATGAATGTAATGAAAGAAGGAATGGTATCCTTATTAAGAGTTAGAAAGGCACCAACATCACAAAGATTATCAAGCGTCCCTTGCAGAGATACATGTGTGTACACTGCGGCAGCTCGTGCGTTCATAGATCGGGCCCATGTGGGCACCGTTCCACTGAATACAGAACCACGCCTATCAGCACCTGAGGTTTCCAAACACCTCAGATAGTGATATCTTTGCGATGAATGCGTGAAAGCCTGTACCCACAGGTTGGAGTTGAGCCATCATAAGAACATCCACCTACAAAGGTTTCATGAATGCCCGAGATGTGAGGCAAAACTGTCCCGCTCAGATTCCCCAAACGACCTCATGGGGAGATAAGAATAATGATAGGGGTTGGATCCCTGGTGATTTACCTTAAGAGGTCACAAGGTTCAGTACTCTTGATAACACTCTTTCTGTACAGTGTGATAGAATAATTACCCAACACACTCCAAAGATTTATACGCAAACAATTTAACACCCCCTTCAAGGGTGACAACTGTTCTAACATATTTGACTCCATTTTATGAAGCGTTCGCTTTAAAAACCCAGTTTTGTTCTTATTGATTGATTTTGTTGCGACAAAATCCCTTCTCTTTCTGCTAGTTATAGGTGGTAGCTCGGCGTTCACCCCCTACATTCAGCCTGGGGTCTGAAGACCGAGTTCCACTTTATATTGGGTAGCGGCGCCTTTCTGATAATGCAAACGGGTGCGCCACCAACTCCAAACAGTTCACTGAATAATTATTATACCTATGTTACCAGTAACATCTCATTGTCTACCGTATACACTACACTATATGGAAAAACCACATGACTAGCGGTGGGGTAGCGTTTTCATTCCGTGAGGTATAAATGTCATTAAAGGACATTAAGTATTAACTGTACAAGGGAGGTCGAGATTATTCGTTCCTTGCTTAGTTATCACTAGAGGATCGGGTCTCAGATCCAGGTTCATTTCTGATCCGATTCCCGGTCCTTATTAGTTACACGTGGTTTGTCGGTACTTTCCCATTCGTAGGACCAGAATGGGTAGCACCGAGTTTCCATTGCTATAATTGGGAGCAGACTGCATATATATTTTTTTTTTTTTTAAATATGCAGCCTACACCCCCTTTAAATTATAGAGATGTGTAAATGCATCTCCTGAGATCACTTACTTTCAGACAGCACCTAGTAAGTCGGGCCTTTACCGAAGTACAGTACCAGGTTAAACCCGTTTTCTTGTTCAGGTCTATGCCCGTTTCTCTTGTGGAGAGTCAAGACTACTCCTGAAAAGACTCCGCCCCCAGCTTATCCTAACTATGCGCATGCCGGGCAGGGATAGGTAGTGCTAAAGACAGAGTTAGAATTATTTATCTCCTTTCTAATAGATTGGGTAATCTTATTGGCTTTGGGTGTCAACCAAGTTTATTGTAGCTTGTTCATCAGGGAATCAGTAATCCATGTCCCCCCTCTTCAGCTCAACTGTTGAGCGGAGACCTGGATACTTTTAGCGCCACGACGGCGGTCAAGACTAATTTTCATTTATTTATTTTATTTTCTTTTCCTCGACGGCGGTCAGCTCTGAAGCCGTTCATTTTCTTTATTAATTTTAATTATTTCTAATTTATTACCCGGGTCGAAACTTGACTTCTTGCCGTTTTGTCTCTGTCCCGATTAAAACTGGTCTAAAAGTGGTCTAAATAATTTAGTCTTGATTTATGGGCAGTTGTTCATATACTAGTTGTCGTTGGATCCTGACTTTTATGTTAAAGTCAGGATCCTTTGACCTAAGACATACGGTGATTCAGTGGTCATTTACACATAACCAAGACGACGGGGCTATTAATAAGGACAGCACCTCGCTCCACCGCCTTGTGAGTTTTCGCTACAGCTTCTCCCCCCCAGGGATAGCTTGTCCCGTCTGAGGGAGTCGCGATATAGTGAGAGAGAGCCGAGCACCCTGTGAATGTCACCAATTCGCTGTTGTCCCGTAACTTCATTTCCTTGTGACCTCCGTTATAGCTCCCAAATATAGCACGCCTTGTCAGGATTTGCACATATCCTTGCCGCTGCAGCGTGTCTATGCCAGGAGCAAACGAGCCACGTATAAGGTACTCTCGTGTGCTGTCACGGAGCGTCCCCCCTGAGAATGTTACTAATTATATTGCTTTCTTATTATATTTTGCCCCAAATTCCCTGAGGAAGAGCTCTTAGTTACACAAATATTGGTTTGCTTTATATATTAGTTTTTAGGTAAATTTCTTTCTATTCGTCGATTTTTTTTTGTGATGAAGGGACCGCTTGTCAGGAGCCAATCCACCCGGGGCATAGTGACTGCCATGGTCGGGCGTCCACCCCAGTGCCCTTCGCAGCGTCGGTGACGCGTAACCCCAACGTCCTGCCTCCTGTTAGGCACCACTGACACCAGGCCTGTGGGCAGGCTCCTGCCGCTTGTGCAACCCCCTCATCTTTGAGAAGAGTATATATGTAAGCATGCTAAAGAATAGACAGTGGCGTTCCCCAAGTGGCTCCTGTACTGCAGCCCGATCCTAGCGGTAACAACAGCACAGGGGTCAGGTGTAGATGGTACTTGCTTGGGGAAGTTCACTTCGCTCGTTGGGAGCATTGGTCCCGTTGAGCGCTCTTAGGTTTTATACAGAATTTTGAGTTTTTCTTTTAAAATGCTAAAATTTTGCGACACTAGGATCGGTTCCAAATGGTTCCCTACTTTAAAAGAGTTGCCAAATCAATAACAATTAGAGTGTTGAGCTAGGCTACCGGGCATGGGACACTCGACTTGAGAGAAATTTAGATAACCCATGGGTCCATAGAGAGACGGTTGGACCAGCCTACCCGAACTAAGTTTTTCCTGACTGGTGAATCCTTATTGCTCAGGCTAGTCAACAGAACCCTACCTACCCAAACAGGTATTGCCCAGCGAACTTCCTGTAACATTTTAGTTTTAGTACCTTTGTGTCATTAATTCACCAATTTTCCCTGTACAGTACTAGGTCAGGTTTTACCACTCGTTACATTGTCATATGATAACTTCATAAACCGTTCCTGGATTTATTTCGGATGTCCCTGGCCTTATTGTCTTTCGTGCAGATCCTGTTCCGGTCGCCGTTGAGGTGGGCGTGGTCGATCTAGGAGGAGCGTTAGGCATTGTTCCTTGTCCCAACACCGGTTGAGGCCAGTCCGCTCCGACATCGGACCACCCTGCGTCGATGAGGCGAGGTACTCCCATGGGTACAGGAGTGGCTAGCCCCGAGGAATATCTCAGTAGTCTGGCCCTGGTATTGTATTTTAAGTTACTCATCATCAGACGGGCGAGTTTTTTAGATACCCTCAGGGTGTCGGGTAGTGGCACCTTAGATGGGTGCTGTCCAGGTCTAGTCGCTGCTCCCATCAGCTGCGCCCCCCAGGTTACCGTCAGAGTATACTTCAGACACAGCTGGGTTACCAGTAGATCCCTAATGAGCACATAGCCTTCGGTATAAGTGTGGTCTGAAGGCATAGCCAGTTCGCCCAGGAAGATTGTTTCTATCATATGTGGGTTGGCAAACTGTACGTACAACCCATCCACAGTTTTTCCTCTAATATTTCTCCACTTTCGCCACACGAGGACCACTATGGCGATGACGAGTACTGCCAGTAATATAGCAAGTACTGCCACCGCAGTGGGGTTGGCGGTCGTGTCCGGGCATCCAGTTAGTTCCTTTTCACTGCGCAGCAGCTCCCCCGGGTCCGCCGCTTCCAAGGCCATGGCCCGAGGTAAAGTCATGGTTAGTCCGGCCAGGGCAGCCTTGCCTTGGTGGTTCCGCCAGCACTTCCAGAGAACACATCCAATAATTGTCACAGCTACCACTATGCAAAAGATGGTGAGGAGACCAAAACCGCCTCCGAAGTTGCCTATAGAGAACCACGGGGCGTGTTTTTCCACCTCATAACGGTCAGTCGCTTTCTTGATACCCTTGGCCAAGTCTTTACGGTGTTTTTGTATTCGTTTGGCCAAGGAGGTTACAGGTATTTTGGCCTTCAGGCTTTCCTCGATCTCCAGCAGGTCTTTCCTAATTGTTTCAGGGATAGGGTCTGATTCCAACATAGTGGGTTCGTTTTTGGACGTCGTGAAATTCATGTCCCACCCCTTCACACGACTTGCTGCTTCCAACAGGTCATTATGTGGGTACACAACCGTGGTGATCCTGGTGTGCCTGTCACAATTTCGCAAGCTATACGGTATCCATGCTCCTTGTGTTTGGAATGCACAGTCGCATTCCACCTGAACCCTTGCATAATTTTCTATGTTTACTCCGACCGCAGGCTGGTTTCTGCAAATCATTTGGCCTCGGGTGTCGGCGCTGACCACCAGCATATCTCCGTCGTCTAGATACACTGCCATCTCTCCGAAGTCTGCTTCCAGCAGATAGTCCAGCTCACATTTTTCTTGGATCGCTAGGTCGTCGCGCCTCAGTAGCGCAGCAGTGCAGGTGTTGTCTGTAATCTTTTTCATATAAGGTAGGTCCTTACAGAGCGTGATGGTCTGTCCGTAACAACCTGACCAACTGCCACTAGCCAATGGTACGTAATACTGGCGGGACATGGACATGGCGACACTTTTGGGTAGATTAACAATTTGGAGAGCGTCCTTCTTACGTCGCCCCCTAACCGTCACTGGCACAGGAAAAGTTAGTACTTCGTAGACCCGGAACAGATGTTCATCAGCCACCACAGGCACCCTTACATACACTATAAATTCCTGAGTGGTTTCATTGAATTTGAACGAAGGTTGACTGTTCTCGTAATAGAAGGAAGGATCTGTGAACGCGACATGGAACCTGGGGTGGATCCCCTTCAGGTATCTGTTCACTTCCTGGACCGCTCCGACCATATATTGGCGGGGTACCAAGTCCATAGTCAGCTGGCCCCGCGTCAGGCGCTGTACACCTTTCCTGAACACGCGAGTTTGCTCTACCATTAGTTGAAGATACACCATCTCTCCTAACTTGTCTTCTAGAGCGACCGGTATCATATTCAGGTACAGTTCCATCCAATCCACCTTATGTTGCACTAGTTTTAACCTTCGGCGAGTCGTGTTGTGTGCCTTATTTAGTGATCTTAGATTGTCCAGTAGGCCTATCACGACATGGTTAACCTTTTCGACAGCCTCGTCATGTTTTTCATTCATCAGAGCCAAGTCTTCGATCATTTGGTTCGAAGACTCCTGCAATACTCTAATCAATTCTCGGTTATATTTGACATCAGCCGCCAGTCCTTGATTCCAAGAGGTTGGAAGAGGAAAGGTCGGCCACCCTGGATCGTCTAGCATTGTGGGCAACTTCTTCATCCTTTTGATCCTTCCACTAGATTTTAACTCCGACTCTTGATTTTGAAGGTCTTGTTGAGTGTTTTTTATTAGGGAACTTAAGGTTTCATTAAGAACTTCTCGGTACCGACCCTTAAGCGCCTGTGACGTCTGATCCATCCAACTGACCAGCGACCTGATATGATAGCAGGCCCGATCAAGGGCGTCTCCTCCCTGTAGATATCGGTGACATACCTGGCCAAAGGTAGCTTTGTTGAAGGGGCGCCTCCTTGGAATAGCGATTAGGAAGCCCTGTCGAACGTGTGTTATATCCGCGGTGGACATTAACTTCCCTGGTTTTAACACTACTCCATATTGTTCTAAAGCTATTACTTCAGCGTTAGGGGCTAGCCCTTCAGGTGGGCCGGAGTCGTTATGCACTCCCCTAATGCCCCCTATTATAGCTAATACTAACAGCACCAGCCACTTCATTGTCCTTGTTTTTGCCTTAGCGATCGTTTGAGAAAGTTAATTTTGCAGTTTATCTAAACATGTTCACAGTAAAGTTACCTTATTTTTCTGCGCATTACTAACATCCATGCGCCGAAAAATGCTCTCCTCTCGGGCCTCCTGGTCTGTTTAGTTTGGGACATGCTCGTAGAGGTTTTGCCCGTTGTCATTTACCACTCGCCTGATGATCCCGCTCTCATCCTTGGTGACCGTGACTCTTAAGCCTCTCATACGTTCGCAGGACGAGGGGCGCATTGCTCTGAGGGGTCTTGGCCTAGTAGGTTCCAGTCCGAAACGGCCCCCGTTGGGTCGTACGACGGTTGGTTCGAGGGGTATGGGTTTGGTACTTGCGGTGGGTTTGTCGTTGGGAGTGGGCTCGGCCACAGTGGGCCCCCCGGCTGGCTGGTTGGCGTCCACTGCGGCTGGTTCCATAGCAGTGGTGAGGGATTGGCGTTGCAGCTCGTTGTCAAGCTGCTCAAGTCTAAACAAGCGGGGTCCGCAGGCTGTAAGTGGTGGAGGAGGGGAGCTCCCGCTGGCCCGTTCCCCACCGGTGGGGTTGGCGCGTGTTGACCGGGTGCTACCTCCACTTTTAGTCCTGGAGCGGCGACGGTTAGCTGTTCCCCTCCCGATCGCCTTTCCAGAATGGGCAGAGGTCGGCCGCCTCGTTTTGTTTGTAGGCTGGTACTTTCCCTGACGCATTTAGAGTTTTGTGTGGTCCTTTGAATAAAAGGAGCTACCTGAGTTTTAATCTCAGCTAACTGTTTGTTTGATTTTGGCACATCTAGTCCTACTGTTCTCCTAATTTCGTCAACAGTCTCAAATAGTTGGAACAGTGGTTGCGTAAGGTCCCAGAACCAGCCGGCCTGTATCTGCACTGGTTGGTTGACCGCTTCTTCCTTCTGAACCGGCTTGGCCAACGCCGTTAGCCTTGGCTCGGGCTCCACGTCACTCACCTCAGATAAATTGTAGAAGTCTTTCTCTGCTGTCTTCTTTTTGGCTGGAGCCGATTTGGCGGACCTCTTGGCTCCGCCTGTGGTCGTTCTGGTGGGCCGCCGGGCTGGTGTCCTTGGCTTCTTCCGGGCAATCCCGGCGTCGGTCGAGTCCGGACGGACACCGCCCCGGCCCGGCCAACTCCACCGCCTAAGGGTCTGAGCCGGTTGTTTTCTAACACTCTCCTTCTCGGCTGCCTTTTCTTTCATTTGGTAAAATCCTAAAAGAATGGCCCAACGAACCTTCCTTTGGTAGGCAGCACCCTCTGGTGGGGCCGGCTAATCCGTTTCATTCTCAGGGGGACGATGATTCTTCCCTCCGTGTCCGCAGGGAAAGTAGTAGTTCCCTTTGGATTGCTATGTGGCCGGAGGGCTAGACAGTTCCCCATGAGTCGGTGGATCAGTGTCCCAGCTAAGTTCTCTTTCTGCTCCTTCCAGGAGAAGTCGGAAGTTGAACAATTTCTATCTCCAACTTCTGTTCAGAGACAGAATCAATTTCTATCTCCGCTTCCTCCCAGGCCAGGTTGCGCGCACAATCACCTGCAGCAGAGGTGACCGTCTAGGAGCAGAGTTGCGGACCGACTGGTGGGTCGGCGCGGATCCACGAAATTATAACCGATCCGCTTGTCCATGCTGTCTCCATATTTGGAGCTGTATCTTGTTTCAGGTGGGGGGGAACGCTTGCATCCGGTCCCAAGAGATGACGCCCAACCACTGGCAGCTCCCCTGGTGTGCGCACCCCCCCTTTTCTGCCACGCCCCCTGGGCGCGGCGAGGTGGTCGTGAGGTGGACCACCTGTTCCATTAGCGCTGACGCTAACGGTGCCGCTCCGCCGAACCTTTATTTTCACAGGGCGGCTAAATTTCCTGCATTAATCATCCATGTCGTCGCTCTCTCCGCCGTTGGACAGAGCGACGTAGTTAGGGCGGCGGTTCCGACGTAGGTTATAGCCACCTTTCGTCGGGACATGGTCCTTTACTGTTTTTCCTGGGCTCTGTTCCGACGTATCCAAGATCGGCACATCACCGCAGGGTAGTTTTATGGGCTTGTTGTTGCCTGGAGGGGATCTCCCCTCCAACGGCTGGTTTTTGCCCCTTCGTTTAGCTCGTTTGCGTTTCCTCTGTCCATTATCGCCAGCTGTTCCCCGTTCACAGGCGGCTTTATTAGGGACAAAGGATAAGTTTGTGGACAGCGTGGTGTCCACACTGGTGCCCTGACCATCAGTGATTTGCCCATCCGTTTCTGCTAAATCAGTGGGACTTGGACCAGGTTTTTGTGTAGGTACCTTCCTGGCCATTGGAATTGCATCATGCTCACGGGGACCGGTCGTTCCCGTTGAGTTTTCAGTCTCAGCACCCCTTATTTCGCCATCTTCCTCAGCGATTTCACCCGTCGGAGTGTGATGCAATTCAGGGTTTCGGTCAGGATCTGCCCCTTTTGAGTTAGTGATTTTCGCTTCTCTCACCAGTTTGGGAATGTTATGAGGGACAGCGGGAGACCAGGGCCCATGTGCAGGTTTGAGTTTTGAAATGTTTACTAGATGTGGGACCTGTTTTCCAGTTTTTAAAGACACTAGTCTAACAAGGTGGTCTCCTTTTGTTTCAATTACCCTGAATGGCCCAGTATACCTGTTTGAGAACTTAGACGCTTTATTTTCACTAGCTAAAGGGTCGTACATGTATACCATATCACCTTCGTACATCTGGGTGGGCCGCGCCCGCTCATCAATTCGCAGTCTCAGATCTTTTTCGTAGTTTTGAACTACTCTTTCAGCCATATTCCTAAACATAGCAATATTATCCTTGGTTTGCATGAAAAACTCGCAGTCGTTCAGCGTTTCAGGAATTGTTCCTTGCTCAGGCATTCCCATACTGATTGGATCTCTGCCAAACAGCAGGGTGTGCGGGCTGTATCCCGACCGTACACTGATTGTGGATCTAACTGTCCATAATGCAATGGGAAGTAGATCGACCCAGTTACAGTGATCGTCAGGGATATAATAAGCAATCAGGTTTTCGATGGTTTTATGTAGTCTTTCTACTCGAGCGTTGCCAGTCGGCATTCGCCCGGTAGTGAACGTTTGCTTGCACGCTAGTCGTGTGGTGATTTCCCTGAATAGCCCTGAGAGGAAGGCCGCTCCCCGGTCTGTGTGCAGACGGTTTACCCGTCCGTACCGACACACTATCCCGGTTAGGAAACAGTTGGCCGCGGTTTGGGCAGTAGAGTCTTTCGTGGAGAAAGCCTCCGGCCAACCTGTTAGTAGGTCTATGAAGGTCATGATGTATTTTGACCCATCCCTAGCCTTCTTTAGTGGCCCGATGAAATCACACTGTACTACCTCAAAGGGTCGGGTTGGTCTCTCCCAAGACTTAGCTAAGGCCTTGAAATGTGGGGCCCGTCTTCTTAGAGAACAGGTCTCACAAGCTTTTACATAGTCTACTATGTCGGCGTTCATATTCCGCCAGTAGAATTTCTCAGAGATTTTGGTAGTGAGGTTACTGATCCCTACATGTCCCCCAGCTAAGATATCATTATGTAATAGTCTCAGGACTTTGGGAATTAACCTACCTGGAACTATCATCCTGGGTTTCAGTCTGACCAATTGGTCTTGGTGTTTGTTATACCTTTTTATGTTGAACCTACACAGTACTCCCGGTGCTACCATTCCTACAAAATCAGCTTGGTCCATTATTCGCCTAGCTTCAATGGGATCTGTTGGTAGGTCTCCGTCCTGCAGGTAGTCTATCAATTGCGCGCACTCTGCATCTTGGAGTTGCGCGTTTAATACCGTAGCCACAGAAAGCTCTTCATCCTGAACTTCGGCCTCAAATAACTCACATCCCACGGCGGGTTCATATTCCTCACCGGGGACATGCTCATGATAGACTCTAGACAAATAGTCCGGTAGAAAATGAGTCGCTCCTGGCTCATATATGATTTCAAAATCAAAATCTGATAACGCTAAAGCCCACCGTCTCAGCCGGGCTGACGGGGCTTTGTAGGCACTTTGTAGCAGGGGAATCAATGGTTTGTGATCAGTCACTATTGTGATTTTAGCTCCCTGCAACATGTCCTCATAGTTCTTAATGCCTTTAATTACTGCCAGAGCCTCCTTTTCTGTTACTGAATAATTTAATTCGGCGTCCCGGAGAGTACATCCCCAGAAAGCAACCGGACGATAGATTTCATCTAGTTTGTGACAAACCGCTGCACCGCACGCGGCGTCTGATGCGTCAGTTAGTAGATAGAAGTGCCCTCCTATATCTGGATGAATTAGTAAGGGCGGCGAGGTCAGCAATTTCTTTAACTGTTGAAACGCTTCCTCGCAGGCCTCTGTCCACTCAAAATAGACTTCTTTCTTTAGCAGCCGGTTTAAAGGCTTTGCTAGATCAGCGAAGTTTGGGACAAATGATCGGTAGTAATTACACAGTCCCAGAAATGATTTAATGGTTTTCACATTATGTGGACGGTTAAAGGCTGTAATCTTTTCTGTGGTTACCCTTTGTGTAGCCACACCCTCTGCGTTTACTACATGGCCGAGGAAATTGATTTCACTGCGGCACCACTCACACTTTGACGGTTTCAGTTTGAGATTAGCTTTCGCCAAAGCTTGGAGAACCACCTCAACGCTCGCCAGGTGTTCTTCAAATGTAGTGTCGTAGACAATTACGTCGTCTAAATATGCTAAGCATGTTCTAGGAATCAATCCCTTTAGCGCTATGGCCATTACCTTGGTAAATTGCCAAGGTGCGCCAACTAAGCCAAACGGTACACGCTTATACTGATATACACCCATCGGGGTTTCAAAAGCGGTATATTTTCTACTGTCTTCTTCGATTACACATTGGTGATAGCCGCTCAACAGATCTAAAGCTGTCCACATAGTGGGTTTCTTGTAAGCCATATATAGGAAAAGCGAGCGAGCCGTGGGCATGGGGAATTTATCTTTAAAAGTGACTTGATTAAGCATGCGAAAGTCTGTACAGAGCCTAGGTTTGCCGTCTTTCTTCTGCACTACCACCAGCGGGCTTCGCCAAGCCGATTCGCTGGGCTCTATGACACCTATATCTATGAGTTGCCTAACCTGTTCATCGATGATATCCATTTTCTGTGGAGAGTATCGGTATGGTCTGGAACTTATGACTCCCTGCGACTCATCCACAATGATTCTCATCGGCGCTATTTCACAGTGACCTAACTCTTCCATTGAGAACGCTAGTGCATTTCTATTGTTATTAAGCATTTGCCTAAACCTTACCTGTTGTTCTTCGTTTAAGCACGATTCGGACAGATCTATCTTACTCACGTTTTCATCCATTTTACCTCGGGATTTCTCCTCAGAGGTTTGGCTTTCCATTTGCACTGCGTCTTTCATTACTTCTACAGAAATCCTACAGATGGACATTGGGGTCTCTGTTTTAGTTAGATAACACAAGTCTAGGAACTCCTCTATCTGATTTTGGTTTACCTCAGGCACTGCGCATTCTTCCGCAAAAGCTAATACTTCCTGGGGAGTGATTTCTTGCATTTCATCTAGCGGATTCATGACTTTGATCCACCACTGGCTTCCCACCGTATTCACGCACCCCTCTACTAGGACTGGTGCGGTTACCGCCGGTGCGCAGTAAGCTACCGGTGAGTCTAATCCCAGCGGCTCTCGAGTGGTTACCGGTATGATGCATTCATTCCCCGGCGGAATTTTCACTGTTTCTTTGCTAACTATAGGGTTTCCACAAAACACTTCTATCTTTGCGCCTGGTAGAGATAAATCTGATCGAAGCACTGTTAATAAGTTTCTACCGATTACTATTAGGTGGCATAGATCGTCCACTATGTTGAAATCATAGCAGACCACCGATCCCTGGATTGAAAACTTACATCTAATTTGTTCTAGTATTACTTGAGACGAGTTGTCTGCCAAACTGATGTTTCCCTTCGATACCTTCCATTCATCTAAAATGCATTGTTTAGGGATCTGTCGTTTACAATGGGTGGACATGAAGCAATCGCTCGCTCCTGTGTCTACTAAAGATCTAACCTCCTTCTGATCATCAAACCTTAACGTTAAGAAAAATGCTTCGTCTCCTATCTCTCTCCTAGCCGGTCCGTCCACTGCGCCTAATTCTATCGTGGAATGAACGGACCCTTCTTCTAGTTTCCCTGATTCTTTTGTTCGGTACCACTGGCTTTGCTATCTTTGTAGATCCGCGGGGGTTTTTCCCTCAACCTATTCTTTAACCACAAGCACGCTTCTGTAGAGTGACCATGTTGTTGATGAATGATACAAAACTTACTTTCATCAAAAGGCAACCTGGGTCTCTCTACTTTCTGTTGAGTTGGCAGATTCTTTCCCTTATCTGCCTCTCTGTTCGGGGCGATATTGGATTTAGGCTTCTGATCTGAACTTCTTTCACCCTTCTGGTTTTCGTACCTATCTTTTCTCTCATAACCTTGCTGTTTAAAGTTACCACCACTCTGGGGAGTCCCGCTTTGCCCCGGCTTTGGTTTCTGAAACCATGGAGCGGCCTCCAGTCGGGCCAGCACCACTCCAAATCGTTCGGAGATGGAGTTTAGGGCCGCGGTCTCCTCTGATTCTTGGCCTCCAGCCAATTCGCTCACTGCATTTGATATTTTAGTTCCCCCTTTGCCTTTGTCCAACGATTCTAACCTCGTTGCACAATCCACCGCTTCGGTGAAAGACTTAGGGTCCAGTATGGCTACTTGTCTGGCTACGCCCTGTTTTAATCCTTCTAAAAACACAGCTAACATCATGCTTTCACTCGCCTCTGCTTTCACTTGCTTTTGTTTCAGAACACCTGCAAATTCGATCACGCTCTGGTCTTTCCCTTGTTTAAGGCCACAGAACTCTGCGTGTTTCTGCCACTTTGCCCTTCGATCACCGAAGATCTTGGTCATTTGGGCTTCTAGTTTCTCAAACGAGTCTTTCTCACTTTCAGCTAACGCTCCTGCCCAGTCGTCGGCCCTTCCTTTTAGGCCTAACAGCGCCATATTCAGGAGATGGGCGTCCGACCAGTCATAGATAGCTTTCAGTCGTTTTAATTCCCTGAAATACTTTTCTATTTGCTCGTCTTCCTTTCCACTAAACCACGGTAACCTAATGTTTGGTCCCCTTTGGTGACCACTGTGAGTCGTTTCACGCACTGGCGCTGGTGTTTGCCCCAGTGCCTGGCTCAACCGTGGTAGAATTTCCCAAATATTTGGTTGATTCGGTGGGTTTGGAGGGTTGTTCTGACCTGGTGGGCCCGGTGGACCTGGCGGTCCGGGCGGCGGAGGGTTCGGTGGGCCTGGGGGGTTGTTGGGTTGGTTAAGGAAAGGATTGTTGTTCTGGTTCGGGGGAGGGTTATTGGGTCCTGGTGGATTTACTTGGTTATTTTGGCCGGCTGGGGCTTGCTGACCCTGCTGGTTAGCCGCTCCTCCTCGGCCTGCGTTAAGATTGGCTGCGAGTGCCATCGCCTGCAACAGGTGAGGGAGCAGGTTTTGATCGACCCCACCTCCCGCTGGCTCGGCCCGGTCGGGCTGTTGGCCTGGTTGGCCTCCCCCATCATTTTGTTGCAGTGCGTTAAGGTTTACCCCAGGATTAGGCTGCTGTATTCCCGGATTCACACCACCATTTCCCCCTGCACCGGGTTGCTGGAGTCCCCCAGGGTTTATTCCCAGATTGGGCTGATTCGGAGGGAGATCATTAATAGGGTTTTGAGGAGGGTTATTGAGAAGGTTTTGAGGAGGGTTATTGAGAAGGTTTTGAGGAGGGTTATTGAGAAGGTTTTGAGGAGGGTTATTGAGAAGGTTTTGCTGAGGGTTAGGCCCTTGTGGGTTGGCCTGATTACCTTGGTCTCCCTGGACCTGCTGATTAAGAGGAGGAATAAGTCCTTGAGGGTTGGCCTGATCGTTCTGGCCCCCTTGAACTTGTTGATTAAGAGGAGGAATAGCCCTCTGAGGGTTGGCCTGATTATCCTGGCCTCCTTGGGCCTGTTGGTTAAGAGGAGGGTTGGCCTGATTATCTTGGCCCCCTTGGGCCTGTTGACCCTGTTGGTTTCCCCCTCCTCCTTGACCTGCCTGTATAGGGGCTCCCATTGCCTGCCTTATAAAAGGGTACAACATATTTTGTTGTATGGGCCCAAGGTCTATCCCGCCTCCTGCCGGCGCGCCTCGGCCCGGCTGCTGGATTAGTATCTGGCCATTCCCATTGTTTTGTTGGGGTCCCCCAGGGCCCATCCCACGGTTAGGAAGCCCTGCCCCCAGATCTACACCCCCAGCTCCCCCTTCATCGGGTTGTTGGCGTTGATCTCTTTCCTCTCTTTCTTCTACTAGATCCATCAAAGGAACGCCTCCTTCCGCCATATTATTTTCGTGGAGGTTTTGTATATCGTGATCGTCCCACTGTTCTTTCACAGGTATTTCCTCTACACTAATTTCGTCCTCACTTTCAAGTTTAGCTTTCTTACCTGTGTCTAAACCGTCCTCAGTAATAAGTTCGTATGAAGACGAGGTTGATCTATCTTCTCTAGCTAATTTTCTATCAGGACTACCTTTTCTGACACTCGCGATAGCTTGTTCTAATTCTCTATCTTCTTCTTCGTCTTCACTTTCGTATTTATCATACAATTCTTGAGTTGAAGTATTAAAATCTGGTGCTTTAAGCGTTACATTTTCCTCACTATCCTGATCGCTTAGCCTTTCTAAATCTATGTGCTTTTCGGGGCCTGTGTCTGCCCACTGCTTTAATATTTCGGCTGGATCAAAGGCCTGAATTCCCGCTCTTTTACCAGCTTGGTCTAGGTTCGTTTCTACACCGTAGGTTAATCGATAGGGTTGTAAATTGCCTACTTTCTCGCTGTTTCCCTCTGCTTCCCTTCCCACTCCCCTTTCCCTTCCCACTGTTTTTCCCTTAGCTACAGTGGAATAAGGAATGGACGCCCCCGGGTTGGGGTGAGTTGGTGTTACCAGTGGGTGACTGGTAAACTCAAGTCGTTGGGGTAATGGACAGGTGAGAGAGCTCCCATCAGGTAGGATTACCGGATTTTCGGGGCGTTTTCCCCCTGATGGGCTGGAGTTATCCGCGGTGTTTTGTCGTTGTTTTAGGCTTCCTGAAGAAAATAGGTTATCTCCATTGGAAACTTCCTGTTCGCCTTCACCTCCCGCTGCGGGCAGTAAAGGATAAGGAACACTTTGATTACACCACAGATTGTTCACATCAGATACACAGGTGGATTGAGAGCTAGTACCAGTTTCGTGGTCCGTAGGCGGTACGTACCCTGGGTTCCAATATTGCTTATATTCCGTGAGACGGTTCTTCCCTTCAACTCGTCCCGAGTGTGTTAGGGTTTCAAGTCCTTCGTCAAGAACCGGCCTATCTTTGGACCCTAGGTGCCAGGGAAATGGTTTACCTCTGCCACGGGTTTGGTAATTTTGTGCACCTTCGGGGCAGAGCTGCTTGGGTCTGGCTGCGACCTCCTGTCTCTGTGCCTCCCCGTCTAAGGGATTACCTACCAGGTGGCGGTTTTCCACATTCCCTGTATATGATGTTGACACATCGTGTCCTGCGGGCCGCAAAGATTGAGGCTTGGGGTTAGAGGAAGCCTCAAAGTCACCGGTGGCTGACATCAAGGATGAGCAAAACGGCACAAGTCATGTTTCGGGTATCTCCACCAAATGAACTATTGTTAATGTTTGATTTAAGACTGCGTAAGATTCGTGTATATCCAAGTCTTCATGAGTTGCTTTCCAGAATGTCTGAGTAATTCAGACTGCGTTTAAAGTTTGTCCATTCACTTCCCAATAGTTCAAAAGAAATGAACGATGAGGGAGCTTCGTAATATGAAAGGGTTTTTATTCAATAAACATCTCATCCCGAGTCAAAGCCACCATGTATAAGTCTTCATCAGTCCACCTCCCGTCTCCTATAAGCAATCAACCACATTTAGAACACGAGTTGCTCCAACACCTTCTAGACCATTCTGGTATTCAGCTCTAACACAATCCTATGTCCGAGGTAATGGATAATGGTAAACTCCAGTCTGTTACACGGAGTCGATGTATTTACTCCAGGTATAACTCCTTGGTTAGACATGTTTCTTCTAACCAACTAACTCACTAACTGCTCACTAACTGCTCGCTCCCTACCTTGCAACGCCTTTTATACTGGTTAACAGGTGGCGCTAGGAGCGTAAAATGTCTCCTCTAAGAGTAGACTAGAAGTAGACTTGCTAAGCCTGATCCGTGTTGGATTATATATCATAACAATGTATTAAAAGTACTAAGCCATTAGTACAATACAATGAAATGATAAAACCCAGCATCAGTTTTTTCCCCGTTTTTCCCTCGAATGTTTTGTTTTAAGACGAATGTCTAAAGTCACGAAGACGGGCCTTTAGCTACAGACGGCCCGATTTCAAGGGGCGGGTCACGCGGGCCCCTGCCCCAGACTCCGTGTGGGGAAATGTTAATCAAATTAACCCCGCCCTAGGTAGGCCCACATGCTAGGATCTACAGGCTTAATCCGTCAGCAGATTCCTCCAGCAGCATGTAAGAAAGAGCACCTCGATCCCATCTCCCATTCTCCTGAAAATGCCTCCCCATAGAATGGTTCTCGATATTTATAGCATTCCTGGAGATTTGTTTATTTTTGCCTGGAGCAAATAGTAAACAGATCTGGCGTTAATGAGCAAACATGACATGTTCACATTATCCTTCTTTTTTTTTTGCGTGCGAACATGGTTCTATAATTAACTAGCGCTGCATTGACAATGTGGGTTAATCCTCAATGGGTGTACATGAACCTGACTGTAAATCCAAATGAGCAGTCTGATAATGAGCATGTATTTTACTATTCCATGTTTCTGGTAACAAACTCATGAACCAATCTCACCCTAATTAGAATTTTTACTAAATGCTACTTCTATGAGTCGAACTAACAAAAGACACTGAACTTTTTCGATATGATTTATATCAAGGGTTCACGATTTAAAATGTCTGAATCAAACACAATGGCCTATGTACTCGATTGTTTGTATGTTTGATCTTCACTAACCTTGGCTATACCCATCGACTGTTCCTATTTATATCCTTCTAAATGGTAGGAGGCAGCTTGTACCTGAGTCACTCAGGTGTGGTGGGTACACACTCACCCAGTCTGGTCTTAATTATTAACCCCTAATCAATGAGTCGGACTAACTATTACATGATGTGGGCCAACCCCAATCTAAAACCTTATCTAGGTCAGCTAGTCATCCCCCAACCCGGCGAGACGATTTATCATAAATATTGATTTATCCGACAGAATTAACAAATAAAAAAACACAAAAAAAGAAAAAAAAACATGGGAACAAGTCAGCTTTTGATCGCATGCTTTCCATGTTAAAGTAATGACTTGCTCAACAAGCATGCAAAGGTAATGTCCAGAATGGCCAATGTTACATCAATGCCGGCGGCCCCTCTTTGTGGCCGTCCATGGCGGGTGCAGTAACGACCGGTACACTTTACCCAGCATAAATCAGACCTAATTTGTTGTGTGTTGCAGTCACTCCATGCTATGGCTGGGGATTGGGGGCGCTCCTGGTGCTTTATCGGCTATTGACGTTATTGAACACACAGCCCATATGATGGAAGTGGTTATGAATGGTTATTCAAAACATCGCAGACAAGGCCTGAATGACTTGACATTGAAAAACGCGGTATTTTGCTTCTACTGCTTACATTCACACTCAGCAGTTTAATGTTAGAGACTACTATTACCGTGAGGTAGATAACAAAATAAGATCTGCTGGTTGTTAAAGTAACAGCTTGAGGTCACGAGGTCTTACTGTGGACAATTTAATACGAGAGGTTCTAGAGGAAGAGAGAATGTTCCAGAGAATTAAGTTAGCTATAGACCGAATCACGAAATATCGTGAGTAGGTCATTTAAAATTTAATAGTGTTGTTTGCATACATTGCCCCATTTCCATATACTACTGACCTCCGGCAGCTGCTTCGAACCAATACGGTACATGCTTCCCACCTGTGAAACGTCATGATATACACCTGTGTGGTATAACCTATGGATAGAGTGAACCCTTAGTTATAGGCAGAGCAATACGTTCTACAGTTTATTGTATTCCCTACCTTGTCTGCGGGAGTTCCGTAGGATCCCCTTGAGCCTCCTCCTGGGCAGGTGATCCTCGCTGACCTGGTCATTATCCATAAGGGTGTGCAATGACTCCACGGGGCTCGGGGTGGCGTTCCCCTGCCCATCCTGGCCGCTCAGACTCTCAAACATAGTGTCAGAGCGAGTACTCAGTCCTCAGTGAAGCAAAGTGATGGCCATTGTCAGAGGATGTCCAGTCAAACCTCCAGGTTGACGCCATGTTACGGCGTCCGGGGAACTGAGCGTCGGTCAGCCGTGGGAACCGACTGGGTGGGGTTTGTGTTGGACAACAACAATCCCGTGGCTGGCTACTACTACTGGAGGCCTCCTTTCGTTCACCCGCATATCTCCAGTGGCAGCATGGCGCAGAGGCGGCGGTGGCGGTGCCCGGGGCCACTACTTTCCATACTACCTGATATCATTAACGAGAATCAACACAGGCCGATCAATACTAGCACGCCATCATCATCGGCAGCCGGCACGGAGGGAGAACGGCCGAGGGGGCCTCCTCTTAAAACTCGATCTTTGGTGAGCTGCATTCCACCATATGTCAGTTATACCGAGTGAACGGAGTATTGTCCTTGTAACAAACAGCCTGTTACTCCGAAGCTAGGCACTGGAGGAACTTTGGGCGCCATCAGTGTTGAGCGATCGTTAATGCAAAACCACTCCAGGCAGTAAGAGTGAGGAATGACCAGCCGGACGGCGATGAGATAATGATGACATAAACTGCCAAGTGAGCGTGGTAGTTACAACACCCTCCTCCAGGGAGGGCCGGTCATAACTGTCACCACCAGGGTATGTTATACATGTATCAGAACAGCCCCAACCGGCCAGACTGCCCGGCGCCAGGCAAGGTGGGGGACATCAAAGGATCCAAGGATGCGGCGGTGTTTGATGTGAGCGCCTCCTCCTGCTGCTCCTCCTCCTGTAGGACGGACCTGGAGAAAAGAACTGCTCATCTGCTATCAGTGATGCTCCTGTCGCCGCAGATTGTGTTTGTGACACGTCACAAATAGTTCCCCTCGGCCTCAGGCCAAACCTGCCCAGTGCGGTTTAGCTCCTCCTGTGCCACTCCAGCGCTGCTGTTGCTCCAACCACAGGCTGATAATGGTGACCCTATTAGGAGAGCAGCTCACTGGAGCTCAAACTGACAATGAGTTACTCAATGAACACACTTTGGACGTCTTACAACGTAGTGAGCTGCTCCTTTAAGTCTGACCTGCTCGGTGCGCCCCCACTCTTATTTAATGAGGGTATCTAGTTTCTCCGGTAATTGCGGACTACGGGTTCTTTTACCAGCACGTCAATGTTGTCGGTGCCCGCCCCCTAATTTCCTCAGCCCTACCCGATCGGCTGGCAGAGGGGACTGTGTGTAGGGTTCTCGCGCACTGACCACTGAGATGGGGTGAAGGACTGGCCCCGTAGTCCGTATAGCAATCATCCCAGGCGGGCCAGTACAGCTGGGCCCGGGGCCAGGTCTAGTGGTGGGTGGCATTCCCCCTGCCAGACTGAGCCGGTCCGCCCCCACTGACAGACCCAATGTGGGCTCACTAGAGTCTGTCTCCCTTCTACAAATAGACTGTCCTGTCGTCAGCCGCTAAAAGACACGCACATCAATATTCCCTAGGCCTCTCCTTGTCAAATACTACAGATTGTTCCGATTCAATACCAATACAATCTGTATAATGTCAACATACTTTTAATGGTTATTCGATAGAAGTCGTTTGCTGCCTCATAGGGTCTCTGTTATCAATATTCCTTTGCAATATAACAGATTTCTGACAAAATGTGAGAAATCTGTAACCAGTCCTGCCTTAACTTTGCTCGACTCTTGGGATTCATTCCGTTACTTTTTATCAAAGCTCCAATCAGTGTTTGCTCCTGTCGGTAAAAAAGAAATCACTGCAGCAATCACTAGAACACACCTGTGTGATTAGTCCTGATATACCTGGTCCTCCTCCTGTGTTTCCCCTGCCGTGTCCGGCCCCTCCCGACGACTGTCGGCCTACTGGAGGACGTGGCCGTACCCACTCACCGGTAATGAAGCTGGCTCAGTGTGGCTGGCACATGCCAGCTTTATGGTGGCTTCTCATGCAGCCCCGGGTGGCTGACGGGCTCCGATGATGCCTCCAGCCCGTGTCAGGCCATCGTTAGCCTCCTCCTGCGTCCTCCTCCTACTGCTACCCCCTCCTCCTGCCTCCCCGGCCCGCCCGGTTAGTACTGCCCCAGACTCCTGCCGCCCCAGTCAAACCTCCAGTCTTTGAGGCAGCCCCCCCTCCCCTCTAGCCTCGGCTACCCCCATCCCTCTGCGTCACCGACCCCCTGGTCGTCAACCTCTGCACCCCCTTACCTTCTCTGTTTTCATAATAAATCTTTATGGACTTGAACTCTGAACTGCTGTAGACCTATGGAAGAATTCTTTGATGTTTTATCTGTTGTCATGTCATATTTGAGGTATCAGGCATCATACCGCCCTCCCAAAAAAATAAAGGAATTTAAAGGAAGTTTTTTTCGTAAAAATAAAGGAATTTAAAGGAATTTGCAGGGATTTATAGGAAAAATAAAGGAATTTTAAAGGAATATTTAGAGAACTTTTAGAGAGTTTAAACATGAAATAAGGCAAATAATGCTGTAACAGGACTGCCTTCCTGTTGATTATTTCTGTGCAGCACTGCGTTGACCCACGTCGACCAATGCGTCGACTCATGCCAATTGACATGTCGACCTGGATCGATTAACGGCTAGAAAATTTTGCAATTTTATCACTAATAATATGGAATTCTATGCATCTTTTGAGATAATGTGATATTTTCTTACTCTAGAAAAAAAATAAAGGAATTTAAAGGAATATTTTATGAAAATAAAGGAAAATAAAGGAATTTTGCCTATTTTCACAAAAATAAAGGAATTTAAAGGAAATTCCTTTAAAATAAAGGAACGGTATGATGCCTGAGGTATGTAATGTAACCCTCTTGGGTCATACAGAGCTTAGTATTTTCCTGGATATTTTCTTGGAACCATAGGGTTAACCCCTGACCTCTATCTAGCCCTGACCTCGGCCATATAACCCCTGCCAAGTGCACCTTGTAGCCCAATCCTCCCGACTCCTGCTGGCCATGATCAGAAATGCAGTGTGATCATAGCAGGCGGCCCCCTCCAGTACCCCCTTCAATGTGCCAAATCTATTATTCCCACTGTGCACAAACTATTATTCCCACTGGTCGTTTATCTTCATTACCCCACGGCCGGCTGCCGGTCAGGTTTCTGGTACCCGGTAAAACCTTCAGGTGCTAGCTCTGACTCATCCCCATACCTCCAGTCATAATCTAATTTGCATATTTGATTGACTAAAACCAGCTATTCATCACTGCTGGTGCGACTGGGTCGCGGGAGAATGGGATGTACATTAGTTGTGAAGGGGAGGGGAAAGTAATTCATAACCACTTTGAGACTGTGCCCACGGACTGGTTTGTAGTTGTGTTGTGAGCAGATAGAGCTCTGAACCGCCGTGCTGGAACTATGTACATATTTCCCAAGGGGACATGCATACTTTTGTTTCATATGAATATTGCATTCATAATCAGATTAACTTCTTAAAAGTTCCTGTTGCTGATAAATGTTAAGTGAAAGTTCTACACCACATTTTCATATTACAGTAACGGGCGGCAGAAACAAGTTTAAGGGTGAAATATACCACATTTCAAAAAATAAACAAATAACTATAGATCACCAAAATGTGTTTTTACTATGATTTAAGGGTTTTGTAAACCAGACAGCCCACTCTAAACAGTCCCGTCGCCGACTGGGGCTGGTGATGAGGGGCCGACGTACTGCCTCAGTGAGTGTGTCGGTTCTGGTGACTGGGCCCGCTCCTCCCCACCTGACCCTCATGCAAAGTACACATTACCCAGCCGACCAGAAAACTTCAAAGCCTCCTGCCGACTAATAAACCGGTCCTAATTCGGCCCATTTGGCGCCCTGCCAGTCATCCAGTTAGCTGTCTTCTCTATTATTATTGTCTTTCTTTTTGTCTTCGATCTGGCCGGGTGCGCCTTGATTTGAAACGTCCTTCAGACGCTAAGTGTGGGAGTCTGGGTCGACGTCACCTTGAAGACTTTACCGCTACCCTCTGGCAACATATCCTTATACTATAGATTACAATTTTCGCCAAGGATATTTTATCATTTATGAGGACCGAAAGAAACCGGCGGCGCCAATATAAACATCCTGAATTCGATCAGATAATAGTCAATCAGGTCTTTGATTTGTGATCGGCCCTGATCAAGATGAATAAATCAAACCAGCACAAAGCTTCAATGATACAATTATTCTCCATCCCACTTATTGGGCCGCTGGCAGCTGAGGCAATTACCAGTGGCCCGTTACTTCCAGCGGCATTAAGGAAGGCGCCATCCTGGGTCTACATTTCCTCCAGGGGCTGTTTAGCCCGAACTGGGTCAGGGCGAACCATTTCTCCCAATCAAAAGCCCTGGCTGGTAATATTGTGATTGGTGGAGATTTATTACCGGGGGATCCGGCGGCGCCATGCCTGTGGATATTGTGGGGCGTTTGACTCATCTCAGTGGTGGGGCTCAAGGTGGTGGCGGTGGTGGCCTTCTTGAGGGTGGTGCCAGGGGGTGGTGCCAATGAACCGGGGACGAAGAAAGCCCTGTTAGTGTGCCAGGGCCACAACCCAGATCCCAGCATAGAAAAGAACTGCTGAATGAAAACAATACCCTGATGGGAATGTTGCATGACGCCACACGGCATGATTCTGCATGCAACTGGTTGTCTTCGCCTCTGTTGATCAAGTAGGGTTTGCCGAACTCGGGTTCTCGTTAAAACACAGGAGGGGATGCGCCGGGAGAGATGGGGTTACTGTTCCCATTGTATGCACAAGATAAATAAAATGTTCCAGACTTTTTTCTACTGCTTGCGCCTGAGTGGAGAAATAACAGCAGTAACGGGAGAAGATATTTATCTTATCGATGATGTAGGCACCATACAGAAACAAATGCATAGAAATAGGAAAATCGATGATATTCCCATTAGAATTATTCTTAGGTTCGAGGATCTCGAAATTTCCAATCGACGACTTCGCATCAAATGACAGGCTTATTTGTCCTGATTTAGGATAGTCCCCTTTCTTTTATATAAACATAATTATAATTATATTTTCTTTCTGGTTTGCCTTGCAAGCATTAAACTAAGATACAACAGCAACCCGAACCTTCCGGACTTGCAAGCTGTATGCGCATTAAAACGCGCACGCATCACCCTAATGCTACCTATACCATCGATGTGTTTGTAGCAGCTGCAGAGGGACACTAGTGAGCACTCAAAACCTATTGTTAAAGATGGGAGGTTTTCGGATAATCCCAACAACAATAATTCGCTCAAGCTGTGTGGCCGTGCTGTGACCTGTGCACGTGTGATGTGTACACGGCGGGGTCAGGGGTTAAACGACGGCCGGCCGGTCAGAGTGGGTGAAGGAGTGGACGATCCGCCCACCCTTCTCACCACGTGCCAGTTTCCCTTAAGACGACTTAAGATATTCATCTATGTATTGCAAGAGGTCATAAAATGAAGCCCTATTCACACTTCCTGACGTTTTTTTTTGTGACAACAAAAATAAGAAACATTGGATAATTGTGTTTATCATTTCACAAGCGCTACAAAATAAGATCCAATGTGCTGCATTTCTTTTGAGGACATAAGAGCGCGATTACCTGAGGAAACACCATTTACAATGTTTAAAACATTCTCAAAAAGAAATATGATGATTTCTAGCTTGGGAAACATGTTAGTATTGGAAAAAGTTAATTTTGGTTGGTAGTAAATTATGACAAGGGCTTCAGAAAGTTTCTTGAATTCGAACAGCCAAAAACATTATGCAACTGTTAATTGTGCTTCGAATTTAAAACTAAAGCAATCGCTCGAAAACGTCACCCTGTGTGTTTCAAGCCTTAAGGTCATTAACATCACCCATGTGACCTCTAGCACGTGACTAAAAGTGTTGGCGCGGACAATCCGAAGAATTCAGTGGGCCATTTATAGGGCTGAGACGGGGGTTTTGTCTAATAGGGCCGGCCGGCTGGAGATGGACTCAGGGCCGGCCGGGCCAATAATCGCTCCATTAGAGCCGTTAATGGAAACAATTCATTTCCATGTCACTTCTAGTATTGATCTTGGCCAGGCGTCGCTGAGCGCCTCGCTGACCTGCTCACAAACTGTTCACTACCAAGGAGATCGTTTTCAAGCCTTTTTAGGGTGCCTGGCACCCGTTTTGTTCTCGTTTCTTCGATCGTCGGATTGATTGCTACAAAGTAAACTGCGCCAGACTGACCTTCTGTTAGTTTCAAAAGGTAGGGTGACTGGACAAATCTTTCAGTGCTATAACCCCGATAAAACCGGCACAAGCGTATGCATGCACTCACAGAAATGTTTTTGTTTCAAAATCATTTTATGTTTAAGTGCACGCGCGCTGCCGTTTAACATTATCCTTCCATGCGTGACAGGCATGAATATTATTATTTTCGGCGAGGATGGTCACACATAATAGTCATTCCCAAAGCCATAATGAAAACGCATCAGGCGATTGTCATTTTTTTGCCGTCACACCCTGCAGTAACGCACATGAAACATGGGGTGGCGGCAGACCCCCTGGTAACAACCCCCTTTGCCTGTAGTTGATGGGGGGCGAGGGTTAACCACGGCGTTCCTCCAGCCCCTGGAGTCTCCATTCCTCCAGCACCCCTACCACCGGCCTCCATCTATGCCCCACCAACGACAACCCCAGCTAACCCCCAGGCATGAAAACACCAATCATCCCGACTGACGTTGTAATCATTATAACATTCCGCCAAAAGCTATCTTCAGGTAGAGGAAAATGGATCATGGATCGAGATGGATAACCACAGGCACTCATACATCCACGTAGCACCTGGTAGTTTGTGATCCAGTCTCAAATAAATCTTCATCTCCGACAGTTCCTTCAATTTTCTGGAAACCGACGAGGTTTCTTGACAGATTGTTGACGCTTTTTCTGAGGGATAAATCCAGCTCAGGGAATTTTTCAATGTTTTCCTATCATCTTTCACCCAGATTTCAATATTCATTTCACCCATCCCTGGGGATTACCAGTGCCACATAAAAGAGACCCAAACAAGGCGGTTTTCTCAGCGCCTCGGCCCGAGCTGCTCCTAAAGTAGGGCATCAGGACTCATCAGCGTCACCTCGCCCGTTTACATTAGGAACATCAATGAGCAGCTCAGAGCTGTTGAAATCTAATTTGGTCTGTCGTAAATCATAGCGTCTTCTCATTAAAGACGGCCACTTGAGGGGATGAAGTTGTCATAATTCGCCGGGGGCCAGGCTCTCGGGAGAAAATCCTGATTGGCATTAAGACTATTAGAGAGCGATTGAACCGCCCACACTGAAAATACAAACATCGTTCTTGAGACACAACAACCACAGCTTAAGAAAGCTTGAAAACACCACCCAAAGTCTAAAGACAGATTAAGCCAAGGGTGCTCTTCACACTTGTCCATATGGACCTGTTACTCTCCAGTAAGCCCGACGCATTAACACATTTTCCCAGAATCTGAACTGAGTACCCTGAGTCATAACACTCCAGTAGCATGGGTCCATGGGGTTTTGCCAAGGATACTGGGTGGTAGGTAGGGGGGATTCACGAAGTTAGGGTTTCTGATGCCTGCGTCATACTGTTTACCTTTAAAACCTATCCACCGCCGCCCACCAGCCGTGACTAAGTTTGCCAAATCAGCAGTTACCTTGTGTAGAGATCATAACGCACCCTGGGAAACCCCAGCTTTGACTCACACAACCCACAAACCCCATCATGGTCGCCACCTGGAGGGTTGGCCCAGAACTGGCACTGGACCCCTGGTGTGTGATGGACAAACCAGAACCCGAATATTTTCCAGGCGCCCCATGCATGCACGCCACTCTCCCTCCTGGTGGTTCAAAGTGTAACCTGATCATGTTCTGAGAGTAGGAGACACAAGTAAGCACACTCTCCACATTTACAATCCTTCATTTGTAGGCAAATTATAAATTATTTGAAAGTGGCTTACTCACAAACGTGGTAATTCTAAGCATTATTTCAAATGCCCAATGAAAATTGTTCGCGGTTATATTGAATTGATGCCCATGGATTTTTAACTGGCTTCAGGGTAAAAGAAATACCTTGTTTAAAAAAAATATTGTGTTTTATCAATCAATCTTTCACAACGGCCTTTGTAATCTGAACCATTGGATTTTTTCGGGCGTTGTAAATACATCATCCCCGATGTAGTAGGACTTAGCGGTTACTGAAGCAGCAGTGTTGTTACCCGGCAGATAAATAGAACCAATGACTGCCTACTACAGATAAGAATACAACCTTGTTTACTGGAGCAATAGCGCCCCGTTGCCCCGTTAACCGTCCGAACAAGCTATGAGCAACTCCCAAATGGACCGAGCACCAACCAACTGCTCATACTGACCTCTGGGCGACCCCCATCTCTCAGGCATGTTTACAGGGTACGGACAAATGAAGGCATGCTATAGGTTGTATAATATCCGTGAGTAATATTGAGGAGTCAGATTGAGGGGGCAGTGATCATGGGGAATAGAAAGGCTTTAAGATAGTGCACACTAGCTTTATAAATATACTTCTCAACTTGTATTAAAATCAGACGCCGGTTACTCTATATAATATTGATGTTTCCAAAATAGTATAACAAGAAGTGTTGCAGTAGCAATATCAAATGAGGTGTTGAGAAATCTAAGGTAAGACCAATGCTATTTAAACTATAATTCTAGTTTAGGTGTCCCGTGCATTGTCAAGCGCCAGCATTATTTGAGGTTCATGTTCATAATAGTTATTCTAATGTAACTCCTTTTACCAGTAGACATGACGTTACCGATTTCTCGGATACCAATATTAGATCTAAAATTTCGAGACATTTTGTCAGTGGATCTGGAAAAAACGCCAATTGACGTCTCTACGGTTATAACAAGCCATTATAGGTATTCAAAGACATTCCATAGAACTTAGCCTCTAACATAGACCCTTGCCCAGAGCACATATATACCAGTAACAAACTGCGTAGGCTGCAGCCCCAAATCCCCGTTGATCAGCAGGTAATGCCACCTTGACGGGCACGTACCACGGCCCCTGATACCCCCGTTAATACCCCCGACCTACAAGCTGTTCGGGCCCGCCTCTCCTGCAGCCTCGGCCAGGTAGGGCCTGGAGGACGGAGGGTTTACTCCAGGGGAAGGTAAAGCCGCAGGGAATGACCCATCACTGCCTCTCGTCAATCTGGGCTATATTAGGATTTATTTTTTTTACAAAATGTACTATGTTGTGTTTTTTATTATAAAAGAAGTATGTTTTATCTGAGACATAATAGTACTCAAGATCTAATGGTACTTGATAGGAAAGCCCCTTCAAATGTCTCAAGAACTAGGCTTAAAATATCATACGTACTCAAGACAGAATAATTTATTGGGCCTTTCATAGACGCTGGGCTGTGGTTCCTCCTGTTGAAGGGGAAGATGGAGATCCCTTCACGGGAGACGAGGCCATCTGCCCGGAGGTCGTGTAAACATGTAGAACCATGGAGTGGCACATCTTGGCCCATTCCCAGGCAGCTGGCCCCTGAGGCCCCCGCCCCTCCCACAGGCCGGGGCAGATATGTAAGAGGTACTTGCAGGAGGGGCAGGCCCTCAAGGCCTCTGCCATCCCTTTACATTAGGCTATTGGGAGGCTGTATAATGGTGAGGTGACACTCATGCCGGCGGCGTCCTCCAGGGACTAATGGCTTCTGGTGTCTGGTGGTGCTCCCATGTAGGACCCAGGAGCACCCGGTGCATAGGACAGGCCAAGCCCAAACTGGTGTTATATAGCGTAATATTAAGTTGATTAGACCTACGTAGAGTTTCCAAGAATGGAATATTGTTTGGCTATATCGAAGAAAAAGTTTGGTATATTAATGAAGACCTAGACGTTTATTTTCCTGTCATCCAAAAGCTTTACTGGGTTCGAAGTTTATGTTGGTTTAGACATTTTTCCCTATATGTAGCGGGTTCAGTAAAGGTAGACTCGATGAATCATTTATCACCTAGTGAAGACCTGCCCCGGGCCATGCGGCCCTAGGTAGGAGATGAAGATGGGCTGACAGTGTCCACAGCACGGGTAAAGGTAGGGTGGCGTTTGCCAGGACTACTTTTACAGCCTGGTTCAACTGTAGCGAATAGGGAAAGATGCATTTCACCTATTACAGTGATTGATTTGCTACCTTGGTAAGCGGCTCAATCGTCATCCAATGTACAGCATGGATTGATACAAATATGATATAAATATCAAATTACCAGAGCAATCGGGATCCAAGGCATATCATACGTATTAGAAGATTTTTTGTATGATAGTAAAATGATGCTGAAAGAGAAATGTCTTTCCCCTTTTCTTTCCCCGGTCATACTCTAACTGATCCGTCATCGTTTTTGCCAATAACTTAACCACCAATGCATATCAACATGACAGAAGACTTATATCAACACTTACCCCCATCGAAACTGCTGTTAGATCCAGTAAAGCTGGCGTTGGAGTTCTGGTCCAGCTCGAGTTTCTCCGAGCTCTGCTGGAGGAGGCTGTTACTGGTGTTGGAGGAAGTGGTAGCGTTGGCCGTCTCCTTGTCCTGCTTCTCCTGTTCCTGCTGTGTCTGTGTCTGTTGCTGTTGTTGTTGTTGTTGCTGATTCTGTGTCTGTTGTTGTTGCTGCTCCTGTTGCTGTTGCTGCTCAAAGCTCAAGTTGAGGGCGTAGTTTCCTTCCGTCTCATCGGCCATGGAGGTCTGCAAGTTGACGAGAACATCTCGCATGTTGCAGGCCTCCGATTCCAGCTTCGTCAGGTGCGACGAGTTGTCCTGCAGTTCGCGGCGGAGCTGCCCATTCTCCGACTTGAGCGACTCGACCTGCCGGAGCAGCTCGTCGTACGATGCCGCTGACATGACCTTACGTCTGAAACACAAGCACAATGGCATAGGTAAGTGAAAGGGCCTTGGAGATAGGGAAGGATATGATAAAAAGTCTTTTTTCTTAATTATTTCTAAAATCAAGCTTATCATATTGCTTGTGGAAAAAGAAGAGTAATCATGGTATGTCGATCGTCATGCCTGTATCTATGCCTGTATAGATAAGTTAACAAAGTATTTTAACATCTTGCAAAGATTCATGAGCTGACATGCCTGGTTTCAAAGGATCAAACGAACTAGGATATAATGCTATTAAAAAGAATACAGTACCTACACGAGAGAGACTACCTATTAAATCTAAAGTGTGCGTACATTATGAGAGGTATTGTAAATTCAAGAAAGTGCACTTCAAAATCAAATTCCAGAAATAATTCTGTCGCAGCATGCTTAGAATGTGTAATTACCTATATACAAGACAAATGACCCTGAGAATACATCGTATGGCTGTTGCTGAAGCAGGTAATGTTTGCAATTTATATAACTTCGAAGATTAATTCGGTATGTTATAAAAGACGAGAGGTTGAGTACAATCAGCAGGATCAATCTATGTTGCGTGTACTGCGTGTTTTGGGTATACCAGTCCTCCCACGGACCTCACTCATTTCCTTACATCACCTCGGCCCTCTCTAACCCCCTCAATACAGCCCGCACGTTTCTTGGTCTCACGCTATCTAGCATCCGTGACTGTATGACCTTCGGGGGTATCAGGACTGGGGAGTAGTGAAGACGTGTTGAGACGGACTCCGTTAGCTGATACCAGGCCGGGCCCGGGTCGCCATCAACGCCTCATTTCCTGTCTCCCTATCAGGTTCCCTTAGGCTTTATATCCCACCAGAGGTCGTTGTAGGTGCGGGGAACATCCCGGAATGGACTAAGTACTAGGGACCTAATACCAAACTCATCTGTTGGTCCAATATGGGGGTAGAGTTAATAACACCAAGGCTGAAACATGTATCCCTTTTTCTCCATTTTCAACTACTTTATAGTCATGGAATACGGCGCCATACACTAAGGCTTTAACAAGTACTCTCGGTCCATACGCCTTTAATAAAGGCTTATGAGTGTACGGGATAAAGTTCATCCTATACTGTATTCCCTACCACTGCCCTCTGACACCCCCTGCATGGACAGGACCATTTGGGCCGTCGGTGACTCAGTGCACAGGGGTCAAACTTCCTACCAAAGGTCACCAGCACCAAATATCACGTTTATTGAAGTCACACTGGAGTGGCGTCGGCCCAGCGTCCCATCAGGAGCTGAGGACGGAAGCGCCTGGTAGGAGGGTTGTAGTTCTACAGGGACACACCAGGGGGTGCTGCAGGGCCACTACGCATCCCCAGAGCGCCATGCGGGGGGTTTACTACCGGAGAAGGCCCGTGATGTGACTATTAAACTCAAACCAACGGTGGGCTAGAGGGGCTGCGACCAATTTTAGGGGGCTTTACAGGGGGATCTCATCTATAGGATGGCTTCTTACACGGCCATAGCCATACTCTGTCCATACTGCGCCCATTGAACGGCTGGGATGGGCACGTTGTCATGGGAATGGGGACTTAAAACAGAAATATGGGAAAGGAAGATGACAGTCCATCTAATACAGAGATACATACACAGAGATGAGTTTTATCATCGTCAAAGGAAAGGCAGGCCTTTTAGTTCATTTGCCAGGGAGAAATCCCCCTTTCTATATACTACTTACAATATGCAGTCCCCTGGCTACAGCATTATTTTGCATTCTTCCCGAAAAGCATTGAGGCATACTAAGAACCGAGTTCGAAGAACAAAGTAAAGCCTCGCAAAAGCTAAATCACCTGCGCCTTGGACTGTTTTTCTCTTGAGGAATTGTAAGTCGTTTGCGAGGAAATGGATAGAGTGCTGCCTTTCAACTCTTAAGTTGCTACGCAATGCTGACTTACTTTGAGGTGTCCATTTACGATAGGTTAGACACATTTAGCTTATTCAATATGCCTATCTCGACAAGATAAGCTGATATTTGTACGAGCGAACTAAATTTGTATGTGCCTGTGATATTGATATGCATGTGATATTCTGGAATGACGCATTTCTAAACTCTCCAAGATCCCAAGTACTTTTCAGACATTTTGGTATGAGGCGCGATGGTTTCCTTTTTGGGCGGGAAAACGCCGGCAGACGACATTTTAGTATTCTTCAGCCACTGGCGACACTCCATATCATTAGGGCACCTCCTTCAGGCCCTCCAGCCGCGCCCTGCGCCTGCCAACACTCCCCTACAGCCCCGGGAGGACGGCCATATGCGTGACGTCCTTCCCTCCACAGTCCCCGCCAAATGGATACTTCTATGCGCACCCCTCTTACTTCTGCGGAGTAGATTGACATGCTTCTCCGGTCTTATACAAATAAGGAGAGAAAAGGCACGCGCCGTGCCATACACTATAGTCTAATCAAGGCAATGCCGAACAGTCGGGAAACGTTTATAAACATGCGTGTCGACCGAAGAAATTCTCAGATCTGGTATGGCACGTAGGAGGAATCTGTGTTTCTTATTATTTGCACAAGGCAATCAATTCACAGCGTTCCCATTCCATGTTCTGGTACTACTCCGCACACACCGATCAATTTCAACAAAATTAATGTACATAAGAATTCCCCAACATATCTACATTCACGATATAGGGATGTCCAGACAATATTCTTAATATGGTGTCTTTGCTCTTTTTAGTTGCGTGGAGCTCCTTACTTAGTGCCAGGTCCAAAAGGGACCATGACCTGTGGTGACCTGACTGACCACTAGGGGGCTGAGGTCAGTTATAAAGGTAAGGTCCACTAAACCCTGTGTGACTATGGTAATAAGTACGTGCCGACTGAGGGACAGAACGCACGTGCTAGCTGAACAGGGACTATTTTCGCATTCAAGCTACCTCTAGATTTTCTGTTAGATACATGACGCACTAGAACCATCTACAATGCGTACTGCTTTGAGATGCATCAAGGAAACTGAAATTTTATACATATAGTTATAACTCCTAGAAAGGTCTATGATGATTCATGTGTTCATTTTTTAACATTTCTGTTTAAAAAACGTAAATGGCATAAAGAGACCAACAAGCATAACACGTGTTTATGGTTTATATGATACCGTTTTGTAACGCTCCCAAGGGAGTTGCTTTAGTTCGCATGTGGCAGAAGTTACTCCCTAGTTTTGCGGCGGTCAATATTGCTCCTGAAGGTGACCCGCCCTCTCGCCATGTGACGATAACAGCCTACAATGGAGAGGGACTGTCGACTAGGCAATTGGTTGGTGGGCCTAATTCGTAACGACTTGGCCACATCCACCATTAGTTTCTGTCCCTGCCAATAACGTCACCGATGGAACGCCCTCTGCAACGCTAAGCGAGAACTAGAATCGCGTAGCACATGCCCTAAGCTAACAATCCTATTCAATTGGGAGAAAGTGAAAAGTTTAACGCTATTCCTGTTGTAGCAAACCTAATACGCTAATAGGCTATTTTACATAATATGACATACTTTTAAAAGAAATCCCTTGATACAAAAATATAATTACATTAAAAAACATAAACGCTTGTTTTTTCAGGAACAAAACACTCTAGTGGTACAAAAATTACATCATCTGTACTATGTATGTTATAATCTCTGCTAAGACATACACAGAGATGTATAATCTCCTGGATTCTGTTTTATTTCACCTCCAGGGGCCACCTGGAGGCAGCACTAGGAGCTCGGCGATACAGTTTCTGGGTTAATCCACGCTAAAAGGGCCCCCGCAGCAGGCATCACATTAATCCCCACCTCCAGCAACAGCATCAGGTATGGAGAATAAACCCCCCTTAATGGCGGCAACCAGGGTAAAGGCTTTCTAAGGTTTTTAAGTCTAAATTCCCAAGCTTCAAGACAATTACATCCTTGCGCTCGGTCGGAAGAATATAGAGGTCTCAGTAAAAGGGCCTTAATATAGGACCTGGAGCAGAGAGTATGTGGCCCGGCCCCACCTGATGCCGCCCGCCCTAAGCAATGCTGACGTTTTTCGGTCGTCCATCAGCCTGCTCCTCCAGGGCAGACGCTGGAGGAGCGTCGCAGACTCCCCGGAGGACGGCCGATAATAAGGGACCGGCCAGCTTCGTCGGGTCGACTTTTTACTGACCGCCGGTATTGTTCGGCATAGTGTTCAACTTGGCACCAGGAGAGCCGGTGCATCCCAGCTAATGCAGAATAGCTTTTCTTTAATGAACGCAGATATAGTATTATATGCAATATTCATTTTAACTGAATCATTTCACTCTAAATACAGTTTTATACAACACATATTTAGGTAAACGTCCAGGGGATTTGATTTTGAGACAATTAGGCTTATAACATATCCATCGATATAATATTGTTAATATGAAAACTAAGGTACAGGAATCTGACAAGGTCAAAAACTGCGTCCTTTTCAATTGTTTATCAAGTACTGAGACCTACTAGTGCTATTTCCATCCGATCTAAGGCTGCTCAACTAAAATGGAAGCCAATTCGTCCATGCTAACTCAATTTGCAACATCTTACGCCATTGGCTGTAACACCTCAATGGGGTTCAAACTGAGGCTATATCTGCGCAGAAAAATACATTTTCAATCGAATCTCCTAACAGGACTCATTTGTAGTGTTCAAATGGAAAACTTTCTAAATGCATTGCTTTTTACAATACCAAAACTTAGTCCTAATATATTATATAGAAAGATACGTCACAATTTCTGATGTATTTTAGATCTCATAGTATCCTACACAAGTAACGTCATAAAGCAGTTTTATAGACATAGAATCTGGTATCTGGTGCCGGGATTCAATATGAATATATATCGTAATACGTGTTAGAGTCGGCGGCGATGTTGGGGACCGACCGAGAGGGGTATTTTTATACGATGAAGAATGAGACCGGGTAGACAGTCACAAATCCGGCCAATACATTCAGCCAGCGGTCCCTGACGGCACATACTGTCTGCCCGCTTTGCCAGCTTCCTAGATTTCTAGGAAACCTAATCCTATAGCTTGTGCTAACAGAGAAAGAATCCTCTTAGGAGCGTTTAGAAGGTTCTGATTTATGTAGGCCTATGATTTGTGCATAATCCTGATTAATACTTATGATTATTTTATTTTGCAAGAGACTTAGATTTGTCTGATATGAATCATACTGAGAGTATGTTGAAGAAAACCTAATGCAGAAATAGAACATTGTAAGCACAATCAATTTCGAGGATTTTTATCCTCTGCCAAATCCAATCTGGCTACTGACATAAGGAATTAAAAGTTTATTACTCCAGCCACACAGTGTTCCTAAAGAAAGCTAAACGCTGTAGGTTTTACGAAGGTGCCCGCTGGGCAACAAGAAAAGCCGGGCCGGTAGGAAATGGATCCTGACTACCCGGCCAATCGGGGATCGGCAACATGGAAAGTCGCTCGGGGATTTATTCTTATGTTACGCCTCACCATAAACCTAATCCTGGCGAGAAATGGATCAGAAAGAAAAGGTCATGCACCGTTTCACAGAACAGAAGGCACTTGATGTGATCTATGGCGATGTAGGGCTCGACCAGGATATTTACCTTATAATCCTACCACGACCGCCAGCCCAGCATAAGTAAATCGATTACCATAATAACTAAGCAAGGCTCTCTGCTTCTGGTTGATTCTCGATGTATCGTACCCCTATTGGACCGTTATCTTTACGACTAAACATGCATCTATAGATCTTTCTCTGAATACTGCAATTACTACTTTTAGTATCTCAATTCCATTTCCCTTTACCATGGCTCTCACACTTAACCATATAACTAAAAGTGTATGAACACAATTTCTATAACGGTAACTTCAAAGTCGTAAACAGTAACTCAATTTCACTCAGTAATTTTATGACTGGTACTCTGGGAGACGCAGATATCCCGAGCACAAGCCCACTGTGGAGAACAGACTAACCATAAAACAGGTGATACCAACCCTTTATTTTAAGATTTTATGAAATTATTCAATATGAACATATTTTGTGGAGGCGCGGAGCTGGTAAGGAGCTTTAAGTGGCAAACCAGTCGACCCTGGAGAGGTGTATGACTATCTAAAACCCCGATAACACCCTCCTTTCTAGTGATCTTAAGGAGAGATAGGTAGATCACAGGGGACTGTCTCGGCCTCCCCTCTCTGTTATCTCCCCATAGCCCGAGGCCAACACTTCTATTTTCTAACAGAAACGTCCCCCGCGGACTATCAAATAATCTTGACAGTGGGGCTTCTTCGATTTTCTTAATTTAGATTAATTTGATGACGCTTCCCGGAGGTGCACGAAGACCGTGGAGGTGGCGTCTCCTGTAGATTAGATCAAATCTGTACTCCATGTACGGTGAAAAAGCAAATATGAAAATATGATTACAACATCTCCACACGTGTCAAGGGAAATACAAGTGCTTGGGGCTGTGTTTTTAGGTTAAGACGGAGTCCAATCTAAAGAGAAATGGCACACAATAGTCATACATACACTTTTTTTAAATATAAAATCCATTCGAGTCCTTACGCCTATACACTGATGTAAGACAATGAATGGTTATCAAATACTATAGGGATGGTTGAAACAGACGGTTTGGGCAAGTACCAATATTGACACTCAAGGAATGATTATGCTCATAAAGGGATTTCATTTTAATATAGCCGATCTAGCCGGATAATATGAGGGGTAAATTGCCAAGCCCTTGATCGCGCAGATTGGATTTGGTGGCTCTAACTCAATAAAACAGTATGCTAATTAACTGAAATATCCCTATTAGTGGAGGGGTGGCGGCAGTGGGAGAGGTGGCTGCCACCCGCTGAGTCACTTATTGTGTTATTGGGGGCCTACACAACAGACAGAACCTTCCTGTCGGTCAGCCGGCCGGAAAATAAGGCCTAATGACGGGCCCAACGGCCACACGCCCAAAGACCGCTCAAATATTATGTTAGTGGGTCCCTCGGGGCAGGGCAGGGCTCGGCCAAGGACCACGGGAAGAATACAAGTTAATGACATTAGGTGGTCACCGACAGGAGCAGCTCCGAGCAACTCTGCCAGGTTTCGACGCGAGTTATTTTCTGAGCACACTGGACAGTGGCCGCGGCCGGTGGTCAGGGTAAGTTTAGTAAACATACTGGGGTCGGGTGCCAAGCTGAAAAGGGTGGGTTCAGGTCAGGGAATGGGGAAACTAACGTGTTTGGGGAAACGTTAAGCAAACAAACCCCGCCCTTCAGCGTCAGGGAAACAGGAAGGAACTGGACTGGTAATGGACACATATGGGTGTTGTTAACAGCGACTAACAGCCGCAGTCATTAGAGACAGTGAGCAAACAAACTGCTAAGAACCCGAGAACATGGTTTTATTTCTATATCGACCGGTGCGACCCCAATCAAACAAGATATCGAAATACAGAATAAATGTATCCAAACTCCCCCACTCTCCCAGGAAACACCATGGTGCACATGCAATAAACTTGTCAAACTTTAGTTAGTGGTTTTTACTCTTTTGTTTTGATCCAGTAGACAGTGATCAGTGTAAAAACACGTATCCTTCTTGCCCCAGTTCACTGTAAGTAGTTCACGGAATCAGGGCACTGTGGCAGGTGATACCCGGCAGGTGCATACCTCCAGGTCGGTCTGGTTACTTTGTACCAATTGGCAACATCTGCTTGGAGCCTGTGTGATTGAAGGCTATGTTTATATGTAAACAGGCCACACACTACCTGCCAAACGTCAATACCACATCCAAGCCTTCTACATTGGTGAAGTGAATTTACTTCGATTAATTACCCTATGAGGTCTAGCTTATAACGATGAAATCTAACCGTTTCACTTGTCACCAAGTGTGACCCACATCTTTTTCTGCTAAAAGTATTATTGATGATGTGATACTTCACAGGAAAGTCAAAGGGCAAGACGCAGCGCATGTTTACTTCTGCGGTCGGTGTACATGTGGCTGTGGGCTGCACTGTTTACCCTAGCACGCCGTGGTTGACTGGGGTTGGACAAAATGGGTCTCACGAGGGGAGTCGGACACAAGTGGGTCTCACTGAGTGGGTCGGACAGAAGTGTGTCTCACTAAGGGGGAAGGCAGAAACGGGTCTCACTGGAAGGTTTGAACAGAAGGGGGTTGGACAGAATTGGGTCTCACTGAGGCCCAGATAGAAGTGAGTCTCATTGAGGGATCGGACAGAAGTAGATCTACCTCAAAGGCCAGGGTGGACAAGCAAAGACACAGTCCAGTACGTGACACCTCCAGGGGGTAGAATATGGTTAAGTCTGCCTCCACAGACACAGAACTAATAGAAGGTCAAACAATCTACTGCTAGACTGCTGCCCACATACATGTGCAAACACAGTTGGCAGTGTTCTATGACTCTGCTGAGTGTAGTGTCATCTCTACGGTCCAGCTAGATCAACAGTAGCGGGTAATACAATCTTCTGAGTGGCAAGTGTACGAGCAGGGGGCAAAATTAATGGTGACAGCAAATACAGTATTGTAAGCTCTCTCTTAACAATAAGTGTGTGTAGTACATAGTTGAATCGCAGTGCAATCCCAAACCAGGGAAATTGCAACATAACCTTGAAGTATACTTTATGGCAAGATGTTAAAGAATACCGTTAGGGGATTAGTTTAGGGTGCGTAGTTAGTTATGGGGACCTTGATTACTAATTATTCACGTTTTCATGCAACCTCAAATCACAAGCAAATGACTAAACCATCTTATAGTAGTTTATCGTTATGACTGTGGATACATTAACTCAATGTTTAAGCAAAAGAGATAATAACTCTACATAAATTTGTGTAATTACTTATCGGACTTGCACGAGCAAAAGTAGGCCTACTGACTAATGGATTTGAAAATTAGATTTCAGGGATATGGAAAGGATAATTTATGTTATTTTACAAGTTGTTCTAAGTTGATTTCGACTAATCCGTTTCTTCGTGATCTACATTAATTTCTCTCATGGTATGCTTTGTTTAATCCGGCAGCAGATAAGGGTTAGCTAAGGTCCCACTTTTTTCATGGAATTATCTTCATAGATTTCCATGGAATATTCATGAGCAATTAGCATCTGTAGTCACACATATTGTAACCATCAAGGCTGGCCGCCAAATCGAGTTTCTCCTACTTAATCAATGATTACCCACGTGCCCACCGCACCCATTAATTACCAATAACGCGCATCGCTCGGCTGGACCGAGTCTCATTTACATCTAATTAATATCTGCTTGTTTCACCCCGTCATGAAAAAAAAATCAAAAAATCGGAGAAGGAAAAACAAATGAATGCAAAATGTTAAATGATACATAATTTCGTGTAGATTACCTGGAGTCGCTATTGGATATTAATGTATTAATAGGCAGTATCTTTTTACACGTGGCAGTTATAGATGGTTTCCTTTTACATGTAGTAGATTTTTTCTATCAAAGGTATTATATGACAGGATATTACGGTTATCTAGCATATTTTATATATACTGAAGAACGAGTTTCATCGTTCATCTCAGAACACCAATGGGCGCCTTGGACTGACAACAAAATATAGGCCATCTTCGGAAGCAGGATGGATCTGGGTTAAAAGCCTATTAGCCCCAACAAAAAGTAAATGTTGAATAAAAAAAACTATTTTCCCCAAAGATTCAAATCTATTTTCACCCCGTCTATAGCCCTTGCATGATACAATTTGGATGTGGCCGATCGTAACGTCCCATGACACGCTATGACATACTTATTTATATAAAACAACCAATTGATATTAATATTTGATGATGAAACATGACCGGGGGGTCCCAATACAGTCTCAGAATTTGTTTGTGGAGAGTGCCGAGGCAGGCGTTGGGGCTGATACCCCAATCCATCAATGTCGGCCTATCACTTCGCCCTTCACACGTCTGTGGGGGACATAATGCCTGAACGAGCCTTGAGCAAACACCCATTGCACTATACTACTACCAGTCCATCAGGCCCGGGCCAGCGGGCCGAACCACCGAGAGGGCGGACTTGTAGATGAGCCAATCATTACAGCGGACAAGTAAAAACACATGACCCATTAGCCCGGGCGGGGGGTGCAGGGAGTTACCTCCAGTCTCATCCGTCACCGTAACCCACACACCACACTCCCAGGATATAGACGGAGTACGTGGTCTCCCGCCGCCTAAGACCCAATACTATACTCCTCCCACGGCGAGTTTGCATAGGGCGTAAAAAGCACATTTACATTTTCAATACAACGCAGTAGGCTTCTCCCATAGAAGTTTGCATTCTTCTGGCGTATAGTGCTGGTAAATGTTTATACCTAACCGGATACAGCGATCTTTTTGATACTATTAAAATTTGCATTGGTGGCAGCCCGGATGGCAACCCTGAACAAACATGAATGCATCCCAGAAAAAATACAAATTCCCATGGGCAAATGAAAAACATTGTTGTATAGATAAAAACACCAGAATCTCGCCCTTGAGGTATTGCGGTGCATTTTGTGTGAACAGGCGATAAGATTGAAGCTACTCGGGAAGGAAAGAGCCAAGTGTATGCGGCGCGGGGCGGGCTTATCGGTAAGCACTCTGGGCGCTGGTCATGGATGGGATCACAGGCCACTCGGCATTCGGCCCAGACACGGCCTGCATCCATCAACCTGACGGCCCCAGCTATCCTCATTGTAACGCCATATACATCATGACGTCCAAAAAGGTCTGCCTCCAAATATTTGTATGGGGCCTTTACCCATTGAAAGACGTGATTCATCGTGACGGCGCATGGTCATGTATAATGTAATATATGAATGTGGATCTTTCACATTTGGATCAACAATGGCCAATCATAAGTTCATGCGGGACACATGGCTTTTCCCTTTTTTCATCAAACGAAAAAAGAAATATTCCATATATTGACCCACATGCCATTACAGTATGTAGGGCAAACTTTTTACCTATTTTTTAAGTGACAAAACTCTACACTGACTTTAGATAGCTGTACAAAAAAACCCTCATACTCTGTCAGAGAGTGAATGGGGCGCGTCCTACATTCAAGTAGTGGATCAGGCAGCTCCAGCTGCTGTGAGTGGCGGGTGTGAGGGCCGAGGCATCAGCGTGACCACGACTGTTGGCGGCTGGGGGTGGTGGGGCCTATATGGTTGTAGGACCGGCCTACATACCACGTTATGGGCCCTATAAATCACCCCCACATCATTACGACATGGCCCCCGCCGGCCCAGTCCCTGATATGGGTGACTAATAAGTGTCCCGTGCTGCATGTTTGGATGAACGTACATCATGCACGTGGGCCTCTTGAATTGGTCTCCTTTTGATCTGTGTTTGATGGTAGTGCGTCTGAATAAAGTCCTATCTGTACGTGTCATCTGAATGGACTACATGACTATAACTCATTTTGCACTGCAAAAGCCATGCTGAAGATTATTACAGTACTATATTGATTTTGTGATGAGATTAGGTTAAATGATATTGTTGGAACAAACTGTTCATTCCTAATAGTGGAGATGAAATGACAATATTTCATACCTGCTAACTAAGATAAAGGTTCCTATATATTACAACCTATGTTATCTTATACATCCTAAATTACTGAAAAGAGGTAATAGAATTATGTCTCCACTGATAACTCAATTCTCAACACATGTAAGAGAACCACTTAAAATACATAACTTAAAACAAAACCTTAATCATTCAGCAGACAGCAGACAGGGCCTACCACCCAGTATGAGCTGCTCTCAGACCCTCATCCCACGCTGTGAGCTGCTCCCCACTCCCGGCGCCCAGGGTCGTTGGCAGCCCGTGGGGGCTCGTCTGTCGCCGGCAGGTCAGACTTCTATATGTACTACTCTCCCTGTGAGCCCCTACAGCCGGGTCGGCCGCCCTCGCCCCGTCTGACGACCCTTCTCTCATAAAAACACAAGGTGCTGGAGGAGCGTCTCATTTATCTGTCTGTGTCTGACACTGGCGCCCCCTTGTGACCGCCTAGATTAACTCCTCCTGGGTCGCCCCCAGACTTCAGCAATGATCTCTTTGTTAGCAGCAGGACGCATTGAGGGTCACCAGTACACGCTGTCTTCTCATTTGTCCGGAGGGCTTTAATACGGGAGTAGTTGCATGGGTTCAGGTTATGTGATTCACTACAATACATGATGTCTTCTAATTTGTCCGAAGGGCTTTAATACTGGAGTAGTTGCGTGGGTTCAGGTTATGTGATTCAGTAGAATACGTGCTGCACCAATTGGTGCACAGCAACTGGTGCATGCCAATGGTGCCCACATGGTTTGTCGGGCCTGATTGTCCCAGTGTTTTTTGTTCGCCGCATTATCGCTGCAAACACATTTAACAGCTGCAGAACACGGTTGGCGGGCCTGGCATTGAAGCTAATCTCAGAATTCTTTCCACTCTTCCGCCTGTGTTCATTTGATAAGCCATTAGCATTCGATCGGCATGCTCAAGATTTGAGTTGTCATTGTTCTCGGCGTCCCGGAGGTGTTCGTCCGACCAGGCGGCCAGGTAATGAATTGGATCCCGACGAGCAGCTCCCCGAGCTGAGCTGCTCAAGGCCTGTGACCCACATACCGGGGGGACATGTTAATCAGGGTTCATCCGCTCCTGGGAGCCCACCCCTCATAACGCCATCAAAATGCTAATCTCCCACTCAGACACAAGTGGCTTCACACTCTGAAGACACCCACCCCGACCAGCCCACCCCACCCATACCTACAGCATTGAGTGACTCAGCAACGATACCCTACCCATCCTCAAGTGATGCAACGGCCATAGGGGAATTCCGGGATGAGTATGATTACTTCATGATTACCAACACGGTGGTTTTGCATGGTTAATCCACTGACCTGACTGGCTTACTGACCCCCTGGATCATTCCCCTGGGGGAGGCCGCGGGCCAAAAACTGGCCTGAGGGGTGGGCTCCTAAAACACAATTACCTGGCCATTTGTTGGCTATTAGGTGCACACAGGATGAAAGGGAATCATCACGTGTCTTTCCATCCCAGGCATGGCCTCCAGCTCCCCGGCCCTCAAAGGAAGCAATCGCCTGCCAATTTCCTGGGAATTTCTCGGGAAATCGTGGCCCAATCAGCGCATCTAGGATACATGGGTTGATATTCTGTGGACTGTATTTAGGTTTTGAGAGACACGACTGAAACCACATCGGGTAATACTAATAGAGATTAAAAGTCTTAAGTTTATATGAGACGTCAAAAATCTCATTGCAAATCTTGTATCCCTTCTCTCTGGTTTCTGTCTTTCTTTTTTCTGTATTTTTTCTGTTTTTTTTTCAAGATATAGACAGCTTCTCTCAGGAGATGTCAAGAGTTAAGACGTTTTCTGACGCCCACCTCCTTCAACAATCTATTAGAAGCCCACATGGACATGCTGCCATCGACCTACAGTGGCGCAGGGCGCTGGAGAAGGCTTCTGGTGGTGATGTATCGACGTCAGAGCTCGGCCTCTGTGGAGGGCCTTAGCCTCCGGGCCGGCCGTCGAGGAGGGGGTGCTGAGTATTCAGTATTAGTGAAGTGGCGCCCTCCCAGCCCTCCATGACGGGCTTACAGGCATGACCCCGTACCCCCTACCTAACATTTGACAGACTGAGGAAGGAGAGAAGTATGGCCGTGTTTAGGGATCGACCCCCGGGAAGTCCAGATCTTCACCGTCTCCAGCCGCCTCCTCCTTCACACCTGGGCTTCGATAGGAGATCCATGGTTATAAATAGATCATCTACGTGTTATAAGCCTCTCTCAATGTTCTGCTTCATTGACATGTACTGCAGGATTGGTCCTGCATTGAGTATATCAAAACTGGGCAGATTAAGCGTCAAAAATGTCCCATTTTACATTTTGAGTAAATATAGACATGCTAACTCACTTTCTACTCTGAATTTGGCCGTGAACGTATTTGAATAGGCATGTTAGGGGTATAATCCTTTTGGTAATGAGAACATTAGAGTAGATGTTTGTGGGCACCCGGCCAAGCTGGCATTTGTCCAGCAACCACTGACCACTGGTACTGACCCTCGTCTGCCCCCAAACCCACTAACAACCTCGGCCCTTGACCACCAACCCCCCAGCCCTGACTGCCATCTCCGTTCTGGCGCCTGATACATCAGTCCACACGCTACCTCTTTACCCAGCGACTAACTCCTTAATTGAGCAGTTAATTAACTAATGAGAGTAATGAGCTGTCGGCCGCTTTAATCAGACTGACCCAAGCACCTGTCCCGGGGGTGGGCGCGGCGCCCGCCCGTGTCCACTCCCAATCCCCTGGAGGACAGGGGCGGCTGACGGACAGAGAGGGGGGGGGGCGTTCGGACAATAAACTTGTCAAATATTTTTATTTTTCCCCCTGCTATACCAGGTTAACCCTATCTTGTACCACCAAATGAACTGAAGGCTATTATTTAGTCATAGTGTTTTATTGGCATTATGGAATAACTTTTTCCACAGTATCCAATATGCAGTTAGCTCAAAAACACGACCCCCGACGACAAAGGGAAATAGACATGGGGCCTGCCGTCTCTCATGTGGGACAGCGGGGCGCCAAGCGGTCATCGCTGACCCCTGATTGACCATCACTAACCGGACCTACTCATGACAATGTACCTTCTGCTCCAGGTCTGATTAGGACAAGACGTCTTAGTCACTACCGCCCATCGCTTATCGTTACCTACCACCACCAATAAATTGGCAACCCTTGTCCAGAGAGTCACGAATTTTGGACCTGTTCTTCAAGCCAATCACATTGACCTTTTTCTTGTATTTCTATCAATTTTCTTTCCTGTCTCGTTTTTTTTGGGAATTTATCGTTGTTTAAACAGAATAATGGGTTGTCTTTGACAACGGAATATACAAGCTGAGTTGATATAAATCTAATTTGTATTGGTAAAGTGAAATTAAGTCTTTGTGGTATCCCATTTAATCATTATTCCTTCATCAATGATTAAAAAACGAATGGCATTTTTTCCGAATATAAATAACCTATCTAAGACCTGGCCCAAAAGTCAATCAAGCGTTTTACCAAAAACAGGTGTATTAATACAAACTGTATCCGATTCACAAGTCACGAGCCGCACGAGAGGGTCAGCTGTCAATCAATTTACAACATGGATCTCTTTGATCCGCCGCCCCCGCACTAATCTGGATCCGTCTTCGATCCGCATGTGACTCAGATCAATTAAGATTCAGACCCTGCAGCTGACCTTGAGTCCCTCAGAATGGATTAGTTGATATGGAGACGGCCGTGAGAAGGTGCAGGGTGGGTGGGGAGGGTGACATGCTGAAGTTATGGATACACATGGCCTACAAGGGTCAACGGTATTTTGTCAAGAGGACATCTGGATGACCTTGAAATGAATCAAGACTCGGAAAAAGATGCACAAGAGGAGTGTGACATTACAATCAAAGTATCAAATACTTTCTTTTGTTTTTGATAAACTGATAACACATTAGCCATGAGCAATGAATGTCTATCGTTTTGGCCTAGTCGTAATTTTCATCAGTTAACTGCCAGTCATATACTACTTACAATAGCAATTAGCGATCACAAAAAACATTTTATCCTCTTGCTCCAAACTGTCCTCGTTTGGATGTACGAAGCCAAAGTCAGTGTATGGTTCCCCAATCAGTATGTCCGAATATTTAAATGACCTACTTAACTGCTACTGATTGCTCCCCATAGCTTATTTAAGAATTTCGGACATACTGATTTACCCCTGTGCAACTACTGGAATCATTCCACTGATTTTCCGCTGAAACCCTACTGCACCCCCCCCCCCCCGCCAATACTGCTTCTATACTGAATTCACACTGAATTTCTACTGCATTTTGTTCTGGGTAACGCATTTTGGAATCTTGTATGCAGACGTTCCTTCTACCTTAAACTCACGGTAGAGTATGTCATTTGAATATACCTTATGCTTATCTAAGTAGGCCGCACCTGTGCCCGGAAAATCAGTCGGCCATCTTGGCGGATAAACAACTCCCCCTGGTGGCAGCCGACCCGACGCCCCAACCGACATCCAGTCGGGCAAGGTGGCTGGGCCATGACCTGACCTTAGTAACGATTGACCGTCACTCTGTCACTACTCCAGGGCTGCCCACTGACCAGTGGTCAGTGCGGCTAACCCTCAGGGATAAGGGCTGTCGGCAGGTGAGGACAGGTTGAGTGGTGCCCCGCGCCGTGCACCTGTCCGCGACAAGGCAGGCACCTAATGACTTTAGCTCGTTATGTACCTTGAACACGTTTTCCGGCATGTCCACTGCCCGTATTTATGTTCAGGACAGAAGGAACAAATCCTGGCGTAAGCTTCTGCTTATTATTAAGAAAGTAACAGTCCTTTTCGACAGCTAATTCGCTATTAAAGAAAAGCTCCAGTCATGTTTCTGTAACTATTGCTTTTTTCCGTATTTCCGTCCAAAGCAAGATTTCCGTTGCAACACTAATCCCACATTCCATTACAGCAGCTAGCTATACCAAACACGATGTAAAAAGTCCTCTCTGATCATATATCACATTATCTACATGGTAAAGATAGACATCTTCCTTGCAAATCACTGCCCGTTTCTTGTCTCGCACCATCAGAACCTATTGGCTTACCATAACACTGTGTAATATCCCTTAAAAGATAGACGTCCAGACAGTGCTTTTAGAATTAAATTTCCTTTTCCTTACAGGAAAAAAGCAAGCTTGTCAGCTGTAGACGGCAAATTCCTGTTAAGGCAGCTGCGTTATAAGCCTAGTCCGAGGCTCAGACAGTTCCATCATGCCTGCTACCAAATAGGGGAAGGGTGAGTGGCGCGAAGGGAAAGCCAGCCTTCAGCGCCAAGAAGAAAATCTCCTTCTTTAGCGCCCACCGGGATGAAGGAAAGAAATTGAGACGACGAAAAAAAGACATAGTCATTGCATTGGCGACGTCCAATAAAACCCTCAGCATGAAATGACGTACGCGATTGGCTCCCCAGTAAAAAGAGACAAGTGTCCTATTTTCCAGTCGCCCTATTGCAACTCATCGGTTTGGATTCAACACGAAATACTATCAGTAAAAGTGAAGTGATTTATTTTCGTGGAACGTGTCCATCACACTACAACTGGGAGGCAACCTGACGCTGCGCTGCCGTCTCCTCCGGGCTGTCTCCAGGCGTGGCGTCCTGTTGGTACAGCCGCCTGGATGGCCCTCGGTCGCGGCCAAGAGTCACTCTATCTGTGTGCACCACCTGTAGAAAACACTTGAGCAATTACATGCAGGCCGCCCGGGGACGAGCAGCTCGGGCAGCTCGGGCCGGCAGTGAGCAGCTCGGGCTGTGTGTTTGTGGTCGGGGAGCGGGCCCTGTTTGGGGGGAAACCATCGGGAAAGCATCGATCTTCACACCACCAAAACACAAGCCACCAACAGTCGATTGGGCCACCCGTCGATTTGGTGGTGGCGGTTGTGTTTAGAAATTTGCCGGAGTAGAACGCTCGACTCGGCACCTGCTCGTCCCGGCTCAAGTTTCAAGATGGCGACAGTTGTTGTTTGTGACCAAAGCAAAATATGTCAAGGAAGGAAGTGGGCGTAGTTTTCAATGCAAAAAGATCAACAAATAACCGTCTGCCCTTTAATTAATTAATTCTGGTATCTTGTCCTGTCTTTTATAACTTTTTCAAGATATAGATGACCTGTAGATGTAACTTGAAGCTAAGAAGTGATTCAATGCTTCAATGCTGGAAGAGGGTTCACTTTCTACAGATAAGAAGATACTTATGAATTATCTACTCTCATCTCTATGGTTATTAATACATCAGATGCATTGTCTTTGCAGTTATAAGTAAAAGAAGAGTATTTTTTCCTTCCTTCCTATCATTAGGCCTATAGAGAGGTAAGGGGAAGCCACGCAGTGCTGCTATAGACACATTATCTATTGTAGGCGTGTTTTTCTACTGACTGGCTAATTCAATATGTCGCGATCGCTAATGGATATACTGTAAAGCCATGGCGGAAAATACTTTCAAAGTCAGACATAAAATATCACCACAGTCAAGTGTATCCGAAGATAGAATCTACGAGCTGTCGCCATGGTAACGCCTGATAGCATGCGGCCATTAGATACAGATGAGTTGCTCCCTTCCCCTCTCAGCCCCACGGGCATGGATACTGATAAGGAGGCCCTTAGTAACCAATGGCACTGCGAGCATCATCTTGATAACAATAGACCGCCCGCTAATATGCATTACTTCCTAATGAGTGTTTTTGTCTACATTACAATAAGAGATGGTCTTATCGCCATGATTTGACTAATTCTAATGAAGTCGTCATTAAAATGTATCATTAGACAAAGAAACTACTTGTCCTATGGAGCGCATAATAATAAAATAGTGCTGCCATTTATATCTTCAGAGTAATCACACTTAAACTAGTTGAACTGTGCTGCGATGTAGATACAACACTTTAATGTATTTTTCGACATGCCCTGCAGCTTACAGCAAAGTTGTATCACAGCAGTACAGAAAGAACATCGCTGGATTATGAAACACCTTCATCGTTGCCATGGTAATCCATCCACACTTGCAATGGTGTTTTTTGCTCAAACCAAATCCGATTTCGTGGTCCTTCTTTTTGTCAACATTTGCATTAAGAGGGTCCAATATTATCCAGTGTTTTTTAACTGACCGGTTTGTATTGCCAGATGAAACAAATGTAGTAAACATTCATACAGTTCATTGTGGTTTGGTATTAAATTCAGTTCAGATAAGCGAAACCTGAACACAAGTTGGGGAGATAAGGGTCCATTTACCATCGGAGATACCACAGGAGACGACAGGATTATCTCCCCTTCTCCGTAATCTGTCGGGACGCGCACTCTGACACTTGTTGCCAACTTATCGTCAGGGTCACCAATCCGATGTGCCCCCTACTAATCCATACTTACCCTCAGGTCACAAACGCAGCATGTTAATCCAATAATCTCCCCGTGTGCACTCCCTCAAATCCATCCCCGACCCAGCGGTCCTGCTGGCCTCTCCTTGGCTGACTTCCCACCGCCTGAGGGGCTTGTGGGGGGCTCTGGCCGCGTCCCTCCCTAACCTTTCCCTTTAATTACATTGGCGGTGTCTCTTCCCCAAGCAATCAAACCCCGAGGACGGCACGTGCCAGGGGTTGATGGTAATATTGCTACCGGCGGCTGGGGGCGCACCGGCCCGTGAGACAATCAGATAAAGCCCGGCGCCATGTCCGGCCGGCTGATGGCGCTTTCACTCACTCAGCGTTTTAGGGAGCTACTTTACGGTAAGCCTGCTAATTGTGACAGGCCCTTCGTTAATGGAAAAATCGGCCCAAATTTGAAATTCGTTTGTTTTAAATTTGTTTACAGCGCAGTGCAAGCGACCGGTAAATTCTGCAGTTCCAGTTAAAAGGAAGCAGTTGGCCAACAAGCATCCTGTTGGAATTGAAGAGACCCAAAGGGCAATGCACTGACATTATGCAAACCAGCAAAAATCTGCACCATCAAAGTAAGCCTATTCTGAGTATAGCCTAACTTCCTGTTAGTTATTCAATCATTAGCGAGACATTTTGAAATTCACATCAATTGTTTCCAATTAGTTGGTTATATGTTATAGAAAGTAAGTATAGAATTGTGGGATTTTTTCTGGCAATTTTAAGTTAAACGTTTTCTCAAATCAGCCTGGTACTGACTGGTACATGAAGCCATCTACATATTCTACAAGTAAAAGTGACAGATACGTGTATATATCATACTAGGGCGTGTTCAGGCCTGATGTTTCCGTGGGACTCTCCAGACACGTGTGTACAATAATATCAACCCATTACCTCTGTTTCTACCATATTCCCATGAGAAAATTGATCAGATCATCTGGAGATACAGGTAGAGGTCCCCGGAGACGACAGGTGGGTACAGGTGAGCTATATGAGCAGCCCCAAGTGGTTGTCACCTGACACCTCACCTACGGCGGCTCTCGTATTCCCACTACCAGCCCAGGCTAATAACAAGGCAAGCCGTACACAGGAGGAACGGCGCCTCCAGGGTTAGATGACATGGACTCGTAACCTTAAATCACCATCGTACCACTGCGCCATCCAACCACTGGCAGATGAGTCTTTCCTCCTGGAAAGATTTTGTCTGGATTATGCATGATGGCTTGGGGAAGCGTCATAATCGAAGCACCGCAGAAGATGTATACCAATCTAAGCTAGCTAGCTAGCTAAATGCAATTTCTATACTGACACTCCTCCAAAATGCACCGTGTGCAATTACACATAGCCTATACATTCGTGGTTTTTCTTTAAATCACACGCATTTGTCTGCTTCTCTCGTGGCCCTTCTGTTTGTCTTATGCACCTGAATAAAGCCTTTCGGTACAAATGCAGCTATTCGAGGTAAATCTGGGATGGACAATAGAATACATAATAAGTCGCCATCCGGTAACGCGTGTAGGCTTGGCATTACCTGTACCTAATCCCCTACTACTACTAATGCCGACACCCATTGTAAACGTCTAAATCCTCTCTCCACCACCGGAATCACAACAGGTCCATACAGAAAAGATGGGATCCTGGTCCAAACGTCCATTACTCCAGTACCCCTAAGTAGTCCGGCAACTCGCTGACCACTCACTGGCCACTCATACTCAGGGCCACCCGGACATCGGTGATGACACTTCTGCTGGACAACCAGTGGACAGGGTGGACAGCCCGTAACCATGGTAACGGGCTATTCTGTACATGACAATACATGTACTGCCTGAGTGCTGAATGAGGAGTCCACAAGTAGACCCTCTGATGCGTATGAAAGTAGAACTGTCGGTGCAAGCACTAAATGAATGTACATGCATTTAGAAATGTTTTGGTTATTGTTTGTAATAGGATTCCCTTGGGCTGTCTACACCGAAGCAAACGTGAAATTTGCTTCATGAACCATTTCTTCGTAATATCTACTGGTATGCATTAATACGTAAGGCTGGTGATTTTTGGTGAATACGTAAGGCTGAGTGAGGAATCTCGTGCTTAACTACAGGATGGGGCTAGTAGGCCCAAAGAGAATAATCATAGGTATGATTATTTTTATATTCATTTAATGATAAACTCACTGCATGGATCATTGAATTGTTTTAATTTTTTTACGTTTTTGAAAGGTATTTCATTCTCCCCTTCAAGTCAGACAAGGCAATCGGTCTCTTCGAAATACATTGGAAACGCGCCTCATGCAATGAACACATTCGCATACTGGAGAAGTATTTGGTAAAACTCAAGCAAATTATGCATACTTAAAGCCACCCACTGAGTACAGTTTATGGCACCAATATATAGAATAAAACTGGCGAAAACCAACATGTGGACCTAGCCCAGACTGCTCATCACGTTGACAAACCCCCCCCAGCCTCCTGCATTCTGACCTTGACTCTAAGAGGGCTGGCCGGAAATGAGGCGCAGGATGTTGACCCCTCCCTTCCCCACCCCCACCACTCCCCCCAACCATCAGATGTCCCCATGCTTTGGGCACGTCGCATGTCGGCGGCCAATGAAGGGAAACCCCGGAAACTCCTTCGGTATCCGCCTAGACCAAATGCCAAAAGGCCGTTCGGTCACAAGAAGAAGAAAATCTCTGAATTAGGTCAATGGTAAAGTATTTAAATCAAAGAAAATAAGTTTTATATTCCTAACCTTTAGTATAAGCTATTAGACCTGGCACCCCAACGTAACAACTTTCTGATCATTTTTTTGCATTATTGCATCCGTTTTATTTATAGACATACGTTTTCACCAGTGGGCCTATAACGTAAAGTATGCAGAGCTATACGTCCTGTGATGTATTGCACAAAGCTACTCTGTGTTCATTTATATAATTCTATAATCGACCAGAAATAGTACTGTTTTCTATAGCCACCCTTGCATCAGGTAATCCTACCTGAGCCAACATTATCATGGGGAAGGTAGGCATACAGGTAGGCCCATCACTAGGAGGGTCACTATGCCCCATTTTCACCCATCACATTCTGAGCGTCTCAGGCGACGCTAACGTCAGTGGGTGTGTCACAAACGGGACGCCGAGACGTGTTCCGGGAAATGAAGCCCCGGGGAAGCTCCGGGGAAGCCCACGAAGCGCCACCTCCAGTGTCAGTGATGATCCTCCAGCCATCTCCCCTCACTGGAGGGTCAGGGCCCACCTGGGGGGACGGGCATCCCCGGCATGGGGATCCCATAGCACTTAGCTATGGGTTCACCTCAGGCCAGCCTATAGCCGAGTACACAATCCCTCTGGGTCTGATACCGTATGCAGCACCTATTCATCATAGGGTGTATTTCTGATCGCTAGGCGTGTCTACCGTTTGAGGTTCAGCCTGTATGTATGGGATCTCAACGTTGAACCTATTGGTGAAAGGATCCAGAGTGGTGTTTATGATGAGTAAGCGTTCTACTGCACGGGTTGCATGTTTCTCTGTGGTTTGGGGGTCATCGGCAGGTGCGGGGAGTAGATTCACTACAATTCATCATCGGCTTTTCCCTGGCAGCTCCAACTTTATCGAACTGACCCCCAATAACTTATACTACATAGGGTAACCTCGTCTCATCCCTTTCACCCCTCTTTCTGATAACGATGCCCATTATCGACCTAACTCAACAACCAGGAAGTAATGGCTCCGATCAAGAACCTCATTTGTTTGTCATTAAATCAGCCACCTTATCCGCCTGGAATCGGCGCTTACTTGTACCTGACTCCATCCGAAAAGCCCCGACCTGCACCCTTTGTTCCACCAGCCAACAACCTGCTCGTTTCCTTCCTCCAAATAGCTCAGGCTTTTGAGCTGCTCCCTTCATAGGCCAATCTGGGCCTCTATCGTCAAGTTGAAGGCCTTCTTGATGGCTGCATCAAAGAGCTGATGTCGGGGCGCACCTGACTGCTCTGTTATCGCCCACCAAGGCTCACAGACGCAGGTTACGGTCTGACAAGCCGGCCGATAACGATAACAAACCCCGGCGGTGGTAGCTTTGTGTGGAATCTGCCCAAGACTGGCCCCGTGGGGGACCTACAGTCAGGGCGGTGATATAATAACAACGTTCAATACGGCGTGTTTTGGCAGTAACGGTGTGGTGGTCGCTGAGTGACCTGTGGCAGTGTGTGTGCCAGGTATTATGGAATAACTGCTAGCGTTCAATACCCTGCAAAGTCTGACACAGGCTGTGGGAAACTACTGTAGCTGGAGGTTGATAGTAAAGATTACCATTAACTGTATATCAACTGCGCTGAAATAAGGAACAAAATGTTTGATGTACAAAATCAGACGTTTAAGTCATATACCCAACATCCGACTCTGCATAGGAACCTATTAGTATAACATAAAGATTGGAATCAATATCAATTGCATGACCGTTGCGTTCAATAGATACCTGCGTCTATGTCCTGTATTCTGCGTGTAATACAAGATGGCTTATGTAATGACTATACTATGAACACACTCCATTGGGTCCGCGTCCGTGATTACCATAATACATTTGAGCACTATATTCAGCATTATACCATCCACTTGACAAGAGTTTTCTGCATGGGCTGAGACTCGACTCCTGCTGATGTATGTGGTATAATCATATATAGAGGAGGGCGTGTCCTTTGCTCTATGGTTCTGTGGCCTAACTTAGAGTACTGTTATTCACTTAAGTCATAAATGCAGGAAAGTATAAATATGATAAAGCTTACAGCACAGGGGGGCCAATTTACACACTGCATGAACATAACGATGTAAGGCAATGCCCGTCTGCACATGGTAATGATGCGTGAGTCGAGTGAGCCGAGAGTAATGGTTGACTGGTAATATTCTCCTTGACCAGGCAAATACCCTTCACCTGGACATCACCCCTCTCAGCGAGGTCTTCCTGGGCGGACGTCATTAAGGAAATGAGCTGTAGATCTCAGGGTCCGCCTCCAGGAAGCCAGTTTAGACTGACGGACAAATTCTTGACCAGTAAGGGTTTAATACAGCTATTTCCTTGCATATGATAGCATGGTAAAATGATATCAATCATGAATGTGTTTCAGACATAATGATCATTATTCTAAACTAAGGTTGTTCACAGTTCTATTATGGGCATAGTGGGTGCAGCTTCCTTTAAGAAACTAGACCCCGATCTCCATTACCCTGATGTGGGTCTCGATGGTCTGATTTCCGTCTTTACTAGAGACGGTCCACCCACACGGATGCAGGCAAGCATGAGGCTGATAAGACCTTTCCTATGGGGAACAACTCTTTTATATGTCGTAGGACGCGGAGGAATTCTACACAGGGCATTGCCTACAGTGCAGTATGGAAAAAAAACAGGGGACTGCTTTTTTACCACAATGCTGGGGGGTCGGAGACCAGACTGGGAGGCGCCGCCCTCACCGAGATGCCCTTTTGGCTTGTCTCAGCATCCATTGCCCTCGTCCATTGGGTGCCTCCCAGAATCTCCAATTGCCTCGGCTGCAGTGCAAATGACTTACGCTCACACACTGGACGTCTACAGCGTGATGGATTGCATTCTTGCGAGCCATCTATGCCCCTCAGGTTTACTTTCTATTTTCCAAAGAGGGTTAAGTGAAAAAGGGTCTAGGTTTTAGCATACAAATTGGACGTTTATGCTACACATTGACGTTGAGAAATATTGGGAGTCTCCCCTTTCGATCACTGGTTCTGGGAATGCACAGCACCAAGTCACGCTAAAAAGCAATATCCACACGTAACAATTGATATACCACCCGAGTTCCATTTCGCTAGGGTCCCAAGGTTGAATACTCCACCTTATCATTATCTGTGCAAGATCTGCCTCACCAAACAATCGCAGGAACATGCAAGCGACACCGTTCACTATTGACCATGTGAGTAGTACAGAAATGGGGGTATTTGTGTTTTTAAGAGCTCTCAGCTGTGCAAACCCAACATCGACTCTGCATAGGAATTCCTTCCTGAGCATTCAACACTTTGTTAATTAGTCTGGTTTCAACTGGAATAATTCCTGCATTGCTCATGAATGGCCATTTGTGGCTTCTGAATTGCGATACAAAGCGCAGGGTGGTGGAGGGTGGCTGTAGTTTTTGTGTGTCTTCACGCTGGGCACACTCACCTGGCTGTGTGAGTCATCCCGTGAGAAAACATCGAACTCCCACACCGACATCGACCGGCCGGCACACAGACAAACCAACACTGTCCGTTCTCACCCCACCTGACCCTGCCATCAGACTTTGTAACTGCTCCTGTTAAACCTATCATAAACGCATTATCATGGTTATTTTATACAGATAGGTGTTGGGACTTTATTGGTGGGAAGGTGCAGAAGCAACAGCTGACCTAGTGGTATCGGTTCAAGTGCACATCAGTGGTTATGATTGCATGTCGTCGCACGCTGCCATTAGTCCCATGTCTACCACTGATGAGTCATTATCCAAGCACCATTTCGGGGCGCCATATTTTGTACCACTTCTCGGATATCTCTATCAGACTCAGCCTGCCTCCCACTGGAAGGGTTATATACTAGGTGTCTCTCAGTGTCACTATGTCACTGATTCTTGGGTGTGGAGAGACTAAATAGGTATAGGCGTTCAGAAGTACAAACTAATCCACCCTACATTTTGACCCAGGTAATGCATGTTGTTTCCCTAATGTTACCCTAGCATGCACATGTCGGGAGAGGCCGAACATTGGGGTTCTCTATTGTGTGGTAGAGAGGACTATATACGTAATATCGATTTGCCAATGCGTATTGGCATGTGTATGATTAATGATTGGTTGTACTATTACAAGGAGGAATAGTCCCACGCTCTTGCATATGTATAATTAATTACTATAGTAGTACTAGTACTAGCAGGAATGGTCCCGCGCTGTTGCAATAATATTGCTATCAATGACCTATCGTAAATGGCAGTTGGGTTCCAACACTGACAAAAATGAAGAAATTCATCACACTACTGCAATCTCTCCGGACTGGTTATTCTGTTTTTGCACGTAAAATGATGCATTCGGGCAGCGCTGGGCAATTACTGCGACTTTGCCGAGATGCAATTTCAACAGTTGGAATCAGTTTCCCTGATGCTGCCCGCTGACATTAAAACATCCATCTATGCTAATGATACTCATTTCCGTGTGCCATCGCGGACAAGATCTATCGCAGGAAGAAAACTGACCGATAAATTCATACAGAACGCCACCATATTGAGGTACACTAACGTTTTGCGTCATCGCACTTCGAATTGAGAATAATTATTGTTATTGTACACACGCATGACCACACATGTATACCTTATGACAACAAAACAAGACATCTATTACATCTATTAATACATGCGGGCAAGCTGTGGAAATATAAGCCCGGTAGATGCTTTAACAGAACTGTTAACAGAAAGATTCTTCAGTTTTCAGATATAGTACAGTCACACACTTTTGCCGAACACTTTCCCGGAGAGTGCGAGACAGTTAGAGCAAAATATTATTATAATTGTCTTCAAATAAACACAATTTGTATTGTTCTTTTCTCAAACATGGATGCAACACAATGTAGCCAGATCTATCGTCTATACTGCAAGCTTGCAATATATCGCCATATCCTCGTGTATGTGCCTATGATATCGTAAGCTGATTCGATCGCATGAACCGTTGCTTACTGGTGCTTGCGTTACAATCGGACGACGAGCCATAAGAAGCAAAGATTGGATTGGAAACTTCAAACCGCCCACTTCCTTAACATAATTTCATCCCTCCCACACACATCATTTCACGCAGGGAAACGGACCTATTTGCACCATAACCTTCATCTATCCTTTTACTGTGCCTACGCAGCCCTCTGCCCTTCAAAGCTCCGACGTCAGACTGAGAGGCAAGACAGCTAAGTGAGAAAAACAACCCTTATATGTGTACTTTCATATCACACTATTGACCAGTGAAGCATTCATCAGAAAGTCTGAGACTCAGATGACACATTATGTATAAGAATTGTAACTTCGCCGTTATTCTATAAAAGAACTATGGCGCCCAGTAGTTGCAACATGAACACACGTTTCATCGGGAATTCGAATCATAGAACACCTCTGTGGGTGAATCAAAGAGTATCGACAGACCCTAATACCTACAATATTCTCTGATGATTTAGAAAATCAGTCACCTTGGTCAGTAACAAAGGGTTAAGCTGTACACCAGTGATAAACAGCTGACCAGGTCTGTGACAGATATCGATTTATTCAAATCAGATATATGATGACCACGTGCGTCGAGGGACTACCCACTTAATGGAGCCTACCAGTTAGTGCGGTTAGTCTATGTCAGGTTGGGATTGGTGCAGTGCTAATCTCAGGGGTACGGCCGGGTTTTATCGGCTAGGGCGAAGACCATCTGTCACAGCCCAGCAGCACTGGCCGCAATCAGAGAGCAGGGTCGGGTTAACGTTATATAGGATGATGTCAGGAAGGGCCTTCACACCCACATACCCGGGGGTTTCCAGCACCATGTCCACGTACATCCGTGTACACGCCCAACACGGTCCCACAGGGAGGTTGTTTGACTGAGCGGGATTAAATCTCTACATATATCTCAGCATGTACATCAAATCACCTCCGGTATGAAATGATGTCCATCTGGAGTTTCACTCCACTATAAATACAAACTAGAAAGGATACACCCCCAAAGGAGATTTCTGAATATTGTGTTACATTTCTTTATATCTTCGTATAAATCCAAATCACCCCTGGTATGTAATGTCATTAATCTTACGTTTTACTCAGCAGGAAATACACATTGAAAAACAGCCCCACTAAGTTTTTACTTGGGAAGTTTGACAGGAGACATATATAGATATCACATCTACTCTGTCGAACAATTTAACAGCCCATTCATCAAGCTTTTTCCCCGTCTCGCCGACACAGAGCAGAGATCAACTTCTTGGCGCGGGTGTTATGAACACATCAGCCGGGCCCGTCAGAAACTAATCCTTCTCAATGGGTTGCTTTAGTGCTTCTGAGGCCCGCTGACGTCCGCTAACGATGCCGATGACGCCGAGCTGCCAGGCTCCTAATACCAATATGCTCACCCTTGACTACAGCCCCACTGAGTAGCTCGGCCTGTCCCCTAATTCGGCGTGGTGATCGATACTGCTCATTAATACCTGTGTCTCTGCCGCTGTCGGCCCTTATGAAACCAGCTCGGTATATAACGGGGGTACGCTAATAAGGCGGCCGGGTAAAATCCATGAATTGCAAACATCCCGGTCTGGGCCTAATCCCCCGTGGAAACCAATGGAGCACGCACATGCTAGGTTGCCACAGCTATGTCAACTCTGTGCCCGGCTCTGTAGGCTGCCTCCTGGGTATAGGGACTATCAGTCTTGTCCTGCTCCAGTAGATGTGTGGTAATAATTAACCCTGTCAGACTAAACACCCAGGACGACAGATACATCATCACTCTGTGTAGGCTATATATCGTCTCGTAACTCCCTGTTTTGTCTGGAAAACTCATTTTACATATCGTCACCTACCTTTTCTTGATTGCCTCCTGAAGAAGAAGGTTCTTTAACATTTTCTGTGGACGGCCTCCTAGTCCCCCTACACTTGTCTTATATGTCCTACACTGATATATCCGACTGCGTCCAGGGGAGTCAAGTTTTACAGAGGCGAGTAATTTTTCCTGTTCCTACAATCAGGGTTAGATCCGTGTGAAATAGGTGGAAGTAGATACTACTGGAGAGAAACGTGCTTTGAGAGAGCCCTCAGTTTGCCGAGAGTTAAAGCCCACCATGTCGTCGGCTGGTGCGCGGCGAGCTCTCCATGCTGTCTTTGCGGTCTCCTACCAGCTCCAGCCTTTAACATCACTTCCTAGCAGTGCTTGAATCCCGGTAGCCATGGCAACAATCAGCGGGCTGCGGCAGCATCTGCTTCTCCTGCTTCTGCTCCTCCTGCTGGCGTGTCGCCTACACTACTAGTACTGCCTCCTCCTGCTGCTGAGCTCCTCCTACTGAGGCGAGCTACTCCCGCTCCTCCCGGGTTGGCCAATAGGGGTTGGCGGGTTGCTGGGTGAGTGGGTTGGCAGTGGTAGCCAGCATCACGCAGAGTCAAGTACTACCACCACTACCAGGAGTTGGTTCCCCTCCAGGGTTTAGTCATTGGTATAGGCCCGTGGAGGATGCGTGTCTTGCTGCGTGGAGCCTTGTGTGACTACTACTGTCGGCGGCCCAAACCCTGGAGTAGTAGCAGACAGCGCTGCCGCCCACCCCGACCAGTCGCCACCACCACCACCACCACGCGATGGGCGGCGTGCGCAACACGACCACACCATCTCCCCTTCATCAAGCCTCTTAAAGGGACAAAAAAGGGGTTCTACTTAACTATGTTTTAAGTGTCTATCCCATGAAACCAAGGAGATGTTCATATTGAGCTGAATTCCCATTTAACCTTTTTTTGAATGTGTAGGAATGAATATATATTTTCCAATGGTTATAACTTATATCCTGTGCAAATCCTAGGAGCGGCGCCGCTTTTTCTTTTTCTGATACGTTTGTGTTTTTTTCTAATATAAAATTCGGTCAAAAACTCATTACTGAAAAAATAATTCAAATTAAAACAATATCGCACCTCCCCCTTGATTCTTGTCCGCCCTTACATGGTAAAACTTAGAGATGGGACATGCAAGATATCAAAAACATAATTTGAAGATGTTAAAAGTTTCTAAGCGTAGCTGTCTAAGATGTTTTAGGGGGTCATTCAAAAAGGGTCAATCCTCGGGTGGAGCTGTCAGCTGGTAGGCGGGCAGGGTATATACATCGACCCCTGCACACTGATCGATACGGACAGATAGCTACCTCTTCATGCCTGATTGCATCGTCTGTGTAAGCGCACCCGCTCCCACTGACGCGTTCGGAAACACTAATGTCCAAGCCCACAACACCTACTTTTTACAGCCACTCTGCTAGACCAAGCTGGACAACCAATCTGCCGAGTTCAATGGAAACTTGCTCTCCCTTGCATTGCACAACCTTATCGTTTTATATCTCCCTTTCCTAGTACAGATGTGAAATTAAATCTTTTTCCGAATGAACCCAACACAGATCTATGAATCCCACCGTTGGCATGATCTTTGCCACGGCTATGCCCCTTAATGCAATATACAGCCCCACAGATAGAGTGTATGGCCCATTGCGTCCCAAGAGGATACTCTCTAAACCAAGCGACCTTAACACTGACCCCCAGATTCTATTAGGTAACAGCCAATGGTGTCTAACCTTCAGTTGTCAATGTCAAACACAATCAGTTAAGAGCCCCGGAGTCGCGCCCTCCCCAAGCTCTTATAATAAGAGACCCACATAGTCTCTGTGACGTGGATATATTGTGGGTGAAGTATAAAGCACAGTCCCTGCTGGGTCCGACTGTCAGTCCATCACGTCCACATCTAGTCTCCACCATCCATCACCCTCAGTCATACCGAGATCATTAGTCCCGGCAAATTCTACCCCTCTACTGTGATGGGAAATCGAGAAAAAGGGCGTAATATGACGATTGATTGCGCTATGATGTCCTTGTTAGGATCACAGTTACATAAAGCACATTATTTGATTTTTTTGAAATACGTTTTGTTACTAACATAGAGAGGAATGGCAATGTTCCAAGATAATCTGGAATATATTTCTTTTTCTAATGCATTGCAGTGTGCGATTTTTTCGAATTGATGCCTGCTGGAGACGTGGCACATACATATGAAACTGAATATACTATTTTGAACCAACCGTTTTTAAAGCCCACAAATCATGATTCCAAACCTTTTGTCACACTGTTATATTTGTTCTAACCTAGATTGCGGAGACTGATTTATTGGTCACTTCTATGGATCAAAACCCTCACATTGTGTGCACAGTGCTGACTCAGGTCTGGACTCTGCTCCCCACCAGAGTTACAAAGAACAACTGGCACTTTGGGAAAGTTGGTACTGGCAGGGTTAACCTGGACACTGATCACTCCAATTACAAGGTCTCCTGATGAGGTAAAGAAAGTGTTTTTAAACGACATGAGCTGCAAAATAATAATTAACCCACAGCATACAAGCCAATGTTCTGTAAACAAGCTCAATCATTTTTTTGTACCAAAACATTCTTATCGTCATATTTCACTTATTTAATTCTGGATTTGGAAATAACATGGAAAAAAAGTTGACGACATCGTCAGAATCTGATCTTGATGAGTCATTTTCATAGTCGGCCGGTTAAACTTGAGGGCGTGAAATGGCATTCTAAACGGTGTCTCAGCTGTGATGGGCCGATCTTGACCCTCCCCCCTCTATCAGAGAGTGCCATCAATCACCTTGGCGACGTCACCATGACAACGTGTCGGGGTGTCAGCCCCAACCACACCCACCCTCTACCCCCGTCCCCCCAGCACCCTCCTTCCCACACCTCCGCACACGTCATAGTTATGTCGCCTACAGCATGTCGCGGGACATTCCTCTGGACGGCCTGACAACGCTGAGCTACTCGCGAGCTGCTCGTTTGGGCGGCCCCCACGTGGGGCCCAGACCCCTCGAGCAGCTCGGTTATGGGTCATTGTCTAGGGGCACAATGCCCTTCGGTCTCTGAAGGATCTGCTCACTATTGGGTCCACGTCCTCCGGGTACGAGTGACTCATGAGTCGTACATCATACACCTTTGTTTTGGGGCGTTTTTGTCACACAGGTGGGAACAAAGCCATGTCGTGCTGGAAACCTGGGAATGTTACTTCACGAGAGGCACCACCAATGAGAACAATCAGAGTCGAACACACCCAACTGTGATTGATGAGTGTCATTAGTATTCACAAAGTGCCTCAATATCTCAGGAAACTTTCAAACTCTAACCAATGTTTTGGTCATATAATATTCATTTATTATGTCATTCTGCATGAAGAAAACTGCCTATAACAACACCAAACACGTTTCTTTTACTCGGTTTAGACTCATCAGTGTAAGGGTGTTGGTCCGTGACCTACAGAAGTGAGGACACAATTATTGACATTGCTGGTATCGTGACCGTCTGACCAGCTCATCACTGGTGACCTGAACAGCTTCAAAGCGGGGCGACACGCCCGTCAATGGGCCGCATCCACGCCATGCTTTCTGTCTGGTACCAAAGCCACCCACCTCCTCAATGGGAGTCTACGTGACCTACTCAGTGAGTCACTCAGCGTGTCTTCACCTGAGCACCTCACTTCACACGTGGTTTCAAAGTCTGGGGGATGAGCCGTGTCTAACAACTAGAAAACGTAATCCAACAGCTATAGACAACGTGATCTGCGACTTATAACTACCTAGATTATCCTTTCATGATCAAATGCAACTTACTAACTCCAATTAATTTCAGTGGGTTACATTTTTTTATTGCAAATGCAGCGATTATCCCTAAATAGTCATTTTAAATCATCAACTATTAACCGACATTTCAAACGGACTAATTCTTGAATACTTTCTTTGTAGGTCTTCCTTCTTCATCATCACCCGTGTAATGGAAGATCTGAGAACGAGTCCCCCTTTTCATTGAAGCAGATATAAGCAGGTTGAGGTCAAGGCTGATAGGACCATACAGACGTCCGTGGAATCAATACGTGGACCTCTCGGCCTTACAGCCGTCCAACGTCGGGCGATATGACGGCCGATTAGGGGCCGTAATAACCCGCCCTTAGTAGCCCAGTTTGACCCAGGTTATCTCGGCCCGGGCCCATTCCCCAGCCTCCGGGATCCAAGCTGGGATCCGGCCCCTTATCACCTGAGTGTTTACCCTGCTCCCGGCCGGTACTACCTGGGGGACCACCTGGACGGCGGGCCGCCATAACTCACCCCGCCCCACGCCCACCCGGCCGAGCTGCTCACCCACTCCCAGCCGAGCTGCTCACACTACCAGCTGGGCTAAGGGGAACCAACCACAGCCACCTCTTGAGTTATGCTCGTGAAGGGTTCGTTTTTTGCCTCGGTAATTTGTACCTTTCATTGCAGTGATTCCGCGAAAGACCTACGCGAAGGATGAGTATGGGTAGACGCCAACGCCATCTGAGAAATATTAGGTAGTTTTTTTCTATTAGGTTATAACGGCTACCCATCCTATCCCTACTCCCCTCTCTGACATGGCAAGATAGAAGAACTGATTATACTAGCATGGGGTCTGGTAGGTGCTCTCGTCGATACGTATGACTCAGTACAGGCTCCGGTGTCCCACACCCTACCGTGAGGCACGCACGCCTCCTCCAGGGTTGAGTAACCAGCCCTGGGGTAATCTGTCACCTGGCAACGCCAACATCACAGGTACCTCACCTGATCAGGTAACGCAGGAGATCCGGCCACTTTTTTGCTTAAATTGTTAGACCAAAGTTGGGTTTTGTGGATTATGTGCGATGTGCGTTGATATGTGTTGGCTTTGAATTTATTCAAGTTCTAATCCACCAGAGACTAACATTATTTTTTATAGCTCAATGTTAGCCTCAGTTTCACCATTCTTCGGGTTATTCAGTTCAATTCATATCAATTTTACGGGTCGCTTGACACTTTCTATGATTTAAACCGTGAGATCAAAATCATTCTTTAAAATGAGATTCGATTTTTCCGTAAGTTTAATTTCAGCGGCGTCACTTGTAAATTGATCCGATTTCTTTTTGGGCTGATCGAGCAAAATTAAAGTCACATAAAACCAGATATTACATGTCCCAAGCAATCCTGATTTCTTTGGGATGGGATGGGATGGGAAACAGGCCTGATGTAAAAGTTGGCGTGCTTACCTGAAAATGTGTTGTCTCAGCGAGAGGCGCGTTTTTTTCGACATGGTATCCGTTAAAAAGTGACCTGGCTGTTGATGACTGGGTTCAGGTATGGGAATGCGCTAATCACGTGAGCAACAAATGTTCAGAACAGTTGGCACACGTCGGCACGTGAGGAGGCCCGCCTTTGTTTCTTCTGATCCTCTAGTGGACACGCTCTCCTAACACGGGACATCAGGTTCTGACCATGTGGACCAGAAACTTTGCACAACAATGCTCGGGACGTACCACCCTCAACCAGAGGGGTGGAAGGGTCCCACAACAACCGTCCAGCTTCCTAGAAATCCTAGAAAACTCCACCAAACTTGCTGAGAATTTTCCAAGAGCACAGCAACCACTAAGGAATGTTCTTCCGCACCTGTAGTGGGAAACCGACTTTGATTGAATCTCCAGGTTAAATTGCGTGAAATCAAATCAAAATAACCCACTCCCGGTGGTGAAAATCGAGTTACCCTGGTCGGGGTGTGAGAGGGGGTCTCGTGGGGGTAGCGCCCCTCGGGGGTGAATCATGGCGGGCGTGGGGGCTGTCCCCGCCCCCCGGCCCACACCCTGATGGGCCCTTATTTTACTGCTCTAATGAAGCGTGGCGAAAAGCCTCATGAATATGCAAGCCCAGCTGTTGTCATATTTGACCAAATAACTCCACATTTCTCCCACTTGCGGACTATTAAATCCCACTTGTAAACAGGCGCTGTGTCAGTATGAAAAACCCACTTGTGTGGGTGTATGTAGTCCCTATACCGGAGGTGACCGAGTGGCATTTAGGGGTAAAAGGTGGTCTAAAAGAGCGGAAACCAGGCCAGGGTGGACTCAGCTGGGTGAGAAGAGCCCGCACGGTGACATCAATCTTATCTTGATGACTTTGGATCCTTGTGGCATTATCACTCAGCCTAGTGTCCCCCGCTCCTTATTGGCCCATTGCCTGCCCGACTTTGGGCCATTTTTCTGCTGCCTGCCTCAGGAGGCTCAGCTGGGCCTATTGTAGACAACGGATCACCCCCCCCCCCCTACCCCAACCCCTCACACACTCTCACTTTTCCCTGTCACCGCCACAACTCTCAAGTCCCTGACAAGCATAATGCTCACATAATCAGATTGAAATTATTGTTCTGATTGCTCGATATCCTTTGTTCCGAGTCCCTGGAAAAAGTGACGGGTAGGGGGTAAATGAGCAATTCATCCGTCTTTTCTTTTGTCCGTATGCCACTGCTGAACGCACATACAGAGGTGCGAAGTGATAAATGGTTGGATAATCATCTGCATTTTGAAGTGAAAATGTTCCGAAGTGTAATGGTGCTTCCTGAGTTCTTTTCTTTAGGTGACTTAAGTGTAAAAACATATATTGAGATACTTTTATATCTAAATTACTTGACATGTCACAAATAAGAGCTGAAAGATCTCGTAGCCCTCACCAAATTTCGTATAAGAGACAGACACTATATCAATTTCGAAAACTTGCAAATGAATTTCATAGATTGTTATACTTCTAACATCAGTGGGATTAAGAAATGAAATATATTTACTTCAACCATGAAGAAAATATTAAATGGCATTAATAAATGTGTTACCTTGTTAAATTTAGACAAACTTTTTATTCAAGATCTTACAGCAAAACACATCAAATGACAAACAAAAAGTGGTCAGATAACTTTGTGTCTGCCACACATCCAAAGTAATACTCTGAAGGAGAGGAGTCACGTGAGAGGCAGGTTTGATAAAATCACATTGTAATTACAATCACCCCCTCTAAGGGACAAAGCTGAGATTAAAAGGCGGGCTCGCCTAGACAATAGGCCTGGATAGGCTTGTTTGGAAACACGGCCTAGGCGGAGTAGGGGTGCAACGCCCCCGAAAATTGACAGCGGCTTTCAGACGACTTCCTGAAAGGGCGGGAAGTGGACAAGACGGGCCCCACTGCTAATCAGGGGGCCGCTAATTTATTCAGAAATTGGGATGCGATTAATGGCAGTTCAAATAGGCGCCGCAATATGGCCGCAGGAAATTAAAAACCTGCCAGAAATGAAAGTATTCATTACGAATTCCAGAGAACTAACAAGTTGTGACATGACTGGAATAGTTTTGGAGGGAGTAGATTTGTGATGGGTATAACAAAGAGAGGAAAAACAATCATGTCAATGCTTTTCAATATTCCTTTTTTTGTGGGCCTAAAAAACAGAAAAGAATTAAAATATATATTCTATACGCTGACTAAAAATGAAAACCAAAATAGACAGAAGTATTGCATCTGAATTACATAAAATTTCTTTCCAATTTCATATGTTAGCATTTTAGCATATTGAAAATGAAACAAAAAACTTTTTACCACAGACTGCCAAAAGTAAAATCCGGTGTTTCACCTTCAAAAACATATTCTTTCCGTTGAAAGTCCAGACAAAGGACGGCGAAGGGACACTTTATTTGAAAGAAAACTAAATTCTTGTTCAGCCACAATCAATCAGGAATGATCAACGTGGTCGGGCCTTTCCTGAAACAAGCTCTTCTATCATTTATGCTGCGAGGTGCTTGTCAACTCCGTGGGGACTGGCACCTCCGTCGCCCAACAATGGGCTCATTGTCGGGACTAAGCGGTCCTTTGGATGATAAACCTGACTAAAAATTGCGTTAGGTTTAGTTAGTTCTCTTTGAATTTCCATGAATCCTTCGTTCGTTTTTTTAGAGTTCACAACAAGGCCATCTGTGAATTCAATAGGAGGGTTCTGTGGCATTCGATCCAGGAAGGGGGAACAAGGAATTTTGGCGGGAAAAGGCAGACGACTTTTGGGATTGTTTCATTTCCAATCAGGAATAACCTGGGAAGTGGAGGGAGTAGGTGGGACCTTGGCTGTGGTCTGAGTCAGGCCCCTCAAGAGCCCCTGACGCCCCAAAGGGGACCCAGGAGTCGCCGTCACATTCTAATTACATGGCTTAATTACCCCGTCTCCCCAGAATGACCAGTCAGCTGCATTTGACGTGCGGCCACGCTCCGGCGGCACGCGAGGCGCGCATCCAACGCGTCCGGATCAAACCATGCAAATCCTGATCCGGACGGGGCTGATGGATCGACAATACGTCCCGGACAAAGATCCGGAGCCGGCAGGCGCATGGGATCCGGCGCAGGGTCTGAATTGATTTGGCTGGGAGATATTACAAGACGCATTAATTAAGGGGTCCCGTGCACCTGACTTGGCGGCTGATCCGACTACAATCTGGGCCGTTCACAATGCAGCGGGCCGTCCCTGAGCCGGCCGAGGGGAAAGAGGCCGACATCCGAGCTGCTCCTAACGTTTGACATCTGAACTGCTCAGTTTTGAGTCACTGAGGCCGAGGTGGGTTAATATCAAAGTAGGGCCGACCTGATTGTCGCACTGACCTTCACACATTATTTTTCCCATAAGATTGATTCGTTTCTACTCAAACCTTACCAACATGCAGATAAACGGTCATGAGATGTCCATTTTAGTTTTTGTTTATCTCAGATCTATTAACTTGTTAACACCTGTTTAAGTGCCAGACATCCATATCACTTTTTATCTTTTTTTTTCTGTGAGAAGATATAAGGGCGAAGTGATTCTTACTTCCCATTAAAAAAGATGTACATATCAGATAAGTAGATAACTGTTTCATGTTTTCTCAGGCGTCAGCTGCCTCTCCAACTTAATTACTACACTGGGTACCGCACAACTCTTGACAAGTCATTGAAACATGTGACGGGAACCTGCCCTGACACCTATCGGTCATCCGAGACAATCCGGGGTCAGTAGGTGCAGGGAGGGGCGGGCAAAGTTGTGAAAGTTGACAAGGAAGGAAAAAAGTAGCACCAATAATAATGGGTTTTGGGTCCTCATAACTACGGCCTTTAGTCTATATAAAAACAGAGGGGTGACGGCTAACGTCCATACTATTATATCACAGAGTTATAGTTATATGTGGATCAATCATGACATTTATGAACGTCTCTTTCTGCAGTGATGAATGTGAGCAGGTGCCCCTTTGCCCCATTTCCCATTCAGAGGGTAAATGATTGTTCACACGGTTAGTCCAGTGCACAAAATAAATACCACGAGCTACATTATCCTTAACTTTGACATTCAAGACTTTTATCAAACCAGCCAAAAAACATTATCAACGTATACTGTTTGCAAGTTGACAATGTTAGACAAGAATTTATGAAACTACAGATTAAAGAAACAAACTTACATTATATAAATGTCAAATTTGAAACGGTTAAAACTTACCAGCGGGCTAGCACTAGTCATGTTGTCTATTGTCACTCACCTGGAAAAAAGAAAAAAGAAATTGGCATGTAACAAAAGTCATGGGAAAAAGATTGTTCAGTTGGACTGATAAAAGAATATCGACTTTTTGCTGCTAATGGATTGATGGAGATTGATGACAAAAAGACTTGCGGTTCGGTCAGATGGCGAGATGTCATCAATCCAACAATAATTTCTCAATTATAGAGTGTTTTTATCACCTATGGATTAAAGGCCATAGTACCAAAAGGACAAGCAGGATCACAGTATGGCTTGTCTTTGGTGTTTGAGCGGACGTAAGTTCCTGTCGATGATTATATTATCACAAGTAATTAAATACTCGATCCATCACATCATGACATGCCTATATAACTCTTATGTGTTTACTCTTGGTTGTCGTCTCTACTTTTTCCGGGAAAGCAATATGGCACAGGATGTTGTTTTTTTCCTACATTTTTAAAACGTTAGAATAATAATAAAAAAAAACTATACATCTGACATGTCGAGAATCTTTTTACATTATATTCAGTGAACAAACAGCTTTTCCATGTATACATATAAGATCAGACCTCGAATCAGGGTAACCTTGAGGAAATAGGCTAATGCTATTTACGGTGCCTCAATCCAACCACCCTCCACCAACAAACCCATAAACCCTTGCATTTGAGGGATTGCTTCTTGGTAGATTTACACTTCCCCGCATACCCAAAGACAACCTTCACCTCATTCCACCCTCTCGACGTGCTTTATTATGCATGTACGTGATATATCCTGCTATTCCTCTCCCATCGGGAGTCCGCTATCAGTACCTACGCACAGACACACCAATGTAAAAGGCATCCAGGTAGCCCCAGGTGGGAGATTGGCCCACCTGGAATAGGCCGGCTACCTGTAGATAGTAGGTAGGTGATGTAGTTAGACACTCCCACCTGCCAGGATGGACTGGGACTGATTACGTGCGTCCCTCGACCCGGCCACCCCTTGGCTGTCATCTGCTGAGGACGAGTGTCTAATGGTACTTGGGATAGGCTACACAATTTATGATCTCCAAGGTGTGTGAAGACTATTAGAACTGGACTAACTTGATATTTAGCAATAAACTTATAAAGGGCTATACACTGTCAAATATGTTCTGTCATAAGTCATAAGTATGATTATACTCTCATTTTTTTCTGTTATCAATCTGAAGCTAATTCAAAGTACTATGGAAAAAGACATGGTATGTGAGTTATCAGTAGACTTTGGATTTCTTTTTATCCGAAACATTCCATATGTCCTGGGAACATGAATAACCATCTTGAAACGCCCTGCCCGGTGATATAAAGTAAAACGTGGTAAGAAGAACGAACACCTTGGAGACCCGGACCCCCGGCCCGGGCGTTCCCTTTAGCCCCCAAATTAGCCAATTTTCTCTGGGCTTTTGGTCCTCGCCCAACTGCCGGGACCGTCCATTTTCTGAGCCTTTGACTGGCGAGCTGCTCCCGTCTGCCGAGCTGATCCCTTCCTTTCACTGACGGATCCCCTGGGCACATCCTCAAACACCCAGGAAATTCCCACGACCTGGCGGTGGTAACCCCCGTCCCATCTCCATGGCAACGGTATCTTGAGAAGAGGAGTTTGGCTTCCTTCATGTATGTTTATGAAGATGGATACAGCTGGTAGTAAAGAGCAAGTATCATGGCCGGTTATTTATCAAGTCGGCCCTCATAAAAGTCCACATAATGGAGGATCTTCTTCTTTGCTTTATTGCCTTATATGCACGGTTTCATGGCCATACACAATGTAATATCATAGGCCTCCTTTCAACAAGCCTCAGACGTAGATCTCTTAATTACAGGCAGCTTTGCTTCGATGAAAAAGTGCCCATCATTTTGTGCATCGCATTATAACTATAAATACATGGTGCGATATCATTTTGCACTAAGACACTGTTACATTGAAGTGCAACACTATGACTACAAGCATGACTATAATTTCCCATAAAAAAATCAAGAAACGTTAATTTTTATTGGCCAACACCAGATCCATATATTTTCCTTACATCTACACTGTACATTGCTATGTTCGTCCTGACAACTCAAAAGTCTATCATCACTGCCTGTCGATCACCTTCACCACTTGGGTATACAGAGCCGGGACACCTCCGGGAAATACCCAGAGGTCGGCGGCCAGGTCCTGAAACCCAACCCACGTCATGTCAGCCTGGATGCTCCCAAGAACGGTCCGAGAAATGCCGGGAATTGGGCCAGAGAGACAGGGATACATTTAGCGGTGAGAGAAGTATGGGCCCCACGGGAGGGATCTGTCATGGCCGAGTTCGACCTTTTTAGAAGTAACAGACACTCGTGATCATGTGTCACCGGACCTTTTTTTGTTTATGGCCGCTTCCTACATTGACCAATTTTGAAAGACAAAATGGTATCTAAATGGGATGGGCGTCGTATATAGGATTAGTCACACAGGACGTCAATGTCAATTGGGGACTGTTTTGATATTATCTCATACGCACATGCTCATAATATGGACCATCTGCTGTTTATTCGGCCGAATTAATGTTTTTATATCGACTGACATGTTCTGAAATACCATGGTATATCATGAAATCCATTGTTCTTTTTTTCGCGCGCATGTGTTTTTCCCGCTGCTTTTGTATTCTTTCTTTCCACACTACATTGTAAGGCTGTCAATGAAAGAACATTTTAGTCGCTGTTAAAACGTGGGAGACTCCTTTAACGTTTTATCCATGTCCTCCCCACAGTGCCGTTAACATTTCTTCAGTGCCAAGTACTGGAGCATACGTTTGTAGGTCAGGGTCGCTGGGCAGACCTTAATGAGCTGCTTAGTTCTCCCATACAAACGGCCTGGGTACAAGATCCACCTGAGTGCTGTAGGTTTTGTGCTGTGCAGTTCTACACCCTGGTCACGCACGAAGAAGACTCACTACAAACTATAGCATTAGGATGAAGAGAAAGCTACTATCGAGTTTCAGAAAGTCCTCGTTCCTCGGGTTAATTTTTATTTTCCAATCAATATTCGATTGTTGTTCAGAAATCGAGAATTCTATTGTCAATTTAAAATCGGTGTCTATTTTATATCATTTGTTTTTCATGCCTTTGTTTTATGTAATCGATAGATGGTTTTCTTGCTTCAAAGTGCCTTACTATTGCCTGGAGCGTGAATCTCCATTCTAATATGTGTTCAATGAGGTGGTGGGGCCTTGTCTCCTCCCTGTACCCCCCCCCCCCCCACTACTACCACCACTACCCCCTGGAGGAGACGGCCGACGTGGAGAAGGTGTTCTCCTGATTACAGCCCCTACTGAAGTATCGACGATTGTCACCGGGGCCGTCCATAAACAGAGACCAAGGCCCGGCAGGCAGGAGGAGACGCCGCCCGCCACAAAGGCTGTAACATATGATGAATGGCCCCGAGCTGCTCCCACCAGCTCAGCACCCTTCACCGCGAGCAGCTCCCCACCTCGGCCGCCATCCTCCAACGCCGCCAAGAAGAAGTTGAATGATGGCCTCTCCACGTCCAACTTTTTCACCCGCCAAAATTGTGTTGACGCAGCGTAAATCAACAATCGGCCAAACTCCAAATTAGGGACTGCAATGTTATTAACCCTCCTTGCATTGGATTGGTGACAAATACAGGTAGCTGCTTGGTAGCCAATGGGGAGGGATTTTTTTGGAATGAGAAAATAGTTAAATTAAAAGCTCGTTCTTAGTTCTGAGTGTCTTTTTCGTTGACGGATGAAATAATTGTTTTTCACTGCAACAGCGCCCCAGGCCAACGTCTCGGTGACAGTTTATGATGTACCAAACCTCGATATCCCTTGCTACACATTCTCATTACGTGTGCAGATTGTAGTTATTATCGGTATCTCGAACGAGGTAATAACTGACAGAACGATGTAGTACTGTGGACAGACCCAACCAATGTAGGCACGAGCATAATAAAGCCAGAGCAACTGCTAGCATTACAATTCCTTCTGCAACTAAATAATCCATTTTTCATTGCGCAAATGTTCATTTTAAAGAGATACTCGACTATGAAATGTCCCCGTTTCCTACTTTTATTTCATCATTCAAGATTTGCAACTTTTTGTTTTGCGACGTGCAATAGTAGGTGTTTTGGTATGAGCGACGCCTGGGCTGAGCTGCTCGCAGCTCTCCCTCTAAGCTGCTCAGTCCAATAACCGGCCCGCCTGTCCACCTGGAGGAGTTCATCCCTGATTAGGGCCACACAATGCCCAACGTAAGGCTATCAAGGGGGAAGCGTTGTGGGAGTCTCAGCCACCGGGAGCCCAGCTGCATAGGGCTTAATGGTGATTGCCAAGATTTTAATGGGATTCCCTTATCGTTGCAAGCCGTGTTCTGTAGTCGCTTTTCTACTGGGGATTCATTTTTATCCTTGCCATTTATCAAATACTTTACCTGTAGACTTCAATTAATAGCTTAAATATTTATTGCAACTTGCTCTTTAAGAATGTGTTATCACTATATCAGTACCGCCCCCATGCAGAGCTAATTACTCTAGATAAGGTACAATCATGTAGTTGGATAAGTAATTATGTTTTTATTTGTATTGGCTATAGAAAAGAACGGTATAGATCTACGTCCAACTTTCTTAGCATTGTTTCCTTCGGATGTGGCCTTAAGTATAGGCGCAGTTGATTGTTATAATCATTTAGGCCAATTGAAAAGTTGAAATATTTACGTCTCATTACAATTATGTCTATCTAAATTGGCTATACCAACATAATATAGAAAGGGTAACTGTACAATCTCAATCAACACTGTACATCACTCTTGCTCATCTGCGTCCTAGACTGTAGGCATATCATAACATCAAACAATTGCCAACATATTGTTCCTACTCGGGGGCAAATCATTGTCACAGTCAAGTCATTAACTGTAACACTGATTCAATATACGGACAGCAAATACACCTCTACATGACCTTGTTATTGGTGGTATAATTTCCTGTTATGTCCCATAAAGCTATAAGAAATGACCCTATCATGGCTCAGCCTAGATCCGTCTGAAGCATTGATATAGGCCGGGGGTGGCGGGGGTGTCACCGGGGAGGCTGGCCGTACAAGCCGGGGGCTCTACTCGCCCCTCGGCCGGCCGTAATATTGGCCATTAGTATAGCACGGGTCCGGGGCCAGGACCACCAGCACCGCCAGGCCGCATCCAATCTTCGCTGACCCATCTAATCACACCTCAATTTGGACGCCTCCCCGACCGACACCACAATGTAGACGGCCGCTCCAGCAAAAACAAAAACCGCTACGGATAGAAGGATGGATGGGTAGACGGGTGGATGTGTAGGTAGATGGACGGTTGAGTGGTTGATGGGTAGATGGATGGGTGGTTGGGTTGGATGGGGTAGAAGAATAGATGGGTTGGAGGTCCATGGGTGGTGGATGGGTAGGTAGGTGGGTGGATGACGCAGTTGGCACGGGGCTGCCCTGACCCATACACCACATGATACAGCCTGATAGTAGGATGGGGAGTAGTAGTAGTATGTGTGCTGGGGCAATTCGGTCATGGTGAGGTTAACCTATTCACTGGCGGGGATTCGCCGAATGACTAGCAGCCATAGGTTCTGGATATTATCTCCGTCCTCCAGTGGGGGAAATGTACATCTCATCTACAGAGAACAGGCCCATCCGTATCGGCCCTAAACGATGTAGTATAACCATCCGACTAGAAACACAAATAAAGCAAGTATCAATGTTGCACTCAATGGCAATTTGTGGGAGTTTTACGAGGACACGCAGACTCAAATAATGATAAATCTAATGTAATACTGGCGATTTTCCTCCAGTAAATAAGGCTGTGGTGTGGGATGGTCGCCTTGATTAAACCTGGGCGGTAAGAGATGGATGGCCGGAAGGTCACAACTCCTGTCCACTCCCTGAGGGATTACTATACAATGTGGGATACACCACCACCACAAAACGTGTCTCGGGGAAACTGATGTCTCCTGGACCAATATAAATTTGTTATGCCTTGGTAAAAACCTTATCAACGCTTGAGTATGCCACTGTTATTCATTATTATTAGGAAGTCAGACGTGTTTCATCTTATATGGCGTATACTCTTTAAAGAAACAAGTAAAGCCTCATCAAACTGAGTGCGTGTTTCACAGAGCATATAATCAGGTCCCTATATATATATATATACGGATTGATTCAGTTATTGACATCAAACGTTGGTTTTCCTTTATCGCATATTTATGCATCCTATTCGCCAATGAAATAACATTTTCCTAATTAATAATAGAACACCCAAATACCAGCGTTTAACTTAAAATTCATGATACGATTTTTTTTGGTCATTGGTAGAAAACTGATCGGATCATTATCTCCTTGTAATACCAAGATCCAAGTCACCAGGACACGTTTTAATGCAACATCAAACTAACGCCAACAAGCTGGGCTAGGTTGCAATCAATAATTCCCTGATCCATCTCCTTATCAAATATTTGAAACAATGGCACGCCTCAATCAACTTCAACTGCAGGCCTTTGTGATGCAAATGAGTGGGTCCAGTCAGAACAAACTTTACCTGACGTTAACCCCTCCCCAGCCCACAACAACCACTCCGCGGGGATTGAAATGTCCCCCGAGTGGTCACTTGGTAATTTATTCTCCCCCGTCCGCGGGTCTGTAATGTTTCAAGACGGTGGGACTGGAGTTTGTTGGTTTGGGTTGGCCGACAAACAGGAGGGGGTTATGAGTAAGCCCATAGTGTTGGCCGTTGGGCTTTACTGGGTTTGGTGGTCGTCGAAGTGTTTGCATGGTGGGGGTAGGGGACTGGCGCTCGGGGAGAAGGGGGGTCAGAGGTGGGGCTCCTCCACGGTTCAATAGTCCGGGGTCAGACAGGGGCAGGCAGGTATTGGACACTGTCTCCAGTCGCCGTGAGAAGTACACAGTTGGCAGTTTGCTACAGGCTCTCAGTGAGGGAAAGTCTATTTCTTTATATGAAATGCAATGATTTTGGGATAGGCTTTTCCAGCCATTTAAGACGGAACCAGCTTTTTCTTTAACAGTGTACTTATTATTGAATCTACGGTTTAACGATAACCACGAAGAATTGGAGTGATTATGATCTAGGAATTGTATGATTGTGTGAAATTATCGTGTTATATAATTATGCTGTTCATTTGAAAAATAGCCGTCTCGTCGAGGTAAAAAAATTTAAATTTAGGCCATATGTCACGTATCATTACAAGCAAAAAGGACCGAGCTTGTACTAAAGTACTTAGAAACATAACGCTTGATCACATTAACGTAACAATGTAGTTCTGATCCCGTTACAGAGTAAAGCTTCTCTGGCATACATACCCCTTCATCTAATTTGATAATCAGATGTTGAGAGGTTCCGCACTTAACCCAATAGTCCCAAATAGAGTATAACCTAATTTCCATGGCTTCCCCAATGGCCTACCTCTTGGTTGGTCTCTGCTGCGGAAGCGGTAAGGTATCCTTTGGCTTCATCTTCCACCAATTCAATCCTCATAAGACCCCCTCAGAACCGGCTAAGGTTTCCCACTGGATAGGGTCGGCCACTCCTTGCTCCCTGACAACAACGGAGCATTCCTCCTGTGTGTAATGCTGGAGGCCTGAGGCTGGGCAGGCTGGGTACAGGAGGAGGTGGGTGTTGTTATACAGCTGAGAGGCGCCCAGACCCGTGGGCAGGCGCCGACACACATACAGGGGCCGTATAGTATAAGCCGCCTGCTCCTGGACCTCAATCAATAGACCCCTGGCCACTCGCCAGACGTCGACCAGGCCTATTGTTTTCTATCAATAGAGAAGGATCTATGGTAGCCAGGGGCTCGCTTATACTATATTAAATTAGTAATGGACTATTTTGAACTATTATTAGATCTTATATTATAAGTTTTTATTCTAGCAGTTTTATGTTTTTTTACGTAAAATAAATTGAGGATGTCCCTCATGTATTCAAATTTGGGTGAGGTTGTGTGCCCTATCTGAGTGAGTATGAAGCGAATCTAAAAGAAATTCTTCCTGACGCTAATTTGCTGCGTCGTTATGCAATTCAGCCGTTGTTGGTACATGTACATGTATCTTCTCAAAACCAAAGCTTCCAAAATTACAATATTATATATACACAAAATCTCTCGATGGGGAACCACAACCATTTAGCTAAGAATAAATGAAGCTCTAGCCTGCCCACATTAGCCTAGATTCCCCCTTTCACCACGTAACCCGCTCACTGTAAACCCATCCAATTGGTCTCATTAGGCCTACGTCACAACGTGTTCCACTCGAGGCACCGGGCTAGCCTAGCGTTAAAGATACCGATAACCTTGTTACTATTGTTCACAGGCACTAACCTCTTAACGGATTGGGGAGAGGTTAGTGTGTGAGCCCCTCTTCCCACGCGAAATTTTGATAATAAAGATTTACATCTATTCTGAATATAAGTAAATCTATATGGCCCCTAACCACTTGAATTTCTATTCATCCTACATTGTTAGTGTGTTTTTCTGGCTTATGGTGTGGGGGTAGTTGGGTAGAGAAGGTGGTTGCGTAGATGTTATCTAGAGTTATAAAGCCGAACTCTTCTGCATTTGACACGTGTCTAGCCAGTCTTATGCACTGTGATCCGCATAATGCCTTTAACATCGTCTGGGTCGCGAGCAGCTGGCAATTAATGGTTAATTTGTGCGGACAATAATTGGATAAGAGTAGCCGCGGCTGTTGGCTAGACAATGTGAAGTCCGGCGGGCGTCATGGTAACCAGCCGCCCAGTGACATAATCACCGGACTGGATTCTTTTTTATTGACTTGGTATTATCATTACAGCCATGGCCGAGTGACCATGTAATACTCAGGGCGCCGCATGTCATGGTTAACCTGGTTAGGCGTAGGCGGTCATATGGTTTGTGTCACCCTAAGTAGAACTGAAATGACCTGAGGTGTGAATCGAGAGGACAATGAGAAACAGTCAAATGACAGATACCGACAGACATAGGTATTTAACTATTGCATAGACAAGGTGGTGTCCGCAAAGTTGATTGTTTTAATATATCTTAACGTATTTTTGAAATTATATATGTTACTTTTGCTCATTTTGGCAATTTTTCCTAAGCTTAAAAGCTGTAAATATTCATTCTGATATTGTCTATGGCATTTGATATTTATATCTTCAATCATGGAGTGGTTTCCAATGTAGGTCTGTAAAAAACAAAACTAGTTGCGACCGTTCTCGTCGGCGGTAATGGAGCACTCAAACGGCGTATAATGAATTGAAACGTAAAAATGTGTCGGATCTACATCATTCATTGGTAATATCCGTATTAGTAAGTTGAATGGTCGGCAGGGACTATGGTGCCTAACTGTTCTCTGACACGAACCTCGTGACCTCCCTAAGGTGAATGTGATGTGATGAGTGTGTTTGATTGATGTGTTGACATTTTTGTCGGCGTCCTTTGGTCTCCAACACAACTCGCCAATTTATACAGATCTAATAACTGTCAGCAGTATAATTCACACCGAGCTCACCATATAAATTATTGCTTTATACGACAGTTATACTATTTCAGTTCACAAAATTATGGTTATATGATAGTGCAAATAGCGTCGGATAGTAGCGGATAACACAGACGTTGATCTGGTCGTCCGCAATTTCCTGGGTTAGTATTTCCACCTATTGCAAAAATGAGAGATCATAATTCCCAGGGTTGCCTTTTATTCTCATCAAAATCTTCGATCTTTTTATGCGTATGGGTGAAATTCCCACACATGTGCCCATGGGCTTTGGTAAGTTATGGACCACTCATGACTCCGGTAAAAAACCGTGCCGGTAACCAGTGACTTTTGGATGAGCAGTCCAGTGCGCTACCCCTGGCATAACATTCCTCCTAAGTTAAAACTGACCTCTCCTGACCATTGCAATGAAGGTGACCATCTCTTATGAAAGTATCTCTAAAGAGGTAACCAAGTAACAGTACAATTCTGAACGATTGCTGGCCACCTTATGAAACCGTGAAAGCTCACTTGTCAACACCATGCAGATAATGCCTTTGTATGACACGTGTAGCCAGCATTTACCCAAAGTATCCCCTACACACATTCACCCCATCCACTTCCAGCTCCCTGCTATCCCTCGCCCCCCGCGTGCATCCCCCACAGTACGTACACGCCAGTTGGCGTGCCGTCAGTTCACTTGTTTGTCGCATGAGGGAGGCGGCGATTGATTGCCGGGTACTACCAGTAGACGGGGCGGGGTGTCTGCACCGGCCTTGGACAGGAAGAAGGGCTTTGTAGTCGACGACGTATCGTCCGCCGCCACCTTCAAGGACAACGCCCATCTCATTGGGCAAAGTCATCTGGCTGGAAGGAATCTCGTCTTGTGAATGAGGACAAATCCCGTTTCTCTGATCAAGACCGGTAGCTTCTTATTCTATAAAGGCGGATATCTACCCTGGTGATCTTACAACCCTCGCAATGGGTGAATCGATATGAACCGATGGAAAGAGCTTATTGGTTCCTTTGCTAAAATTTGAGTTCCCTAATTGCACTTCTCAAGGAGTGGGATAATGGATTCAGGTTTTTTATGTTTTGATGCGCTTGAAATCTTCGAATACACGTAGAGGGCCTTCCATTTTAATGTACGTACACATCATTGATCAAGCGGGGGGTCCTAAATTTTTGAAAACATGCGTATATTTTGGTACAAATCAAATGTGTATTTTTGCCCAAGGGGGGATGGGGGGTGTGAATTGTTTTGAAAATGTGCGTACGTACTAAATGGACAGCCACTAGTACGAACTTGTTCCTACTTCTTCCGGTTCTTTCATTTGAAATCTAGTAACCCTAAGCGATTTCCATTAATTGTTATTTTTCCTTTGACTATTCTATAGGCAGTGGTAAAATTATTAGACGGAGAGTGTGTGTGAAGAAAGTGGGGTTGGGAGGGATTATCAGTCGCAATGGAAAGACCTATATACTCAAAAATACAAAGCCTAGGTTCTAAAAGGAATTGCCTCTCGATCGCAGTCTAACTCTAAGGCAGTCAGATATTCTGGAGATTAAAACCACTTTAATTAAACACTTGGGTCTATACCACATCTTCAGTCCGTATTCCCTTTCAAGCTAATCCCTGCCTGTGATGTCGGTGCCCCCTCTCCCCGCCTCCTCCCGGCGGACTGCTCCAGCAACAGACACCTTGTGCCGGGGGATAAAAGCGCCCACATGAAAGCCGCGCCCCCCAGCGGCGTCCGGCAGAAGCTCGCCTCCCGAGCAGCTGAACTCCTGGTGCCAGATCTCCCGACGGGAGCTGCTCTTCTTACTATAGTACTGCTCGCCAACGTTTCCAGTCAGTTTGTATAGAGATTGGGTATTGGAACTTGTATAGATCTAACATATTCTAACTTGTACCAATATGGTTTCAGAATTTCAGGCTGTGACAATATATTTCCAATATATAAGGCCATAGAACAAACAGGCTATTTTAATAGCCACACAGATTGAATGAAATAGGCCATGGGTTACAGGATTATAATCTATGAGTGAATATGTGAAATGTTTTACATTTAGAAATATATTACACTTGAGGATAGCATTTGAACAATTACCTTACGTCCTTAGTTATTATTATTCAAACATCATTTTAATTTCCCTTTTCCCAGTTTGCTTCTAAAAGAGATATAAATGTTTTGCCTTGGTGAAAAAAAACATCACCATGGGACGACCGTAGAGAAAACAGACGCACACAAAAAAATGATAAATGTTTCATGGCCCCATGGAGAACTGTCTACATCATCTCATAGAGAATACTGTGCTGTAATAGGGACACAAAATACTGCTGAGGTATGTAATAAAACGGATGATTACGTTTGGATCATAGCCCCTACAGGGACCAGTAAGGCAGGGGTTGTGGTGCCGGGGAGTAAAGGGCAGGGGCGGACGGCCGTACTGGTGGGCGACTTGCCCACTGGATGGAGCCCAGGAGGACAGTCGGACGATTGGTAGTAGTCCCCGGGTGCCTTTTTGGTTACGGAACCTATACACCATAGACCAGGAGCAGGATGAACCTATATGCAATGAAGTAATGTTTATTGCTTGATTACTAATGAGAATAAGTGAAAATATTGATTCCAATGTTGGCGTCATGATGGTAGGAGAAAGTATCAGTTGTGGTGGTGGTGGTGGTCTTAATCTGGTAACTGGTCAATATGACATCAATAATTTCAAATTTAAGTGTCATTCAGAGATCAATAATTTCAAATTTAAGTGTCATTGGAGTATTCAGGGAGAAACAGGCAAGGTCGATGCAAAGCAATTTCATTTTCAATATTAAAGATTATAAGCTTTAGTTTGCCCGCCCATCCGCCTGTTACATCACGTTCACTTGGTTCAAACTTGTCAAATCCGTTTTATGACGGATAATCTCTATCTTCAATAGTAATCACCATCAAACCTGCTGGTTTTAGTTGAGGGAATTATCAATTAGTCTAATGCCTACAAACTCCAGGGCCATTGAACCAGAGCCGTCCCCGCCCAAGACGACATTACCTCGGTCGGGCTCGGCCGATCTGACGGCTTCACGCTAAACCTAACCGCCCCTCCGATCACCAAATCATATTTCTTTTTTGGTCTCCGGCAGATACCGCTTCCTCCCGTCAATGTTGCCATGGCAACCGACTGCAATCTTTTGCCAAATATCACCGGCATAATCGTGGATCAGCCAGGACATAATTCGAGCCTTCCGCCTCCAATGTGCTATCGACTGGTTCCGGGGCTGAATAGGTTTTTGGTCGGCAACACTCAGAGAAAAGGGTATTCCCTTTTGCTACCGGAAATGCCCCTCGGCTATGAAAAGGGAGTTTTTCTCCCTCTAGTGCACTTAGAATGCTCTATCAGAGCAGAATCTCCTAAGACAACGTCTTTTGACTATAATTATCACTTGTTTTTAAACTTATGCATGCGGACATATTACGTAGATGTTCTTATAATGCTCCTATGGATCCATAAGCCCTCAACTGATTAATAACTGCACTAAGGCTCTTGCTTCACTAGTCGGGTGCGATTATACATTCAAGAACACCATAACGGTATATGAACAAGGTGCTTAGTCTCCCTACTGGTCTACACCAGGCTATAAGAAGGATGGTACCAGGAGAAGATGCGCAATTACTGGCTCATTGTCCTCCAGGCCCGGGGCCCCTTCACATCCCATTCACACCCTGCTCACAGCCTGTTCACACGGCTGGAGGGCTGTCAATGTATATGTGAGCAGTGAATAGTAGGATTCATTATAGCTGCTTTACAGCCGGCCTAGGTCAATACAGCTTCGTTTACACGAGCACGTTATTGGACTGGTATATATGGGTGGGGGAAGGATGTTGGCTTAGTGAAAACATGGAAGTCCTAGTGGGTCAGCTATCACATCAGGAACCTATATACCGACCATGATGCACGTTGTCTATGGCACCAGAAATGTATAAATACATACAAGGATTTTGAAAACAACGAATTATGTATCTGTGTTTTTGAGGGGTTCTGCTGATGTTGTAAATTATACTTTTATGTATTTTATTGTAAGATTTTCTGAAAACCGGGGGTAACCCCGAAGATTATTACAATAAACATTTTTTTTTTAAATACTTCACTTCCATTTTTCTTCTAGAGATACTACTGAATTTTACTACTGAATTTCCTGAGTTCTCGGGAAAAAATCGCAACGCTTTCTCGAATATTCCTTCCTTGTTAAAGTGACTGTAAGCTCCACTGTCTTGCACTTAAACTGAAAGAATTCTTCAGGGGGATTGTAGTGTGTACTATCAATAACATGTAATACACAAGTTCATTCAAACGTCATCATCCTTGCCAAGCCTGGAATCTAATTTTGATTATTTTGAATATTCATGATTTAAGCTCCGAGTCGAGTTGTTCGTTCAAACTGTTCAGGCTACAGCGGATTACAAAGTGCCATATCAAGTAGACAGCTCCACTCTTCATCACGCAAAGATGGCCGCCTGCAATTCGTGTTTCCTTCCTGATAATTTTGTTAATTAACAACTAATTATCAACGACAAAAATTTGACAAACCTTGACAGACGAAACCCTGCAGTATTAATTATAGAGTTTAGGCCTACGCCAGTGTTATATTGCACATGACGTAATATGACAACTAGCAATGATGTTCGTCCGGAACTTTCGGAGATGAGCGAGGTTCAGATTTAAACAAATTTGATTGTAATAATTTTGATAACACAATTTAATTTGCATAATGATTTGGAAATATGTCAGATTGTGTTTAGTTAGATTTTCAGTAATTATGCCTCAAGGCAGGAGGAAACTTCCTAACTGTTTATGACTGTTATTCAACTTGGACACTGAGAACGAACTTCCATGTTTCAGGAAAAAAGGTATCAGATTCATAATTACTAAAGCCTATTTCTGGAAATCGATTTCTCATTTTCAGCTCAGTGTTTTAAGACTGGAACATGCCGTCTCCATCAAGCAGATCCCGAGTTAACGACGATAACCTTCTTTCCCTGTCCACCCTGGAATCCTGGCCGACAACAAACAACAAAACCGACCAAAGAACATCAGGCTTTGAGCGAGGAGAATTTCGTCTTTGTATTTGGGTTCCTCGTCTTAGAATAATGCAAAGACATTCCTTGGCATGTTTCAAATGATCAGAGAATTCTGAGAAAAGTCCTGTCTTTCGTTCACTACAGCCAGGGAGATTTCCTATTCAACCGTATGTTCTCCTTGGCATGTTTCAAATGATCAGAGAATTCTGTGCCAACCAAAGTCTCCTACTTTCAATTGATCTCTGTTTTCCTTTTTGTATTACAGTTCTTATGGTTATGGTTATGGTTATGAATGACAGAGTGCGATGGCTATTGCCAACATACTTAACATCTATATCATTGAGGTGAGGGAGGTCAGCCTAAGTCTGAGAAAAGTCCTGTCTTTCGTTCACTACAGCCAGGGAGATTTCCTATTCAATCGTATATATGTTCTCCTCTCAATGCTAAGCAGATCTCCATGATGGGCAATATCTTGGCTCAGTAGGAAATGGTTAATTAACGTGAAACTAACCGTATGAACAGTTCTAGCAGTTTTCGTATACCCGAATTCAGCATCATTGTATTACCCTGACCCTAAACGGCTGTTGGCGTGAGGTGAGGCTGAGGATCTGCGGTAGGGTGAGCTGGGCGAATCGGGCGAAAAGGGTGAGTCGGGTGAGTTGGGCATGTTGGGTGAGGGGCCCGACGTGGAGCCCGTGACAGGGGCAGGGGCCGGTGGTGACAGGGCATGTCGTGACCACGTCACACGTGTCACGGCCCCTGTGGACACACTCTGGTCGGGTTACCTGGCCCTGACACCTGGCCGTCCCGAGTAGCTCCGAGCAGCTCGGGTGATGACATGATGGGAGCAGCTCCAACCTTGGCCTACTGACGGGCCCGTCGGCCACCTTCCACGATTAGGGTTACCCTTACCTACACCCTTCTTTGGGTCTTAGTGAAATATCCACTAGGATTACTGTCAAATTAAATATTTCAATAGCCTCTAAAGGGCAATAGTATCGCCTTGTATTTCGTAACTCGAGAGTTGAGGTTTTCCGATTTCAAAAGATCTGATGAGTTAAAACAAGTAGGACAAGAGATCAGTAGGACAGCTAGAGACCTTTGCAACCTTCTCTCATACACACTTTACAAAACAGTAAGTAAACTGGTTTCACATGCTTGGATCAATTCACCCTAGAAAATAAGTGAAAAATGTCTTCTTGAATATTTGAATGGATGTTGAAACTAATCCATATCCCTATACATCTACATTACTTACCGTATTGGTCCTGAGCACACAACCAAAACAACCGCAATTAAACGACGAGCGTCTTGTCAAGGACAACTAAAAGCACTTTAAAACTGCCTATACTAATAATTTCACTCTGTCAGTATAAAGAGCATCTACCTTACCTTCGAAATTCTGCGAAAATACTCAAAATGTCCCCCAGAAGGCCCTTGCGCTCTTGGCCGTGCAGGTAGAAGCAGTGTAGACCTGTGAGCTGCTCGTACCTTTTAGTGAGAAGATAAGGCTGCCCCCCCTCCCCATCTTCCCAACCTTTACCTTCACCTGAGTCCGCTGCCAACAACCCGAACATCCCACCCCGTGGGGCACTACCCACGCCCTTGCCAAGGTTGCACTACACGCCAGAAATAAGGTGCACTGTCAATATTTCTTATATTGGAAACCCTAATTTTTATACAAACTAAGTTCTGGTACATCTTTATTTTCTCACTTAAGATTATGTTATCTAGTTTGAATGGTACATCAACTGCAAATTTATCTATCATTGAACGTTGATCGCACAGAATATCGTATATTACCGCTCCCAAGCAAGGATCTGCCTCGAATTTTGTAATATTTGCCTTCTTTTTCGGTATACGGCTGGCAATTTCAGAGACCTAAAGTCTGAATCCCTTTGTACCGTCTTTCTGATCCGGCCGCTAAGTCCACGTCCAATATACACCCCGGGTACAGCTCACGCCGACTTTTCTTGGAGCTGGCCAACTTTTTAGCCACAGTTGAGATCACAGGGCGGCGAGCCGGCAGGCGAGTTGCTCACGAGCAGATTGGCTCTAGACGAACTCGCGTCTTGAGGGCGGGTTGTGGGGGTGGCTGGCCTTACACTGGGCGCACCGGATGATTGGCTTCCCTCAGCTGCTCACGAACTGCTCACAGGCTGCTCAGACAGTCTCTGGCGGCAGGTCCAGTTTAGCAAGCTGCTTTTCTGTACAGTGCGAATCACTCGCTGACTTCACAATTCTTGCATTGAAAGGTCCCGCTACTAGGAATATGACGTGCTTTTAAAGACGTCCCCTTCCCAGAAAATCTAGCATGATGAGATCAAGGAAAAACACTTTCTGGTCTCAAAAAATTCTAAAAGGGGAAAACTATCAAGTTCTCTTGAACTTCGATAGGGAATTCCATAGCTATTCCTAACTTTTATCAGTTACGTTTGGGTTGTGGGGTATGGTCGTGTATATATTACGGCTATACCTATTAGATCACGTGATGCGGCGAGTGACTGGTCACTATCAGCGGCGTCCCCTCGTCGATCCCACTGACCTCTATTACCCCCCTTTGACCTTTCGGGCTAGGCCTGCCAATTATCCCTGACCTCTATCCCCATACGCCACTTTGTTGAGTGAAAATTGTAGGCCATATCATACAGGCTGTACCAGGAGTCAAAATAATCATATTGGGAAGAGAGTATTAGCACCGCCCACCTACATTATACTATGACAGTTATCAACAAAAATAAAATTGTATAGGGCATTGCACAGTGTTAAAAAACAGTGTTCTGTATAACCCTTGCAAAGTGCTGGAGAATCAGAAAAAAAGTTTCTGAATAATCCAATATACCTCTCTGACCTAACCTAAAAAGATGGTTTCAGACTGGATGAATACACATCGGTCTAGAGGCATGCCCCTTCCCATGACGGCCCCCTTTAACAGTACCTGTTCCCCTAGAATCCCCCGTCCCTACCTGACCTCAAAACGTATTCACAAAGTTGAAAGACGCCCTCACACAGTGAGCTCGGCCTGCTCTTTGGGCCTGGAGTTGTCCCCGACGCGCCCCTAGCGGCGACCGGTGAATACACCCCCCTACTGGGTCTGTGTACAACGTGACCTCACCGGGCGACCACTCCTGTGGCGCCCTCTTCTGGGACTTGGCGAATGAGGAGGCCTTAAGCCTGTGGGGGATTCTGATACATGTATTTCTTATCATGCGTGTAAGATGCAGTTGTAAAGGTTAAAAGTGGAGACAGATATAAGGGCACTACGTTTGCTTACTCAACTCCATATTAATTAACCATATGTTATAATGTATAAATTCTCTTTTGATATATTTGTTATGTTTCAGGGGTTTTTTCTTAGTTCAACTTGAAATCAAGCTTGATTCAATTCTTCATGTGGAATTGGCCCACTGTTTTTACGCTATTCATGGCGTAAACAGTGACTCTTGCCTTTGCCTATTTTTGGTTGGTATTTTCATCTCTGGTCTTGAATGGTTTTCCCTTCTCTTCTTACCAGGTGTGATTCGGTTGTAAAACGGACAGAGGGGGTGATTATTATGTATGTTGCTCCCTCACCTGTCGCTTAACACGATCAGAGCGGTAGTCAACAGGAGACGAATGAGACAAAAAAAAGACCAATGATAGGCAAAGCCACCTGTGTAAACTGAGCAGAAAAGTGGGCCCGCGAATTCTATAGTGCATTATGGCACAGTATTCTATATAAAAGAACGAACATAAGACGAGGGCCTTTGGTAGATAGCTAACTTGTAAACAATACTACTTTAAAGGTAAATACAAATTTGACCAAAATCATCAATACATCATTCATCGTCTATATTCTTAAGACTTTGATGATATACATACATTTTGACTGACTCCATGCTTCAAGTTAAGGGCATCCATTGCTCCTCTGTTTGTATTGTTTTGTACTGTTCTATCTTAAGGTTCAGTTGATATCGAGATTAACTATTCATGTAAAATCAAACTGGACCAAAACGCAGTGGGGAATCAGTGTATACTGAGTGCAGAATCAGTGTGGACTAGCAGTAGCTTTTCAGTGGTAAATCAGTGGAAATCAGTGGGAATACAGTGGCTGAGCAGTGGCAAATCATTATGTCCGAAATATTTAAATGAGAAAGGGTGTACAATCAATGTACAATCAGTAACATTTCAGTAGCTCATTTAAATATATCGGACATACTGATTCAGGAAGTGTCCACTGCCGTTCAATGTTCCGGGACCTTAAAGGCTTTGCGGCAGCTACATGGTTGCTTTTACATATTCCAACGAGCAAGGATCTGGTATCTCAATAGTGAGTCGCATTTAGGTGTATTAGCAAGGTGGCGTACATCAAGTTAGAGGAGAAATGCCAACATCCTCACATTGTAAGACTTCATAAATATAGGCTGTGCTTTTATAACATCCTACCCAATGCGTCTTTAACTCCAAGATTAAAAGTGCCTTAAGAATTCATATAAAAAACACGTTGACAGAATTAATCAATCAGGGAAGCGCTATGTCTGCATCTCACGCTAATTGGGACTGGTCTTGATTAGGTACCGTAGGACAACAACATTTTCTGATCGGTGATATGGAAATGACACCCGCCAAACTGCGCATTTCATTAAAACAGGGGAACACAAAAAGCTGGTTATCCCACAGCTTATCCTAAATCACCCACTGGCTTTGACGGGCGTTTCTGTTATGCTTGATAATCCCGAACATCCAAAAATAGAAACCAGCAAGCTGTAATCACTTCAAACGTGTCAGTGACGTCACTCGCATCGTCAGTTTGACGTCAGACCAATGTGGTTCTGTTACTGTTATAATTAGGATATGTATTACAACAAATGATACAGTAACCAGAGCTTCGGCATTTGTTGGTGTGCCCTAAACCCACATCTGATTAGCGCATTACTCTTGAATGTAGCGGGGCTACATTACTCTTGACTATGATGGCGATAAAACTCTCTGAGACGCGTGCACGAGCTGGGTTTGTGTTCTGGGGTTGTGCTCGCCGCCCGCTCGCCCAGCGTGCGCCCAGCGTGCGCCCACCGCCGCCCACCTTCGTCTTCGGTTCGTACAAGATCAAAACAAACGTCGCGTGGAGGGAACGTCTGCCTCTGAGGGTATCGCGCCCAATGGGGAGTGATGAGAAGAGAGGGGGCCGGCGGCGGGCGTGACAGCCACTGCCTCGTCGGCCGGGCTTATCTGGCCATTGAAGGAGGTATTACACTACAAGACTTAGGCTGCGATAAGACAATGTCGCAGAGAAGTCGCACATATTACAGAAATTCTTTGCTAAACATATTTGAGAAACTCCGAATTGCCAATTTTTAACAATTATGTCACACCTGTATGCGAATAGTCTGTTATATTAGCATATCGCGCCGATATCACAGCCAAAGTCGTGTAGTGTAATTCCGCCTTCATCGACACAGCACAGACCGGGTGGGTATTACGGCCAGGCCCACCACCTACCACTCCTACCTCAGTGGGGATCTACCCCGACAGCCCCTGCCAGACCTCCTGATTGGGTTTATTAGTAGTAAATGGTTTAGTTCAGCCTACTAACGGGCACTGAGGAGGGGTGAGGTCAGTGATTGCAATTTGGTGAGTTGAGTGAGCTCAAAAGTGAAATATACGAATCACATCTCTTATCTAAGGAATACGCTTATTTGTTACCTGTTGGAATAGTATAAAGTCTGGTAGATGAAATTACAGATTATGATAATGATTATGCTAAAATATACTATAGTGCTTCTTTTACCAATCCTCTCATGTATGCGATATTAGGATCATTCTCGATAGGCTATGAAAAGCACTGGGTCTTCCATTTTGAATCACATCTGATGCCCCCTATCCTAACGCAATTCTGTGTTGACAAATAACCGAATTCTGTACACTGAAACTATAGTCTTTACCACGAAACCCTGTTAGAGTTACAAGCAAAAAGAACATGCAATCCCCAATTATAAACCCATGAACCTAATACTTAGGGCAGGGTTAGATGGGGGCACGCGGCACACGCCGAGTGAGCATATTACATATGACAGAAGGCCTGACCTACCTTGTGCTATAAACCTAGATATTGAAGTGTGTTATCTATTTCCTACTGTAGGCGACAGTCTGTCGCTTCTCCTGCCTTCCTCCAAAGTCGGATACACGCATGTCTCCAGTTTCTGTAGAGTTGTATAGCTTTTCACCTGAGCTGCTCGTAGTTTCAATTTGTTCACGTGAGCTGCTCAGGCAATGTAAAAATCAATGTCTATGGGCATACCTCAAAATCAGGCCCTTTGACACTTATCCCAATTCCTCCTTACATGAGGTGCTAGAATTTCCCCCTGGAGTGGTAGTGTCTTATGAGAGCTACTTCCGCTTCTACAAAATTATGCCAATGTGAAAAGGTCACGGAGCTGCTTGATCATACACCTTTATATCACTGGTGGATTATGTATATTCAATACAGCCAGTCCCCTCCTGTGCCTGACGAGAGGCATTGGTCACTGAAACTGTTCCGATCGAGAAGGAAAGCCAAAGACTTGGTACTATAGCAGACCGAGCGTCAACTGCCGAGGTCCCCCTGTATCTGTGCGGGAGGGAATAGGGAATGGGAGCTACTCAGGGCAGTATAACCGGCAGTGGGAAAATAACCCGTTTGTTTACGTCTCCCACTTGACGGAGAGATGGCAGTTTATACACACTGCTAGCCGGGGCTGACTGCTCCGAGTACTAACCAATAACCAGCCGTAAGAGCTCCTACTGAAGGGAAACCAGAGGAGAGGCACCGTCAACTTACAAGTTACATATCCCTCCTGCTAGTCATGCAGGCCTTCAAGATGGCTTTCTTTCTCATGGGGATGTGTAAGCCTAAGCCCGGCCCTATGGATCAAGGTGGACAAACAAGACGACCAGCTGAAACAAGCTTCCCGGAGGACACCACTTTTCTCGGCGCTGACATAGCAGTTATAAGGTCAGGTTGGTGCCCCCTATTGGTGTGTGCACGAGGACCAGGTGTAGCGGGCCGCCCTGAAATATCCCCAAACGGTCCGGCTTATTTCTCCGGGCCTAGAACAACAGTCCTCCTTGGCATGTAGAGGTGGCCGCAGCGTTCACTGCACTGCGCCCACTGCGCAATTCTCACTATATCCCGACTTGTACTTCTAGGAACGTCCTTCCTGGAAATTCTTGGTGATTTCTAGAAGTCTCCAACAATTTAACTCCATTTACAATCAATACATTCCAATGTTACCGGCGAACAATTTGTCCGAGCGGTGTGAACTCTTTGCACCATTACCAATGTTTACAAGTCAAAATCCAATTCTGGTCACGTCTGCGGCTCAGTTTTTGTAGAGTCCACTAGATAAATGATGAAGCCCCTACACCTGCTGAGGGTATAGAGTAACCCCTAACGGCTCCGTCATCATTATATACCAATCACAAGGTCTGACCAAAAGTTCTTCGCCAAACTAACTCTAATGGTTTCCGTAAGCCAGGCGTGACGTATGTACGTTACGTATGTGCGTAAGTGTCTGTATATACCATTAGGCACTACGTACACGTACGTACGTGAGTGTGTCCGTCCATAACGTCATGTACATGTACGCACGAACGTCTGCCTGTCTATACCATAACTGCGCGCTGTACCGTCTATTAGAGCTGCCTCCGGCCAATACAGCTACTGCTCATGTCTGAACCTCCGCAAGTCTCCCTCCCAGCCATGCAACCAAGCCTTGTTTTCTAGTCCAGCCGCAGTGAGACAGACCAGACGTCCTCCTGCACCTCCCCACATCCAGGCAGACACTGGAGGACGAAGCCCAGGCAGGTCCGTGCCCACTCCTTCATACATTACTCCATACATACATGTATATGTAAGGGGGCGGGCCGGACACTCCACACCCACACCCTCCAGCCTCTCCTCAACATCTCAGCTATCGATTTCCTCCCCACTTCTCTGACAAGTAGCCAGGGGGTGCTCTGCACTGTAGGAGGTGCCCATACCGCACCCCCAGACCAATTCTTCTTCTATAGCAATATTCTATTGGAAACCAGACATAATTAAGGGGCAGAGAGAATAATCCTTCACCAGCCATAGGAAAATTACCTCCAGGGGATGATGAGGTCCCTCCAGTGTACACCGGGGTAGATGTAATCATTTGGGTGACTATTGTGATACGGTTGGTGGGTCATGGCATGATCAGCATGAAACAAAATTACAAGAATTACATTGTTGCTCTTATTTACCTGAATTTACATGCACAGTGTAATTATGGAGACTCGCTATTCAATAATGACAATGAAATAGTGAATGGAAACATCAGTATGACATGAGTGTTTCGAAATACATTGCTAGTGTTCTACATGGGAAATATACAGCGCGCTGTACATATATAACGTTTATATAATCGAAGTTCACATAAACGGTATTTTCGACGTTATTACAAAACTGCATTTTACGACTGGCTGTTAGTCACTCAATTTTCATACATCGGTCCTCCAATCAATGCAATTTTCATCTTCGGTTAAAGACTGGGTAGCCGGGCTGTGATTCTCTCTTGTGAACAATAATGAAGGCCATTAATAGATAAGTGCTTCACACGTGCCGTCATTTTGGTTCGTAATAAATAACTCCATTTCCCATTAACGTAGATTTCAGTGACTGAGGAAATGCCACCAGCTACTGATTCAATCGTCAAATTTACCATACTCTAAAGGTATGCTTGCCAAATGTCAATTAAACGTTAATGGTATCGCGAAGCGAACTTCTTTGTTATAAGCCAACACTATACTCTAATATCTAAACTGAAATAATGACCGACCGCGAGTTAAGGTACAAACCATGAGAACCCTTTATGTGGCTACATTACCTCATGAGTATCAGAGTTTAGTATTGTCACTGTACTAAATTATATAATGTATTGATCCGCGCTAACTGGTCCCTGCTGCACTCGAGCATTATTCGCCTCTTAAACGGCCACTCAGCGGGCAAGGAATGTATGCATGAATAAGAGCTTGAACATGTTTATGGATTTAAATCTGTGCCTACATATATAGCTTACTTGTTCATTTTTTTTAATTATTTTTTTTAGTACATGGAGTAAGATTTGCTTGATTTGTATTTTCACAAAATATTTTCAATTTGAATCTTTTTCTTACAAAGATAAAATACACTTCATCATGTCTGGTTACAGTGAAGGATCACATGAAGGAAAAAGAAAAGGTCATTTGGGAACTGTCTCTATACGGCAGTTTCATTTCCAAATACACTGCTGCAAAGGAAATCAATAAACCTATCTGGAGACATCAATATGAAGTCAGAAGATTCCCGGGAGAGGGGGATCAGTGACGTACATGTTCTTCTTCTGAGGTTCTCCCCAACCAGCCAGCTTGGCTATGACCATGAAGGTGCAGGTGGCGGGCGGAGCTTTCTTTGAGGGTCACTATCTGGGTCCAGTGTCCGAGACCTAAGGTCACCCTTCACCTGAGGTCATCCTATCCCTTAACACTGGAGTTCTGACTTAAGGCCACAGACCTATAATTCCGGCTTGACCCCAGAGTGCCCACCCTTTTGGACATGATGGCCTTCTTAGAACTTTTTTTCAAAGAGAATTTTGACATGATACTCATTACTGGCCCATGGAAATCAAACATATTATTTCATGGAAGACACAAATTATTGATATTTTTATTTTCAAACCAAATTCACTTAGAAGGCAGCTAGCTTATATCCGTATATTTTAGTAATCTATTACCAGGCATCCTTATTGTACGATTTCCGTTCTCAAATGATAACATTTCAGTGGTCGAAAATAAGAATTTGTTGTATTTATAACTTTGTAAATCAGCGGGCATTTGGCATTTTTCCAGGTGCGCTACACTATAAAATTCCAGACGGCATATACCCTTCAAAATAATTAAAGAAAAGCCTGCACATATCGGGCGCACACCTCCTCAAACGTCTGAAGTTGATACAGGCATGTTAATTTCGAGTACCGTATATATATATATATATATATATATATATATATATATATATATATATTTGATATATAACAAAATACATTAAGAACAAGAGTTAAAAACGAATAGGTAGAATCATGCACCTTTGGTCATTCAAGATACCGTGTATGTTTATTCTTCTCCACTTGAACAAATGCCTCACCATTAAAGACCCCACTAGAACTTAGGCTGACAAACTTCGATAAAGCACTGCTGGATCGATCAAAACTGTCCAATGTCGATCACAGTGCCAGGAAGGACGGCTTTGATCTTTGAGGAATCCTCCCCAGAAGCCGATGAAATCGGTCACCTCTGAAGGTCATAATGAAAGCCCCGCGTCCTGTCCTTATAACTAGCTGCCAGCCGAGGTCCTTCCTCCAGGCCTATCCTCCAGCGGAGACCGATTGTTCTAACGCACCCCCGGCAACCTCGGCATCAAACGCCGGCTGCCTGGGACATTCTACTATTTTTTACAGGGGCCAAGAGGTCCCGGTGGAACAGGGAAATTGTCCTTTCGGAGAGCCGTCGGAGAATTGATGTGGCAGGTAGTCAATAGGGCGCGATATGAGGCCGACGGGCCCCGCTGTTTGCCGGGACCTCAGGCTACCCTTTAAAAAAAGTTTGTTTTCTGTCCAGCGGGTGGGGAAAAATAAAGCCAGTCGGGAGGTCGGGATTATTTTTTTTTATTTACTTTTTTGGTAAGGTGTTAACTAGACTTTTGTTTAAAAACAAAAAATCCGAAAATCTGAAAAAAAAAAGTCTCTAGTCGGCCCTCAAAAAGTCACTCGGGCGCTGGACAGGAAACAAATATTTTTTTGAGGGTGGCCTCACTGTACCGGGGTGCGGCTCACAGTCTATATAATATAAGGCCCACCGACCTGATAACGGCAGGGCGTCCGGTACTGGCCAAATGGGGTGGACCTTTACCACAAACATTTAGCTAAATCACGCACTAATGCTTATGAGGTGAGAGGGGAGAGAGGTCAGGCTCGGCTCATTAAATGCTCGTGGATTACTTGTAGGTGTAATAATCTGTGTGGTAAAAGTGTGGGTTATTTCTGACGAGTTGATTTACCTGACTGAGGTCTGCATGGATTACTGATTCGGAATGCATCATACGGCTGTAATCATCTTGATTATTCAAGAAAAATGTATACCAATAATGATTTGTATCAAATTACACTGACACTAGACCCAATCCCACCACAGCGACGTCAACTATTAGCGGTAATCAAACTAGGATAGCTGACTTGTTTAATGGGAGCCGAAACGTATAATTATACAAGGTGTTTTGTGTTGATATTACATGTGTATGCTATTCATATTGATATATTTATGAGCAATTCATCAATCCAAAATTACCTGATGTTGGCTTTACAATGGTTCAAAAATATGTCCCTTTTAAAAATCAATTTAATTTGGAGTCTCCCAATTAGAGGGGTGGTCAAGCTGCAGACTGATTGGGAAGGAGGCAGAAGAGGGGGAACGGGGGTTAGAAGTGTGTGTGTGTGTGGGGGGGGGGGGGGTGAGGAGAGCGCGCGGGGGGGTTGTCGGAGGAGGTAGGTCGGTGGTCGGGGCAGGTGGTGGCCCTGTGGTCGGTATCACCACAGGCCAGCGTCCCCCTCCATAAAGGGGCCGACAGACAGGCCCCGGGCTGGATCCTATCAGTATGTAAGAACCCTGGAGCAGGCCCGACCTGAGGGCACCGCCAAGGGCCCTATGTAAAACGCCAAGGTCACCTGGGACCTCATGGTCCATAATACAGGCTTACGGAATTTTAATGCCAGAAACCCAAGCAATGTGTTGTTTGGGTGTTTCTGGGGGGATTTATGGGATATTGACTGATTGTGTCAAGACCGTTATGAAAAACAGCGCTGAGATGTCCCAACAGTATCAAATACGTCCCAGTCTGACGGCAGTGTCATTGAGTTTAGATTCCACTTCATCTTTCTACTTCCGACCGCCATCACTATATCACTTCTGGAGCTGTGACTCCCAGCAGCGATTATGTTGAATTTTTCATTTCTTTTCTCTATTAGTTCCTAGTTCATCCAACCAGCCTGGTTGGGTTCATCTCCTACCCATGTTCCTTCAAAATTCTGCTCGACTATTCTTCCGTCACATCATATAGATTATTGAAAAGACGTCCAGAAAGGTTCCGTGGACTTTTTGTGACTTCTATTTATATCTGCCAAGTTAATACTGCAAAAGGAATTAAAACTACGTAATCCGATGTAATTTCGTGTTTTAAGTCATTTTCATTTTTCTTATAGTTTAGTTGATTTTGTTTTCGTCATAGTTCACATGTATATTATAGATCTGTTGCAATATTGTGCTCTTCAATTTAACATATCCGAACATACAGGACAGCACCCAAGCACACCGCGACCAAAAACAAAGCCGCAACCTTTCCCCTGAGGTGGCCGAGATAAGAGCCACTCGGGCCCCGGGCATCAAATTACCCTCAGATCCTATAACTCATGTATAGCACCGTGCAGGCCAGACGGCCACATACCCGCCGATAAATATCTCATAGGACATAGACAAGGCAGTGGGTAATCACTGGGCCGCACAATGAGATGAGGAGACAGTGGGTACAGGCCACACTGGGGACTGGATCTGGTTGGTGCCTCCGATGTGAATCCCATATGCTTGTTACAGATAGGTGGCATTATTGGTACCCAGAGGACTTGCGGGTTACACGGATATATCAGGACAAGGCAGAGGGTTCGTGTAAAAAAAGCTTTCTAGACCTCAGTTTAAACATTTTCTTTTAGAAAAATCTATGCAAGGTCACACAGTAAATACACTGTTTTGTTTTGTTACTCGCATTTTGAAATTTACTATTCAGGTGGTTAAGAGGTTTATCCTGGTATAGTTCTTTCATCTCTGAAACATTATAGGAGGTAATAATCATGTTTTACAATATACCTTTATTGAGTGAAACGTGGCTATAGAGCTTAAGGTTTGAGATGCTACCGCGAAAAGGGCCGGTGCCTTGGGGGAAAAAAAACAAAAAAAAAAACAATATACCTTTATTTATAATACCATCCTTCTATGCTTTATTTCAAACGGTATAATCTACTGCTCCTTTCTCTTCCTGTTTCCATTTAGTTATTGACTTACAGAAACCAATTGACCAGAGGGTTTAGGAACTAACCGTACGAATACATCTTTGTCTTCCTTCTACTATCCTTGGTGCCCTACACCCCACAGTGAACTACCACAAGCACAGACTGCTATTCAGATTGTTTATTTTCAATCAGTCTAGGCAAGCAATTAATCCTGGAGGGTCTACGTAGGCTACTGGGTACCAATTATGATATCGCACAGTAGTTTCCACTTGAAACATTAGTTTTCCTTCCTCCTACCAGACACAGGCACCATACATTCTACACTGAACTACCACTATTTCAGTCTGTAATTTAGTCTGTTTGGTTCCTGTCGGTCTAGACGAGTCGTGCTTTCCAATTCAGCCCACAGGGCCGGCGTCCGTGGGACGACTAACAACTGCGGGTTGTAGCCAATGTGAAGTCTCCCCAGACCAGGGAAAAGGCCAAAACGTAAACAGTTCCACTTCATCAATTTGCAGAGTTTATGCCTCGAAACAAGTTCGTCAACTCTACACTTTCTGCTCACAGCACCCCGTCCTTCCTAGGAGGAACCCAATGTAAATCTGAATGGGCCACAAAGGTAACTGTCAGAATTAAGGACCTGTTTAGATGTACCCCATGGGATAAAGGACTATCTAAGACAGTGCGTTTTTTAACCTCCTGGGCGCAGAGTCTAGAATTGTGCACCCGAGAGTTGGCAGCGCACCAAGATATATAAAGTTATCATAAACGACGAAAAATGTGTACACAATCTTTGTTGTACCTTGGGCGTCGTGTCCCCGTTAATTTCGACCACCGTCCTTAGGATTCCAAGTAATGCCACCCGGTGAAAGCTGACTGAATCTGTACAATGTATGTGATTTCATGACCACAGAATGCAAGCTTTGCACTCGGCGTCTTCCACCAGTCTAACCGTTGGCGGGGAGCCAGGGCCCTGAGTCATGTCTATGTAGAGCCAGCTAATGGCTTCATTATACTCGAGACGCTCACCTGGGGGAAGGCCCAGCCACTGGTACCTCCAGTACATAACTCACCAGGCTTACATAACCATCTACCTAGACACACAGCTGGGTCTAAACAATTGGGGGTAAAGAGCGTACAGTTGGGGATACATCAATCTGAACTGTACTACGTAGTGCAATAATGTATTGATTAAAAACTGTCAGTTTTTTTTCTTTAAAACAAATATTCGCTTTTAGTCTATAACTTCTGCCGTTAAATAAGTAAATATGGATTACAATTACATTCAATTTAATAATGAACATATACATATTTACAACAATATTATTCGTTTTATTTAAAATGTATAATACAACCTTTCTTTTCCACAGGCCGACCGATCAGGGCAGTGTCTATATCGACTAAGGTTACATTAAGAAATACCCACTGACAGAAACAGCAGCACCTTTCCACCGTAATAGGGCCGCGCTAATCCCCATCTCAAGGGTACCCGAGTTCCTAATGAAAATGTCACATCAGGTTGCGCGGCTAATGCGTAATTCTCGGGTGTGGCCTATTGTTAACTGACAAATGAAGGCGTTAAATCGCGGCCCCAATCTACCCGACCCCTACCCGATGCACCGGTAATGAGGTCACGGCGTGACGTCGGCGGCAAGTCGGTGTTATTATTGTGAGAAGATCAAAGGGTGCGGGGAGGGTGCCGCCCGGGGGTGCCGCGACACGCCCCTTTCCCAACCCCTCACTCCCCACCTTCCCTATTACCCTCTCTAACACTCTCCGAATCCCCAGCCGGATCCACTCAAAACTCACTGCTCACAATCGTACCTGCTCTTCATTCCCTGTCTAGGTTACCCTGTCCTTCCCCTATTCTTCGTCATTTTGCCTCCCTTCCTCTTGTTTACACCCATCCCAAAGCCCCTCTTACCAGCCCCGGCCCACCCGTCCCGGGTACAAAGCGGTGAACCGTGCGGCGCGTGCCCACAGTGAGGTGTAAGTAGTATACGAATCGATGCCCGGTACCAGGCGATGACGCAGTTTGGGGCGGGCTGTGGGAGGGGGGAGGGGACCACTTACCACCTAGAGACTGTACACAGACAACAGGATGAGAGGATGGGCTTCATGGTACCAGTAATTTCCCATTTCAGTATTATCCAATGCAAACAATGGAGGAGTTTTTGTAAACACTTTAGTGCAGATAAATAAAGTAAATTTTGCAATGTGCTGATATTACATGTATCGAACTACGTATAGCCTAATTATATCTTAAATATTTCAGCTTTGCATTCCTTAATCAGAAGTGAGTCAAGTCATTATTTTATAGATTCTCTTATTTTGTGTGGAGACCTATTAATACTTTTAAACAGCACATCCGTCCTTGTTTATATCTTGATCTATCGGCTCGTAAGCCCAGGGAGGTAGCCGAGGATACACCAGACATGTAATTGAGGGAACCATTTAAAACAATGTAAAAAGGCTGTGTCGGCTAACCTCCGTTACACGTGCCCTTTATGGATATATGTCCATTGAGGACAGAGTAAATTCCATCGCCTTCGGTAATAAAACAACAAAACTGAAGTCCCTGTTTCCTACACACTCCCGATGGGAGGAAGGACGTTGAAAGGTTTAACTTCGTCCTCTAGACTGGGCCCCAGTTGTCACCGTTCTCAATAACAAGGATAATCCACAACTTAGGAAAGGAACATTTGACCAAGGAACATTTTATTAAAATATAACGAACATTTATCAATGTGTTAACCTTCCTAGGTGACACAATAAATGTGCTGCCTACGTTATGAAAATAATCGTGCCACCGTTTGAGTACAACCACCACTTTAAAATCCAGGGATTATATTTATAAGGCACCATCCGTCTTCCTCAGACCACCCTCTCTAATTGATTCTTACCTAATTGAGGACATTTTGTCAGGCCAATTACATTCTTCTGCTAAAGCTTCCGGCATGGACTGGTATCATCCATCATAGGACAATAGGCCACGATCCGAGAAACAAACAGAGACAAGCCGGTGGGAACATGGCCGCCATCCCTCTCTTGGGAAATGGATCAATATTACTTTTTATGTGGAAAATTGTCTGGAACTCTGATGTCCTTGGTCTATTAAATTTCTCCTGGCCAAAATTGGTGTAAAAATGGGGACGTCTGCAATTGAGCTACGGATTGCCGAACAAGAGATTAATTGAGATGATACCACGCCAGAATGGATGTTTAGCATGGATGCTATCTCAAAACCTAAAACATGAATGGAGTGACTACTGAGTTATGAATATAAAGCAAACAGACCAATGTTCTATAAAACACCGATATGCGGGTTGCTACTGCTTCAATTGCATGTTTTGACAAAAGTTTGATTTTAGCGTTTGGGAGAAATAAGTGTTCTGAGAATGTTCTCAATACACGTATATCAACTACTGTAAACTCAAATAAGATGGTCCAAACAAATGTCCACTACATGCTCCTTCACAAATTTTGACGGCACACGTTCTGAACATGTTTATTGGACCCAGATGCAGTTGGTCACCCCTTAATGCGGAGAGTACCAGCACCTTTAACCCGCCATGTCCAACCTTCAATCCATCCTTGGACGTGCCCCATTAACTGTGAAAACGCCACCTACGCCGCCTAAAGACCCTCTGGGCCCTGGGGAATAAAGAGGTGGCTACCCCTGCGGTCAGCCTCAGACCCTAGGCCAGGGGAGGCGGGGGTAGGGCGGGCGTGGGCCGGGGGCATGCAGGGCAGGCCGGGCCTGATCCCCAGGCTTGGCCGGCCTCACCCCCTCATGCATATGTCATCAGCTGAACAGTGTCTCCGGGCGGGGGGACACAGGACACAAGACCTGACCACCAACCAAGTGGATGATGTGGGGGCCCTGTCGGTCCATCGGAGTGCTGTACTCAGTCACAGTCTGTTGTTGTTGCTCACAAGAAAAATCGCAATATATCCCGTTTATGTGTCATCTTATTCTACCGAAGGATAGTATCATTCTGCTCGAAGTTTAATATTTGAGAAATGTATGGGATTTCAATAGGTGAGCTAGGGATGGGATTTCAAGATGTCCACAGTCCACAACATACTTTCTGTTTCTCAATTGGAATACCTACTACCAAAGAATCGAGACATAAGTAGAGATGGGCAAAATGCGAGTGCTGCGGTGGGGCCTATTTACATGTATATACTCGATCCAGACTCCAGATGAAATATCACTGTATATTGAATGTTGACAGTTCTATAATAGGCGTGCCGCTATCACTGTTTGTTCGTTTCTCATTTCTCTAGTATTCCAATCATACGAACTGTCCGATAATCAACATCCGAGCAATGTTCCCCATACATAAATACAAGGGTAACATTTTAACTACGCATTTTTATGTTTCCTTACTGATATTTACTTTCAGCACTTACTAAACAGACAGTGAATGCCTTCTATTATGTCTATCAATTTTTGTATTTCTGATGTTATCAATTGCTTTATGTAAGGTAATACATTTTGTAATATTATTCTCATCTGATCTATTGTGCGTTCTCTATAAAGCTTAGTATACAACATGACAATTTGATCAAAGGATTCCTGTACATAATAATATACTAAATAGCTAAGTTGTCAGTGTCATCTAACCTCTAATAAGGTGTCTAGGAGACTGTACACAAATCGATATATACAGGGGAAGGGGTGCTCGCCCTGTTTCCGCTATTACACGTCAACAATAACACCAACGGGCGTAGGAATCAGCACTCACTGAAACACAGCTCCAGATATGGAGACTGTAACCATGGCAACATTTCTGGTCAAGAACTTTATGATAATGACAAATAGGGTTAAAGTGCGATGATGAGATGTTCGGCTAATTCTAGTACTGTTCTAGTAGTATATGGAAAGTGTCGCACCACAGGGTGTTCTATTGGGAGGGTAATACAAATAGTGAGAGGAGGTCAGGGTAAAGGGGTATAAGACTGCTACAATATACATATGGTCGATCGGCCTACCTGGCACTCCTCCACCAGTCTCCGTTGAAGCACCACTGTCTCCTCTCCTTCCCGCTGACAACTGAAGACACCCCGGGGCTTGGCGAAAAACGGACACGCGAAAAGTCTGTCACAGGAGGTGACACCGAAACACTGACAGCTTAGAAATCCTCGTTCCAAATGGAATTTTTAGTTGACACTTGACGAAAATAGAGGTTTCCCCTCTCGGGGCAGATAGGGGCTGCGGCGTGGTCCGCTGTCCGTGGTAGGCAGCGATTAGCAGCACCGTCAGCAGCAGTAGTCCCCGCCGCCCACAATCGATGGATGCTGCGCAGTTGCTGTGGCCATCAAATATTCATCACTGCAGTTCATACGCTCCGCATGACGAGTAAAGGTTCTGATCTTTCGACCAAAGTTTTGCTTCCGGCAATACAAATTGCACTGCCATGTCCAATAGTTGAAAGCCTTATGAATCCTTTCATTGGTTTTCATGAATAATTAGTCGTCACAGTAGGTCCTGGCTGTTTTCTTTTGATTTTTGAGAGTCGTCTGGCTTTTCTAAGTTTTGGCGGGAAATTGGGGGATGGGCTACACTGGGCAGACGACACTGAAGTCACGTGCTTGTGGCCACATTTTGTGAATTCAAGCCGCAGTAAACAAACCCAGCAGGTAACATAATGTAATCCAAATGTTCAACATCGAACAAAAAAATCGGGACCATTCCAAGCCTTTGTCCTTAAATACTCTTGTAATCCCATCATGTATTCATGAGTCCACTCGGCGGGTTCGATCGGTCCTGTTGACAGTTCATCAAATTGTCACGACTGGGTCCAATGAATTGGGCGCGAGCAGACAGAAACAAAGCCTCGTCAGGTGACACGGGGGGAGACCAAACACTGACCAGACACAGTGGAACCACCAGATCTACTCTACTGATTACATCAAGCCCCCGTCCCTCCGCCAGCCGCCCCTTCATAATTATGACATTTCATAATTCAAACCCTTAAAGTAGGTCAGTATGGGTTTTCATAATAGGTTCACTCGGGGAACAAAGGGTGGCAAAATATGAAAATCGATCCCTCTGATGCCAATGGGAGGCTTTAGTTGCATCATGAAAAAGACCTGTCAATTTGCACGGCTCTTTTTTTGTTTCTTTCTTTTTTTCCAGCAAAGCTCTACCTCCCAATGAAAAGCATCATCGTTCATTAGTGACTGGTCATGAGCGGCCAGAAGCACGGATCTCAACGACTAAACAACTGTCCATGATCTGGACCCAAAAACTCCAATTTTGACTCATTCACTGTGAATATGAATATCACATGTTGGTTACAACACTCATATATAGACGTTAATACTTGACCACATAATATTAGTTGCGAAAAAATAATTAGTGTAATGGTACGATAATGGTAAAAAAACTTGTGAAACAGCCTTTGGCCAGTCGCCAGTTAGAAACTTGCTGATGCTAGAAGATTGTCTTCCTTCTATATTTTACCAACTTTGAATATCTTTCAGGATTTTATGTATCATAAATTTCCTGAAAGGAAACATCTATATATTCTCAGCTGCTAAATCTCCAAGAAAAGTTCGACGTTGCGTAGCATCAATATAATCATATTCTAGTTGAAGTAAAAAGTGTACCGAGTAAGTGCTGCCACCTGGAGGTCTATGTAAGCTTCCATAGAGGTGCTCATGGATAGAGTGAAAACGTGGGTTGTTTCAACACGTCTATTATGCAATGAAGACTATGGCCCATTTACAGTGTTTGTTATACTACCATTGAATTTGAAGACTCTTTAAAACTCGCAGCTACTACGAATTGCACATCATGATCCCTTATCTATCCTTAACTGCGACCATATCGTAATGGGTGGGCTCCTCACTCACTGCAGTTACAGGTACTTGGACATAAACCAAGAATCATTCAGATAAAATGCTAATGTTTATAAGAGGCTATGCAGTCATGTTTAATGGTCAGTCGCCCGCAACACCTAAAATCGTGCATGCAGAAATTTCCCGTTGACTAAGGACCCAACTAAACTATTTCATGACAACTAAACTATTTCATGACAAATCATTGAGCTTGTTAAAAGAAAATTTTCTCCTGAACAAAAACCTCTCAATTCACTTTCCTTTGACAGGCCGACCTTGTTAACGATCCATCGTTATGGTATGTGAAACGCGGGTCTTTTATATCTGTATGAATGACTGCAGAGCCCTACTGTGGCCCCTATTGGTGCGGCCTTCGGTGCGCACAATGGGCAAGTTACACCTGTCAGGTGTAATTACCTGTAATTAGAGTTCACATATAATGCCGCGTTCTCATTAGGCTCTAGTTGAGTCTCATATCACGATAAAATCCGTGGTATGTTATAATATCACCCTTATAATGGGTGAGCTTTACAAATCAGGCGGTTTCCCCGTTTTCCTTAGTGAGAATTAAAGTCTGCTTTTGTAAGACAAAATGTTATCTTTGTCTTACAAAAAACGTACAGGTGGATGTTCGTCTGCGGTAAATATGATTGCTGACTAGTAGGCCTATTGTTGCCGATGGCAAATTATTTCTATCTCATTATATGAGTATGTTTCCTGCTTTCTATTCTAGATATTCAACTACAATTCGAATTTTTCATTTTGATTTGATTTTACTCACGTACATGGATCGATCTTCCCTATAGATTATGAACATACATGATTATTCATCAATATTATGGTAATCTTATATACACTCCTTAGGTTTCCATTTCGAACCCATATTAATGAAACCGTGCATGTACTATACAGTCATGTCCTGGAAATATGCAACTGGGTTTGGTTTTCACCTGCCATTATACTGGTAATTTCAATAGGCTTAAGAACACACAATAGTAAGTCTTGTATACATAAAACGTCAGACAAGAGTTGAAAGCTCCGACATCAAACTTGACAGGGAGAGGGTTTCTAAAGCTACCTGCTCACCTCGCCCGCCCCCCTCCCCACCCCCACCCACGCCCCCCGCCCCCCCGCCCACCTTATGCACAACCATATTGAGGCATGGTACTCAGTGAGTTCCTTTGTTCCCAGTATACCCAGTACAACATACAGTGTCTGATGACTTGTTTGCCTTCAAAATTAAGTAGTTTAAAATAGTGGTCACTGGTTTATATTACACTTGTTCAAAACTAGATACAGTATATGACTTTTTTCTTTTTCTTTTTTTTTTTTTTTTTTGGGGGGGAGGGGGGGAAAGATGCCAGGAATAGTAATAGAAAGACTTTTTTGTAAATGATACAGTTCACTATGGATAATTTGGCAAATAACTTTGACACCCAAGCCTTCATTTAACCATTCATAAGTATAGCCTTAATATAAGTTTGCACAACTAAGCGTCTATGTGCGCACACTAACTGTATAGGGTTCCTGTGGACACAATTACTTTACATATACTCCTCCGTCACCATTTCTAATTTCCACATTTTTCAGGTTTTTCAAAGCTTGATATAGTAATATAGTAATGAAATTGCCCCCACCCACCCACCCCCCTCCAAAAGGCTAACTACCCAAACTGATACATAATTTCTTTATCAGAAAATGAAAAACGTTATCGATTTTTAGAGTGATATGAAAATAATTCTTTGACTGCTTATAAAATTCAGTGATTTTTTCTTTTTCATTTCTTTCATTTCTGGTCTCTGTGTTGCCCTATAACAACTGTTACACGTGTAAAGGAAGATCTAATGTATGCCAGCGAGGCTTTTTTTCCCCTAAAATTGTAGAATTTCAGATAATTCATCCACATAGATAGGTCAAATTTCAAAAAAGAAATTAAAACATGGGGCCCTGTCTGTCCCCTGAGATCCCAAATGTTGGTGCCCTCACTTGAATGAAGGAGGCCTTTTATCTCAATCGAAATTTTAATCGAATCAAGATCTACCATGGGTATATCTACAAGTTATAGATCTATGACTATGTATGAGTATGAATATGAATAAAAAAACAACTAACGTCATAAGCTAGCTATCCGCACTACTTTCTATGTATACATATTCCCTAAAAGAATATATTCCCGCCCTATGACTATGTCTATGTATGATATCCTAAATAAGCCCATCCAACATTTGGTAAATCCCAGGGTTGGACAAAGGTAGGACAAAATTATGATATAAGCCATCCTTGTCTCCTAGAGTTAGAGTTACTGAAATAAGCAACAATTACGTCTCTCTAGTCTATGTCCCCAAGTGTTGCTAAAACATTACGATTTTTTAATACCGGTATATCATTAATTGACAGATTTACAGGTCTGCAGCCAATTAAAATGCTGTAGATCTATTTCAGGGAAAGATATGGTTGGACATTACAGGCTGGGCTGACAGGCTTTAACATTGGTTCCTATGGGAAAAAGTGAAATATATAAAGCTGCAATTTACCAGTTTTAGGAGCAATGTGTCAACCAAATTGCTTTGGTCGATTTTGTAGTATGCAAGTTGCAACTGTCTTCATGGAATAAGAATAAAGGCAATTTTGACAATAATTCATGGTAAACTTTCACATTGGTGTAAACTGGGATGGGCTTATTGTAGGCCAGTACCTTAAGGATAACAAATAAGCTTGCTTACATACACTTCAACTTGTTAGTGATAAGTGAAGTTTGGATACTCTCTTTTACTCTGTGAAAAGTGACAGCTCCTCGTTGGGACATTGCATCTGTCAAAATGTCATTCGCGCCAAGTTTCAACTAGACTAACCTAGTCTACAACTTACAAGTTCAACATCAAGAAGGCCCTAGGAGTTTATGGGCAGCCAATCTTGGCCATTAACCGTGTGATGCGTATACGGTGTGTAGCTCTGCATTTGACCACATTCTAACGAGATTCATTCTTCAATTTCTGTAGTACTGTACCTAATCTGAAAGTTCGCGCGGACTGAACGACTGAAACACCTCCACTGGCTCCAGCCTCCAGGCAGTCAACTCTTGGAGGCAGTGAGAACACTTAGTGTTTTTAGGAAGATCTTACACGAAACTCCTTAAAAAGTGAATTTGATTACTTACATAGTGAGTTAGCATTGCTTCGACATGGGTGTTGTTAATCTCCGTGCACTCAGGTGTCCATAATGTTAATTATTACTTCGTTGAGAGACCCTCTTTTGTCACTTTCGAACTCGCGACTTGTCGTGATGGCGCGTACTGTTAACAAGGGCGATTCTGATTGGTCAGAAATGATGACCTAGATAGGTGACCTAGATAATTATTTGCTTTATTTACAATCGTAATATTAATATCTATATGCATGAATAAAGGGGCATTAACACATATCATAATTACCAATATAAACATACTTATGGGAGGGAAACAATTTTAATGTGTTTTTTCATTTAACTGCATTCACCCCGGTATGAGTCTACTCAGCATTCTGGGATAGCCACGTTGTAAACAAACGCACGTGGGTGCGGCCGCCTGTCAGACTCGGAGAGAAAGGAACAATAATGCTCACGCCCTCATTGGAAAAGATGAACATCCATTTATAATTTTTGATATATAGTGACGTAGACTGCATTGGATCACAGGCATGTGAGACAAGTCGTGTTTTTATTTACCATTTGTCATTAAAAATAACTGAAGTCCCATTTTATTCTGTCATTTCTGAATAGGCATACGAGTGCCTCGATCAACAAAGTAGATAGTCTACAGCAATCATTTACAATGGGGTCTAGAACGTCTCGAGACAGAGTGCAATTTAATGTTTTAGAAATTATATATATTTATATATATATATATATGTATGTATATGTATATAGAAGGATTACTTGGTTTTCCATATTCATGTCGTCTATGCAATGCTATAGGCCTAGGCCTATATTATAATGAATTAAAAAGACTGCGGGCATGTCACTACTCAAGTCAATGGTTAGATGATAGAAAAAGAGTAGAGATAGTGGATATATATTTTATATATTAAAGACTTAGCTCTGATAGATACTAGTATTAATAAGTAAAATCCACCCCTACGTAGATTTTATGTCTATAATCAAAATAAACCAAATTTATGCTACATTTCATAGAAAACGAGACCCAAAAAAATCATTTGTGTGTTAACTTCCCAGTAGACTAATGCATCTATGCAGTTTATATTCCTATTAGCCTGTGAGATCAGCGATTTTGTTACGGTTATCAATTTTATAAGTCATCTGAAAGCAATTTTTAGAATGATTAAGGATATAATTACAATTACAATTGTATGTAAATTGTAATCCCATGTGTAAGATTAAAAAGAAATCATATTTTGAGAAAGAAATTGTTACAGAGTAACGGGGAAACGTTGAATAATAATTATGACAATGTTACTTGGTTTTCATATTATCATTTTTAATGCATATCTTTGTTCTCCTTTTTGCATACAGGGTCACAATTTACATAAGCATTGACAGTTTTCCTTTTCGTTCTCTTTTGAATTAACTCAAAATTAACCTAAACCCATCAACATAATGACGGCTTGTTATCAATAAAATATTCATTATCTTAGAGCATGATATTTCAGTAATCATGTTTCTTAAATCATAATAGTTCCTTGTTTACACCTATCATTTTCTCTTAAATGTACTATCTATTCTATTATAGGTATAATGAGACCTTACAGATTACGAGAAATATTATCAATAATCAATCTAAAGATTGCAAAGGATTTTAGAGAACCAGCACTGGGTATACTATATTCCGTGATTGCAAAGGATTTTAGAGAACCAGCACTGGGTATATTCCGTTTGACAAAAAGTGCTACTAGGTGTCGCGTGTGCGCGGTATTGAAAGTCACGTAGCCGCCTTGTGGCAGGAATCTAGAACAAATCAGTCTCCCGACCGGCTTGCACAAGCACGTCTGTAAGCGACCTTGCTACATCAGTTTGCCGGCGAAGAGCGTGACGTGCAAGCTACATCGTCCGAGCAGATACCATGAATCGGACGAGAACATGGAAGTTGTTGTCTCTGTGCGGCTTGGCAGGCGGGACGGTGTACATGGTCCACGGGTACGGGCGAAAGATGTTCCCCTCGTCGGTTCATCTGGCCAGCATCTCCGAGAACAAGTCCCTGGCCTCCTCCACGGGGAGCACCGCTGGGGATGGATCCCTGTCCACGGATCCAAACACTGCCAATATGGACCTGAAATTGGTACAAGTTTTCTTCAGACATGGAGCAAGAACGCCCCTTCGTCACATGCCAAAACTGGAAGAGGTAATTAGCTGTTTAACAATGTTAGCTTAGTTCCTTATTATCGCCCCCATTCATTCAGCCTCAAACCACTCTTGTGACATGTCAGACTTGAGTTGCCACAAGCCATGCAGCGTTGGAACAGCCTTGACTTGGGGGATTGGCTTATGCTCATTTTTGTACATTGCCTCAATATTTAACAGGTCTACACCTGGACTGGAGCGGACTTGTTCAGCTGCATTGCATGAGTGGTTGTTTTCCCACCACATCTGAAGACTAACTTTAAGTATATCATTGACTCTAACATACATAAGCCGAGCTCACACCTAATACATATGATAGGACGAATGATAAGCTCCACAGTAAATACACAAAAAAATATGAGTATACATGTATAAGCGCCTCATACCAGTAAAAACGCACTGGCACCAGTATAGTCAGCCGTTGAAATTGCCATATGATCTAGGTATATCAGATTGCGTTTGTGTATGTATGTCAGGATCTTGTTTTTTTATATTCTTTTAACTATAATGATAGTGTTAAGAATTAAGAACTTTGATATATGCCTTACGTAAAGATTCTTAGCATCTGTAATACTTGTTTTGATAATGTATAGGCCATTTGAAGTTCATTTGCTTAATTTTGTTTAATTTAAAAGTGATTTTCCCCAAATTTTCTTTGAAAAAAAAGGGTTAGATTTAGGGCTAAATTTAGGGGTGCTCGGGAAACCAGAACACAACTATTTGTTTGGCCATAGTTTAATAAACAAGGTTCGATGATCTAACAGCACATTTTATACACTAACTTGACTAAGATAGACTAAAAAGAATCTAAAGACAAAGTTGATATCTATTTCAAGAAAGTCATTACCCACAGATTCTCAATTCTTGCACAAACGTTGGCGGACAAGACCATATCCCTCTTAACCCAAATTATACTAAAGTGTCAATTATGATCCAAAACTCTAAATATCTTATATCTGGCACTATATATGAGATAATAAGTCACATACAAAATTTTAGGTCTCTACCTATAGTAGAAGCTGAGATATGGGGCGTCCTACATGTAGGACGCTAGCATAATCCACTACCATAATTTCCATGGTATTTAACCCTTTGCTAATGCTAAAAAGAGCCTTATTGGCAAATATATGATAACAAATAAATCATACTATTAATTTTAAAAATAAGTATTCTAGCAATCCATTAAATGGAAAGCCACTCATAATTATGAAATCCACTTTCAGAGGGTGTGAAAAAATTATTTTTTATTTATTTTTGGGGTTACCATGGTAACCAACAACCCAATTTATTGGTTATGTATGATAATATGCCTTTATCCGTCATTAAAGGGTTAAGGCAAAATAAAAATTTGTTTTAAAATACAAAAAGAGCATTAAAGTACTAAATACTGGAGTCATATGGGCATCTACTACATACTTTGTACGCAGAATGTGTGAGTAAATGATGACAAAACTTCAAAATAATGCTATATCATGTAGTATCCACATTGATGCAGGGCATAAAATTAAGGTAGTGGATTATGCTAGCGTCCTACATGTAGGACGGCAATAGAAAATTCTCAATATCTCTGGACATTATTATTTGATTTAAATAAAAATTAGCATGCATATGGAGCTCCATCAAGTCTATCTAAAATTCAAATTTTGTCCCAAAATATTCATCATATCATAGGAAAAACATACATTGATTTTTCAAATTTTCTGTCATCTGTATTTGTCAATTTACCTTATTGTTGGTTGCCATGGCAACATGATGTTGCGTGGGATATGTTCTAATTTGGAATGCTTTCATGATCTATAGGTGTTGAGGTCATATTTACACTAAGATTTTAGATTGTATTCATATTTTGACTAACTTTAACAAGTAGCACAAAACCCATGGTAAAGGCGTCCTACCAGTAGGACGTTAGCATAATCTGGGTTAATCCCCGCATTCTGGGGGGGCGACCAAGAAAATGTTACGAAAAATTGCGTCCCACGAAAGGTGTTAAAACCCACGATAGTTAAATTTTCTGTCCTGGGATTTTATAAACCAAACATTTTCGTGGCTTTTTTTTCATCTTTTTTCAAAATTATAACAGTGTCCGAAATTAAGGAAATATTTCATGCACCAACCGGGTGCATGGTTCTAAAATGTCTGCACCCGGCCTATATCTTATGCATTCTCTCTTATATAGAGTGTGTAATACCCAAAAGAATCTGTGCATATCAGGGTGCATGGTATTTCAAATCAATGCACCCAGGAGCCAAATTATGCACCCCGGGTGCAGGGTGCATCCTTAATTTCGGACACTGTTATACCATCTCAAATTGTCCCAATGTACTCCAAATACACATTTGAAAGTATTTTAGGTGAATATAATTATATATTATAAATGACTTTAGTATGATTTTTCACTGAATTTTAATGTCCACGAAATTTTCGTGCATTTTTTTCTGGGGGAGAAATTTCTATTGTGGCCATGAAAAATGAAAAAAACAGCTCCACGAAATTTTGTAGATTTTTCTTGGTCGCCCCCCCTGATGTTGGTTGAACAAAGAATGGTCGCCAGGTGGGTCAGCTGGGCAATAATCTCTCAAAACGATTTGTCAATAGTGATGTACTGACGCGGGTGGCCAGTCCATGTTTGGATAGCATAGTGTGAGCTTTAGAAGCGCACGTGTAAGCCAATGTTTCACTTTGACAGTAGTGAAATGAGGGAGGAGTCATGGTGTGACGTACCATCTTATAATAATGTGTTCTGCTCTTAGCTAGCCAGAGTAGCTGTAAACGCTGTGTGAGTAACATCCAGTGAAGGTTGGACCTTTAACCTGCAGTCTTGGTTCTGGAGTGAGGCATAGAAATTGTGTTAGAGCGCGGAGCGTTGACTGAATGTGTTTGAGGGGACTCTTACCTCGGGACTGATCATGGTCAATTGAGTTCTTGTCATGGAACGACTATACATTGGATAATAAACAAACAAAATCCTTTCACACGAGTGTTCACGTCTTACATGATGTGGGAACTATAATTATGTATTGGACGACTGCAGTCGACGAGGAGGAGACTGCGAATGGAGCTAGCTATTATCTATGAAATTAAATACAACTTACGCACCCTATCATTAATGGATAATTAACCTCCTTATAGTTCAGTGAAACCCCATCATGAAAACCCCTCCCATCAGGACGCTCCCTGATCTGCCTATCCTCGTAATCCTTCAAAAGGTATGCTTATCTCTCACGTTTTCCAACCAGAATTTAGGCTTATGTCAACTGCAAACTGTCCAGATAGTATGGTGTAGGTCCACCTCTATGAGTACATTAGCACCAACGGACAACGTTTTAGCATCCAAATACATATAATCCCTTAAATAACATCATCTATTGATTTTCAGTAAAAATAAATACTTTATATGACAATTATTATGACCACCTTATATGACAATTACAACCATCTGTTCATTAAACCGGTTTTATATAGTGGTCCAACGCGTTGCAGTCTTATCTCATCCCAACCTGATCTATCAGTGAACATTGAATCATAACACTCTTACAATGCATAGCAATTGTTCAATCTATATTTATGTAATCGTTCAGCCTGGGGGGCGCCCAAGAAAAAGTTACGAAATTTCGTAGAGGCGTCTTTATCCATTTTTCGTGGCCACGATAGAAATTTCCCCCCAGAAAAAATGTACGAAAATTTCGTGGACGTTAAAATTCAGTGAAAAATCTTACTAAAGTCATTCATAATATAAATATTCAACTAAAATACTTTCTAATGTGTGTTTGAGATACATTAGGACACTTCAAGACTGTATCATTTTGGAAAAAAATGAAAAAAAAAATCCACGAACATTCTTTTTTCTCTAAAATCCCACGATAGATCAATGGCCCTATCGTGGGTTTATAACTTTTCGTGAACGTGATTTTTCGTACATTTTTTTTGGTCGCCCCCCCCCCGTTCAAGGAAATTGTAGAAAGAAGCAATGCAATGCATTAATTCAGTTGTGTTTCCGAAAACCCAATCAAGGTTTTGGAAATGCTTTAGTTCAATAGACTTGTCACAATCTCAGGCGTTGACACCTGATCCTAGGACTATAAGCACCTCTCTAATGATGGCTAGCCTTGTCTTCAGCAGGCTTACAAATCAAAGGGTCGTCACCAATTAAAGTTAATTATCAAACCAAAGTAACCAGGCACACGGTGCTAAATTACCTGACTTGTAATTAACGCATCCACAACTAATTGATGGTTCGTTAAATCACATTAGCTTATAAATTTTTAGGAAGGTTTTTGTCTTAGGATTTTTTTAATGGCAGATTGTTATTTTCAGGTTCATTATGATCCGCGGTTTCTCCTGCACAAACTGTCCTACACAGACATTCCGTATGTTGTAAAGTCTCTTCATGGAGGGCCTCGTCCTCCCTCACCCATGGACAAACGATATGCTCAAGTGACATTTAAAGTGAGTAAAAGCTTTTAGATCAAGACCTTTATGGAACGCCTTTGTTTACATCCGTATGCACCACAAAAAGGAAAGTTATGCAATAATGGCCTTACATGTAGATTATTTTTTAACGCTGTACACGAATATGGGTATTTAAGTTAAAATTACCGTAATTTGTAAGGACAGAAAACTCTGCTTTGGGGTTGCGTTTTCCCCCTTTATAGCTCTGTGTTATGTTTAGGAAATTGTGTTATACATCAAATAAAAGATAAGGTTTGAATAAAGGGACGTTTCTCTTTACCGTAGATTCGTACATTTCCTTGTAATTGTTTTTTGATGAATTTGTTCCAAATCGATGCTGTGCGTGATGTAAACAAGTAGTTTGCTCCCAATAGTGCATTATTCTATCTTGATTAATATTAAATGCAGAATGGCGTGGCTGCAGGTCAGCTAACCGCCTTAGGCCAGGACCAGGTATATTGCTTAGGCCGTCAGCTACGAAGAGACTACCCGACTCTCATAGGAGAACAGTTTGATGCAAACCATGTTTGGTGAGTATAACACATAATTAGCTTTTATCCGAATGAATCAAACATGTGTATTCGGAATTAAATGTTTGAGAATTAAAACATTTATTTGAATAGTTCATAACATGTATTTCTAACTATGTCTACAATATTTCATCGTGTAAGTTGAAAACCCTGTAAAATACCCGTGAATACCCTTTCTTATAAGTAAGCCCCCGTCTGAATAGATATAATCGAACCATGGATCCACTGAGGTTCATGAGCACCCACAAGAGATAGTTGAGTACAATTCACATCCTCGGGAGGGACTTAGAACTTATCTTGCCCCAAAGGGAAAGGTCGGCCCATTGATCTTCGTGTACACGAGAAGATTAAGATGAACAAAATGTTTGTCCCTATTTCAGGATCCAGTCAACTAATATCAATCGCTGCATCGAATCGCTCAAGTGTGTCCTAGCCGGTATTTATGGCGAGCCATCCTTTAGAAATAAAGGTAAGGATTGAAGCTTTAGTGGCCCATATAGTGTTTAAGTCTGTATAGATCTTGAATGTGTACATACATCTTAAAGGCAATAGTACAAAAATAAAGTATTGTATGATTGCTATATCGTCCTGACGACTTGGCATATAGGAATTCATTTTAGGAATTCAGTATTTACAAAATAATATTTCGGCAATCCACTGTAACAGTTTATGAAGTTTGAAGCTGTTCCACAATACATTTGACTTCATATTATCCGTCCTCTTTGCTGAACGTTTCCAATCTCTTGTAACTGATTTTATGAGCTTTCACATGATTCCCACTACTAACTACGAGAAATACGTGATTATTGCCCAAATCTTATCTATTGATACATGAATATCCAGTCTGGGATGTTATTCTCATCTTGCACTTCGACCTTCGGTTCCTGCTCTAGACAGGTCAGCCCTTGAGATGTACGGCAGCCCCTCCGTTATACTAGAGAGTTAGATTAGACAGCTGGTTGTGTAAATGGTTTATGTAACCAGTTGCATAACCACCATCTAGTTAGTGTGATTACGAGTTCCCATATGCGGTTGCTCCAACCATGTAATCATTGATACAGGAAGTATTGTAATATTCGTAATGTAAAATTTAATATATGGTGTAATAAATATTGCCCGGTGCATATTACAGATGTATTTTGAGGCAAGCTATCATGGCACAGAAGTCATTGTAATTCTAAAAGTAACAAAAGTTGTTTATGCTGAAATGAATTAATGTCAAACTCCTATTCATATTCGACAAAAGTCTAACTCTCATGACCAGCATATTATTTGCAAGAGAAATGACATTGCCATTAGTCTAGGGGAATCGCCTGGTATTTCGTCAGAATGAATTATCGTATCCACTAAAATGGTACTGTTTGTCCACACACGTCAAACACAGCTGGAGGGGATAGGCAAGTTATTAGTCATTGTGTTCGACAATATGTGTATCAGCGAGTTCCGCTTCCCGGTTACAAAAGACGATAAACAACCAGGTGGTGGTGGTGGGTAGGGTGGCAACGTCAGCTGATAACCCAGTCAGTGACGTCAGTCTCATTCGGCTTGTTTACATAAGACTTGGGTGTTATGTAGAAGAGATCCATATTTATCTGCACTAGGTGAAATGGAAAAAGAATGGAAATGATCTGACCAAATAGAATAACATCCATTACTTCAGTAATCGTTCAATAATTTCTATATTAGAAATTTTCTTAATATCTCAGTATTCTAATGTTATGTATTGTAACAAGTCATCGTCCATAAAGCAAATGAAATACACAAATATGAATGTTTACATATATCTTAACATCAAAGTAATGATTGCCAGTGGTTTAACCGCAAGACCTTTTTCTATTCATTTTTGCCCATTTGATAGTACATTCTGGGCAATGCAGATGCTGAATAAGATGAAATGACGCCTCTTTCAACCTAGTGTAAACATTATGTTCGTACAGACAATAAGTGGTTATCAACTGTTATCAAATGGGCTCTTTCGGCTGTGTTTTAAAAAATTACTCCAGTATCACTGCACCCAGGTAGAATGATCACCTGAGCTCGGACGAAGCTATTTACCGAAGGTCGCGGTTACAATTACACCAGAGTCAAAGAGTGCGCAGTTCCATGGTCCCTGGAACGTGACATCTAATGATTCTCAGAGTTAACTCTACTTTCTGCTTCCCTGAAACTTTAAACCAGTTTTTTTGCTTAAACTTTTAAATGGTTTCGAAGCTGTTAATAAGATTAGTGAAAAAATTCTATTTTCAATTATTTTGTCTGTTGAGGCAGAATACTTAATTTGCTCTAAAAGGCACTTTTTTTTTCCTTGGATGCGATGAGAGTTATGATGAGATAAATGTAATTATTGGATTAAGAAAAAAATATAAAAAAACAATGCTGAGGAAGTCTCCTGAACTTTAGATTTGTCCAACCATTTTTTAAGTTAAGGGATTGTGAATAGCACTTCAGTTACTGCACATTTTGTTAGACCGTCATTTGAAAATGACTTTGTTGTGTTATGAAAAATAGATTATATCAACTTTTTAAAAGATATACTTTTTGTTTCCGTTAGTCTTAAATAAACACCTCAAATGAAGGGATGTGAAGACCACTTCGTTGCGCTTCGTATGGTTTGTATTTTATTCATGAACCATACTATTCAAGTTTAAAAAATGTCTTTCGGTATTTTCTGGAAAAAAAAGGAGAATTATTTGAAAAAGCTTTTCCAAATAGTCCAACGTTCGAAGAGCTCAATCTAGTTAATAGTCATCTGTTTCGAGAAAACGCTAGTTTTTACAGAAACTGTTTTGATGTCGACCAGGATAGCTTTTTTTCCTTTTCAAGGTCATGCATTTAACTAGTGAATGACAAACGTGTGTTTTTGTTTTTCTGTAGTTTCCACCTGAATTGGCCTGACAGCACCACTGTCTTGAGGCATGATAAGGCGCATTAATACTATTGTGAGATTGTTTCCTGTCGTTGCCATAGCATCCATTTGTAATAAGATATTGGCTAAATTACCTAAAAGAGATCAATACACGTCGAAAACAGGGAAGAGCATTAGTTTTGTCCAAAATCTGACGCTGTTCCTGAACATTTAAGTCTGAATAAGAGTTGCGAGACATAAATACAATTAATTGTAAAAGAACCTGCTTTTGGTAAACAGAAATCGAACTAAATGGATTTTTCTTTCAAAATGAAATGTAATAAACGAAAGAAAGCAAATTAGGAACATGGATGCTTTCCCATAACACTTGAAGCATCAGTCGGTGGAAATTGTCTGTTTTCCAGATGAAGTTGTTTTTCACAGTTGCATCTATTTTTCTGACCTCCCTGACATGTCCTGTCTAAGTGAAAAGGTGGTTTCCACTTTAGTGACAGGTACTTTATCACGTTCCGGTAACGTTAGCTAGAACTCACAGGAGGTCATTTCCGTTTGAATCAAGGCAAAAATGGTAAACGTGTGAACCAATCATGATGCTTGTTATAAGCATTCTAAACATAACTACCACAGTAGACCAGGTAGCAAAAGCATGCTTACTGGTATATTTTAGTCGAACTCCTGGTGTTTATTTGAGAAGAGCGCATACTTGAGACCCGGTGCTTTTAGTTTTCCTATAATTTTGATATCTATCGGTGACAGATAGCTATAAATAGACAACATCATTGGAATTCTCAAAGATTACTCCACGGGTAATCAATAAAACCATGACGATGGGATCTAACCCAGTAGTATTGAGGGGTGTTGGGTTGAATGACATGACACTTTACTGAAATAGATCTACCTGTAATCTCTTATCACCCCAGTACTTATTGATTTGTATTTGAAACTCTCAATTAAAACCCAACTGTATTCGAACCTTCATCAATAATGCTATAATAGAGAAGAATTTATACATAATGATACCATGTCTGGCGTTCTGGTAACCTGAAATTTGATTCGTATGCCAATGGCTGTCTAAACATGCTTCCTTTGGAGACAAATAGTATATTACGCCTGAGCATTTGTGCCATTCAAGTTATAAATACTCGTGGTTTTTACTTGTATATCCACGTTGGTGTAAGATCCCTTTAGTTAAATTGCGCAAGACCATTCCCTGGGTACTTTCTCTGTTCTTAAACAACCTCAAGCTCCCAACTTGGGCCAAGTCAAGTGCCCTGTGTCCCTTTTATCTGCTTTAGAGGCCCTGAGCTACATAGGCTTAAGGAAATCGATTTACTCAGCAGACTGACTTATCTCCATTATACTGATTAGCCATTTAGGCTATATAAAACCCCATAAGACTCCCTACCTAATGCCTAGGAGAATCACCTATACGCTCTCGTGTGGATTGCAACCTATGGCTATTTTAGATTAATCCAGGGGGCCTTTCATTCAAATCAATTGAAACTAAATCGCAATAACGCTGGTCTCGTGAACGAGTGAATATCGACGAGATCTAAACGAGCGGGTGGGAGAATTGTCGTTTTGGAGAAAATTGATATATCGGATGGTGTGGCTAATAATCGGCAGCAAATGACAGGGGCTGTGGTAATAGGTTTTAGGCGCTGCACCCACTCCGAGTGGACGCCAATACAAACAGGTTACAAGGCGACTCATCGACAGTCTGCTGCTATCACTTCAGCGCCGCTTTTTGGTGCCATTCCCCGCAGTAGAAATCGATGAGGAAGCACTTAGCCGACTGGATAGCTCGTCCGCCCTTCCACGCCACCTCTCCCTCCGCTTTGATATACAGCCAGACGCCCGCCCAAACAGGGGATTTCTTATGGTCTTCTGCACCCAGGGATTTCTGTTTACCCAAAGCCAGTGGCAGAGGACTTTCTGGGAGCTGTTTTGTACAATAATAAGACAGCGAACTCATTTAGATTAATCAGCTATTTTTGTGGTGTTCAGAGAGATCTGGTGCATGTAGCATGACTGGAGGCCCTTCCCATTGGAGATATTGATTATGAGGCGAATTATCCTATTTGGGGTCCTTGTATCCGTAGCGGTAATGACAAGGGCTGACTCGCCTTGATAGGGCCACGATGCAGCAATACGGGCTAGCTGCCCTGAATGAACGGAAGGGTTCGCAGATTTGGCTTACATACACAACGGGAAATGCACATGCACATTGCACATGAATGAAGCGCTAAAAAATGTATAGCATATTCTAACGTACAGTAGGATACTCCAATTGCTCGTATTTGTGACTATGGTATAGTTCTCACTCGAATCACTTGTATCCCGGAACAACTTTACTGCTATTCTAAACCCACCCCTATCTGAAGTCCCTTGTCTCGATTCCATTCTCTGAGCCCCCTTTACAATTGAAATTTCTTAAGTTATATGATATTGGCATGATGCCTAGAAAATCATACTATAGATGAGGAATAAATCTATTTTGCACAGTGACAGGAATGGATCATTTTAAGTTCCCAGTGTCATATGATTTTATACTTAGGAAATAGTCACATTTTCCTGTTCAGTATGCATTTCAGAGACAGATTGTTGAGTCACAGAGTGCCAGGTTTGGGGAGCTGTGGACGGCTTGATTAATTTCTTTTGGACTTGTCCATTAGTAAAATTGTTTCATAGTAGGATTAAAGAATGTGATGTAGTAAATATTTCTAATAAAGATTACATGGATTGGGCGCGGTGGGAGGAGAAAAGAGCCCGAACCGTAAATTGTTTTTCTCTGGGCTAAGTCATAGATTGTTTCGACAACGTTTTTTTCACAATTGCCCTCTTGAAGTGCATCGATGGATATATGAATTACGTTACAACTTGGCAGTTTAAAGATATAGGTGGGCTATATAGATATAGTCCAGGTCAGATAGAAAATAAAGAAAAAGATCCCTGTAACTGTGTTGTTTAGCTGAGGTTGAAATAAAAGGAGCTCTGTTTAATTGGGGGGAAACAAGGCTTTTCAGAACGCCCAAGCCCTCAGCTCACCTATACCCCTACCCCTGCCTTTTCCCAATATACTTTAAGGCTACTGTACTGCATGTTCTAGGCAATACACCATGAGTGGTCACTGGCATGCTTTTCAAATTAAGATGACGACCAGGCGTACATGTATTTATATATCCCACATTAATTTTACCCAAAGCACTTTTAACGTCCCCCTTGTTTCAACAAGGGGGAGAGTCGTGTCTCATAACAATGGGTATATACATGTGAATGACAGATCCTGTCGGAAAGAACTATGCACGCGGACCTCGGCCGGTCGACCCCGCGTAGATAAATTTCCTTGTATACGCGGACCCAGTTCTCGCGCAGGGTAGGTAACCTTATATACGCGGAAGTGGGTCCGCGTATGTCATATATGCTTTAATTTACACGCGGACCTTTACTCGAAGTCGCGTATAGACTAGTAGTGTATCTGCGCGGGCCTCCGCGTATGTGGGTAAAGTTATATACGCGACAGGCCACCCCCTTTAAACTTGAATGATTAAAACTTTGATACGGGGAAATAGCATGCCAGTGGTGGTTGGTAGAGTCGGCCTCTCAATTAATATCGCGCAAGCTGGGATTATACACGCGGGCGTGGCAGCAGAAGGCCGCGCACAGAGAAGTTCTTGTACACGGGGTCGTGTTCTCGCATACAATGATGATTGTATACGCGGACATTACACTGAATAATTATATAGCATATCAGATTATTATGTTTAAATCGGGGGCTAAGCCCCCGAACCCCCCTTTTCCCTTCTTTTTTTTAAAGTTTGATCTGATTTCTACACATTTATAAGAACTTAAAAATACCAGCTACCGTGTCCGCGTATCTAAGAAATTCTATATACGCTACGGCCGCGTACCCAACTGTCGCGCATGTAACCACCCCCCTGTGACTATATGCGCAATAGTCGCGCACGTGGACGTAGCGTATATAGAATTCCTTATACACACGGACACAAAGTCCGCCCATACAGATAATAGTTACATACGCGGACATAAGATAATGTGGCGTGTATTGTATATTAGAAATATTATAATTGAAGAAATTAGATATAACATAGAAATAAAAAAGAAAAAGGGGGTTCGGGGGCTTAGCCCCCGATTTACAAATACTTTATTGATGGACAGGGGAGGTACGTCCGCGTGTATAACCCTACTTGTATACTCGGCTTTTAATCACTTAAAACAGGTCCGCGTATATAAGAAAATTTATAAGCGCGACCTCCGCGTACGCGAGGTCCGCGCGTATAGTCAGCCCCGATCCGGCCGGCCTGACAGTCCTGCCGACTAGGATCTGCGACGGCTCTTCTGATGGGGCGGACAATTATGTCGCAACACAATACTTGACTCTTATCATCTTATCATTGCAGACCCTGTGGTAATCTCTGTGTCGCCGTTCAAAGAAGAAACCCTCCATCCAAACCTCCGCTCATGCCCCACCCTACGTGCCATGGAAAAACGGGTCCGGGAGAGGGAATCGGAAATACCCGGTCTCCAAAGCATCACAGACAGAATAAACAATATTCTAGGTAGGTAAAACCCGTATGGACTACTGGGATGATTGTCCTTGCTTGTGGTTTATATTAAATGGTGATTGTTTTGGTGAGTAAATATTAGGTTTTTGGTAATGAAATGTTGGTTGGAGTCATGTGCGTTCCACCTGCTCTCGACAATAAATTTGCCTATTAAAGTATATGGTGCTAGCGCTTACTACTACCATTGCTGCTGGGATCTTTTGATTTTATAACACCTTATAAACGAGCTCACAGATAACAAATTTGCCCAGAAATAAATATAGTTTAACCCGGAATTGGTAACCACTAAGCTCAAAGGTCCAGACTGTTACACACCAATAGCGGGCAATGTTTCTCAACAGATCTACCAAAACAAGTACATTAATCATTGGCAGGACTGTCAGGTCGACAGGATCTAATGTCATGGCGTGATCACCTGGCTGCTAGGAAGGTAGGCCTACACACTTTTACCACTAAGAAAACCTACACCACCCCTTTACCTTAAGGGGCGAGAGGCGTGGGTGTCTCCTGACCAATAAAAGGTCACTGGTCAGCCGACCTCCCTCGGCGTTTTATCAAGATCTTTGGTAATAGATTTTCATCGCAACCATATTAATGAGAACAATTCATCGTATTTGATTTATTTTCTGTGCCGTCCGATGTATTTTTCAATGGCTGATATATGAGAATCTTCTCCATACCCTTTATTCAGAAAAAAAAAATTAAATCCAGAAAAAAATATAAATTAAATCATGCACAACAATTCTCGGCAACAAAACGCCTACTGTAAGTGTGTCTCCCCATTTTCGTAGTTTTAGGTAGGGTGCGCGCTGTATATATATCGTTAAAGCTTGTTAGCTGAAGTGTAATGTAAAATTCTTTTTGTTTGTATATAATATGAAGGGAATCTTCTGTCTTCCTTTGAAATATGAATCTGTCCTTTGTGTCAGTCTGAACTATTATCCAGCATCTCCCTACATAACAGCACTCCATGTATTAGCTTACACGCACACACTAATCTGTTTGATTTTCTTCTACAAAGCGCGTCCGTGTATCTTTAAAATCTCTCCTGTGATGTCCTCCCGATAAGCCCTAAGTTTAGAGTTTCCCTTTACCGTATGTTTTGTGTATGTTGGTGGTGGGCCAGGCATGAAAGCCCTGGCAAAGGCCAAGGCAGTGATAGTCGATGCCATTGATGTGCAGTCTATCATGCCTGGCCTTGTGCCGTGATGTAGTTCCGTATTGCATATGGTTACTGGTGGTTCTTCTTGGCGTGTGCCTGCCCTCCCCACTGATAAGTCCCCGCAGTCTTCTATTCAGGTAATATAGCTTTTCCTGGTACACCAGTTGTGGGGTATTGATTTCCCCCCTAAGGCAGACGGCCACTATTCTCAGCTGACATTTCCTCCAGGGTGGACTGTGAGAGATGGGTTCCTCCTGTAGCTGGTTTTGGGCAGCCTCCTCCTTCACAATTCTCTAATCTACAAGACGTATTGGTCAGTGGGCACATACTTTACCTCCGACACTACCGGAGAATTGTCGGACTTCCGTTACTCTGGTCGGTTGTTGAGGGGTTGGGAAACATGTATTCGACTGTTGTTTCACGTTATGAGATAATTGGACCGATGCTTTGATACTGGGTGAAACGATTTCATTGGTATGAGGTTCTAAGTCAATGTTGTTGCTAGTAATAATTTATATGAAAATCTATTGATACCGTAAATCTGTAAAAGCATAATCTCCCTACCAAAAACATTGTTTGGCAGGGCTACATTTACTTGGATTTATATTTGTTATCTATTTTCAAAAGTATAGACGAATTGCTTCCTTGGATTTTCATTTATTCGGCTATACAAGGAAAAGTTGTCTACCCTTTTTGGAAGAGTTACAAGATGCTAATATAACATGATTTGTCACTGTCTCATCGATACAGAATATTTTTGTGGGCATAAACTGAAATTTATGCATGTTGACCTTCATTTGTAAATACTCAGACCCAGAATACCTATCCGCCATCTTCAGTAGCTGTAGAATTTGAAACAGAAGTTTGTAAATGTACAGTGTGTATACCCTTCACCAACTACACCCCAAATAAGTCTCAAGTGCCACGAATGTTGTTCCGTACCACTGTTTTGTTAGCCGCGAAGCAAATAGGGTTAACATAGTGGTATACGTTGTTCGTTCCCAATACTCCCTCATACCCCAAAATGACCTTGGTTCTTTTCTGCCTGAATACATCGGAATACAGTGTGCAGCTACGTGTAGAACCAGTGCCGGCTTGAAGTAGCATTTTAGTGGTAAATCTCTGGAAATAAGTGGAAATACAGTGGTTGAACAGTGGGAGATCAGTATGTCCGAAATTCTTTAATGAGATGGAATATGGAATCAGTACCATTTCATTAGCTCATTTGAATATTTCGGACATACTGATTTAGGAAGTATCCACTGCTCCTTGTTGACCATACCGATCGTTTGACATCTTGTGGCTTGATGGAATAAGTTAACTTGCTTTAAATAGTTATCCTATCCTCAAAGGTATCAAGTGTATAAAATAACATGTACATTACTTTGAAATCAGTTGAATGCATACAAGTTAATCATGTGTTGAAATATGATGCATGTTTGATCTGTCGTATAAGAAATAGATCTACATTTGATGTGCAGGAGGCAGTTTTAAGTTGTATCAAAATGGAGAGCCTATTTTTAGAACTCCACACAAAGTGCCGCATGACATGCGTTTGAAGTTGATGTCTACTGTGATCATGCAATGTGTATCACAAAGCAGTCCGGAAATAGACCAGATGAAATATTAACATTTCTACAGAAACCTTGAAGAAATATCATAGCCCTTTACAGTATGGTCTCCAGGGCATATATAGACGTCTAGTTTTACTCGTTTTCCTGTATTAAGTCGCGTTGTGAATACGAATATACGATAGAGAATGTCGACTATCCCCACGAAACAGATGAAGAGAAGACATGCAGCAATATATTCTGGAGGACTTGGCTCACGTACATGATCTGTGTGTCCGTGTGTTTGATGGGTTTAACAATAACATCATGTCATTGTGATTAGCCACAATCGTATGAGCAGATTGGAAATGTTCAATGTTTAGCTCGTTATGTTAGCACACAAGACAAAATGATCGTGCCAGATGTCAGTAAACTGTAGCATTCAGCAAAAGGATAGAAAACACGTGTATAAGACAAGTAGTTGACTCATACGCACTCGACATTATTTTGTTCAAAGCATCAACCATCGTTGGTCCTATATTCCCCAAAATTCCCTAAGTGTATCAACTCGCACTGAATTTCCTTATACTATTATCACCATAATTTTGGGCGTTATGATATTATGTGCCCGATATTACATTGTAAAAGGCTTGTTTACGATTAGCAGACATATCAAATAAAAAAAGAACAGAAACCTCAGAACCTCTATTCCTGAGTCCCTAAATTTTGGTCAGACCCCGTCAACCAGTTCCTTGCATGCCTATGAGCATTCAATCGACATTGTGAGCGTAGATGGTAAGACCAAACATAATATTAGCTAGGGACAAATCGAACCTGCAAACACAGTCCGTTGGTCTTGTGTGTCAAGCAATCAGTAAATATTGTCCTGTTTGTGATACATGTTTACAAGACACTTCCCCTTTTTTGTCCTTTTTCTACTACAGAAATTCCAAACGAAACCCAATATTTGTTCAAGTCATGGCTATTTTATATGTACCCACAGTATGAGACAGCCAGGTTAAAACTTAACAGAACATAACTTCTTTGGTAAGACATTGCCTGAGTGAAGCAGTGAAAAGGGTCTGAACTTTTATACAAAGGAGTTTACTTTAGGCCAGTTGGTCCTTACCCTGTACAATCAAGTGTTCCTCAACAGCTGATAAGATGATCGAGGCACTGACCCAGAAAACCCAGACCGGGGATGTCGTTTCTGGGTTACTGTTAGTCTACATTTAGACACGTATTAGCTATTACATATTTAGCATTTATTGTCCTTAATTTGTTAAATACCATGCTGAATGGTTTCATGGGGCTAAGTGTATTGCGCGAACTGTGTTTTAGGATGTCATTAGAGAATGTAATATTTGTGACATACTGTGAAACACTGTTACCGTAGACTCTGAACACATTACAACTGCAGCGCTGTACCAGATTGTGTCATGCAACTGGAGGAACATGTGTTGTTCGCAAAAAGATGTAAATTGAGACTCTTCAGGGTGTGTTCTTGTTTTCAGGTCCATGGTCTCCCTGTGCCCAAGTTTCTACTTGACCTAGAGGAGGACATAGAGAAGGGAGCCATTAACATGCTCTCTGCCTACATGAGTGGCCTCCCGGAGTACGTACTCTATATATTTTCCTCTAGTTTAACTAAAAAGCCTGTATTCCACATGCCGATTTGATGCTGGCGATTTTGTATTTGTTTGATTTTCTTTGAGGAAATGGCAGGAAACAAGCCATCCTGTCATCACCTCAGTAATCAACGTGTTGGTAGAAGATAATCTCGTATTGTTTGTGTTAGGTCGGTCAATGTTTCTAGAGCAATTTATTTTTTCAAAAAAAGGAGAGAAATGGAAAAAAGAAAAAGGGGGGTTTGGGGGCATAGCCCCCAATTTCTAACTAATATTTACCGCACATATACAACAAAACCTGATGATCAAATCAATATTTGTGTCTGAAAAGTAAACATATAATTCTTGTATACACTTTGACCGTCACTGCCGCCCGACCCTAATCCCTCTATGTTGTGATAGGTTGACCAGCGAGCATCCTATATATCATTTGAAAGGAAATTTGAAACCTTTCGAGTGGTATATAACATGTCTGTATAGAACCATAATTCGTACTTTCGTTTATTAAAATTGGCAGAAAAATCGGCATGTGGAACACAGGCTTAAATGTACCTCATTGTATCAAAATTATTTTTACGTATTTCCTGGATATAGATGAATTAACTCTAGAATGCATAGTTCACCTGGTCAGTGTTGCAAGAGATTGTTAGAAAAAAAATCGCCTCGCACAAAAGATTGTCAAAATGCAATACTCATAATTTTTTCCAACCAAAATACATGTATTTATTTGCCTGTTTTATTCCTCTCAGGGACCAGCCCCATTCGTTAAGGCTCACCGTCGGACGGGCCTTCCACACCGTTCAGTCAAACATGGACCAAGTTATCAACGACCCCACAAAGTAAGAACACAGAGATAGGGAGTTCAATCGAACTCGGCGCATCTTCCGACTTTGAGATTATCTAGGCGATTACCACCAAAGATAAAAAAGAAAGCAACATTATATTGATGACAACCAAATCGTCTGAGATAAAAGAGGCGTTATTTTTATCTTATGAGGTGCGTAAGGATTGCTAAAATTATTAAACGAAGTTGGTTCACATAAACCTACGATACATATTATACCAAAGTGTAAATACTGGAACTATATATTATGTTACCTGATCAAAGAAGTATTCAGCACAGTCTAGGTCGATAAAACCTAGAATATTGATGGATCTATTACCAAAGACTAAGTTATATGGGTCCCTTCAATACTGAGTGCATAGCGTAGTAATCTGTGTGTGCACATTATGTATCCTCTAGCCAGATGTTCTCTGTAACAATAAAATATTTGGTATCATTATTCTACGTGCGCGTGACTTATTGGAATAAAGGATGATATACTGTATATATAATTATAAGTTATGTGCATTTCGTCATATTGTTGTATTGTACTGTCATAATGCACTTGCATGGATTCGTAATAGACGTCCCCTATGTCCCTATATATTCAGTCTGAATGCCAGTATTATTGTGTTAGTCTGGAAAGAATATAGTCAGTCAATTTCCCAGGCATTGCAAATTCTACGCCACGACATAATTATGTTCATTTTCCGTATGTGAACGGATGACGTTTAGCCACCCTAAAATGTACTCGTTTTTTGAGATAATGTTAAAAAATGTTTTGTTGCCAATCAGTGACTGTGTCTTTTCTGCCCGTACAGCCCCCTGTCTCTGTGCCTGTTCTCGTGTCATGACTCTACGCTCACCCCATTGTTGAAAGGACTCGACGGCTTCGACGGGCTCTGGCCCCCCTACGCAGCCGATCTGCGCTTTGAACTCTGGCAGGACAAACAAGGTCAATGCTGGGTCAAAACCAAATATATCGACCAGGTAATTAATTGTGTCTCGTGACAAACTTTAGAAATATCATCTTTCATTTTCTTATTGAATTTTAGTGAATTATTATAAGGATAGGGACATAGGTTTGTTTGTTAGCTGAACATCGGCGTCGTGTCATTGAGTATTCGTTATATGGAGAAGTTTGGATTTGTAATTTTTATTTTTGCCTGGTTAATTTTCAGGTATAGCATTACAGCTGTACACATGATGAACGTAGCTGTTAGTTTTAATGCGCATTTATAATGTAGGCCACAAGCGGCATACTAATTAATTATCTTGCCATTAATTGAACTTTTCACTCATTTCATTACTAAACACTTTTACTAATGTCTTGTTTATCATTATTCAGGAGTTGTGTATCGGAGGCTTGAACAAAAAATTATTGACACTTGCGGAATTCAAGGAAGTCCTTTCTCCATATGTGATTGACCGTAAAGACTACATGACCCAGTGCAGCCTTAGCCAAGCATTCTGGGGTAAGTATGAGTAACTATTTTACAGTATCCATGATGCTTAATGAATAGTAATTTCAATGGCAGGCATGGGAGAAAATACACAATCATACATATACCGACCTTTTTAGAAAGCCAATGTTACCTTTGTGAAGCCATTTTTAATCAAAGACACTGTCATCAAACGGTGCCCAAAATCTTACACTTTGTTCTACCCTAAGCTTTTGCATCTCGGTGTGAATCAAGTGGCACTTATTTCCAGCCTTGTCAGTGCACTGTGGTTTGTCCTAGTTTGTCGTGACCTTTGACATTTGATGCCCAGGTGTGCCTGGAGAGTGAAATGTGTTGGAAATTGGCAGGGACCAAATGCCAGCCGGCGGGCGGGCCTGGGTTTTGTGTGTGCGCGGGTCTTGACTCCCTGTTAACGCCGCCGCCTCCTTTATAGTCTTCTTATTCTTTTTACTCTGTCCTCCAGATGCTCTGGATGACGAGGTCGATCAGGAGGACGAATCGCCGGTGCCTGAAAATATGTGATGAGCTCAGCGATATAGGAACTTCAAAGATAGGTAAAGCGCCTCGGTGAGCCCTTTTTGTGTTTGACTGTCAGTATGGGTGTAACAGGTTTTGCGCCTCGATGATTAATGTTTGTTTAGACAGTGAGTATATATGTGATCTTGAATTAGGTGTAGCACCTTGGGCTTGGTGTCCTGTTTCTTTTCGACTTAGTGTAGTGGGGGACCCATAGGACCTGTACAATGAAAATGCCCATGAAATGTAATCGAAATTGAAAAACAGAAAAAAAAACTAAAAGTCTGCGAATTAGTAAAAAGTCTGAGAATGTTACTTGTTTTCTCCAGAAATAAACCAACTTTGGCAGTTTAACTCTTAACACTGATAAACCATGCATCAGTCCATTAAGTTCTCATTTTACGTCAGTTAAGTCCCATAAAAAACTGTTAACAGTAACACACCATTGCATGGACCTAGAGCTATTGAATACTACCAGGAAAATTACGAGGAAGATTGCCAAATGGTCATGAAAAGTCTTGAAATTTATTTGTAGAAGTCCTTGAGAATTCCTCTGACACTATGATACGTAGGGCGCCGCAGTGAGCCTTGTTTGTTTTTGACTGACAGTTAAGATAACGTTCTAATGCGTAGCATCACAGTAGTGAGCCTTGTTTTTGACTGTCAGTCTAGATAATGTTCTAAGGTATAGTGCCACAGTAGTGAGTCTGGCTTGTTTTTGACTGTCAGTAAAGATGGCATTCTAAGGTGTAGCGCCACAGTGAGCCTTGCTTGTTTTTGACTGTCAGTAAGATGTCTTTTTAAGGTGTAGCGCCACAGTGAGCCTTGCTTGCTTTTGACTGTCAGTAAAGATGATGCAAGAATATGCAGCCGACACATTTTCTGTTGAAAGGAAACCGCTCTGATATTACATGATAGAATTACATCTATTGTTATATTTGAAAACAGAACCATATCACAACTGTTTAAGAACTGATTTGGAAACGCTGTGCTTATTAAGCCAAGTAATACTTAATTTGAATTTTGTCAAGTCTACATATTGCTAACCAAACTAAAAAAAACGCCTTATGTCAACACTGTTTATTTGTTGTCTCATTATAGGCAAATTATTAGTAATTCTCAAGAATATACAGGTAATGAATCATGTGTCGCTGGCACTAAATATGTTCCGTGCCCTTTTCTAAAATGATCCTTCATTAGAGACGCTCGATTCAAAATACTAAGGTTAAATACAACTAGGAATTCAAGATAGTAATAGAATACCATTGTTAACTGGTTAAGGGTTCATATACAGTATGCCCACAGACTGAGGACACATAAACCTGCTTTCACGACCAGGGCGCCATCTAACGTTATTCACACGAGCAATATCCACCATAGCAATAACGTTTCCACCACTGATAGAACGATTCTAACGCCTATGGCCGCTCAGTTAACATATCGATACTGATGAGAACTGAAAACGTCAACTCTTAAGTCTATTGTATGTACAACTTACAGACTATCCAGAGGAAAGTATTAATCCTAGGCACACACCACTGGTAATTTGGGAATATGCTACACCAAAGCTGTGCCCTTGGGTCGTTATCCGGTAAATAACTAGCAGATGTCCTTTATGCTGTTACCAAAGAGATATTATAAGTTCTCCCGGCTATAGACCCAATGCTTGCAGACTGAAGCTGTATTCTGGGGAATTATTGATGTACTCAATATGTTTTTTTGCGCAACACATTAGTATTGGACATTTGATTATTTAAGATACTTGTCGGATTTTCTTTATATCATTGAAAAGTCTTTTTTGTCTTTCATTGTCGGTATAAACTTTGTATTATGGAAGTAAGGTTGAATATGTCTTACTTAGAATGAGAATTGAATTATACTTTTAACTTCTTCTGGTTCTCCATTAATGTAATATTATAGAAACGTCAATTTCGGTGCAAAATGTGAAGAAAAATAGTGAATTATTTTCGGATGAACACTTTTTTTTTTATCTGGGTGACCATACGTCCACGGATGCCTTTATAGACCATTTATATACACGAACATCTCTGCACAAAATCTTAGATTTTGCACCCTTTGCAAGCAGACTATGATGAGGCTATCACAGAACTAATATACGGAGCATAGTTTATCCAATAGTATCTTATGGACTATTTATTCAGAGATGCCATTTTTCCTACTTTTGTAGGATTTCCTACTTTTTGGTGATTTTGGATTGCACAACAGATTTTTCCTACATCACTTTAACATCTGTTATAAAGTATGTTTTTGTTAGTTTCAAGCTATTCAAATACAATTTCAATGTTAGGGATCTATTCCTGAAGGTTTTTTCCCTCCTAGTTGTTTCTAGTAAAAAAGTAGGAAAAGTGTTTCCTACTTTTTCATCAGTCGGGAGTGGCATCTCTGTTTATTGCAAGTGAATCTAGAAAATAGGATGAGGTCCTTTCGGTCCAGGTTAGAATTGGAGAACATAATAAAAGGGGAAACAATTGTGTGTAATGAAGGTTTTCTTTCACCTTGTAGCATGGCGTGCACTCCGAGTCCAGGAACAAGTCAACTTATAGTCAACAATATCTTCGGTTTAATGGTTTCATCGAGACGCAATTAGTGTTGTTTTAGACGTAAACACCTAGTCCAGGAACGCGTACCGGTGGCATTATGTACATGGTATAATGAAAAGTTCCACATTTGTTTTATGTTAAATAGGTATATTGTACACTAACTTTGATGAGTTGATCAAGTTAAGCTATTTAGAAGCACAAATGTCGAGTGATGAATTGAATCAGAAATATGCATACTATGGTATCAATGTAAACTACTGCACAAGAGGCAGTTGAGTTATTGAAGTGAAAGTTTTAACAAAACATGTACCTTGCTCATACATTTTACGACAAACAGCAAATCTTAACTTGCCTGCAGCATTTGTGAAATGAGTTACCATAAATAATATACCTTTTGTCCATTGTTTCATTAAACCGTCTCATGATGTTGCTCATGCATACTTAATTATGTTGTTTAACATTATGTCAACCCCTTACATATGGGCAAACTGTTTCAATTAATATTTTTATGAATAGAAAACAATGCTAATTCAACCTGTGGGTACATTCTGGTGTAGAGACTTTGCTATACTGGAGGCTCAAGTATTTGCTGGATATCACAAATTGCATTTGTCGTATATTTTTGGCTGTGCTACAGGTACCCATGCAATTTTCTATTGTTTTCAAGCTAATTAGTTGATATTTATATATCTTGTCTCATTATATCGGTATACTTGAAACATTTTACCTGTCGTTTGTTTTAGCCAAAGTCTTATTTACAGATGTATTGGATGCATACACACAATGTTATTATGATGAAGGCATAGACTGCAGACATCAGATTTGTTATATTATACCATTGTATCAGTTGCTACTTATGCCCACTTGCTGGTAAAACTTGACTTGTCTCATATCTCATGCAGTTCTGAAATGACCGTACCTAAACCATGAGCAAGGACATGGTCGCAAATTCACTGTTTGAACGAGTTTCTGTATGCGTGTGAATGCCATATGCAGAATACCAGGGACCAGGCTTTGTTTTCGGTGCATCTATTTATGGAACACTCTTTTGGTTTATATCTAAGGATGGAAATATTGATATTTTATAAACAATAAATGACTATACCGATAAGGGGAATATTTAGTTTGACTATATCCTGAAGCGTTTTATGGATGGGGATATTTCACTATATCAACTGCATAATCATTATTTATATGAAAAATCTACCTATAGATTATCAATTCAGCTTCTAGGAAGCTAGGTAATTGGAAATCAAACATATCCGACGTAACCATCGAAATGGCACTAATCGTGCATTCCATGTAGCTCTATACATGACAGCTTTAGCCCCACTTTGCCTATACAGAACGGGAAGTAACAAGAAGGGCAGGGTGTCCCCGAATACAAAGCCAGAAGTTAAGATGTCATCAGTAATCCAGGAACTTTGCTCAGCGCCGTTGGCTTGTGAATCTCTTTTAAATTTTATCTCAGCTGAGTAGATGCCTGGATTTACTTTTGTAAAGTGGTACGAGCAACGCATTTATGACCAAAATAAAACGCTAGGAGAATTCTGTCAGCGAATGCAATGTACAGGGAAAGGGGGATATTTTAATGTTTATAGGAGTCTGGTTTATTGTCAAAGAAGTTGTTACGACCCTATTTTTGTAGACAAAAGCAATATGAACAAGTTTGTATTTCTTGACGCTACACACGACTAACTATATTGTTATCTGACAAAAAACTACAGCATGACCAATCGTTGACTTAAACCTGTTGAGATGTCTGTTGCCTGTCCGTTAAATTCTGTTAAAGTGTTTTAGCAAATAAATGATCATTTCCAAGTTGGAATCTTGCCTTTTTCTTTTGCCAAAAGTATCATGGTGTAAAGTTATGATAAGAGTTTTGATGATGTTGATTTGTGCCGGTCGTCTTGAAAGATTTGTAACGGGTTTGTAGTCAGATTTTGTACAGAACTATTTCTAAGAAAGGACACCTATACATGAACCATTGTTTTCATAATTGATGTAATTGTGAAAAGAATGATCGTCTATCCTCACTCAAAACAAATATATCGAAAACCTCTATGGCATTGCAGTTTATATAACGTAACGAATTAGGGGTTATGATATCAGGTTTCACTTGCTTGGTGCATCTATCTTTCGTTGTCATATATAAGCCCAACCTAAGAAAACTGTGTACATACTAATGTGATGTATGGATGATTGAAAATGAGTAACTGGGATTCCATTGCCACCTGGTGGGTTTTTCGACATAGTTCTAGAGTTTGACAGCAGATGGGAGTGCTGTTCCGCTGAGTTCATCTCTGACACACAGTGTCCGGTTACCACAGGGGGCAGCACCCAATGAAGTCAGCACCAGGTGGCTCATGAAACAGTTAAGAAATTACACGGAGGCCTATATTCAGGGTACCAACCACACAGGGAAAACAGGGAAAATGGCAGAAAAATTCCCAATTTTTGCCAAAACACAGGGAATTTAATTTGGCCAAGTTCTGAAATTCCTGATTCTCAAGATATAAGGGATTCAAATTTTTTTTGTGGGTTGACGAATTTTTTTTGCACGCAGAGGCTTTTAAATTTGAATAACTTGCTGGATATGACACGGGGGGGAAATTGCCACGGGACAGGGAAATCTCAGGGAAAAAACAGGGAATTTGAAAATGGAATTTCGGTTGGTACTCTGTATATTGAAGTCTTAGATATGAGACTTGATTGGGCCTATATTACCCTCAAAATCCTTAAATTCCTTTTTGTGATCAAGGTAATCTCACAAAGTCAAGTACTATGAATGAATGTCAGTGCCTATGTCTGTATGATACTGTAGGCCTAGGCTCTATAGGCCCCATAACCTTTAATCGAGTATTAACGTACTGGCTTAGTAAAAGGTCTGATTTTTATGTCAATCCCAGGT